>JAHRBW010000007.1:600000-1185000 GCA_035773095.1 Papiliotrema fonsecae
TCGCTCTTGCTGGGATTATTGGCATCTTGGCTGGATGGGGATACTCCGCGCCTTCATACTTTGTTAGCAGGGGGAATAAGCATATCACGATGGACCACATTCTCAACGGAACTTTTTATGCGCATACAGTATCGATAGATTGGGTTAAAGAAGGTACGCAGCTGTCTTTCTGGTCTGCTTTCAACGCGCTGACGCGCAGCACCTGATGGGACATACTCCGTGGTAGATGGGGACCATAACATCTTGCTCAAGACCGTGCAGAACACGACAGATCCTAAAGTGTTGGTGGAAAGTGCAAACGTAGTCGATGAGAACGGGAGACAGATCCATTGGGACGGATGGGCGTTGTCCGGTGATGCGCAATATGTCCTTTTCCAAACGGACCGCACGAAACAATGGCGACACTCCAGTCATTCAAATTTTTGGATCCATCGATTATCTGACTCAAAAACATTCGCAGTCAAGCCATCCACCTCCCCGCCGGTCATTTCCAGGTGTATCTGGTCGCCTGTGGGCCATTCACTTGCTTTTGTTGAAGGAAACAACCTCTTCGTTCTTCCCGGGGATAATCTACATGGCAGACCTATCCAGGTGACCCAGGACGGGTCAGAGGTGGTGTTTAACGGCGTGCCTGACTGGGTGTACGAGGAGGAAGTTTTCGAAACGGATTCAACCATGTGGTGGTCGCCTGATGGAAGTACTGTCGCTTTCCTTAGGATGGACGAAGCGGACGTCAAAAATTACAAGCTTCAGTACTACAATCCCTCAGATGACGCATTCGAGCCGCACCAATACCCTACTGAGCTGGACATGAAGTGAGTAGAGGCAAGGAGGTGGAAAGCGAGAGGAGATCCGATACTGACACTAGGTATCCCAAACCTGGAACACCCAACCCTCTCGTGACGGTGCACACGTTCTCGCTTTCGAGCTATCGGCGGTCGAACGACGTATCCTCCGCCCTCAAAAAGCTCAAATGGCCTGGTATACTGGACCCCGAGACGCGAATCATCACCGAAGTCAGCTGGGTGGCTGATGATGCGCTTTTAGTCAAAGAAACAGATCGAGCCGCGAGAGTCGGCCACGTCATTCTCTTCCGGGATGGTGAAAGCGAGGGAGTCGTAGTCCGCCGACTAGGCAAAGACGGCGAGGAGGGCGATGACGGGTGGATCGAGCATGTACGCTGCATGCTCCTTTGGTAGAGTGCAGCTGACCATCTACAGGGTCAGAACGTGCGACCGCTCAAAGGAGCCGCCATAGAGGGCTACGTCGATATCGTCCCGAATAACGGATTCAACCATCTCGCCTTTTTCTCCCCGCTCAACTCATCCGTACCTATCTGGCTTACAAATGGCGAATGGGAGGTTACCAGTATCGCCGGTGTTGACACTGCCAACGGCCTGATGTAAGCGCGAACTGCTTTGAACGAAGTTGAAACTCACGTGCAGATACTTCATTGGTGCCAATCCATCCATTGATCGTCACATTTACTCAGCTATATTGCCTACGTCTGCCAGTGTCGATGAATATGAAATCGCCCCAACCGCTATAACCGAAACGAAACAAGGGGGTTATTACGACGTGTCTTTCTCGCCTGGAGCAGGGTTCTACCTTCTGTCCTACAAAGGTCCCGACGTTCCATACCAACGTCTCATAGAAGCGAAAGAAGATGGTGAGTATTCTGTTTAGACGAACGACCTGACGACTCAGGCGTGAACGAGCTGCTTGAAAGCAATGAGCGGTTGAACTCGACTTTGACCGAGTTTGTTCAGCCCTTGATCTCCCGCTCAACAATCGAATCGGACGGGTACAAGCTCAACATGCTCGAAATTCTACCTCCCAACATGGACACGTCTGGTCGTAAACGTTATCCCGTACTGATAAGGGTGTACGGCGGACCGGGATCTCAAATGGTGTCCAACGTGTTCAGCCGTGACTGGCACTCCTACTTGGCATGCGATAAAAAGTATATCGTCGTCATGGTCGATGGGAGGGGGACTGGATTCAAAGGGAGAGCGCTGAGAAACCCGGTCATGGATAATTTAGGACATTACGAGGTGTTGGATCAAATAAAGGCTGCGGCCGAAATGACTAAGAGGAATTATGTCGACAGTTCTCGGATAGGCATTTGGGGCTGGGTGAGGCTTCTTTGACTAGTCGACCGAGAGTGAGCTAATGACCCAGAGTTATGGCGGGTACATGACCGCAAAGACTATCGAAGCGAACTCTGGAGTCTTCACGCTCGGCAGTAAGTGTTGTTGACCACCGCCTCACACCAACCATAGCTCACAACAGTGGCCGTAGCACCAGTGACAAACTGGTTGTACTACGACTCTATCTACACCGAACGTTACATGTCTACGCCCTCAGCGAATCCCGACGGATATGTTTCAAGCGCAGTGAACAACGTCACCGCGTTTGGCAAGGTTGACTTCCTGTGGGCACATGGCAGCGGCGACGATAATGTTCATTATGCGCACACGGCGTCTCTCCTCGATAAGCTTACGCAGAGTCATGTGAGGGGATGGCGATTTAGGATGTTCACCGACTCGTAAGTGCTCGTTTGGGGGGAGGGGGATGAGAATTGATGATTAGGGACCACAATATCAGAGTGAGAGAGGCGTATCGGGAGCTTTATGAGTGGATGTCTGCGTTTTTGGACGAGAAGTGGGGCCGTGGCGGGACTGTTCGAGGGCATTAAAGAGGCGTGACTGGGCATTTGCAAGGTTGAGGATGCCATGCATGTTGTATCATTGTACTTGGCCATGTGTGGGATTTCGTTATGGCGTCGAGTGTGCTGGGTCTCAGTTGACGCCTGCCCAAAGAGCTTGACCCAAATCCTTGCCGTACGAAACGGGCGGCCCGCGATTTGTTGATGTTTCAGATTTCGACCCTCACTTTCCGTCGTCTCCTTTTCTCGCACACCAGTCCTCCGCCAAGCTTGACACACCACCATGTCAGCCCATTCCGCTCCGCAACAACCGACACAACCTCCTCTTCTTCCAACAATCTATTCTCTCCTTCCTCCGTCTCTTCTCCCGCAGATCCAAGCCCGGATCTCCCTTCTTGCTCTACACGCAGAACCGCACGCATTCACCGACAAGGTCTACGTCAATGCCGCGTCAGTATTGGCCGGGCAGAAGAGGACACTGAGGCTTCGTAAGAATATCACCGGGTCGGTCCCTCAACGACAGAGTAGTGGTATGGATAAAGGAGAACTCGAGGACACAGAGATCAGCCTGGCGTACCTCTCTCAACCGCTTTCAGGGAGGGAATACGAGGAAGTCTCTATGCGGTCTATTGTCGAGGTGGATGTCGCGGGGGGGAGTACGGAGGAGGATATCGAGGATTTCATCACGACGTTGGGATGCGAGTAAGTGGGGAGAGTTGAAGTCGTCCTTGTCGTTGCCCTCTTCTCGTCACGTCACGGACCCTGTCATTTCCCCGTCTCATACCTCCCCGTCTCATACCTCCCCGTCTCATACCTCCCCGTCTCATACCTCTACTGCGATCACCGTCGAAGTCTGAGATATACCACCCCAAAAAATCCTAACAGACAGATTGTCACATACCTACTCCCGCAGTGGAACGCTCTTTCACCTCCCACTCCCCCATCCCGGCCTCACCCTCCATTTTACACTCACAAAGCTCTCCCTATCCCAAGACAAAGAACCCGCTGCGGAAACGTCTGAACCCTTTTTGGTCCAATTACAACCTGCTCGACCGATATCGGGCGTTCCGGCGCGTGGGGAGATGAACGTCGGGGAGGTTATTGAGCAGATGTGGGCGGTCGCTAGGCGGATAGACGGGTTGGTATGGGCTACAGGAAGGGCAGAGTATGTTGCGAGGAAGAAGAAATAGGTTACCAGCTGTAGGATATGGAGTGGGGATTCGGGTGTAACGACTGTAATGATGCATAATGTATACGACTCACCGAGAGAACCGACAGACACGGGGGAACGATCATGAGCTGAACAAGGAAGGAAGGTCCTTTGCGACCTGGCCCTGATACCTCGTTATCGTCCACCAGAGGAGAGGAGCTGGCATTGTGGCCAAGACTTAGACTTGTACCTGTACAGCACGTCCCAAAACAGCTCAAAAAGCGTAACAATGCATAGAAGTGACAACAGACACCCAACCCTTCACTCATTCTCAAAACCTAGACACCGCCTCGAGGCATCGGCGACCCATTTCTGCCCATAGGAATCGCCTCATAAGCTCCCGCATCCGGTCTCACGCTCAACCGTCTCAACAGCGGTAACGTACTACCCCTTCTCTTTGCTGCCTCGCCGATCCGTACCAGCGACCTGATCCCCATCAAAGCGGACATTTTGCCTTCCTCGACTAGATCTGCTACGCCGCGAACAATCCCGCCGGAGATGTGTTGGTGGCCGGGCATGAGAGAAGACTTTGGTCGGCGCCACCACTGATGTTAGCATTTTGTCACTTGGAACGAAAAACTCAACGACTCACCTTGAGAGTGAGAGACGAAGCGACGACCGAAACGCTCGAAAACGCCATAGCGCCCGCAGCCATCATCGGGTGAAGATGAATATTCCACGGCAACAAGATACCCATAGCCAGGGGGATCATGAGAACGTTGTAACAACAAGCCCAGACCAAGTTCCACCTGATCTTCTGGAAGATGGTCTGACCAAGATCGAGCGCTGCGACAACGTCAAGCAGGTCTGAGCGCATGAGAACCATATCGGCCGCTTCTATCGCCACGGATGTTCCTGATCCAAGAGCAATACCAAGATCGGCAGCTACCAGAGCTGGCGAGTCGTTGATCCCGTCTCCGACCATTGCTACGCCGCCAACATCGCGCGACATGATATCGCGGACGACTTTAGCTTTTCCTTTCGGGGATACGCCAGCGTACACCTCTTCGGGATCGATGCCGACTTCACGAGCGACGGCTTGGGCGGTAGCTTGCGAATCACCTGTGAGAAGGGTCACAGTAATTCCCATTCTTTGCAATGATTTGATGGCGTGGATGGACGATGCTTTGGGCGAGTCGGACAAGGCGAGAGCGAGGACGGGTATAGCGGCGGAGTTGCGAATGATCGAAACGAAAATGACCGTCTTTGCCGCCTCAGATTGAGCGTCCTCGAACGATTGCATTGATGCTGGAAGGGAAGCAGCTCCGAAAGCCTCGGAAGTCTTTGCAGAAGTGGACATGATGTAATCAGGTTTACCGATCCGGATGCGCTCTTGCACATTCACGTTGTTGAGCTTAATTAGAGCTTCGATTCCCTGACCTGTGGCCGATTCGAATTCGACCACTTCTCCATTTGGCGGTGAAAGATGTGCATTGCACAACGCTTCCCGTCCATACGCGGCGACAGCGACCGCAAGGGGGTGCTCAGATCTAGACTCGGCCAGCGAGAGTAGGGAGAGTACAGCATGTCGCTGAAGAGGCGAAACCGATGTTGACTTTGATAACGTTGCGGCGGTGTCCAGCGTCTCCATCTCGGTGCTCGGTGCCAGGGAAGCAGAAGGCGCCCATGAAGTCGCGGTAACCTTCATCCTTCCCTCGGTGACAGTTCCCGTCTTGTCCAGTACGACCCTTCGCACGTCTTTTGACGCTTCAAGCGCTTTGCCGCCTTTGATCAGAATCCCGTTCTGCGCACCGACACCCGTGCCGACCATGACTGCCGTAGGCGTGCTCAGGCCCAGCGCGCACGGACAAGCTACGACCACTACCGAGATACACAGCTTAAGGCAGACACCAAACTTGCTCATTCCGGGCGATTGGAAGACTTTGGGCAACGAACCAGTCGTGCGCAGCATCGAGATGACCAGCCACAAAACGAATGTGAACAACGCGAGGGAGATGACAATGGGGACGAAGATGCCGGCGACCTTGTCGGCAAATTGCTGGATGGGCGCTTTGGACGTTTGGGCGTCTTCGACAAGTTTGACAATCTGGGACAAAGCGGTGTCTGCTCCGGCGCGCGTAACGCGGAATGTGACGGTGCCAAGACCATTGACTGTACCGCCGATGACCTGTGACCCGACCACTTTGGCGACTGGCACAGATTCACCAGTGACCATCGATTCGTCTACAGAAGTAGAGCCCGACAAGACGGTACCGTCGGCAGAGATCTTTTCGCCGGGAATAAGCAAGACAGCGTCTCCGACTTGAACCAGCTCGGTGGGGATTTTCCGCGTTGGTGCATTCCCATCCAGCGCCTCACCTTCCGATGGGGGGTCGACAAAGATTGTAGCAGACGAGGGTGTGAGCGACATCAGATCGGTCAAAGCGGCCGATGTTTTGCCTTTGGCGAGGTTTTCAATATACCGACCAAGAGAGACAAACGTGATCAGCATTGTCGAGGTGTCGAAGAATGTTTGTGGTCGATAGTCGGCATCCGAGGAGAACATGGCAAAAAACATGGCAAAGACGGAGTAAGTAAACGCGGCGGATGTGCCCAAGACGACCAAGACGTCCCTAATGTCAGTGGAGGTACAATGCAAGTCACATTTTCAACTCACATTGTAGCTGATTTGTGCTTGAGCGACTTGTACGCATTGGAGTAGAACCTCCTAGCTAGCCAGAGCTGGACGGGTATCGTCAAAGCCAAACATGCCACGTCTCCAAGATAGATCCCCGTGCACAGCTTCCACCCCGTCCACCCCATCAACCACCTCGGTAGGTACATGTGCATCATGCCAATGATGAAAACCGGGAGGGCGAACATGAGCGAAGCCAAGAACGTCCGTCTCCATGACGCCGTTTCTTTGTGTTTCTGCAAAGAAGCTAGTTGCGAGTCGTTCTGCGTCGATGTGGGCAGGAAAGATAATTGTGGGAACGCAGCAGCGAGCGCGTCAACGAGAGTGCGTAGGGTGATGAGCGTCGGAGAGTGGACGAGGACGAGGTGGGTGTGAGGAAAAGGTAGTGAGGCGGAATGCACGCCAGCGAGAGACGTAGTGGTGGATACTATTGGGTCGACTAGCGTTGCGTTCTCGAGACTGGCAAGGGTCAATACACAGCAGCCCAGATATTTGCGGCCAACTCACCCATATATCCGTAGCTTCACCTCGTTGGTTTCCGACACCTCGACGACCTCCGCGTCGAACCCTACATCTTCAATCTCCTCTGCGATCTTGGCTTCCGTCCATCTCTCTCCGTCCGGACCGACATACTCTTCGTCATACTCGACCACTCCCCTTTCTGCCAATAACGAGATCTGTATCGAATGTATCCCTGGTAATTGCGACAGTTGCCCTTCTATGCTCGCAACACACGCTCCACACTAGCGTTAGATCCGTCAGACCAAAGATATGGGGAACAGACGTACGGTCATACCACCGACTTTCAGTTCCACCCGTTTATAAGCCCCTTTAGCTGCGGCCTCGCTCGGCTCCCCTAGCTTTGCCTCTTTATCGTCGAGAAACACGGCCTGGGTAGAAGCTTTTGGCGAAGTGAAGATGGTCGCGATGGGGTTGGTGATTGTGGAGAGAAAGGACGTCGAGCGTGCTCGAGCATGCGATCCAGCTCTGGCATGGCCGTTCTCTCTGGACGACGACGGCATGTCGAGCGGACGCGTATATTAATGGAGTGTGGGGATTTTTGCCCGACCAATTCTACGTCTTGGTGAGATCGGAACGACCTATTCGAATATAATGGATGACTAGGGAGTGTTGGTCGACGTTATTCCGTCTCGTTTGGTCGTGGTTGAATGTCGGATTACCGTAGTCATCAACAAATCCCGCCGCTCAGACAAACTCGTCTTGATGAAACACCAAAAATCAAAGGATCGCTGCACAACGCCTCCCAACGGATGATGACGAAGGTGACGTGCAATGGTTGACTGTCGATACGTCGAGAGAGAAGGTAACGAGCTGCACTCAGATGCAAACGGTGAGACTACGAAGCAAAATGAACAGAGGATGGTGGTGAATTAATAATCGGTTTTTACCGTAAGCGGACTGAGATCGGCCGAACGCTTGAACTGTATCCTGATAAGCCTCCTCAACGACGCAAGTGTCAATTCAGATCTCTTGCCGGCGTTCGCGAGGCGGCGGCGGCGTCAGTGTCGTCAACATGGCAATAACTAATTTTGGGCAGACATCTGGTAAGATATCATGTCTGCTGGTTCTGTCTGGTAGCTGCACGGTCTCGGGCGCTGCTGTAGAAATTGACACATGGCGCCATGTATATGCATGGTCCACAGAACGGTCCACGAACGGTCCACAAAAGGTTTAGCATGGTATGATAGATGGCATGCAACAGTGTCCGCAGTCTGCATGACCATGACGAAACATGCTTGAGCTACAAAAATCGCGGGCAACGGTCAAAACGCCCGACCCTGCCATGCAGGAGCTAGCGACATCCGCTTGCTCGAGTAATCGACTGGCAGTCCAAAATCGATGATATTCTGTCTTTGCGCCATTCGCTGTCTGCGCTCCTCCGCCAGCTCAAACTCAAGCTCTCCATGCAGGAGGTCTCTTTCTGACATCTTCCCCAAGTCGGCCGGTAGATCAGGCACAGGCGGTAAACACGGTGGCAAGCCGGAGGGGCGCGGGATCAAAGGTCCTTCAAGCGTATACTCTGAGGTGGATGGTTTGATTGTCGATGAGCGGCTGTTCGAGGCGAAGATGACCGGGAGGGATAAGCTGACATGCGACCAGTGGCTGGCTGAATCGACCGAATTGAGGGGTTCTTTGTAATGACCGACCTTTTTCACAAAGTCGGCTGGGGAGATGATCGTGTTGTGTCGATCAACAGCAGTCACAGTGGGCGGTCGAGGAGCAGGTCGGGAAGGGATGAAGGAAAGTTCAGGTTGAGGAGCGACTCGAGCGGTAGGCGGAGGTGGGCCAACTATTGGTCGTTGATCAGAGAAACCCGGTCCAATGTTTTCGCTTTTTCTCATAGACGCGGTCCACTTCGATCCGTCCTTCTCAAATACATCCTCCGCATATCTGGGTACGGGCGACAGACACGCTCCAACCGATTTCCGCCGTTCCAACTTGTTACTCGCTGGATCGGCCCGCTTTATCCGCAATCTCTGCATCATTGTACCTGGGAGATGGTCGTGCAAATCTGGCTCGGATCTCGATTTCCGCAGCCGTCTAGGGCGAGTTCGTAATGCCCAAGCTGGGTCTGGGGCGATATCCAGATCGCGCGGTAACTCGGGGACAGTTTCAAGCAAGGATATCCGGGAAGAAGCTGTGCTATGCCGTTTGAGGCTTCTGAGCGAGGCGGAGGTAGGCGGTGTGATGGGTCTGCTGCCGGATGCTGGTCCAGAGACTGATCTTCCAGCGGGTCTTGGCGGAAGGGACGGGAATGCGGATAGAGCGGAGTATAAAGAAGAGGAAGCAGCGGGGGTGGTTTCGAGCGAAGACGTGCGGGCGGGTGGTGTGGGTGGCACGCCTCTCGAAGACTTCCGGATAGGGATAGAGGGTAAGGAAGCGGTACTGTGGAAAGTCTCGCCTGAGTTTGTCGATGTGAGAGATGAAGATGATGATTGTCGCGATAAATAGGGGGCACTCGATACTGCTGTCAATACGCAGTCACGCCTCGGAAAAAATGTGGATAATCGATCACTAGATCGTTGCACTGATCCAAATCGCGACATACGTGCAGCCGAAATAGACAAGGTGAAATGAGTTACTCACCAAGATCATCTTTCAGCCTCTGACCATTGGGCGTGTCGGGTAGCTTGCCCAATCTCCTCGCTGACCAACCTTCGATGGGCCTTGAAAAGTCGATTGTCATCGAGGCGTCATATGACGCATATGTACGAGCGGACGGGCGCTGGACTCGAGCACGTCTCACTGGAGGCATGGGCAGAGCAGAGAAGATGGCAGGGATGATTGGCGAGTCTTCCTCGGGTATTTCGAGCGTTGGCGAAGCATCGTCCAGCGAAGGTTCCAGTTCTAGCCTTCCTAACGTAGGTGATTCGTCCAACGGTGCTTCAAACTCCTCGTCGGTGTGAGAGCCTTCCGAGTCAATCTGCAGGGATGCAATACTACATTGAGACATTCTCGCCGTGTCAATATCCCTCTGTCCAAGTTCGGGCGCCTGTACAGTTGGTGTGGTCTGATATGAGCGTTGTTTCGGTATTCATGAGGTAGTGTCGTCGGATACGTCAGGGTGCGATGACGAGTTGAAGATAAAGACGATATAAAAAAACCAAGACTCACACCAGCCCACCAGCTCTGTGACTCGGCATGAGAACCTTTACTTGTTTGCGGCACCTTCACATCGAGAAACGACCCCGACCTGGGCGTTCCCAGATTCTCATCTTCCGACATAGACCCCCAGCTATCCCTGCCTTGCCATTCCCTTCCTTTTCCCAGCGTCGGCGAAGCGATACGGACCGGTGCCCATTCTTGCTTTGTAGGCGTCGTCGGGCTTACTATGATTGAAGAAGCGGTGGTCGATGTGGTCAAAACGGACGAGATGCTGGACCGATCTTGTGGTCTGTGCCGCTGATAAAGTGGAGGCGGAGGCGTCATTGCGCGCGGCGCGTCGATGGCGTCCCACGAGTTCCGTAACAACATAGCTTGTAAGCCTTATCGATGGTCGAGATGAGAGGTGACTGTTGTGTCGTGTACAGACCAATTGACGCAGCGAAGAACCAGCCGGGACCTCGGTCTCTCTTCTCTATATTGCGGAGGAAGAGAGTGCTCGGGAAGCGTACAAGAGTCAGGATAACCGGGAGAGCCAAAAAGCTTAATACAACCCTTGCTGATGAACTCTAATCCGTAATCTAGCCCTGCCGATTTTCCCTTCAACCACTGCAAATTGCTCAAGACCAGCTTGAGCGCGCAAGTATCGTTCTCGTCGTCGAGACGAGCGGGATGGGTGATGCAATATACAAAGACAATGACAGAGATTAGAAGCAAGCCCAAAAGGCGTCCAGGAAAAGAACAGGCTAACGGGACAAGCAACGCAGAGGAAGACCAGTCAGGACGGACCCCGTTTTTCCGTTTTCTTTTTTTTTTAGTCATGAGTTTGGGACCTGCACACAAAAACAAGGAACCACCGCGCTAGTGGAGTATCTGCACGAAACCGCTTTGTGCTTTGCTGTGAAATTTGGAACCGAAATGAAGAAGCTTCGGATGTAACGTCACGCAGGCGCATGGCGGGCCGGGGCGCAGAAGGGGGAAGAGGGGGGGAGGAAGAGGAAGCGAGGGGGGAAGAGAGGCAGAGAGGAAGACGGAAAGGTTTCAGGAACGTGGATCTTGACGCAATGTTCGAGGTTTGTCCGAACGGGACCGTCTTTGTGTGATTTTTAACGCTTCGGCATTACTACTGGCCGCGCACTGTGACACAGAATCAAAAGCTCGGCAATTGTTCTACACTCGGTGGGTAAACAATCCCCGACGGGAACCGCCGGATGCTTGGAGACGACTTATTCTCACAGTCCGACTTTGTGTAGTAACGCTAAAAGGCTATCCGAGCAGGTCCATCTGTACGTCCCCTCGATTATGACGCAGGGAATCTGGAAATGGCGTCTGATCCCCCTGACCCCCAAATCTGAAACGCCCACACGGAGTAGGGGTGCGCAAGTCGGCAAGCCACCGCTGCAACGCCCTGGAACATACCGACGACTCCACGCTATCCAGAACAGATCTGAGATTCGTCATCTGCGCAATACCGACACCGCGTAGATAGAAGGCATTGATTGCATCGATTGACGGAGAGATGAGCAACAAAAATCGAAGATGCTATACAGTGTACTATGCTTCGCTCGTCGACTCTTCCTCCGATCTCGACTTCTTAGGCTCGGATTCAACCCGAGACGGACTGACCGCCCGCTTTCCGTTGACCTTACTCTCTCCCTCCATCTGCGTATCCTCCTCGGCCGCTCTTCCAGTCGATGCTTGGTCTTGCGAGTCCTTCTTGATCTTTCCCGCTTTGGGGGCTTTCGGAGCTTTCGGGACTTTCCCCTGTTTCCCTTTCCCCTTCCTACCCTCACCATTCGCACCTGTATCCATCGTGGGATTCACATCCTCTTCCACTGCTTTCGTCACATCCCCCTCCGCCTCCTCGTCTTCTTCGCACTTGAATAGCAGTTCCGCCGCGTCGAGATAATACGCCATTCTCCACATTTGGCCTATTTGCACGCCCATCAGGTCATAACTGATACTGATGACCGAACCGTCCGCCTCCGCTACGTCCTTCTGCCTCGACTTAGGGATTTTCGGATATCGTTGCGAAAAGTGATTCAATAGAATCTTCTTAGCGCCCATTTTCTGACCCACTTCGATCGCTTGCGAGAACGTCGAATGTCCCTTGTCCCGCGCAACGTCGGGCTTATCATCTTCGAGGGTCGCCTCGTGGATGAGCAAGGTGGCGCCGGTGCCAGCTTGAACGAGAGAGTTGCAAGGTGTTGTGTCGCCAGAATAGACGATTTTCCATCCCGACGTATGGTGCATCACTAGACCCCACGCAAACCCTCGGTGCGCGACGCGCGGGACGCGTAGGCCTGATAAACCCAGATCGCGCATGAGACTAGCGAGCGCATCTTGCGAGTGTTTTCGTTTATACTGTTTGTTGATGATATCCCGTTCTGGCCATCGTCGTTTGCCATCTCGGAACGCACTAGAGACAGGAACGTCACCGGCGCCTCGAGCGACCTGTTCTTCCTCCATCTCTCGGTCAGACGGACTGGTCTCTATATCGGGTAAAGGGCTGTATTGCAGTGCAGCATTGTCAATCCAGACGAGATTCGATAATGCTTCCGCAGAGGCTTTACTGCTCCACGGTCCGGATTCAGACAGGCTAATGGCGATATGAATAGGAGAGACGAGGTACAGCTTGCCGGTGATTCCGTTCTGTCATCAGTTTCGGATATCCCAGCTACGATTGCTCGCTCACTGCTAGTCTATCCTCCATGATCGCTTGCAGACCCAAATGATGGTCCGCATGCATATGGCTAACAAAGATCATCTTCAAATCCTCGTAGACCTTTTTGAGCCCCTGTGTTCCATACCGCCGTCTTAATTGACCAAGCGTGCCTTCTCCACAATCAAGCAGGATACCCCCCACACCCGGGATATCCAAATGCGTTGCGGAGACATTCCGGTGTTTCGACGGTATCGCGCTTCCCGTACCGAGGGTGGTGACGGTGATGTCGTCGCCTGGCTCGGTGTGCGGTTGACCCCACCGGGGATCCGCCCGAACAGCATGCCTTGCTTTCGCACATTCTACAGCAAATTCTGGCTCTTTCACCAGCATTTCCCGCCTTGCCGCATGCGCCGTGTCGAGATCGGTTGGGTACGCTACGTCTTTTTCTGGTGAAGGGAAGATTTCAAGCTGACCTCGAGGTTGCATTTTGAGATAGTGATTCGGAACAAGCAATGAAGTATTGGGCGGAAGCGAGGAAGAGTCAGGTGTCGAGAGGGTAGCCGACATTACAAGTGGGAAGATATCGCTGTCGATAAGAGATAAGTGAAGCAAGTTCCAAGCGGAAGTGTTGAACACGACATCGTTTCGGTACCCATCGGTGCTTGCAACGAGATGCTGGGTGGTGGGTCCGAACGATTTGATCCAGTTTCTGAACTCGGCGTCCTGCCACACAGCAGTCGGTACTCGATGGATCATCAAGCCGACTTCTCTCTTCTCTCCGCCTTCAACATTAGAGCCTGTTTGGTAACGTTCAAACGCAGTGGATGATAAGAGTGCAGGCAGGGTTTCCTGCGTGCAGTTGACCGTTATCATGATCTGACCATCAGCATCACTCAAGGGCGAAGCATTTGTAGCTCACTGCACCCTCGTGTCCGCCACCTATAACATCTTCCGGCGTGACGATCTTCTTTTGGCCCGGTTGATCTGGATCGTCAAACTCGATGGTCTCCCCTCTAACCAGTTTGCCGCGGATCGGCCCATTTGGTACCTTGAGCTCGATGGCTTTGTTGTTGTCGAATTTTCCAGGAACGTCCGGTGCGCGGCAGATATACACCATTTGTGTTGCAGTGTCGACTGGTGAAGGAGCAGGCTGAAAGCCGAAGAGGTCTGGGCGCAAAGCTAGGGTCAGGTCTGGTGGGTGTATACGGCCGTGAACAGAACTCACGGGGTCCACTCCCACCGCCGGAGAACATGCTTTCCAAATGTTTTCTCGACAAATTGGAGAACCGGGGAGATGGAGGTGCCTCGGAATGACCCTCGCTGGGGTCCGGCTGAGATGGTCGTAGGGCGATGGATTGAACGGAGAGATTTGAGCCAGCGTAAATGTCGTTAATGTCGTTAGATGTCGAGGCGTGAGGGTGAGCATGAGAGTCAACCTGCATTACGTTTCTGTGCGTCAGCTCTGCCTAGCCGGATTTACTTGGTTTCGGTAGACTTACCGGTACACCGAAGCTCGCAAAGTCGCAAGATTCTGAGTAGTATCCGGTGGACCGATGACGTCCAGCTTCCTGATCCCGGCGTCGCATACGGTCATGATCATACCTATGATGAGCGCCGATGTGAAAACTCCTCAGTGCAGCCAGACGCACCTGGCAAGCCCGCTCGACCTTTCGATCCACCATCGGGTAAGAATACCCCCGCCAGGCCTCTTGTACTGAACCGTTTCTGGACGAAAGCTCGTTGAGTACCCTCTCCACAGCCGAATAGATACCGCACGTTGTCAAATGAAACAAACAGGGAAAGATCGGTATCGGGTCCAGGGACGGTCAAAGCTCGGACATGCCAATTATAGTGCTGAGTGGTAGGTGCCATGATTTGTGCGTAAGATCGGCGAGAGAGCTCGCAGAGGTGGAAGCGAGGAGCGAGTGACGAGCGGGCAACGCCCGTTGGCCTGTATGATAGTATCCGGCTGAGAATGGTGCTGGAGACAGAGCAGGGGGCGGGCTTCAGCTCATGCAAGATCGAGGTATAGTAGTAGATGGAGGTGGACCTAGATTTGTTGAAATGGTTGAAATCGTCGATGCTGCGGCAAATTCTCGGCAAATAGCCGCCCGTTCAACCAACCAGGTATTTAATCCAAACAGTTTCGCATCTCTTTTCTCTTTTCAACCTCTTCTCCCTATAGGTACGTCCAACATCCATCAACACCCTGACCAGACCAGGCGCTGATATACAGAGTCGCTTGAACGTGCGAAATCCTCACGACGTTTAGGTGCTCGGAGAAGATAAGAGCGATAGTCCGTCACCCTCCTCTTTAGGACGGTGATTCGTTGGGTCTTCTTTGGGTAACCATGTCTGTAACATCTTTGACTTGTACGGATCGAAGGCTGGACGTCACATTTTTGGAACATTTTTGTATACTTTGCATGTATCCTGATTCATTGTAATGCGCTCTCCTCTGCGGTCTTGCTTGTTTGGGCGACAAAGGATGTGCCCATGTGGTGCATTGTATCGGAAGAAGCTAGTTGACAGTGCGACCATGCGGGCCGAGATAAAGGAATGAAAGACGCGGCTGCTATCGATGCGCCCGCCTGCTACGCACAACCTTCACCTCCAAATCAATCTCGTCAACCACTCTGATCACTCTTGCAGGTCAGCAGTAGTTCTCAGGCAAACATGCGCTGGACAGAACTCGCGCTCGTCAGCGTACTACCCGCGCTCGCTACCGCACAGGTCGCACTCGATCCGGAAACACACCATCAACTCCTCTTAAGCGGTCGCCCGCAGATAGGGCTATGGAAGGCTCTGCTCAAACAAGCACAAACCGAAGCAGCCACGACCGGCTTAGTGTAAGCACGCTTTCTATGCACGATGCAATGTAAAGCTGATACCGCAGGGAGAGCTCTGGACAAACCCCTTTCGCGGTCTCTAAGCCAAAGTACCAATCGCACTGCTTTCATCAGCCCACTTCCCATTTCGACCCCAAGCACAACGAAACGTTCTGTCAGCGATACTGGATCGACGCTAGTTCTTATACACCGGGCGGACCGGTGTTTCTGCTGGACGGAGGAGAAACGAGCGGTGCCAACAGGTATGCCCCGGTCCTCCCGATATATCTATAGGCGAATGCCGATGCTGATGCTAGAATACAATTCCTTGATAATGGAATCCTCGAAATCCTCTCGAATGCGACAGGCGGACTGTCCATCGTATTGGAACATCGATACTATGGGCATTCTATTCCCGTCTCCAGCTTCTCCACGGACGACCTCCGTTTCTTGAACAACGAAGAAGCTCTGGAGGACTCGGCAAATGTACGTCGTTTCGAGTGCTCACAGTCCTGGTCGCTTCTTCTGTACTGATGCCCAGTTTATTCGAAACTTTGCCCCGCCCAAAGCAGTGTTGCAGCTCGATGATCGCAACCTATTACATCCCAACAACACTCCTTGGATATACTATGGCGGATCTTATGCCGGTGCTCGGGCCGCTCACATGAGAGTCCAGTATCCTGACCTTGTTTGGGGTGCCATCGCCAGTAGCGGTGCGTGACTAGATACTGTCGCTTGTCCTTAAACCTATCAAGCACCACATCGCACCGAGCTAATGTCTAGCTGTCACGCACGCACAGATCAACTTCCCGCAATATTATGACCCTATCCAGAAATACGGCCCGGAGGGATGTATCTCGGCGTTACAGTCTGCCATCAAGACTGTCGATACACTGTTGGATTTGTCCGAGCCCGCTCCGTCGATCTTGAAGAGGCTGTTTGGGTTGAAACAGTTGGCAGACAATGCGGACTTCGCAGAAACGATCAGTAGTCCTCTTGGTGCGTTGCTCTTTGTTTAACGATTTGTCCACTTGGTTAACAGTTTTCGCTGACGTTCAGGCTATTGGCAGGCGAAGAACTGGGACCCAGCGGTCGGGTCTGATGGCTTCCAACGTTTCTGCGATGCCCTCACGGCCGGAGGAGCCGATAGCAAGATTGGTCTCGTCCGAATGTAAGTCTTCGTCATTCCACTTGACCAGGCGTCCGGCTGATCATGAGTCCCGCCGAAGTGCTAAATTACGGTACGTATATCAAAAACAACGTCGTCGCGCGATGCCCTCGATCGGACGGTAACCCCGCTTCCGACATCGAAGACTGTTTCGGGTCAGGAGACGACTCCAAGTTCCTCGACCATGATCTCTCTCAGACTTGGAGGTTATGGCTCTTCCAGGTTTGCACGCAGTGGGGTTACTTCATGCCCGCTCCGCTCGAAGGACCTAGTATCATTTCCAACAAGTAAGTCATACTTCCCTTTGGGCGGGCGGCGAGCGGGATTTAACTGACAACAGGCTCACGCTGGAACACACGGCCAAGATCTGTAAACAAGCGTACCCGCCCGGCAAACACTTTACGGTCCCGCCTATCCCAGATGTTGTCTCGGTGAACGCCAGAGGGGATTATGCTATTGAAGCGGACAGGTTGGCGTTCATCGATGGAGACAGAGATCCCTGGAGGGTGATGGTACGTTGATACTCGGCTGGGTTTGGCTCAAGCTAATCCAAGACCCCTCAGAGTGATCTGGCCCCAAAGAGGCCTTCGTCTGTAAACAAGCCCGTTCACCTCATTTTCGGTGAGTTCCTACCCAGTCCTGCGTTGTCAGCTGACGTTCAAGACGGTGTACACCACTATGACGAGGTAAGTACATGAATCGCTGGAGGTGGAGCAAGCTAACGGCAGAACGGCTTGACGGACCATTCGCAAGAACCGAGGAGGATCAAAGACGTGCATGAGCTTGAGAAGAATTTCATTTCTGAATGGGTTGCGCAGTTCCACGAGCAGAAGAAGTAAGGGTAGCTAGGGGCCTGTTGATATGACTCGTAGAAGCTTATCGTATCACACACACACACAGACACATATTCATGCATGCATGCATATCACTTGTAGATGCTCGCAGCTGCACCATAGGTTTGACCGAACCAAGAGCCACCGTATTCGGGTTATAGCCGGACTCCGTAGTTCGGACATGAGCGGTGCCGACTTTGCATGAGTCGAATTATCCGTCCACTTAAGATAGGATCTTCGGCGCGACTCTGATATTGCCTATCATCCGTGATGACAGGTTCCCTCCCCTCACCGCGCTCCCGCAGATCGACTCGCGCTAAAGAAGCCACCATCTATGTGCCCGACGCTATGCACCCTTTGGCGGAGAAGTACGCAGATGAGAGTTTTGGCAGAGTCGTCCGGCCGGGGGATATGTCAGAAGAGGATTGTCTAGCTGTTGCTGATGCTATGGGTACGCTTTGCGTCCTCTTCCCTCCCTTACTCACTATGCTCCCCCTTTGCTCCTCTGTTTTTACCTTGTCATCTCTCTCGCTCCAGGGGTGCAAATGAGGTGGGGTGCAGAAAAGCTCATGGCAGTGCTGCGAGTAGCCGACGTTCGGGAAAAGCAGCTCCGGCAGGCGAAACGACTACGCATAATCGCGAGGAATGGAGTTGGGTACGATTCTATTGATGCCAAAGTGTGCAGAGAGCTAGGAGTGGTGGTGACGAACAATCCGGGCACCAATGCTTCTGTACGTCTTCCTCTTTGCCTCACATTGTACGCACGCACGCACGCTGGGGCCACTGGAAAGTGCTTCGGCGCATCTGTCGACCGCAATGAATCCTCTCCACGCCTTCGCTTATCAATGTAACAACACTAACACCAGGCCGTGGCAGAGCTCGCTCTTACGCTCTCCTTGGCTATCCTCCGCCGCGTCAAAGAGATCGATTCGCGAATAACGTCCGGCGAACGCGTCCCATCGATCAAGGCAATGTCGCGAGGCCTGATCGGCGCCACAGTAGGAATAATAGGCATGGGCGATATAGCGTACGAGTTCGCAAAATACCTCGTCCCCTTTCAATGCCGACTTCTTGTCTTTTCCCCCACCTCCCCCTCCTCGCGCTGGGTCATCCCGGACGATCGGTACCCCACAGCTATTCCACATGAACGGTTCGACTCGCTTATAGCCATGCTTCCGCATGTCGATCTAGTGTCGGTCCATTGCCCCCTGACGCCGGAAACGAGGGGTTTGATCGGGGAGAAGGAACTAAGGGTAATGAAGAAAACAGCGGTGCTCGTCAATACGGCACGAGGGGGGATTATTAAGGAGAAAGCGCTGGTTGATGCATTGAAACAGGGACAAGTAGGCGGAGCGGGTTTGGACGTATTCGAGACTGAGCCTGCTTTCGGGGAAAATCTCGGCGAGTTGGGCAAGATGCAGAATGTCGTTTGTCTGCCTCATATGTGAGCATCTCGCGCCTCGCTGGTGGTGGACGAAAGAGTGGGGGACTAATCATAGTGGCGGAGGAACGGAGCAGGTACAGCTGGACAGCTGTAAGACTGCCGTGGATATCGTGGCTGATTTCCTCGATGGAAAGGGGGCACGGAACAGAGTGGTATAGTCCGCAAAATCACTAGATCCGTTGGCTAGCAGAGCAGTAAATCAGTAGATCAGTAGAGCGCGCATCATACCAAAGTCAGAAACAGATCGAGGCGCTTATACACTTGAGCGACAGTGACAGCAGAGGTACGCAGATGATATATCTCGGAACCAAGCGCAATGGAGGGTGCTCTCGATGTCCCATGCATGTGCATTGATAGTGTATACGTTAGTGCTCCGGACGATTACGACAGCGAGACAGTCGCGCCGAGAGCCTCGAGCGTCGCCTTCAGCTTCTCGGCGTCCTCTTTTGGTGCGTTGTCCTTGAGAACCTGCGGTGTTGATTCGACAAACTTCTTGGCCTGAGCGTTAGTATGCTGTTTTTTTGTGCTCTTTCCGCGTTGCACACCGCATTCGCCTGGATCATCCGCCGTCCTCCACCATACTAGATGGACAATGCTTGGATCGATAAGAGAAAAGCAATACGCAATACACCACGCAGAGCATCCAACTCACCTCGACCAAGTTCATATTCGGCATGATAGCCTTGACCTCCCTGATAACCTTTGCCTTTTGCGCCGCGTCAATCTTCTCCAACTTCACCGTGAAAATCGTCTTCTCCTTTGGTTTCTCCTCAGCGGGTGCTTCGGCCGCAGCGGCAGGTGCGGCGGCGGCGGGTGCTCCTCCGGACGGCATGGCGATTTCGGTGATGTTCAATCGGGTCTGAGGTTAGTTTCCGCCGCTCATTTCCTTCCCCGTTCCCCCCGTTTCTACATGTGCTAAATCCGGTTGTCCACCTTAACCTCCTTCACACCAGCTGATGACAAGTTCAACACACACCTTGAGCGCAGTAACAAGCTCGGAAACCTCGAGCAGAGATAGAGAAGCGATAGAGTTGACAAGAGGAGCGATTTTGGGTGAAACGGCCGACGGACCGGGTTGGTCGGCTGGTGCAGGAGTAGAGAACCTTTGGGCGGAAGACGCAAACGTTCGGTATACGCATGATGGTCTTATTGACCTGATATAAGCTTTTACCTTGAATGCGACCGAGATATCTTTACTCACCGCGACGAGGCAGCAGAGCGCTCAGCAGCTCGGAGAAGGGAGGTACAGGTTCGCTGAACGTTAGAAGTGGGTTCTCCAAGCATGACACGGTTGACTTACGCTCATTATACGAGATAGTGGATGAGTATGGGAGACGCGTAGTTGAGTAGCAGATTACAGTGGATTCAGTCGGTACTGGTCTCGTGAAAGATCGAGGAAACCGAAATCTCAAACTCGACGAAGTGCCACTTTGCCAAAATACCGAAATTCTCCGCTGCCCATTCCATCGACTATTGCACCGAGGCACCAGGCAGTCTCTGCTTTGTCCATCCGTAGTAAAGTCTATCAGGCGTCGTCGAGCCAGTGGTATATGCATACAGCCAAAGAAACAAACACTCAGATCATCATCCCCTTCCTAAACCCTTACTCTAAGCCTCGCTGTCCCGCTTCTTCTTCTTCTTCTTCTTCTCCCCGTCCTCCACGTTAACCTCCGCTCCGCCGTTAATCTCTGATGCTCGTCGCTTCTTCGACTTCTTGTCGTCACCCTCAGCCTCCTTCTTAGCAGCCTTGGCCTGAATGTCAGCTTGATAATTTACTCGCAAAGTGCACTACGTACCGCCTTCTTGGCCTCTTTCCTTGCTCTTCGCTCCTCCTTCGTCTCGCCCTCCTTGGCCTCATCGTCATCAACCTCCATCGTCTCATCCGCGGCCTCAGACTTTCGTTTCTTCTTCTTGTCCTTGCCTTCCCGCTCGGCCCTCTTCTCGTCCTTCACCTCAGTGACAGCCTGGACGGCCGCCTTGAGCGCGCTCTCGGGTTGAGTGGGCAACATCTCAGACACGCTACCAACTTGAACATCAGCGCTGGCGTTGTAAGAGCCGTTCGAAGCGTTGAGCTCGAACTTGGGCTGTTGTCGGCCGTTGGCTCCGGTAGTGGTTCGTCGGACAGACTGGATGCCAGACTGGTGCTCCAAAGCTCGCAACCGAGACTCGAGCTTGACTCGGTTGGAGATACCGACTTCAGCGGCTTGTGGGTCTGATCGGGACTCGGCGTCTGACAAAGCATCGACACGGATGGAAAGAGCGGCCTTGGTGGCGACCATACGGGCCATCTTACCCTTGAGCTTTTGTGGTGCTTGACCAATGAGCGAGGCGTGGTAGATGAGACCGTATTTGGGCGTGTCGTGCTTCGTTTTCAGGGCCCTGAAAAGAGCCTTCTCAGCACCAAGGATCTGAACAGTCGAAGCCGGGTGCTTGGCGAGGTTCATCAAACTACCAGCGTGGCTGATAAGTCGAGCACCGACAAGTTCACCGACAAGGGCGGTAAGGTTCGGGGCAATGGCTTGCATTCGGTTTCGCAAGTAATCCGAGAGCTGAGTTCGGTATTCGGTGATAGAAATCACTTGGTCGCAGAGCGAGTGGATGTGGGTCATATCGGCATCGGAAATTTCGGTACCCATAGAAAGCTCGGCAGCGGCTTTGACGGTGGCCTCGAGGTCTTCCGGAAGGATGAGCTCGAAAGAGGTGGAGACGGCGTTGGTTCGGAAACCTGTGGTTTAGTTGCTGGGTCTGTGTCTTGCTGAAACCGAACTCACCCATGGCCTTGACAACCTTGGCGTAGGCCAAGTTGTCGACAATGATCTTGCCCATCTCGGGGAAGTGCCAACCGTACCATTCCTAAATGTCAGACTAATACAAAAAGTCATGTCCGCGAGCTCACCTTGACTCGCATGGAGTAGATGTTGATCTCCTTGTCCAAATCGTCCAGCAGGGCAATGGCCTGGATGACCATGGTGTCGACCTTGTCGGTAGAAAACTTGAGCTTGAATCGAGACATCGAGTGACCAAGACCCAATGACATGGTGTTCAAGTCCTTTTGCTCAACACCACCGAGCAACGAAGCGAGTTGTTGTCGGATACCTCGGTAGAGGTCCTGAGTGGTGGAGTCGGAAAGAACAGGGATGGACAGGGTCTTGTTGATGGTGGACGCTAGCGGTCAGCTCGTGCTGAACAGCGATCAGCGAATGAGCTCACCAAGCTTTGGTTCGGAAACAACGAGCATCTCCTCAACCTTCTTCTTCTTCTTTTTCTTCTCATCATCACCTCCAGCTCCACCAACAGCCTCCGAGATGAATTTGGAAAGAGAGTCAGTCAGTCGACCATCTTGGATAGCGGCGAGGTCCTCAACGGCGGTAGCGGTGGAAGTGAATCGCTGAATAGCTTGGACCTTCAAGCTGTAACATGAGCTATGTTCCCCAGTCCCTTCATTCTGCAAAGGGCGAAAGCGCGACACTTACGCCTTGTTGGCCAGCTCCGGGGTCTCGAACTCTTTCCACAGATCTTTGCTGTCGATCTTGGCATCGCTACTGAGCTTGAAGACAACGAAACCAATGGCGGTTTCGGCGAGGACGAGCATGATGGTGATTAAGTGTAAAAAGTCGAAATGTGGTGAATTTGTCGAGTAGTGTGGGGTGTAAAAAGTTTTCGGCGGATCGTACCCAGGTGCGGTGTCGATACGTTTGGTTCTCCTTCTCCGGGACGGGTGACGGTGGAAACCTTTTGTGGGCGAAAAGTGACGCCGATGTGTGCAAGATGTAGCAGATGGAGCAGGACGAGATATCACGAGGAGGAGGAACATGTCCGAGTGAAATTCAACAGCTTATCAAATCCTGATTGACAATGCCACATCAGATCCTCGCAAGATCTCGGTCTCCGCCGCTAGAATGTCGCTCATGACCGCGTCGATTCAACGTCCAACTACTTGGTGTGTCCAACCTATATCTTGTTGCCTTGCTTACAGTCAATATTACACAGTACATATCATGGTTTGAGGACGCTCGAGTACGAACACAGACTCTACCAACAATCGTACAGGAATCAACGCTCAGCCGAGATGAGTAACGCCGAGCTCAGCAAGATACAGTTCGAATCCGACGACGAGCTCTCCTCAGCGCCAAATACCGACAGTGAAGCCGAGAGCGCAGTTACGGTCGAAACAAACCCAGAAGATAGTCTCTATGAGGTGGGTGAGTCTACAAGTGCTATCACCCATATCGGGCTGACAGTAGACGCTATCAAACATGCAGTTTGGAGAGATTCTACTCGGCCCGGGCCAGGATACAGAGCTGACGGCTGGCGCGGATGGGTGAGTGCCCAACATATCTTATTTGTGATATTCGCTGACTGTGCAGCACTACAAAGTAATGGCACGTATCGCAGCTTCGTTGTAGGCTAGGATATCCTAATCTACCAGTGGAGAGGATACCTGAAGACACTGTCGGAAACGTGAGTTGAAGGTTACATGCACCTTTACTGACAGATCAGTGAAGAGCCAATCACCGTTTTTGAAATCCCAACCTATCTTGACGACGACTTGGGCAAGGAAGTGGTTGATCCGGAATACACTCGAGACGCAGACATGGTAGTACAGTAAGTCTGCGAGCTTGTTGAGTTCATCGTTGGCTTACTGTCAGGTTTTGGAAGGCTTTAGATACGAGGCAGCTGCCGCAACTCAAGCTCTCGTCTAAACAGCGAGAACCCGGAGATCCGGGACCGAAACTGCGCTACCCATATGTCTTTGAATGCCCCAATGAGCAGATGAGTGAGTCTCACAGGCGTTTGCGAACGGACGCATCGCTTTATCATTTTTTGGGACCTATACTTATCTTCAGGGAAATGGGTGAACGAAACGAACGAGAAGAGGACCTTTGGTACCTGGCTCAGCAGGCAGATTTGGGAGAGACAGCATCCTACCGAGCCGACTATCAAGCGCTATTCCGATTATTATGTTTACAAGAAACGGCAGCGACAGATTCGAGCGGAGAAGCAATCCGTCGGAGGCAGTCATGTTCTGTTACCGAAGAGATCAAAGAAGGATAAGAAAGAGAAAGTCAAGACCAAAGATGTTGGGAGTGCGACCGACAAGGTTAGAGAAAAGGACAAGATGCGTGACAAAGGCAAGGATACGGAAAAAGCCATCGACAAGCCAAAGTCGAAGGGCATGGAGAATTCGAATAGCATTGCAGCCAATGCGGTTGAACCCTCCACCAGCACAGAAGCAAAGAGCTCGAAGAAGAGAAAATTCCGCATGGACAGCGAGGTCGGCTCGGATGACTCAACTCAAGTTCACAAGAACTCTACCGTAGGCTCTGGAAGCGGAACGAAGTATTCAAAGCCATCTTCGAAATCATCCAAATCCAAAACTCCGCCTGGGCTCGCAGCCCACATGTCCGCGGTACCAGTTTCGGCCATTGTCGACGACGAACAAATGGATACCGATTCAATCGCGGTGGACCAGGCTCTTCAACATCCGCCTTCTCCTTCATACGCACCCTCGGAGTCGTCCTTTGGGTCCGATTTCGATTCTGATCACGAAGGCGTTCCATCAAGGAAAGCTTCTGCTGCGTCTGAAACTTTCGATCCTATTCCGACTAAAACTATAATTAAGGCAGCCCCATCGGCTAATCCCGAAGATCTTGCCGCTTTGTTCCCTTCGCCCCCACGGAAGTCGCTTCCCGGTGAAATGGCCGCCAAACTGGAGGGACTGGGCAGGATAAAAAAGAGAGACCCGGACTCGGTTCCGCCGCCAAAGGATATCCGAGCTCCTACTCCGCAATTTGGCGAACCGGATTCCGGCATTTTTAGTTCTCAATTGGCAGCTCCTTCTCTTGTGCCCGCGTCCGCCTTGGTACCAGCTGCGAGTGTAGTGCTACCCAAATCCGTCCCCTCGAAACCGAAGCCGATGTCGCGCCCGAATCCCCCAGCACCA
Organism: Papiliotrema fonsecae; assembly: GCA_035773095.1. Taxonomy (NCBI): domain Eukaryota; kingdom Fungi; phylum Basidiomycota; class Tremellomycetes; order Tremellales; family Rhynchogastremaceae; genus Papiliotrema; species Papiliotrema fonsecae. Next base: position 625,020 of record JAHRBW010000007.1, read on the forward strand.
CCTGCGTCTGCATCTAATCTACTGAAGTCAACTTTGGCGGCGCTAGATGCTCAAGCTAAGGCGGCCGATAACACCGTCGACGATGCCGCGACCACTGAGCTTGAGCCGAGTGCCCACCAAGCGAATCAATTTTCCAGCTCAGGCTCCAACCAGAGCTCATCCACAACAGCATTTGGGCTCCCTCCAAAGCCCACGCCTATGGAGGAGATGCCAAACGTCGCGGAGAGACCGAAATATCAGCAACCGGTTAAGGTCAAGTTCATCGACGATGCGCCTGTCCAGTCTCGCTCAAGACCGGCCGCACCGCTTAGCTCCAGCTTTGGTGTTACGCCCACCGTTCCACGAAGCATGCACTCGCCATATGGAGGTGGGCAATCTCCGCTGCAAGGCGGATACTCAACATATCAAGCGCTGCCCTCTCGACCGTCCGCTACATCGACATACGCCTCTCGAGAGTCCCGTCCGATCCAACCGCCGACACAACCGCGAGCAGTCCCTGAAGCGGCTTCCTCTCGTCACTGTGGTACATACGGATCCAGACAACCCGGTCCGTTGCCGGATCACCCCGCGTTGTATGCTGTGACCCAATCAAACCCCCCACCACCACCACAGCATGCTCCACCGCCTCTTCCCCCTCAACCCACGTACCCACCTCCGGTCCAGAGCTTCGACCCGAGGTTGCCAAGACTGATCTCGCCTCAACGACCATACAGCGCTGTGTTGCCTAGCCCGCCTGCTCAACACATATACAATCCCGCAGGCGATCCTCGATTGCGAGATACTGTCGGTGTCGGCAAGCCGCCTACGCCTCGGTCTGTCCATGCCGCGACATATACGCCAAACCCAGATGGCAGCACGTCTCCTCGTCCTTCGTACGCCAGATCACCTCGATCGCCTGGCGGCGATCCGCGCAAGACGTCAGCCTCTTCCGCTTTAGCTCCGCGATATGAAACACTTTGCCAGATCTCGGCCACAGTGCCGGTTCGCGCTGAGAAGGTCGCTTTTGAAGTGGGGCTACTGCGAGGGGTTTCTGTTAGCTCCTCTGAGTATATTACGATGTTCCTTGGTGCGGTGAACGGAAATCGAAAGTTACTTGTATTCGAAGAGATCGACGATATCTGTACGAGAGCTTGTATGCGCTTGGGTGGACACGTGGTGGAATGGGCTAGGGCGACTGTCATTGAGAATGGTCGAGCGGGGAAAGCGGAATGGGAGACTTTGCGAAGGCGGGCAATTCGGGAACAAAAGGTTAGCAAATTACTGGCTCTTCCACTTCTGCTGGAGTCATGGCTAATGCTAGGCGTTTGTCAGTTATACCGAACTGCGTGGACAGCCAGGGAGCTCCGCGCACTACGCTCTGGTTTTGGCCCCGCCCGAGGCTCTGAATATGTCCAAGATAGGCCTTGGCGAATGGAACCTTGAAGAGATCAAGCTGGCCGTGTTTGTGTTAGCGCTTCCACTCGAATCTGGTTCTATCCCAGTGCCTCGGCTGCCCAACCCAGTCCGGCCCAACTTTGGCGAAACAGTCGATGAAAAGCCTGCCATTCTTCCCTCAGAGATGAGTGTGCTCGACAGCTATGGGCTCGATTACGCATTCATGTCGAGTCTGCGAAACCGAAGCGCTGTCAAATATCCCGGCTCGGAAGGGCCGATGGACGCTTTACATGACAGCGTTATTGATGGACTCAAAATAGCCGGTGTTGATCCTGTTGAGGGCACTAATCCACCTGACAACCTTTTGGTCGCCAACCAAAAGTTTGCAAATACATTACGCTCCTCAACCGTTCGTGGCGTCCTCTCGCGCCGTACCGCGATATACGCGTTCGGACCAAACCTCCAACTATACCCCAGCCAGTGGACACGGCGGAAAATTTGGCAAAAGGGCGGTCTCGTTACCTTCTCACCGACTTTCATTCTGAGATCACCGGACAAGTTTGGGGAGATAATGAAGACTATCCGGTCGGTGGACTCTTGGGCGGCATATGTCTTGCCTTCGGTCATTGAGTGGTGTCATACTTCGTGGTCTGAGCCTGCGTGAGTACTCTCGTACACTACTGACTCCTCATACTCGGCTGACAACAGTCGGTGTCCCGAACCCATGAAGGCATTTGAAGCGCTCTCCAAGTCCCTCTTCCTCGACGAAAACCTTCTTCGCCTGTCCGGCTCGCTCGGCCCATCCGGAGGCGGTCTCGCCGTCTCATGCGCCCCACCTGTCGTACACGACACCGAGGGTTGCCATCGTTGGATGGAGTGGCTCCGAATAGTCAGCGATGAGCGGGTATACGAGGGTCTCACCGGGCTGTGTTTTGGTGTTCAACCTCGCGATTTCGCAGGACCCGTTGCAGAGCCGAAACCGCGCGAACTGGAGCTAGTAGACATTGAGCGATCGCAAATGGAGGATTTGGTCTCGATGCGGGCTAAACCCCATTTGTTGCCTTATCGACGGTATCTCTATATCGGGGAAATTTCGCTCGACCCCAAGTCAAAGTTGAAGTTTGAGAATGAGGTGAGTGGCAATTTCTGGCCAACATGTTCCCCTGTCCATCTTTGTCTCCTATTCTACACTGTTTCACAAAAACTGTTGTCACATCTCCTTTGTCTTAGATTAGGCTGTATGTGTACTAGATTACTGATGCCAGATTGAGTTAATTGCACCAGAAAACTTTGCTGCTATCATCAGTGGAGTGAGTCATCTCCTTCTCCTGGTTGAGCTACTTATTCACCCATCCAGGCTGTCTAATCTGACATGCTGTCATTCTGCTGATCGCTGTTTCACACAGCTCAAATTGTAGCTAGTGAGTGCTGTGACTCACCGTACATGTTGTCTGATCACACAAGTGCTGTGTCATGAATGTCATGACAACCTCGCCCGTTCGGCAGCCTCCGCTTGTCACGTGACCCCCTTTCCCGACCTCCTCCGGACCGGAGCCTCGTTCGAGACTCGTTCCGACTTCGTTCCCCGACATTCACCGTCACTCGATGCCTTTTCAACGCATCCCCACGCCCCTTTCAACGCTCGAGACCATTCGATCGAACCTAGCTCAACCCTTGGCGCAGTCTCGTTGGAAGGTATATATGTAGAGCAGGAGACGCTCTGGTATCCTTAGATCTTTCTATTGAGTCCACAGTCCCCGTATCTAGATATCCTTGCATCACTCTAGCACCCAAGTCCTCGGCCCGAACGAGATATCCGTATCGTCGTTCATCCCTCGTTGCAACTTTGTTCAGCTTTGCTGAACCTCGTTGTCCCTCGTTCATCCCTCGTTCGCCTCCCTCGTAGTCTTAGTGAAGCCCCGTCCCGCATAGCGCGTGAGATTGGTCCGAACAAAGCCTAGAGTGGAACATCGTGACATCTGACAGACATTCATGACAGTATAGATCAAGACAGCAATGGCATATTTTAGCAAAAATTCAATGCATTGGGTGTTAGCAAGATTCCTAATGCTGTTGCATGGACAGCCTTTTAGCTCGGTTTCAGACGTATTTCGGATTGAGCCGAGAACGGTGCCGGTAATAGCGCGTGCTGCCGATTTTACGCGTCTGGCGCTTAGCGACGGATCGACGTTTCGGTGATTACAACATGATCTATTTTCTAACTTTTCCAAGCGCAAGCAAAAGAGTATCGACTCAGACAGCGGGGTATAAGGGCGCATTGGGACCGGACCGATCCCTTCCCACTCTTCTCTCTCACCTCGATCCACTTGATACGTGATACGTGACGCTTGGGCACGTCGCACATTCGAATGATGTCGTCGGAAAATATCGAGGAATTCGGATCGAAAGATTTCGCCGCTCAGTCTCCACCGACGCTTCTCTCGCAAGAACCGCGGGAATCGCAGGAACTGTCAAAACGGTCAGACGACGGTCAGACACAGACCGGATGGAGAGGGGTTGTCACTAAATTGGGGCAGTCGTTGAAGGACAAAGGGGTGGAAGACCGCGGTATCGTGCCCCGACCTGAAGATGTGGGTTTAGTTGGACACTCAGCGGGGTGGTGCTGATAAACAGGACCGGGAACCGTTGAGCGCATGGGGGTATCTTCCTCAGTTCACGCTCTGGGCAGCGTGGAACACCAACGTTTTGACAGTATGTCCATCCACCCGCTTCCTACCCAGTACCCCTACTATTGGCGTATCTGCTCGTCGAAGCAATGCAGCAGCTGAATTCAGTTCTCCGAGGGAATGCTGGGTCCATCGCTATTTGGCCTCGACCTGAAAACGTCCATCCTCTGCATCATCTTCTTTACTGCTATTTCCTGTATACCACCCGCTTATTGCGCAACGAATGGTCCCCGAACAGGCATGCGACAGATGGTACAAGCGCGATATGCGTTGGGATACTGGCCAGCGCTTGTTTGCGGGTTCTTGAACTGTTTGCAGTTTATCGGGTTCATGTCCTTGACCGTCATATTGGGAGGGCAAAGCTTGGCTCTCGCAAGTAGCTCGGAGATGAGCTGGACCGTGGGGATTATTGTGGTTTCAATTATTTCGCTGCTCGTAAGTCTATCCGCGGGAGCAAGAGCTAAAGATAGTTATCATTCATCGGTCTGCGCGCACTGCACTACCTCTCGTTGGCTTCCTTCCCGATTATCCTCATTCTATTTATCGTTATTGCGGGAATCAACGGATCCGAACTCAGCTTGGCCAACTCTGCAACGTCGAAAGCGGCTGCTGCCGTGACGGCGAGCGGGGTGTTGGGATACGGCTCCAGCTTGATCGGTTTCACCATCAGTTATTGCAGTCTCGCCAGTGATTTCGTGAGCTCTTCATTTCCAATGCGCTGGGCAAAGCTCATGTAGACTACCAATCTCCCTGCCCACACGCCCCGCGGACCGCTTTTCGCAGCGGTCTATGTTGGCGTTTTCGTGCCCATCGCGCTGGTTCAGATTCTTGGTGCTGTTGCGCAAGCAGCGGCGTTCTCGATCCCTTCTTGGGAAGAGGCTTCACTCATCGGAACTCCTGATCTACTCTTCCAGATGGTTGGAGCTGGCAAAGCCGCTCGATTCGTCATGGTCCTGTTCTGCTTTAGCGTCGTTGCAAACACTGGGCCAACAATCTACAGCTGTGGCCTGAGTGCACAAGTCGCGATTCCATTCCTCGTCCGAGGTGAGTGGCTGGCTCCTTGCGAAATGCTTAGCTGACGTTTAGTTCCACGATATCTCCTCGCTTTCGTCGTATCGGCCGTCTTCCTACCGATCGCCATTGTCGGCGCAGACCACTTCTACACCGCCCTGTCCAACTTCCTCTACATCCTCGCATACTGGACAGCAATCTATATTCCGCCAATCGTCATCGAGCCCCTCATTTTCCGACGGCCGGTCTCGCGCAAATCTTACCCTTTGGACGCTTGGAACGATTCGAGCAAGTTGCCAATTGGCTGGGCAGCGATTGCGTCGCTGTCGGTGGGTGTGCCGCTAATTGCGGCGGGAATGTCGCAGGAATGGTGGAATGGGTGGATTGCGCGGGCCATTCCTGGTGGAGCGTAAGTTGATCCAGGTGTTGTATGTATACAAGCTGACTGAGCAGTGGCGATATCGCTTGGGAAATCACGACCGTCGCTGTCACTATGACTTACACGACGGTTCGGTTCTTCGAACGGAAATACACGGGGAGATGAGACGGTCAAGGAGGGACTCCTTGGCATATTGCATATCATTATAATCAATCATCTTCACCATACATTGGTGTTGGATTACCATCATACATTTAGGCGGTGCATATAGAAGCCCTATATGCATATATCTTGCTGTTTCGTCCGATAACATGATTCGGTGTGATATGAGGATGTCACCGGTGGAGGTTATAGCCAACCGACTGGACTACGTAACCATAACATTATCCGTCCTCGTCATTGTTCACAATGATCTTTTACCTTTTCCCCTCGACTCAACTTGTCTACTTCGAAGGGACAGTAGGCTCCGGGAACAGCGGTCACATCCATTAGTGCCAACTCGTCGCCTTGACCTCCTATCACCTCTGTACACCACTGGTTCATCCCTCCTCGCTCGTCTCACGCGGAATCGGCATATAGAACGACCACACTCATCTTCCATCTGTCTGACTCAAAAGGAGCACTGGAAAGTTATGTCCGACATCGCACCGCCCACTGATCAAGTGCGTCGGCGGAAAACGGGCCACAGCGCCCAAAGCAATAACGACTCGCGACCCGATGCTGCGGCCGGCTCTACGGACAAGGATGAGGGATCGAAATCCGACGATAAAGACAAAGACCCAAAAGGAAACAGGTTCGAGAGCGTGAGGCAGAGGATCAGGTCGCCGTTGATGGGCTCCCTGAAGCTGGAGGATATACGCGAGAGCATCACGAGCAATGTCGAGGTTAAGTAAGTCGATGGTTTTTTGGTAGTGCACAGGCAGGGATCGTCCCTGTCCGCGAACTAGGTCAAGTTACCAGTATGGGAAGAAGGATACCGTGAAGCATTGACTCGTAACAAGCTAACGGTAGATTCGCTCCCCTGCATATCCCTCCGCATCGACGATGGCAGACGGCAGCTGTCGCTTTGTGGGCCTTATTCCTCCCCATCTGCTTATTCTGCTTCCTAATCTTGATGTGAGCTATGGAATTCTCAGTTTCATTGTTCAAGTTGACATTCAGGTCATTTCCACCGCTCTGGATTTTTCTCGTCCCCTACATCATCTGGATCTTCTTTGACCAAGCGCCCGACTGGGGAGGACGACCGAAGGAATGGGCAAGAAAGTGTTTCATCTGGAAGTACTTCGCTCGTGCGTTTGCTCTTGGTGACGAATCGTAGTGTACTAATCACAGAGTACTACCCGTGTAGCATTGTCAAGGTCCGCCGATCGTTTTGTGGGAATAAGAGATAGCTGCTGATGTCAAGGAAGCGGATCTTCCAAACGATCGACCCTATTTGTTCGGGTACCACCCTCACGGTATCATTGGAATGTGAGCGCCTCGAATATAATGACTGATTCATCGAGCTGACCATCAGGGGGGCATTCGCGACGTTTGCGACGGAAGGAACGGGCTTTTCCGAGCACTTCCCCGGTATCCGCCCCCATCTACTCACCCTTGGTACGTCTTAGAAGCGCAATTAAGCATGGGATCACCGTTGATTTTAGAATCAAACTTCAAAATGCCCTTCTACCGTGACTTCCTTATGGTTCACGGCGTTGCATCGGTATCTAAACCGGCATGCGCCAATATCTTGTCGAAAGGCGCCGGAGAGGCGATCACCATCGTCATCGGAGGAGCGGCCGAGTCTTTGTCTGCACACCCGGGGACAGCGGATCTGACCCTAAAAAAGAGGTTCGGTTTCATCAAAATGGCGATCAGAGAAGGAGCCGATCTCGTTCCGGTGTTTTCCTTCGGCGAGAACGATGTGAGTAATGCGGGGGGGATGTGATGTGGTGCTGACAAGGCAGGTATACGATCAATTGTGAGGCGGATCATTGCTACCACGAGAAAAACCTGATCACTTAGGGCCAATAACAAGGGCACATTCCTGTACACGTTCCAGAAGAAGTTCCAAAAGATCTTTGGGTTTACTTTGCCGCTATTCTACGGACGAGGGTGAGTCAGTATGCTGCGATGGTGTACCCAGCTGACAGGCAGTATTTTCAACTGTGAGCCAATGTCCCGCTCTTGTTTGATCATGTTGACGCTCTTCAGATAATGTCGGAATGATGGTGAGTTGCGCGTCTGCTTGAAGGCTTAGCTCACGACCCAGCCTTTCAGACACCCCATCGTATCAGTGTGTAAGTTGTTCAGCCGAGTCTCGCACAGTCCTGACCCGTAGTTGGCCGTCCGATCCATGTAGGGAGAGACCCAAAACCGTCCGATAAAAAGGTCCAAGAGTTCCACGAGGTGTACATCAACGAGCTTATGCGGTGAGTCTTCGGACTTGTCCGGATCCGAAGCGCAGACGCAGTGCTGACGGCAGTATTTGGGACAAGTACAAGGATATTTACGCGCGAAACAGAACGAAAGAGCTTAGGTTTGTAGAGTAGCCTGTTTGGTGACGAGCCTGATGTCGTGTCGTCACAGTGCGGTGTAGACGTGATGGTATGAGCCGATATGGCGCTGTTGCTTGTTCTAGTTCATTACCGTCCGATGTCAGTTGCTTCCACTGCATGTAGACGGCCGACATTCAGCTTCCTCGTAATCAGCTGTCTGGTATGCGGTCCTTCATATCCGAGTCAGTCATAGCGTGTCAGTAGCCATCGACCGTTGAATGATGAGTCGCGATTTCATATTACACCCCGTCGAAACCCCTCCTTGATTTCGACGAGGAACCCTAAGGATGCAGTCCCATATCGTATACTAGTACAGTGTCGGGATTGACGTGTCATGAAGCTGCCGCTCGTTCCTCCCTTTTATCCTTGTTCATCTGTTCCATCTTCCTCGTCAGCATGTCGACTACGGATTGATCTTGGTAAGCTGACCCAGTTCTTCTTGCACTCTCGATATGCCCGGAAATAGTCCATGCACTGGGTATCAGCTGGTGATACTTTCTCTCTGCTGACACGTTCAGGAAAGAGGATGTAGTGAATACAAGCGGGAGATGGTTATGAGACTGTGGAACGTACCTCGTTACGGTTGTAATGTGCTCGTTCGAGACATGACATCGAAGCATCGCTCGCTGCTTTGCACGGATCGGTATACTTTCATTAGCACTATACTCGTCGGTCTGGGATCGACAATCAGCGGTATACTGATCAATCTCAAATACGCACCTTAGTCACTGTCGATCGAGCCTATCGTCAGATCCGTAACCGCGAGAGGGGGAGACATACCTTGAAAGTCTGCCTATAATCTTCCGGCGTTTCCAAGCTCGCATGTGCTCTCTCCGGCTTCTTGCCCGCTGGTAATGGTGTCTGAGAGTTAGGTACCTGCGATGCCATCTTGCTTTGCTTTGCGTGGTAGAGCTTTGTAAGTGGATAGTAGTAGGTATAGAGTAGGCGAGATCCGGAATCTTGAAATGGTTGTTACGGCAACTTTTACCCTCGGCGCGGGGCCCAGCTCGACGGATACGGTCACTTGTTGGTTTGTCCCATATGATTGCCTCCTTACATGCAAGGCAACTTCTTTGACCGCTCTGTCATCTGCCCACCCACACATAGGCACTGCTTACTGGACAGGCGGAAGCGTGGAGCTCAGAGGCCGAGATGTCGACCCTCAGCACGCTGTTCGGCATTGGCATGGCCGTAGGGTATGTTCACTTCGTTAATCTCAGACCGAGCTGATCCCAGGCCACCGTTGATTTACGCAGACCAGGTCAGACTTCTCGCTCACAGTGATGTTACACTAGCTGAACATGACAGGCATATAGTATAATCAAGAAGAAGTTCGCGAACTGTTCTTTCCTCTGGTAGACCTAGCTAACATGGCAGGGATTCATCCGGATTCTCACATGGTCCGTTCGATATTACCGCTCTATGAGCTACTCGCTAACGACAGATGTATGCGGGGTAATCATCATCGCAAACATCACCCGTGTCTTCTTCTGGCTCGGAAATCGCTTCGAAACCCGTACGTCGCCTCCTCTTGAGCCTCATGACCCAAGTAGACGATCACTAAACCTCCAGCCCTGCTCGTCCAGTCGATCCTCCTCATCATCTCGCAGCTTCTCCTTCTCTCCCTCTGCCTCCATTACGCTCCGCTCGACACCCCTTCGGTCTCATACGCCCCCATGTCGCCGATGCACGAACAAGATAGACAAGATTTGGCCAGCCAATCTGGGTTTATAGAACGGCATCCGGACGCACCAGAGGGACAACCACCGTCCGGCGGGATGAAGAGGCCTTTCAATTTCTGGCAGTGGGAGGGGTATGGGCGCTATCTCGAGTTCTTGGCTGGGTATATCGTCGTGTTAGGCGCGTTGCAGGTTATACTAGGTCGGTGGATGTGGTAAGTCGTTTCGTAACCCACTGTTTTCAGCTGACATCTCAGGTATATCGATGCGTATGTGTGGTGTTCTGCTCAAGGCGAATACTGACGTCCAGCTTGGGATTCATCGCTTTGACTATTGGTATGTCTTCATACTGATCCACAGGCGGCAGACTAACAGGCAGAATCGACACTGCCAATACCGCAGTTCATCTCCAACTACAAACGGAAATCGACTTATGGCCTCCGAATATCCACCTTAGGTGGCTGGTTCTTTGGTGACGCCTTCAAGTGAGTTGTGAAACCATAACACGACCTTCGGGCTGACACCGCAGGACAATCTATTTCTTCGTCAGGCACTCGCCGGTCCAGTTCCAGATCACAGCTATCATTACCGTTTGCTGGGATATCGCGGTGTTCGCCCAACGGCTTATTTACGGAAGCGAACCACCCAGGGGGATGCTGGGCCAAGATGAGGACCAGGCAGAAGGGCAGGGGTTACGTGTCGGTGGACAAGTTTCAGGCTAACAGATGATGCAATCCGTTTTCACAGGGCGCTCGGAGCGTCGTTGTTTCGTCTGGAGCGAACCTGCTGTAAGAGAACGGGGTTGCCTGTGGGAGCCACCCGCGGTCAACGACAAGCAGAACGCGAGAGCACACGACGACGAAATGGTGAAGCCGGGACAGAATGCATGTCTGGGTCGTAAGACCCCTCCCCTCTCACCAACACCGCTACGCGCTCTACTTCTTAACCCTCTCGACGGTGAGGTGGTCCCACTCTGCTCGTTCCGCGTTCTCGGCAAGAACTTGCTCAAGGTGCTTCGTGAGGTATCGGACGTCCTGCATGTTAGCATCGATTCGCACTTTTTTCTCCCTCCCGAAGCCGTGCCCGCTTCTCCTCTGTGACATCGGATCGAAGGGTGGAACCACTCACATCCTCCTTCTTCACCCATTGGTCCTTTGGCAGGTCCTTGTGGAGGATAGATTGCTGGAAGGCGACTCGGTGACGGAAAGCTCGGTCATAGACTTCACGTGGTGACAGTCGGTTGAGGGCCTGGGGTTAGTCCTATCCGTGTGAGGCTTCATCAAGCTGTTCTACAATGTCCGTGGCGTAGTCCCGCCCTCGCGTACGCCATCCTCTTTTCAAATTTCCTGCGGCAGACCGTGAACCCCAGGCGAGAAGACGGATCGGGGAGGTCTCTCCTCATGCAGTTGATTTGCACTTCAGACCCTCTTGTCCACTTCCACTACTCCCCTATGCCTTTCTTTCCTCAAACCCTCGCCTAATATCTTGCTGACCCCATTCTTGCCGATCGCGACCTATTCAGACGTTTTCCCACCCCATATTGACATCCAATCCCGACCCTGCCAACCCGCCAAAACCACACAAACCCATCGATCCAAACCAAACCCGACCTACCTTCTGCACATCCTCTCGCTCCTCCATCAACAGATCGTCGTACTTCAATCCCATCTGTCTGTATCCCGCAACATGTGTGTAAGCCGCCGCGACGGGCTTGAGCAACTTGGCGAGTCCCGGCATGCGTTGCTTAATGAACGGTGCGAGGCTATCGTCAGTTTTTACGCGGCGGCAGGTAATCTGGGAGAAGCCTGTCTCTGAGAGGGAATTAGCACGTACGAGATTCCCATAGGTCCGCCGAGCATGTTGAATAGGTGTTTTGGGTGGGTTGTAAGGTGTAGTGACAGAGTGGAGGACGTCGAGAAGCGTGCAAGAGGGTGCGTCCAAGGTCGAATCGGGTGAAGACGATTGGATAGGGTGCAATCGCCACGCACACGGAAAATATCGGCGTTAGAGTTTTCGCCACCCGGAGAGAAGCCGGAAGGACAGTGGCGACAGGGGTGATGGGTCTATATGCTAGGCAAGTGGTGAGTGTCAGATCGGATACATGGGGCGGCGCTCTGTGAGATGTGGTAGATGTACGCCTCAGTATCGTGGTTATGAACCCAGCTGGAGCTTGCCTTCGAAAGCCGTGTGTGTCATGGGAAAGCATCGGTAGACACTCGACTAATGTGACTATGCGGGCTGCGTTGTGAAACCAATTCGGCAAAGACTTTGCCTGACAAGCACGAGTAGCTATCGACCCCGTGCTGGGGGACACGTCTCAAGCTGAACTGTCTGGAACGATTCTGTGAGATTGCAGTGAAACCTAGTCCGCGGGACATCTGCCGCTCTTGATCGTTTCAGCTACTGTCTTGCCATCGTCCACTCTAAGAATCGGTCGGTCCTATGATTCGCTTGTATGGCTGTCTGATTCCGTCGAGGAGGATACTTTGCCCATCCAACCTTACACATGGCATCCTTTGTGCGAGCCTCCATTCATCCTATTGTCTTTGACAGTAAAGCGATGTTTCTCACGATGGATTCGCCCACTTTGACATCACCAAGGCCGTCGTCATGACTTCCAAAATTGAGACCCCTCCAATGAGCTCGACTCCTGACATATCCCGTACCAGTCTGCCACAGGCATCCTCCCTGATCTCTGTGGGCGCAGAGGTTAGGCGCCCAACACCTCCAGTCAACCTACTGTCAGTGGCAAAACCGAAATTTGTCATGTCCCCACACAAACTCTACCTCACCAACTGCCGCTGCTTGAACCCCACCAAACCTCCTCCGAACGCCAGTTCCCAAATTAATCTGATGATAGACCGTCTGGAAAAGCTCATGGGCCGTCTCGCTGGTGTCACACTCCACTACGCAATCAAGGATGCCGGTATTCGAATCCTCATCGAGCTACGGGGGCGCGGCATGGAGCTGTTTCATCTGATCGGCTGGGTGGATACCAGTCCTCAAGGAGGCGAGAGCCGGAGGGTGATAGCATTCGCTGTTCCCGATCAAAACCAACGGGAAGAGACAGGACATCGGGTGGTAGCACAGCTGGTAATCTCGATAGAAAACAAAGGACAGTTCAAAGGGACGATCGGTGATGTCTCTGTGAGGTTTGAAGATGACTGGGACGACTGGACCATGATGCAGACGTCTGAGCGCGTGAGCGATCCCAAGTATTCCAAGGCACAGAGAGGGATGGTTTTTGAAGGGGATGTGGAAAGCGGGAAAGTGGCAGAGAAGATCTGGGACGCGGTGACCGTGATGCAAGGGGAAGATATCGGGTGCTTACGGGTCAAGGTTGTTAGCAGGTTGAACACGATGCTGCAAAAGCTCGATCTAGCTGGGGAGATACTTGCTGCCTTCGAAGCAGAGCAATTGTTAAGGAAGACAGGGGAGAGAAGAACTCAACCGACGATTGCTATCCGGCTGTACACCCGTCTTGCCGAAGCGTCGCCAATGAATCTCGACGAACACGCCAAAACCGTCAGTACGGGGAAAGCACAGGCGAGCAATAAGAAGGACGATGGAGATGAGTATGACGACGAGCGATCTGTTGCCGTCGTTCTCATCGACTTGAGCACGAACGGTTCAATGCTCAAGGTCAAGCACGTCTCGGTTGTTTACGATGGCGAATGGCCCATCACCCATCGCTACCGCTTCAACAGCGATGTACCGACGCTCAATGGCCTAGAGGAGCTCGTCAGTACCAAGTGAGTAGAAGAGATCCTTGGAGCTCGATATGTTTGTACATGCATACAGTGGATGAGACCTAGAAAGGTAATGATGGGCGTTTGCTGTTCTTCTCGGCATGCTTTTGCTAAGACTGTCAGCTATAATCATAATCCAGCACGAAGGACAACTTACGTCTTTCCACTTGGCAACCCTTTCCTCCATCGTCTCCATCCTGTCCTTGATCTCCGCCTGTCTCGCTTCTCTCTCCCTTTCCCGCTTCTTCCCCTTGAAGATCATCGACCGGTTGGCATAGATGCCCTTGGGCACCTTGGGTTCCCACTCTCCCTCCCAATTCAACACTGCGCCTTTCCACGGTCCGTTCTCTTCCCATTTTATCCGTGGAACCGTCGCGATCGGGTTTGTGGGTGATGGAGGCAGAGTATATGGCTTGTGTCGCGTGAGGAGAACCAATTGGTTTCTTCGGTTGATCATTTGTCGGAATTGGAACAACGTCTTGCTGGTTTGGAAAGGATTGAAGCTCTCCACTGGGTACTTCATACGCAGGAAGGGGTTTGGGACGGATAGTATTTCGTTGCCTTCAGCATCTTTCTCTGGGGATACGATATGGGCATCTGGGCGGTATTTGCCGTTATGGGCAAGCAACGGGTCGACATCAGGATATCTCCGTCTGTAGTCTACAAGCCATAGGTGTTTGGCGACGATTGTACGGATTCGTTGAGGCAGTTCCTTGGACGAGATGGTTTCGGGAATGACAGCCAGTTGCCGTGACTGTTGCGCAGGTTCAGTGAGCTGTCGAGGTGATCTGAGCTGTTTTTTGACGGGTCGTGGATCGTACAGCCATTTCGGGACACGCATGGTGGTAGATAAGGGGTAATGTAGAAGTTGAGAGTACTGTGTATATGCTTGTAGTAGACCTTTGGACGCAGGCATCCTCCACTTGGGTTGAAACGGAAAAAAGTGCCACACTTGTTCGGCGTTATCTCCCGTAAACGCCGAGCCGTCTCCGAAGTCACCCAAGAGTCCCTGAACCTTCGCAAACCCCCCCTCTCCATCGTCCCCCTTTCTCCTATTCCCACTTCCTCCTCCTCACCACTCTCTAAAACACTCGCCGACATGACTCTTGTTACCCGATCGGCTGTCCGTTTCTCCCGACGTGGAGCTCAGGCTCTTAAAAACGCCAGGACCAACGCTGCCTTCTTCAACACCGCTGCTTCTTCCGCTAAGAACGTTCTCCCCAAGTTCACTGCGCCTGCCAGCCGCGTCAACTTGAAGGCCGCCCAGGGTGAGTGATTCTTTCTCTTACAGGGATCAGATGGGACGGAGTGGAAGGAGAGCCGTGCATATACGGAGGAATCGGAAGTTGTCGACATGGTGGAGCGATGTCGTGGAATATCGGACTTCTCGGCCGTGGTTCTTGACGATGCCTCTCATGGCGAGCAAGGCCTCGACGCGTCTGCACAATATCAGCAAGAGGCCGTCAGGCCTTCGAGCTTTGTTCCCGACCCTTACATCTGTTTTTTTCCACCGATTTACACTTTTCTCACATCCCATTGGCTTCCCAGTTTCGACCCGGTCCGATCTGGCCTTTTTGCTAACCCTTTTCAGTCTCTGCCCGTGGTTACGCTACCCCGGCCGCTGTCCAGACCGGTTCTATCAAGACCGTCATTGGTGCCGTTGTCGATGTCCACTTCGACTCCGACAACCTCCCGCCTATCCTCAACGCCCTCGAGGTCCAATTCGAGGGTGGAGAGAAGCGTCGTCTCGTTCTCGAGGTCGCCCAACACTTGGGTGAGAACACTGTCCGAACCATTGCTATGGACGGTACCGACGGTCTCGTCCGTGGCCAGAAGGTCGTCGACACCGGTGCCCCGATCACCATCCCGGTCGGACCCGCTACCCTCGGGTAAGTTGCATTGCGCATTCCGCTCGACTCTCGCTGACATCCAGTCGTATCATGAACGTCATTGGTGAACCCATTGACGAGCGTGGAGAGATCAAGGGTGTCAAGCGATCCCCTATCCACGCCGACCCACCAGAGTTCGTTGACCAATCCACCCAGGCCGAGGTTCTCGAGACCGGTATTAAGGTCGTCGATCTCCTTGCCCCATACGCCCGTGGTGGTAAGATTGGACTTTTCGGTGGTGCCGGTGTCGGTAAAACCGTCTTGATTCAAGAGCTTATCAACAACATCGCCAAGGCTCACGGTGGTTACTCCGTCTTCACCGGTGTCGGTGAGCGAACCCGTGAGGGTAACGACTTGTACGCCGAAATGAGGGAAACCGGTGTCATCAACCTCGAGGGTGACTCCAAGGTCGCTCTTGGTAAGTTGTTTTGCACCCCATGTCATCAGTGGCAAGACTGACATCAGTCTTCGGTCAAATGAACGAGCCCCCAGGTGCTCGTGCCCGTGTCGCCCTTACCGGTCTCACCATCGCCGAGTACTTCCGTGATGAGGAGGGACAGGATGTCTTGCTTTTCATTGACAACATTTTCCGATTCACCCAGGCCGGTTCCGAGGTGTCTGCCCTTTTGGGTCGTATCCCGTCCGCTGTCGGATACCAACCTACCCTTTCCACCGATATGGGTATGATGCAGGAGCGAATGTGAGTAGCCGAGTTCTCTCACCGAGCATACAAGCTGACTGGCAGTACCACCACCAACAAGGGTTCTATCACTTCCGTCCAGGCCGTCTACGTCCCAGCCGATGATTTGACCGATCCCGCCCCGGCCACCACCTTCGCCCACTTGGACGCCACCACTGTCTTGTCCCGTGGTATCGCCGAGTTGGGTATCTACCCCGCCGTCGACCCTCTCGACTCCAAGTCCCGTATGTTGGACCCCCGAGTCGTTGGTGAGCGTCACTACAGCATCGCCACCCGAACGCAACAAATCCTGCAATCGTACAAGTCGCTCCAGGATATCATTGCCATTCTTGGTATGGACGAGTTGTCCGAGGAGGACAAGCTCACTGTCGAGCGTGCCCGTAAGATCCAGCGATTCATGTCCCAACCGTTCGCTGTCGCCCACGTTTTCACCGGTATTGAGGGTCGTCTTGTCCCCCTCAAGGAGACTATCACCGCTTTCGAGGAAATCCTCGAGGGTAAGCACGACCACATCTCCGAGAACTCCTTCTACATGGTTGGAGGTATCGACGATGTCAAGGCCAAGCACGAGAAGTCCCTCAAGGACCAGGGTAACTAGAGTGTTTAATCCTTGATTGGAAGGTTTTAAATGAAAAATGAATGCCAACATGGAAGATACAGGTCTCGTGGTGCAGCTTGCATATTGTTGATACGTCCACCCGAATTGTGCCTATCGTGTTCGAGCTGTGCCAATTTTACGTCGTTTTGTGCTTAGATGAAGAAGACAATATTGCAAGCAACTTGTTGCCTCTCGCGACACGTGACCAATTCGAAGTTGACCGGATTGCCCTCATGAAATATCCTTGTTGTTGTTCTCATACTCCCCACCTCATTATTGCGGAAATGCCTCGTCTGTCCCACTCAGAAGCTCTTCTAGGACCAGAGCTTTTCAAGCTAGTTCGAGAAACTCCCATCTTGGTAGTGGGAGCTGGAGGTATTGGTTGCGAGTTGCGTAAGTCGACTTTCCTGCTGAGCCACCTGTTTCAGGACTTCCCTTGATTCCCTTTTGAGGCTGGACTGATACCAATGATAGTCAAGAACCTCGTTCTCGTCGGTTTCGCCAATATCGAGATTGTGAGTTTCCACAATTTTGCGATCCCCGCGTCTCGTCTGCATTAGGAACGATGAGAGATTCGTTGGCTGACGCGAACAGATTGATCTCGATACGATAGACCTCTCCAACCTCAACAGACAGTTCCTCTTCCGTAAACCTGACATCTCCAAGTCGAAGAGTTTAGTTGCGGCCGCTTCTGCTCGGCACTTCAACCCTTCCAGCGGGATCAGGATCCACGCGAGACACGGGAATGTCAAGGAGGGCCAGAACGATTTGGAGTGGGTAAAAGGTTTCGGATTGGTGATGAACGCGCTGGACAACATGGGTGAGTATTGGATATGTCCTTTCTACCAGGAAACCAGGTGGGGGGGCACACATCATCTAGCGAGGTGAAGGGAGAAGTGTCGCTGATGGCAGATGCGAGAAGACATATGAACCGACTCTGCCAAGCTGCCGGTGTGCCTTTGATGGAATCGGGGACATCGGGGTATCTTGGTCAAGTCGCTCCTATCGTTCGAGTGAGCTTGATGAAGCCCTTTTTCCATGAAGCTGACGAGAAGGACCACACAGAATGCTTCGATTGCGTGCCGAAACCCACACCGAAATCTTTCCCAGTATGCACCATTCGATCGACACCTAGCGAGCCTATCCACTGCATCGTATGGGCTAAGAGTTATCTCTTCGGGTATGTCTAGTTGCTTTACAGAAGAATTGATAGATAGCAAGATATTCGGTGAGGACGATGAAGAAGGAGATGCTGCGGAGCTCGACAAAGCGCAAGCTAGCGGGGAGAACGGTACGTTACCCTCATCGAGACGACCTGTGGCTGATCAATAGCTGAAGAGATTGCCAACTTGAAAAAGGAGGCGGCGGCATTCCGCGAGGTCCGTCAGAATCTAGGCGAAGAGGACGGCCCGAAACAGGTCTTCTCGAAGGTAGATCATGGATCTTTACTAGCCATGTGTGGGCTAACGTCAGGTGTTCAACGACGATATCAACCGACTCCTTGCCATGGAGGACATGTGGACGGTCCCGGGCCGTGTCAAGCCGGTTGCGCTGGATTATGAGACGATAATGAACGATACTTTTATTACCCCACCTCTGCGTGTCGCTCCGCAAGCTATTGTAAAGAGCGAAAGTGACAAGAGCACGAATGGCGATGTTGCGTCAGCATCAACGAACGGAACCAACGGGAACGCAGTTGCTAGCTCTTCGACCAATGGCGCTACCAGTCAAAAATTGAAAGATCAAAAGGAGCTCAGCGTCAAAGAGAACCTGGAACTTTTCATCGACAGGTGAGGTCCAAAGTGCCCGGCTGCGGACTAGCTGACGATACAGTTGCCGAAGATTGTCTGCTCGAGCCATAGCTCAGCCGAATGTCGTCTTATCCTTCGACAAGGATGACGATGACACTCTCGACTTTGTTCTGGCGACGGCCAACTTACGAGCTATCGCCTACGGGATTGCCAACAAGACCCGTTTCCAAGTGAAAGGTGCGTTGCAACGGCGAACATATATCGCGTCCCGTGCTAACACCTCAGAGATGGCAGGAAACATCATCCCGGCTATTGCTACCACCAATGCCATTATTGCCGGTTTTGTCGTCATGCAAGCACTCAACTTGCTTTCGAAGAAGTACTCGAAAGCCACCGGTGTCCACCTCAAATCTTCTACGACCCTGCCTCTAGGCCGACTTCAACCATCAAAGCCCGACCCTCGATGCGGTGTATGCCGAGACACTTACATTTCATTCAAAGCCGACCCGATAAAGGTCACGCTGGGGACTTTCGTTAACGATGTGGTCAAAGGCTGGCTCGCCAAGGCTGTGAACGAGGAAGATGAGGTGGAGTGGGCGATCTATGAGTCTTCGAGAATATTGGCGGATCCAGACTTTGATGACAATTACGAAAAGACATTAGCGGACTTGGGAATTGACAGAGGGAAAATCATCACTGTTCGAGATGAAGATGAAAAGTACCGTCCAATCCAGTTCTGCTTGACTGCTCTGTGAGTATTCTTCAATCCACGCTGGCCGAGGGAATGCTGACAACAAAGGCCGGAAGGAAAATTTGAGAGCTACCTCCTGCCGGACGAAACGCCTACTCTTCCATTACAGCCCGCCAAACCTGTCGTCAGGGAAGAATCTCCTAATGAGATCGAGGCGTTAGATGCTCCGCCAACGAACACGACTCAGCAGCCTATAACGAGTATGAAGCGCGGTGCGCCTGACGACGGCGATGTGGGGCTCGGCGGAGACGAGTCGGGACAAAAGAAGAGGAAGGTGGAGAAGGGGGACGAGGTCATTCAGATTGACTAGACGTAATAGAGTAGAGTATAACGAGTATAGGGCGGTCTAAACGCCTATCATTGGGGAAATTTGTATATGAACATGTCATGCACATCCCCCCGATCCCTAGGCTGCGTTCGGAACCCGCTGAAGCCACAACTCCCGCAGAGGTGCGAGCGATACCTTGTCGAATACCCGTTCTTGCCTTCTGAGGAAGGATAATACAACGTTGCACTGGTACGAGCTACATTGAGCTTTGAACACCAGCAGCAAATGAAGCTAATTCAGTGCGATGCATGTGGTATATATATATATCCCACATCAATCAAGATACAGATAGATTACTCGTCCTCCGTATCAGACGCGATGACACGTTTCGACCGCTGCTGCTGTGTCGTCGCCTTTGACGAAGGCCCCGTCTCGTTGTCGGAATTGGCGAAAGATGCTCCTTTCCGTCTCACCGGAGACAGAGTCTCTTCTTCACTCGACTCGACTTCTTCCTCTGCTTCGCTCTCCACGCCAATAGGCTCAGCTCCGCTGTCTGACCCGGCCATTTCCACATCCTGCTCCTTTGACAACGCGCTAGCCCTTCCCCTCCTTTTCCCATACCCCAACTCCTTTTCACTGTCATTTCCCCTCGCCTTCCCCTTCTTCTCCCCCCTCTTTCTCTTCATCCCTTGTCCCAACATTGTCCCCCCATTCTTCTCAGCAAACGCCATCATCTCCTCCCGCAACGTCTTCTCCCTCGCGAAAAAGGCTTTATCCGCCTCTTCATCATCGTCCGAATCATCGATAAACGCCGCCGACTTGTAGAACTGCGTCTCCGCCGTCTTCTTTTTACGTTGGATCTTCGGTTGGTTCAGTTCCTCGTCAGAGAAGTCGAACGAGTATTGACGTTTTCGGGCTGGGCGGGGAGCACGGGCTTTGCGGAGAAGCGATTTAGGGTCGGAAATGTCTGGCGGGGAAAGGAGGTATTGGCGAAGCGCGCCGAGGGAAGTAGAGAGATTTGAAGGGGGGACAGATGGAGGGATGAACCACCTTTGCTCTGTTGCTATTTCGCGTTAGTTGCTGTATCGAAATGGAGGGGTAGACGTACCGATATCTTCGTCTGTACGTTCGAAAGACAAGAGCTTGAGCATCAGCCGAAGGTGGGCATCTTTGGCCAGTGCAGTCTTTCGTTCCTCGGTACCGCCATCGACATCTGGCATGAGCCCGCAACTCTCCGCTGGACCCAAAGAGACTCACCATACTGCTCAAACTTCTCTTGAGCGGCTTTGCTAGGCCCCGAAAAGTTTCTCACCCTTCCATAATCCTCCGTATCGCTGTCGTCCATGGCACCGTCAGGTCCGTCGGTCGACAATACGATCTCGGTTCGAGCTGCCAGTACCAGCTCGATGACCTCGATAACCCACTCGATCCAGTCCCGATGTTCCGCTTGCAATAGCATTGCAATCACCGTGCCCATCTGGTCGGACCATGAGAGGTTCTTGTTTTTCTTGAACTCCAGCTCAGCGGGCGCACGGAGCATCTATGCGTCAACCGCGATCTTAGCGCAAGGCCGATCCAGCTTACCTTCTCCTGTATCCTTGCCTTCTGCCCGCCCATCCCGTCGTCTTCCTCCTCGTCGCTCTTGTACGAGCTGAGCTCTTTCCAATTGCCCCTTGACTTCGGTCCAAGCGCTTGAACAATCAAAAACGGGTCTTCGGCGACCCGTTTGAAGAACTTGCGCAAGACAAAGTTGATCAGCTGCAACAGGTCTTTAGTAGAGTCTGTTTTGGGCAGAGTGTGCTGATCGTCCATAATATGGCGGAACAGAGCAAGGCAAGATACCTGTAATCAGAACCGGCCACCAACGAAGAGGATAGAGCATTCGCTTACTCTAAAGTAAAGCCCCTCGGCCTGGGTCTTGATGACCTGTCGATGTATCAGACCAACGACCCGCTTCATTTGCTCGTTTTCGTCAAAGTCACGATATCGTGCTAGGTATGATACAAGTGTATTGACGACGGCTTCCGAGGCGAAGCGCTGAAAATCAGCTTCAATCAGAAAAAGAGACTGCTTGCTTACCTTTTCGAAAGACTGGAAAGTGAAAGCATGCTCAGCGTAACTCGGCATGTCCTTATCTGCTTCGAGCAATGCTGCTTCTTCGTCCTCATCGTTATAGTCTTCGTGTATTGCCGTGCTGCCTTCTCTTGCATCGTCCGCCTTTCGCTTGGACTTTGCGGCTCTTCGTTTCCGCACAAACATGTACGATTTGTTCTTGGAATACTTCTCCAGCATCCGAAGAAGAACGTAGGCGAAGTGGACAACCGAGTCAAGGTAACTATCTGTCAGCTGCTGTGCAATTCGAGGAATGCAATGCTCACCCGACCGATTGGTCTTTGTATTGCGAGATGACCAGGAGGCACGAATCTAGAATATCACCGTTGTAGTAAAGCTGTTCTTGCAAGACGGCGGCTGCTTCGAGATCGATCTCGTCTTCGCTAGTCGCCATTGCATCGATCAGAAGAAGCTATATCGTTAGAAAAAGTCTAGCAGGCGACACTTACAATCTGGGTGAAACAGTCTATACTGGCTTGCAGCTCTTTCCATGCTGGTGGCTACGCGTTAGTACTGCCCGTGTTGCTGGGCGCGAAACACTCGCCTTGTCGTCCATCGTATACTTCATCCGCATCACAACCCATCTGACCGACTCCATCTCCGCAATTTCACCGACCAGACCTAGCGCGAGATCATTCTCTTCAGACACCTTGCCGTCGTTCTTTGCCGCTACCTTCGCTCGTAACAGTAGGAAGTATTCGACGAAGAAACGGGCGAGGAAGAAGCACCGGAGATTATCGGTAGGCCTGATCTTCGACCTTTCCATCCGAATATCCCGCATGATCGACCGGAAAAATACTATGATCAGCTATCTCCGAGCAGGCGTATCTCGACTTTACTGTTGAAGCACGATTGCACAAAGGATTTCGAAAAGGTTTGTAGAATACGCATAGCGTCGGGACTAAGGTTGATGGGTCGTCCCAGTTCATCCTACTGATCAACTATGCCGCAGGTGAGGAGATCAGACACTCACCACTTTCTTCATCCTTCCCGCTCGCTTCCTCTTCACCTGATCGAGAATCTTGCCGGCATTTACGCTGATAGCATTCTGTTTATGGAGCACCAATTTCTGCTCGCCCTGTATATCAGCTACGGCTGGACGCCTATGATGTTCACGGATAGCTTACGGCTCGGACCGCTACTGTTGTTCCGAATCTAGAATGCCGTGTCATTCCTGCTCTCGAATTCATCGATTTTTGCCTCTTCTCCGCTTCGAGCAGCTTGTTCAGATTCTCCATTGGCGCCTGTTGTCAGCCCCGGCGCATCACGACAAGTTATGAGCTGACTCTAGCTTGATCTTGCCCGAGCTCAGAAACGCGGACGGAGCGGAACACCAAGTGCAAGATATCCAGGACAAGGACATTGTACTGGTTGAATTCGGTCTTATCGGCACAGGAAGCAAGTGTGAGGAGGAGTTGAAAGTAGGTAAGGTTGTCCATTTGCACGATAAGGGTTGACTGGTTGTCAGCGACGGGGAACTCCGACCAGCAATCAGCGGGTCTTACCTGCAAATTGGCAAACTCTTCCTTTTCACCTGTTGCGGTGCCTTCTGCGACGGCATCTCGGATAGCGAGCAAATTCCGTACGATGTGCAAGCCGAGGGATATAACTTTCTCATCTCTTTCGTCCCTAGGGTTACCTTCATACTCGAAGTTACCATTGTGAACACTCACTTGCGTGGCCTGGCCAGAGATGGGAGTATCAGAGCGAGGATACACCGCAGAGGTCCATTTGTTTGCAGCAGCATTGCCTGACTCTCAGCTTAGATCAGAGTGTTGTAGGAAGCCAGCTCACCTTGTACTCGACTTGTGCACGAAGCAAGCTGACATAGTCGGTCACAATGTCCGGCTCATCCTCCATTTCCTTGAGCTCTTGCATAACATCGATCGGCCATGTCAACGCCGCGATGAGGTCACCTATCTGTCAACGTTGCTCGCAACGACAAGCTATCCATAGAACCACTTACAAGCTACCAGTGCGACTTTCCGTCCCCAGTCTCCTCGATCCGTACACTCCACCAAGAGTGCTATGAGCTCCTTCATCAGGCCCCCTTTTGCCATGCACCGAGCGACGGTCCTCTCGTCATCGGAATCGTCTTTTCTCCACAGCTTCTTCAGGTCTTTTAAGACAGCCAAAACCGAATCACCTGGTCGGTATATGGACTCGAATACTCCTGGCGAGGTCTCGTGCTCCTCATATCCACCAAGAGCATTGATGAGAGACTGAACTGCCGGCATGAAGATCTCATACCGATCCGGTTCGTCTATAGGATCGCCAATGTGGCCCATTTCGGCATGATCGATATCGGACAGATCATCCAGGTCTTCACCTAGCAATGACATGCTGGCTGACTTGTGTTCGTGTTAGAGATGATAAAGATGCGTAAGTGATTAAAGTGGACATTTGACACTCATGTCGTTTCTCGAAACGCGTCGACGCGACTGAGCGATCACGTGACATAAATCCACCTACTCACTTCCATCTTTCGCCTTCATCCTCTCTTTACATTACTTCCTTGATCAAACGATCTCAACCTCACATCATGCCGCGCGCACAGCGGCTAGATGATGTCTCGTGCGCTATCTGTATGGATAGCTTGTTTACCAAGCTAAACGATCTTGACGAGGTGTGCCCAACCGCAGCGCCGAATTGTGGTAAGTCGAAATCACTTCATCCCTTGTTCGCATGTTGATGATAGGTCACGTCTTTCATGAGGATTGTCTAACCCAGTGGTTCCAAGCGCAGACGGACGCGTACATTAACCGAGCTCGCGAGCAAGGTGATCGAGAAGACTCGCCTGACCCTTATGACATCCCCGTTGAGTGCCCGACATGCCGAACGGAGTGTCTTGCAGACGAGGACGACGGCGAACCAATCATCCATCGCCTTTACATTAATCTATCGAGTGACGGGAGTCAACGAGGAAGCTCGCCAATTCGAGGAAGTCAGCGAGTCACAAAGGAGAAGGAGCGAGAATTGGAGCTTGACAGAGAAGTTTTGGGTTTCGCTCGACGAGCTAGGGGCTTAGCAAAGGAGATCAATGATTTGAGAGCAGACAGTGTAGAAGAGGACGTTAACGGCACACTTAAGCGAGTCGAGGGACTGAAGGAAGATATAGTATCGATCAAAGCGCTTCAAGGAGTTAAGGTAAGCAGAGCTTGTATTTGCAGCAGCACTAACGGAAGACCTATATTGGAGGCTTGAACGCCGCAATACACCAGCTTCGCACCACACTCGAAACGAACCCGCTGATTCCGACACTCGTAGAGAGAGTCGCTGCAGCAAAGGAGAAGGTACGAACGTTTGAAAAGGATATGAAGGACATGGCAACGATCACTCTTCCTCAGGAAGTGGCAAAGGCTGTAGCCGCTGAGAAGGAGAAATCGCGTGCGATGTCGAAGGGACTTTTGAAGGAGATTGAGACGCTAAACAAGTGTGTGCGGGAGTTGAGGGCTTCAGGAAAGAATTTGAAGCAGTCAATCGAGGATAAAGAGAGGGATTTGCAAAGACAGCTCAAGACTCTGGATTCGTACGTTGTTTCGTGTACTCCTTACTTCGATTCCTCCTTCGATCTCATTTGCCGATTGGCGCCCCCGTTATGGTTGCCATAAGTCACACGCTGATGTATAGAGAAAAGAAGGCTCTCGAGGCTGACAAAGATGCCCTGCAGAAGACTCTTGATGAACGCTCGAGATCCCTCAAATTGGCCCAAAGAAAGGTGAGACATGATGACCCCGCATCACGAAGTATGCTGACAAAAAGGCCGAATCGAGGCAAACACTCAAGGATGAGAATGCGACGCTCAAAAAAGAGATCGAGCGTCTCATGCTGCGTATCGACTCCGCCACGGATCGGGGTCGGGAACGGTCACCGACATTGTTCTCCCAGGGAAATCAACATGACCTCAACTCAAGCCCCGTCAAGCACAACTCTCGGAATGTAGACGAATCTCTCGCCATCGACATGTCACAAAATGACCTCGACCTGTCTTTCGCCTCCCCCCCAGCGAATGCAGGCCCTTCGCGTCACCCGACCGCCCGTACCATTGTGTGCGACATGGACGCGGATATCTTTTCGCGATCGCACAAGCGAAGGCATGACGGCAAGCCAATCTCGTCCAAGTATTTCCCAGACAAAATCAGCTCACGCGACGAGGGAGACTTGTTTTTTCCGGAACCCCCAACACTCATGGAGAGCAATGTCAACGTGCTGGTCGCCGGTAGCTCCAGCCCCGTCGTGGCGGAGCAACATTTACCCCCAACAGCGGCCAAGGCCGCGACATGGAAACGCACAAATCCGTTCCCCAACACGAAAGAAGAAAGCGAAAAGCGAAAAGTGCTGAAAACGATGCCGAAGGATACCTCCGTGGTCGACATGACAGAGAACACGCCCGAGCGACCTCCGCTCGCCACGAAATCCCTCCGTAATGCTCAGGATACCAGACCGCTCGCGTCCGCGAGCACGTCTCCCATCAAACCCAAATGGGCCAACGGCCAAACGAGCATAGTCGACTTTGTCGGCATCAAGGACGCTCAGGGGCGTCCGAAGAAAGGCGTCGTGGGCGGAGCAAGAGTGAAGCGTCGCGTCTAGGAGCCGCTGGTGAGGGACAAGGATGATGTAATTTTTGGATCGAGCTCGGAGGATCTCTGGACGCCCGATCAAGACCAAACCATCGACGATTGGTTCAGAATGGAGCAGGGGGCTGAGGAAAAAACGGCAGAGGTTGAAGACAAGGGTGCAGGAGAATGAAACGACACAACATGAAGGATGACGATGATCAATTTGTATATATATATACGCCACGACAGGAAATGTGAATACGAGCGATACGATTGGCGAATTGAGCAAAGTGAATATGGGCCCGCAGTCAGACAGGCAGGCATTCGAAGAAGGCATGGCACGGTGAATAATCCGATTGTCTCTGATGCCCTTGACTTGCGCATGTATGGGCTAACTGCTCGCTGGAACGATGTCTGCTGCTGCGTGTAATGGCTGTAAGTTTCCTGGTCCGTTTGACACGACCAAGCATTAGTTGCGGCGAGATACAAATACATTAGGGCGATGCTACATGCCCTCTCGCTGTCCAGCAGCTATCTTGTCGTTATTTTGCCTGAGCTGGCTCAACTTGCAAAAGCTACTAGCCTATGTCATCCTGGCAGCGCCCCTTCGCCTTCTTCTCTTCCTGTTGCAAACAGCTTTCGTGTCTTGCTGCATCCCCGCAGTCCATCGCCCTCCGCCATATTTACCCGGTCCGCCCCGATGTCCGCCCCAGTGTTCCGCGCTGGAAGAGCTACTCGCAGTCCCCGACGAGAACGCCGGGCTGGGCAAGCCCAGCGATGGTGAGTATACCGGTATAGACGTGTCGGAGATCCCAGAATAGCCCGAGCTCGAGCTCGAACTTGAGGTAGGACCAGGGCGGAGATTCGTACTGGCCACGGACGTGGTCACACCGCCTGAGATTACCGTACTGGAGTGGTGGCTCGAGATTTTGCTTGAACTGCCGACCGAGGTATTGGTAGTTGGGTAACCCGCTGACAAGGTCGATCCCCCGATGGACGATTCCCCGCCGTTAGGCGCTTGAACGTTTAGAGCTCCGTGAGTACCCGGACTCATGGATCTCGCTTGGGCGACGGAAGGCGCATTGACGAGACCGGTGTCGATTCCTCCGGGGCAGATCTCGACGATATACTGCCACTCAGCTTTACCCTCGCATAATCGGAACAGAGTATGAGGCGGAACGCACCGACGTATCGGGCTTGCAGTTCCATACGGCCGACTGACTGCCTCCGAACGTCAAGTCGCTTTAATCAGCTCCTTCTCAGATGGCCGGATTGAAAAGAGCTCACTCTTTCGCATAGACGTATCCGTTCTTACATACTTTCTTGAGATCGTCGTAGAAGGCTGAGTCGTCAGTCGGTTCGCTTGGCGGGAAGAAAGGAGGGGGGTAAGGACGTACGTATCACGTCATGTGTGCATTTCTCGTCTGTCCACTGGCTGAGACAACATGAGGGGGATGTACCTGGATCAAATGTGCCAGGGTAGAGAGAAGCCGCTGATCAGCCTACAGCGCTGTACCCAAACTCCGAAGTGACAAGGCAGATGGATTCCCGGGTAAGGGTTGGTGATCACTCACTGAATTGCAAGCCGGCCATACAGGGATTAGCACATCCCCCTGTCTGTCAGCCATCCACGTCCAGAAGTATAACCGCCGGATCAGGCTGATAGGATTAATATTGCCGAAATGAAGCACCTACAGAACTGGTGGGATCCTTTAGGCCAGATGAGCCTTGCATCGCAGTTCTTGAGTGGATCAGCGTCCACCCCACACGACCCGGTGGTACAAGACGGATCGGACGGGATGATCCGCATGCCGACTGTGAAGCCTTAAAGTGAGTACTGGCACGGGTTTGCAAAGAAATCCCTCGCGGTCGGCCGCTGATACTTAAAGGAGCGAGACTGACCTTCCACCATGGACACTGTTATTAGCTTGGAGGGGCGGATACGCTCGGAAGGGAAAGCATTGAGAAGGAAGCCTTACCATCGTAGAAATCACCCTGGGGCACAGCTGGGTCAAATGTGAACTCTGCCAACTAGCCTCAGCTCTTCCCATACGCGAGTGTCACAATGTCAAAATTCCTCACTCACAGTCCGACCTAGCTGCCCATACTCTTCTCCATCGCTATCATCAACCCCGCACTTCTGCCCAGTCCGCCAACTGACCATTCCAGCCCGCCCCCGCTACTATCGCATTTCCCGATCAAACACTTCGTTACGTCCTCCGTACATCCCTCTCCGCCACTTCGGATCCATATCCGACCATCTCGCCCTACTATCAGCCCGGTTCGTCCGTCTACGCCCATTCTGCGCGACTTGACCCCCTGAAATGAGCCTCACGCACAGACGTCAGGTATGTCCAATACTGTTTCGCCCCCCGCTTTCAACGCCCATCCCCCAGGCGCCACCTGGCCGTTTGAGCTCAAACGACCTTGTTTCCCGGCGTACGCTGGGAAGATCGTCACGCCACAACTGTTCTTCACGGTAATCGTCCTTGCACCTGCTTGACTCGCCATAAACACGACAAAACCTGTTGTCGCCCAAACCGACTTCATGATGGTCTGCGAACTTGAAATGAGCGTGAGTGTCGGAGGACGTATCCTTCCAAATTCGATGGAATCAGACCAGCTGGATATACCGATCGAAGGCGTTGCAGTGATAGCGTTGATGAGCTGGACCTATTCAGGAGAGCAGACGCGGCTTGACAACGACGATGCAACCTTGCCGACTGAATCCCTTGAAATCGCGAGTTTCAGCCCGAGTTTCACGAACCAGAGACGAAACGTTTTGAGCGGTATCAGCTCGACTTATACGTCCCAACTACCACTCGCTTATTTCAATCGGTACGATCCCCCCTGATCACACTCTAGGCCGGTCAGCCCACAAGGGAACTTGTTGCCAAGGTGAAAATTTTCGCAGGATTAGCTGGACATCCTTTACTCACCTGAAACACCTGTCCCGGGTGAAACACGCGCATACGTCACCAGACAGGCGATCGGGAGAAAGGATATCTGAGCGTTTGCATCTGCCCACTGATCTGGCCGGTATGGACATTCAGTACACCCTGCAGCTAATCAACGCCCATGCATGCTGGCAGCAACTAGATGACAGATAGGCGGGAAACAGTTCAAGTCGTAAACACCTGGCGACGGAGCCGCCGCGGCGCAGAAGCGTATGCACATAAAACACAACTCATATTTGTCGTAAAGGGTATACCGAGGGCAAGATATCTGAGACCATGTCGAAGATCTCGCGGCGGGCCAGAGATGCCTATTTGCCGAGACCAAATCGCTTTTTCTGCGGCTGTCAGTGGATGCGAGTAGCAGTTTCGTTTTACTTACAGTACCGACAGTACCCTTCTCTGGCGTGATAGGTCGACCACTTTCAATTCGCCTCTTCTTGTCCTCCAGCTCCAACCGTTGCTTGTCCAACGCGTCCTTCATCTCTCGATGACGAGCATACAGCTCCTCCTCCGATTGTTTGAGCTTGGACTCTTTTTCTTGCACCTTCTGTTGGAACACCATCTTCATTTCCGCCTCCATCTTCGCGAGCTTGGCCTAGTAATCAGCTTGTGCAAAGCTACAACCGCTTAGACACACCTCATGCAGCTGTCGCTCCTCGGCTTGCTTGGCAGCGGGACTGGTGGGTGAGCATGGGCAACGTAAAAGAGGGACGAGCAGACTCACTTGGTCTCCTTGAACACTGACGCGTCCTGCGACACACCCATCGCGGTCAACTTTTCTGATCGATAGTTCTCGTAAAGGACATCGTTTGTGTGCTCCCTCAACTCCTCCATGTGCGTTCGGACCAGCATCTGCCTGAGTTTGACAAAGTCGCAGTGAGACTCGTTGTCGACTTCAATGACACCCCATGGGTAAGCTCGTCCTCGAACTTGACGCCCGTCGTGGGACTGAACGAGTCGATCGGACCCGACAACTGCGAAGGGGACTTTGCTCTGGTTATCAGCAGACCGTCTCCATAGACTCGACTGACAATGATCTCTTCATTTTCCTGAATCGTCTCATCGTCCTCATTCTCATACTGAGGGGGGATGAAGATACGAATGCCGTGATGAGCGATGTCGGCAAGGATCTGAACGTCAGCTCATGCGAGTTGTGGGACGGAACAGACTGACACGCTGCTTGAACAGAGTCACTTCATCCTCGGTCAAAGTGTCGGATTTGGCGATAACCGGAATCAAGTTGACCTTGGTGTGCAGTCGCCTCATGAACTCGACATCAATAGGTTTGAGCCTGCCATCAGTTCCAGTTCGCTAGTTCGACGGATCCGGCTCACGCGTGACCGGTCGGTTGTATGAAGTAGATACAAGCGTGAATACGATTATCGACAAGCTTTGACCTGTTCACCCGGTTCTCTTGTTCGAGATATGCGTCAAATCTGGATTCGATGTTGTCGACAATGGGTTTCCAGCTATTCTTAGCGATGCTTCCCTCATCCAAACTCGGGAGCTCACCTCTCGTCGTTGTTCACGAAATCGCCAAAGCCTGGAGTATCGACCACCGTCAACTTGAGCCTGACGCCACCTTCCTCGATGTCTGCCGGTTAGCTATTAATCCGGACTGAGCGATTCGCCAGGTAGCGGTCTGCGCACTGACCTGCAGATATGGATTGAATTTGGACAGTCTTTCCCCAATCTGAGCCTGGCTGTGGAACGGCCTTTGGCTGGTACATTTTCGTCTCAAAGAGGGTGTTGATCAGTGTTGATTTGCCCAATCCAGATTCACCTAGACATCAGCAGTTGGTCGACCAGGAGAGGGTCCGAGCGTTGACCTACCGACCACCATCGTGACAAATTGGAAACCGCGACTGTGGCATCAGCTCAACCCCAGCTCTCGTCATTGATGATGAGGCGGCAGACAGGAGGGTGAGGGGAAATAAGAACGGAGATTCGTAGCGTTGGACTCACCGGACACTGCGCCTGTGGACCTGGTTGGGCAAGTTGGAGAACCCAACCCAGCTTGCCAACGTCTTTCTGATGGGTGTGTTTGAGGCTTCAGTGACATTTGGCTTCATATCAGGCTTGATATCCGGCTTGACATCCGCTGTCGTGCTGTATGAAGCATTGGGGCTGTGGGCGCGTTCACCGACCGATCCATTCTGGTACTCGGAGTATGGAGCGGGCGAGCCAGATCTTTGCGACGTAGCGGAATGAGATTGGTTCTCGTAGTACGAGTCTGCCATTTTGGTTGATTGAACAGAAAGCAGACGAGCCCAGGGGGTTGAGGAATAGGTTGAAAAGGGGGTATGTTGATTTCTGATGAAGTGGACGAGTGGATGAGACGCACCGACGCGAAGGGCTTGTTTCAGAAGTTGCCACTTTGAAAAAACACCGCGGAATTATCACACTTCGCGCTGCAAGCTCATCGTTGCTCATACACCCATCTGTTGATCCATTGATACCTCTTGCATCACACACGACAATTCAAAGAACAGGCGACCGAACACACGCCAGATAAAGCTGGAGACACAGAACAATAAGACTGGAACTGCCTGATAAAAATCTGCCAAAATGAGACTCACACCAGAAGTATGTCCACCTCTATGCACCCCTCAAATTCAATATGCTCACACCGCCAGTTCGTCTCGAAACAACCATCCGTTAGTCCTCAGAACACCTTATCATCATCTCGCTGAACGTCTTTAGCACTTGAACGCGTTGAAAGAGAGAGAATTGGATTTCAGAGGTATGTTGAACAACCGGGCGGTTTTCAAACGAAGAGCCGTGTCGTCTGACTGTAGGTCTGCAAATACCGGTGATAGAAAACTTGGCGTCGCATCAGGGGAGCTATGATACGCTCAACCTGACGGATAACTCGTTAACGACACTGGGGAATATCCCCCTGTCGACGAGATTGTCGGTGATTCATGCGGGGAACAACCAAATAACATCGATTGCTCCTTCCCTCCCACCAAATGTAAGTGCACTTGCGAAGGGATGGGCGCCAAAGCTTACGATAGATCCCAAACATTGTCACACTAGGTATGCCGTCCGATCGAACGTATGACAGGCACCGGCTGATGAACAGTCCTTTCCAATAACGCCATTGCTTCCCTCGCAGCATTGGTACCACTGGAATCCCTCGCCCAACTGAGACATCTCTCATTACGCGGAAACCCAGTGACTCAACATGAGCACTACCGAGAATTCGCCGTTTGGAAGGTGAGAGAGATGTCGCGAAAACGAAGCAGCAGTCGTTGATGATTAGGTCGCGAAGGGAAACTTGCGGACACTAGACTTTGAACGGATAAAAGATGCGGAACGAGCATCAGCGCGAAAGCTCCTAACCGATGAAGCCACCTCCCTTCCAAACAACCTTGCCATCAAACTCTCTACATCCACATCAACCATTGTCCCTGGCACAACGGCGATTCAAGCGAAATCGGCGGTTGGAAAGGGAGGAAAGGGCAGATTGATGACAACGGAGGAGAAGAAGCGAGTTGTGGAGGCATTGATGCGGGCAAAGACGGCGGACGAGGTCAGACGGTTGGAGAGGATGTTGGCGGAGGGATTGATTCCAGATGGAGAGACTGTGGAGGAGGCATCGGCAGAGACAAATGGTACTGCAGTCGAAGCTTAGAGCAGGTTTGGAGCAGGCGGCAGGAGGCATTGCCGAATCAAAATCATGTGACATAGTAGGGATTTCACGAGCATGCTCATAGATGCATGAGTTTATGTTGTCATGATACATTGCGAGGTACGATCACTGTCGGTCTCATTGTTTGAGCGCTTCGGCAAGCCACGCGCTCATATGCGCAATTTCTTCTGGGCAGGCAGAATGTGCCATACCGGGGTAGCTCTCGAACCGGATACCTGGACGAGCGAATGTCTTTCCGGCTGGAACCAAGGGGAAGCCCAGTTGACGGTGAAGCAAATCGACCGAACGTTCTCCGACTTTTATTGTTAGCGTCGTATCGCCTTTTAATATCTTCCCGACTTACACTGGTAGCCCACGACGCCGTCGGACTTGCCATGCCCCCAGAAGATAGGGATATCCCTCGCAGAAGGGTTCACCAACTACATAAGCGATCCTGCTCTGACTTGTAAGGGCAGCCACAAAAACGCACCTCTTTGATCTTGTGGTTCAGAGGCACCCAACAGCTCAACGCGATGACTCCGCCCAACTTGCGCCTCCCAGATAATCCCGTCAAGATCGACATGGCACCTCCCTGAGAGAAACCACCGACAATGATCCGGTTCTCCGGAATGCCCGCATCGACCTCGGCCTGGATCAGCGCGTCTATGGACTTGACGCTCGTCATCATCCCTTTTTCGTCGTCGTATTCCGAGTCGGTGAGTTTGTCTAGGGTCGAGAGGTCGAACCAGCCCGGGCAGAGCATGCCTGTGAATTAGCGTGACTGCTCGGGAAGGCGTCCAAGGTCGATCGTAAAAGGCACGACCAACATCTAGGAGGGACAGCGCGAGAAACCCTCACCTCCATTGATCGTGATCGGGACCTCGGGCGCATGAGGCAGGATCCACTTGACATTCGGAAACTGGCTCCAAAGGCTTTTGGCAACGGGCAACCAACCATGGCCTATCGTTAGATTTCCGTTTTTCGCATGTGGGCAGTCGCGTCAAGCTGGACCTACCACTATCTCCCAGACCCTATCTTGTCAGCTTTGATGGAGCCCATCACGCGTCAACTCACATGCAAGAAGATGACGGTAGCTGTGTGAGCGTCCTTGGGCGCGACCTTCAGATGCTTCAGCGTAGAAGTCATTTTCGGTTTTCGTAAAGACCAATCAGGGGCAAGAGTCAGCGAGAAGAAAGTGTATAGTCCGACTAGGACCAAACAGCAGATAACGAGTAGTTTGACCGTGGTGATCAAAACGTAGAATGGAACCAAAGCAAGCTCAGGAGACAGCAAGTGGAGGCCACGTGACGGTGGCGCTCGATCAAGGACGGTGTCTAGCCTCGCGAGACTGGGAGAGGGCTCGATACGGCGACCATTGAGCTCATCACTAGGTCGGGATCGCCCGAACGTGACTGGCTAGCAAAGCAAGAACATCCCATCGAGTAGCGGGGGTCGTGGCATGTGCAACACGACGGCTTTGCGCTAGCCAGACTCCCCTGGAGCATACAGACTTTCATAGGTGACATTCATGCCCGCAGTCATTTGTCATTTGGCTCTTCAGACGGCTGAGATCTCGCAAATTAAGCCAAGGACAGTCATCTTGAGAGAGCCATGCTCACCTGTCCCACATGAGCCGGTGGAGATGACCGTTTCAGATCGCAATTGGCCGTGCCTGAGGTTGGACATTGCATTTCGCAATTCATCTTTCTACCTTTCACCTTTATCAACTTTAGTCGCCTACTCTCCGCATCTTTGTAGGAAAGCGAGTGAGAGTAGACGGGCCATCATGTCGGGAACCGACAACACCCCGTCTTCGCGGAAACAAAACGCTGTACCGACCAATCTGATAGTCTACCGGGGTAAGCTGTTCTACTTCACTGACTCGTAGCTCATGTTCAGGACGCAAGATCCCCGCTCGAATAGATCCTGCGGCGGTGAGCTCAAAAACAACGGCGCTATAATCGAAACACTGATGTCAGCGTATTGGATACATCATCGAAATCATGTCCAACTCATTCTCAACGGCGGAACACCACATCACCCTCTGCCTGCGGGATCAGACGGATGCCCTTGTCACTCAATCCGCATTGGCAGCAAAAGTGGAGAGTAAAGAAGATCTCAAGTGAGCAGTTCTCGCTTACATCCCTTCCCCCTCTCCACAATGACTTTCACTGATACCAGACTCGTCCCTTCGCCCGTAACGGAGGCGCTTTCGGTAGTGACTTCCCTCAAAGTGGCGCGTGCAAACGGAACGAGCGAGACTGTGGCTTTGGGTGATGGCGGAACTACTCCCATTCCTCTCAAACTCGCCCTCTTCAATCTGCAGAAGTATGTCAAGGAAGAGGAGTTCGCGGTGGAGTTTATGCTACGAGGCGGTATGAGCGATCTCGTTCTACTGTTACAAAGGACGGAACATACTCTTTCAGGCAACTCCCTCGCAGTAAGTTTCCGCAAAGTTAGTCCCGAGAAACGAAGCTTACAATAGTATGCTCTACAAGGTATACGCGGCCTGCTCGAATTCGAGGCGGCCTGGAACGATCTCTCCGATTCCTCGATAGATCGATTCCTCGCGTTACTAGTCTCGGCTCCTCAACCCAACGTCCTCCGTCCGGCTACCGCCATAACCCGAAAACTCGTCATTTCCGCCTCACTATTCGACGCAAAGTCGAAAGGCAAGGGAAAGGCTAAAGCGAGCGATGACCCGGATATCCCATTGACCCCGCGGAGTAAGCAGCGATTTGGGTTTGACAGGGTGTGGGCGAGAATGCAGAGTGTGACCTTGTCGCAGGAAGGACCCAATGGAGCTATGGGAGCTCTGAAGGTTATCTCCAAGAGATTGGAAGGAGCCGGTGATTTGGAACTCGTCGCGCAGAGGTGAGTAGCGCGAACCTTCATCTTCCGTGCCCTAACGCTATAGTCTGGGACTTATCAATGCTTTTTTGCGATCAGCACATCAAGAACGCAGTCGGAACTACCCCGAGCTCATCGCCGTCCTCGAGCTGCTCAATGTCCGGCGATATGTTTCGGCAAGTTCTCCTGACGGTCAAAAACCAAACTGACAATGTAGAGGCTGATGCCGACATGTGCTAGCAACATCGTTGAGCCACATATACTCAATTTTCAGAGTCGCTTCGCCGCTATCCTCAATCATCGGCGGTTGAAACCAATACGACCGGAGACCTACTCCGAGCAGGAACGGATGTTAGGGGAGATTTGGCATCTCGGAAAGTTGACAAGTGAAGAGAGCGGGACGGAGGTGGTAGAGGGGCCCGGAAAAGTAAGACGCAGGACAATTGACGGCTGGCAGAGGATTGGACTAGGCACAGATCGGGATGTAGAGGGGGAGGGCGAAATCATGGAGGATAAACTATTCACGCAAGTCGGAGAGCTAGGGTTGGAATGCTTAGTGAGCTGCGTGTGGTGGTCGCGTTTGAGACTGACGAGAAGCACTGGTTTGTAACCCACGAGGAGAGCTTCCACAATGTGAGCCATCTTTTTGCTTGGTTTGTATCTAGCTAAACAACCCAGCTTGTTATCGAAGAAGAGGCAAAACCGCAGGATAAGCGATGCCCACTTGGAAGAGCCAGGTAGGCTTGCCGAGCGCGAACACCGGTAGCTAACGTTAAGTGCCGAATGCGTCAAGATACTATGCGAGCACTACAAGGTCAACCAGGCCGGGCCTTCCCCTTCTCAATTCCAGCCGTTCTTGCTACACTTCTCACGGCTCAACGCTCTTGTGCTGAAATTTTTCCTCCGGTTAGCTAGTTTTTGAATTGGCTATCCCAGCTAACGGGCAGTATGTGGACCGATTCCGAGTCTCGTCTACCCGACTTTGACCGTGTCGCCTTTCTAGTTCGCTCCCAAGTCCGGCTCACATTGAGTGATGAAGCGGCAAAGACGTGGCTGCATCTCGAGAGGGATTTCCTCGAGGTAGACTATCGGTCGATCAGAGATAAACAGATGGAGACAATGGAGAGAGAAGACGGGCTGCTAAGCCGGCCCAGCGTCAAGGAGCTGAAGGAGAGATTGAGCGAAGAAGCATATGACGTGCTATCGGAGCAGAGGTGAGTGGCTCCTGGAGATCCGAGGGGAAGACGCTCATGATAGGGTGCGGTGCATGACTCAGGGGGCTTGGTTCAATTCTTGTGCGGTTATCGTATCCGGGATCATCTCGTCTCAAAAGGCGAACCCGGAAAAACCGCTTCGTTTCGTGAGATTGGTGAGTGTAAGATGCGTATCCACGTTGCAAAGCTCAAGCCAGTCACCTAACAGGCGAACACTTGCTTGGGGGGACTTTTCACATCGACCCTCGCCTCCTCCCTCGTGTGAATCTCTAAGAGAGCGAGGTGGGTTTGGCTCCCCAATGATGGTTGCCGCTTCTAGCTGACATCCAGTCGATCTCTCAAACATGACCGACATCCGTTCGCAGACGGGCTGCCCGGTGAACACGCGCTCACCCAATCTCATCTCCAAGCTCTCCTTCTCGCTCATGTCCGGAACAGAGCTGTCCCTCCTGAATCTCGATGCGGTACATGCGGCGCAGTTGGCAGAGTGGACAGACGGGATCCGGGTGTTGAGTGAAGAAGGGCGCATGGTGACGAAAGAAACGGCGAATTATGTTCACGTGAGTCGAGGTCTCGGCGTCGAGTGAAGGATACGACAGTGCTAATCGGAGATTCTGACTGAGCTCGCTTTGAAAGTGAGACTGTTGGACATTACGGGAGACGGGGTTGATCTGCCGGAGAAAGTTTCACACGGGCTGCGTGAGTTGACCTCTACTAGAAGCCAGTGAAGAGCGAACTGATGCGCAGCTCCGCATAGTGTCGACTTCTGGTTTGCAAAGTAGGCCAGTGCCTTGATATGCTAGTCGTTATAATTCCCGGTATTAGTTGTAGCATGTATCGCTTGTCATCACGCTCGTTTCGTCATGACCCTTCGCCTTACTCTTCCTCTTCGTCATCGTCCTCATACTCCTCTTCCTCCCCTTCGAGCTCATCCTCGTCGTCCATCTCATCGTCCAGATCTTCCATGTCCCCGTCGAGATCTTCCACGCTCGCATCGAGATCAAGCTCTCCACCTGGTTCATCCCCTTCCATAGGTATTGGCGCATGCATCGAGGGGGATGCCATCCCGCGGTCTTCCTGGCGGCGCTCTTCGCCGGCGTCGGAAGGTGTAGGTGACTGGTGTGAGCATCGCGATGGGCAGGGTATAAAAGGCGATATTGGGGATTGCAAGGATTGCGGGGACAGTGCGGAGAGGGTGACGGAAAGGGGAGCGAGGAGGCATAACGGAAGAGGAGGGTATGAGGAGTGAACCAAGACCCACCGGAGCTTGTTCTTTCTCCATCTGAGTCTGGCGCTGGCCTATAGGTAGCAAGAATCGATGTCCAAACATATCTGTCCGTTGCTGCCATTAGCTCCCCATGCTCCACCGTCTCTCGTTGCATCACCCGGCCAGAAGCCAGAAACCATACTTACCCTTTCTTCCCGAAGCATCTCTTCCTCTTCGCTGAGATCATCCGCGTCAATCGCCATACCCACCCCCGCGGGTCTTTGGCCCGCTACAGCCCTCTTTTCTGCGCGTTCAAGCGCTTTACGCTCATGTCGCAAAGACAAGGAAGTCGGTCCCGGTCCGGCGATAGGGCACCGAGAGGAACTACGCGACGCGTCTTGCGTGGGCGGGTATGCCGGACCGCGCAGAGAGCGTGGGTGCGGGGTCGTCTGGAGAAGAACGGTGTGGAGGGAAGAACGGGATGAGACGGGGTAAGCGTGGAAAGAGGTCGTGGTGATGGGATCGGAGGTTGGTAATGGTGGGTAATGGGAGGTGGAGAGTATCATTATGGTCTACCCTTAGCGTGGGTGTCGTGCGGATGGAGACCGAGATGAGAGCAAGGAAGAAGGCGAGTCTGGTGTATCAATGTTGTTGTTTTACACGTCAGGTGTTGATGCTGAAACACGGCGAATCAGGCACACTTGTGACCTCACGGTACTCGAGTACGAGTACTCTCATCCCAAGCACAGCGGAAAGGTGTTAGTATGGAAACGAACGATATCATATGCAGCGTTGAAACCATGCGGTCAGATGTTGGGATAGCGTGAAGAGACACAAACAGACAGGACGGAACAAAGGACACGTCGATCATTGCCCCCCCCCCCCCCCAAGCTTTGATCATCCGCCTCACGCTCTAACCATGGAAGGTCTATCTTGCTACACTCCACCACACGCGCCAGAACTTGTTCGCGATGATCGACCGCGCAGATTCAGGTATGTCCAGCCAGCCCTGTACGGCGGGGTCTTACGTTCAATAGACGCTGGTGGGGGTACGAAGATGTACATCCACAGTAGCGTCGGCACAGACAGTACGTTGATTCCTTGGATCACATAGAACGCGCCCTCGTTATTTCCGAGAGAGCAGATGGACACAGTCGATCTAATACCAGTTCTGTGGCTCGCATCCTGGACACCGAGCTCTGTCCCCGCTTTCGCGGCCGTCTGCCTTGGTCTAGTGTGCTTGGCGACGTTTGAACGATGTCTTGTCTCTTATAGACGGGGGTGTGAAAGGGCATGGTCAAACGGGTAAGTCAGATCTCAGGCGCTGTCCGCGGTACACCACCGCTCAGCGGGGATGCCAGAGAAGCACCAGCCAGCGACTGCGCGTGACGGGAGGTTGCAAAGGCGTAGACTGTGATACTATGCCCGGGACGGGATGAAGCTGATACCCTAGCAAAACCGGTGTGATCTCTCTGTTATTCTTCTTGTGTTCTCCGGACGAAGCCGCCTCTTCATCTCGACGAACAAGCACGACACACGAGCCTCTCTTACCCTCCCCCGAGGCGGAGGATGCGGATGATGCGGAGAGACAAGGGGAACACTCTTCCTCTTCCTCCTCAACCATTGGATATCCCACTATCCATACAACCAAGTCGCTCCGCAGGAGGCTTAGCTCACCTGGCGGATTTGCATTGGGGATCGACTTGCCAAGAGGGGTCTTACAAGCCGTACAGAGCTTCATACACTATGCTCTGATGCGAGTCAATGTTACCATACTAGTGCTACGATGCTGATGACAGGCTTGTAGTTATGACCTTCAACGTCTGGTGGATTTTGTCTGTGGTATTGGGACACGGCGTAGGAGAGGCTCTGTTCGGCCGTTTTGGAGCTGGAGGAGGTAGAGGTGGACACTGAGTCTTATCTGTATATGTCACCGGACCCGGCCATCATTCGCACATGCTCAAGCAAAGTCGACGATGTACACAATCATGATACGTGGTTTACAAACACTACGGAAGGGTATCTCTACTCGATATCTACGTAGGATCTACAAAGGTACCAAGTGTAAAGTCTAGAAGAGATATACGACGAGTATTGAAAGTTAACGAGTACGGGCTACAGGGTATCCGGTAACGACCATAGTAGTTGCGTGATATCTAGCTAGTCGGCTTACGAGTTATTCCCGGCGGTGTCAGCTGGAGAAGAGTCACGGCAGTAGAACACTCGGTACCGGCCGCTCTCTCCCCCTCCCGCCCAAACCTACCTCGTCTCTTTGTTGGCTTCAGGCGTGGTCTCGGCAACTACCTCGACCTCGGCCTTACCACCGCCAACGACCTTGTTTGACAAGGTGAAGTCGACCGGGAACCCTACAGCTTTGGTAGCGTAGACTTCTTTGGATCGGACGCACCACGCTGGTCGCCGAGGCCACGAGTCTTTGGAGGGTGTGTGCCTTTTCATGGAGGCGGGGTTGGGTCGTGCTTTCTTCAGCACACGCTCGGACTCGTATCCAAGACTCTTCCTGCCTTCAGGCGTCATGCTCCGTTTTCTCTCGTCTCCTCCCGTCTCCATTTCTATCCGCGCTCGTTTGAGAGTAATGACGGTTGGCTTGGCTACACGAGGCCTCTCACGCGGCTTGTCATCATCGTGGTTGACGACACCGGTGGTTTTCTTCGGCAAGGGCATGATCGCCCTAAAGAAGCTTGCAGGAAGCCAGGCTTTGGGCAAATACCAAGATGCCCCTTTGTTGCAACACTAACGTCAGCAATGCGTGATCAGTCGAGCGCGTCAAACTCGCCTTGTCGCGCAAAGCGAACAGCTCCATCTTCATCTCCCCGTCTTCCCTCTCCAACCGGAGTCTTTCCTTTGTCATCGCCCCAATGACCCTACTATCAGCTCTGTATCGTGTGCTGCATGTCTTACGCCTCCCGATCAACAACGTCCTGCTCGAGTCGAACGACGCGTTTCTCCAATCCTGCCACTTTCGCTTGCGCCTCCGCGAGTTGCTTCTTGAGAGACGCGACCTCTTTGACCTCGGTATTTTCGACCTCCTCGCCTTCGAGGAAGACTTCGTAAAAGCCCCATTTTTGCCCGACAGGGCCGAATCGATTGCGCTCGATCTCTGATCGACACACGGCGCATTCGGTCTTTCGGTGTTGCTTCATGAGGCTCTCCATCCAGCTCAGGATGCAGGTTTGATGGTAGACGTGGCCTGGCCATCAGCGATTGATCCGGCAGCGCGGTGGCGACGTACCACAGCGCGTCACTGAGGTGGACAATACCCGACCTTGGTCGTCTTTCTTTCCAAAGAGGGTTTCGTGGCACACTGCGCATCGTGCATTGCGAAGGCAGAGGTGGCCGGGCATTTTGAAGTGGACAAGGGTAATAATCGACGAGAGATGTTTGGGGCGACGTGGAAGGTGGGTCACACGCGACGGGCTTTTTGCACTGCAAATACTAGCCAGGTGTAAAACAATCGAGTAGATCTAGCGCCGATGTAAGGCCTCGGTTGATGGGCTATATGGATGTGAGATGCACAGATTTGTTCACTGGTGGGACGATGAGTGAAAGAAAGAATGAGAAAGATGTGGGCGATGCATGTCTACTACATATAGTCGGGTGACGAGGTGGTGAAGCCATTCATTCACATCTTAGCCCGGTCAAAAACTCAAAAGTGGTCACGATGGAGTCTCCACGCGTTTCATATCCGCCCACAAAAGGTAACAAGGCCGAGTCAACTTATTCAACATTCAAACCATCACCATGCCCCGTGTGAACGCATTCCACGTCGTCGTGAATCCAGCCGCAGGTCATGGAAAAGCTTCGGAATGTAGGACGGAAGAGTCATTTCTTCCTGCTGACATATAGTCGTCGAAACGCATGTGGTCAAGCTGCTGGACGCGTCGGAACTCCCTCACATCATTCATACCACTTCAGCTCCAAAGGATGCCGGGCGCATCGGTTTGGACATTTTGAAGTCGATACCGGAAAATGGAGAGGTCAATGTGATCATCGCCGGAGGAGATGGGACAGCTCACGAACTAATCGAGGGGGTTGCACAGTCTAGAAAGAGCTTGAACAAGTGGAACTTGATCATTCTACCACTGGGAACCGTAAGCCGGATCACCGAATTATCGTGCTAAACTCAAAAGGCCAATGCTCTTCACGCATCCCTCTTTCCGCCCGATGCCGGTCCGCTGGTCTTATCCGATCACGTCAAAACAGCGTTGAGCTCTGCGTCGCCCGAAACGACACATGCATTATCTTCCCTGCTCCTCGCTCTGAATCCCGCGGCTATTCCCCGCCGACTCCCCATCACCACTACGTCGTTGCTTGGTTCGTCCGGAGACCCGACCGAGCCACACATCCTGTCACACATCGTGCTGTCGACTTCGCTACATGCAGCGCTCTTGTCCGATTCCGAGGCATTACGAGCGGAACACCCCGGCGTTGAACGATTCAAGATGGCAGCGGAAGCAAACTTGCCGATAGCCTTTCAAGCAACATCAATCCTTTCTGGACAAGTCTTGCAGTACTCTCCGAAAGATGATTGCTTTGTCGCCCCCTTTTCTGCGCCGACGGGCGACAACGGAGAAGTGACGCTGGAGGGGCCATTCAGTTATTTCCTTTCGACTACAACGGCCAATCGGCTCGAACCGACTTTTGTCATTGCCCCGACGCTCATGTCCCACCCTGCCACCGAGCAAGACCGGGCCACATTTGATCTGATCATATTGCGTCCCCACAGAGATCCGGTGGTGCAACGCGCTGAAGGGGAAGACGACAAGGCAAATGCGAGAGGAGACAGACTGGGCGAAGCGATGGGTTGGGCGTACCAGAACGGCAGCCACGTCAAAAAGACCTACTCTTCAGACGGACAGGGAGGTATCGAAGACGCGGGGGACGGCGAGGTAGTCTGTGAGATCTTTAGGTGTGAGGGATTCGATTGGATCCCAACTGTGAGTACTCTTCGGTTCTCGTGCCGACCGACAGGACCCCAAACACGAGCGCTCCCACTTGATTTGTGCCGACGGTTCCATTCATACCATTGCGCCAGGCGGAAGGGCTAGAGTGGGGTTACTGCGCCCACCGCCTACTGCTGCTTCTACCGAAGGCTTTTTTGTCTGGGGATAAGGCGTCCCAAGGGTTTGGCAAATCTGTATATAGACCTAACGAGTAATAGCATTGATATGCGGCGAAGGAAGACGCGCAGCGGCT
Organism: Papiliotrema fonsecae; assembly: GCA_035773095.1. NCBI lineage: Eukaryota > Fungi > Basidiomycota > Tremellomycetes > Tremellales > Rhynchogastremaceae > Papiliotrema > Papiliotrema fonsecae. Next base: position 668,143 of record JAHRBW010000007.1, read on the forward strand.
AGACCGGCAAGAGGTTGTACATAGAGCAATGGCGTGGTTCACGAAAGACATGTATATATTTTCTAATCATTTGTGAACCAAATTCATCAACCTAACCGTTCTCATTCGTTCCCCTGCCGTACCAATAACTGCCCGGTATCCGCCCCATTTCCGGTATTATACCTGCCCCACCTCTGGCCCTTCGACCACTCCTTGGGCTGTTGCCCACCTCTTCATCTGTATCTTCACTCATCTCGTCTCCTCTCTCATGCCCCTGCGTCGTCGCTATCGTTTCGGCGGGTAGGGTAGCTGCCGATGAGGGAATGATCAAAGGCAAAGGAAGTGGCCGACGAGGGGGTGAGGGTGTCGGTGTTACTGCTGGTGTTGTTCCCGCGAAAGCACGGGGAGCAGCGGGCGGTGCGGGCAAGCGGAAAATGAGGTTGAGGATGTAAGGGAGAGACAGTGAGAACACCAATGGGGGTTCTGGTCGGCGGGCCGAGCTAGATTGAGAGGAGAGTAAACGGGAAGCTGCTGAAGCTAGGATCAGAACCGCTACACGTGTTGAATATTATCACTCACTTCCTTGTCCCACCTTGAAGTCGTCCTCATCATCATCCAGCCATAGTTCGTTCGAACCCGCGTCAAGGCCCGACCTCACTTTCCCCTTCCTCCGCGTGAGTATTCCGCTCTCGAGATCAGACTCTTCGCTTTCGAATAAAATCTCCCCCTGTTCGGGCGGTAAGAGCAGATCATCGTGTGGGAATGAAGGGAGAGAGGGAATATTTTTGCCGTGATTCGTGATATATGATAGTACGAGGGATGTCGATTGTATGGCGAAAATCGCAAGATCAAGTAAGAGAATCCGACTGAGTGAAGCTGGATAAGCTGGGATGAGCTTCCGTCTGGATCGTTTATATATTGGTATTGCGAACTCACACTGTCCAACAAAATCAAGTACGACCCCCTTCCCGCCATTGATTCCCGCCCAAAAGTCGAGACAATGGAGGAAAACGGCGGAAAAGTTGGTCAGGCCGAGCATAAGGAACAAGGCGAGGAGCGAACGGGTAGGATGGACAAACGGCGCTGCACCGATTTGCGCCTGGACAAGGAGACGAGAGACTAGGACGAGCATGTTGGGGGTGTATAGTTGCTGTAGGACCGCTAAAGCTTGTGTGGTCATTGTCATCTGAGTGTCAGTTGGCCTGCGAACAAGGAGTATGAAGGGACAATGGAGGCGAGACATACCGATGCAATGGCATGCCGCCGTTGAGGAGAGTACACCATGTCTTTACACTGACTCGCGAGTCAAATTTTACAGTGTCCTGATCGAGTGAGATGCTATCACGGGTGGGTCGTGGTGCTGGTTCTTGAGGATGGTCCACGCAGCGTCATGTCGGCGTGGCCGTCTCTATTATGGCTGCTGTTGCACCGGCTGTCAAATACTATCGCTTCACAATCTATCTCAGATACAGCGATTAGAAAGATCCCTCCAGTTCCTATAACCTCAAGAGGTCTGATTTGGCGAAAACGGAACAAATTCGTCGAGAGATGGTGAAAGGTGGATTGATGAAGTGGACGGCATCGTTCACCGCCGGAAACCTTGAACGCGTCCAGAGTTCAGATGTCAACATTTTACTTTCATCTTGTACCCCTACTCTACTTTCTTTCTTTCTTGTATACTAACCCCATTCCGTTCTGTATACTCCCGCCGATATACACCAGACTCATGGTGCAAAATTAACAATGGCATCACCCGTCGCTGGGCCGTCGACACGTCCGTTCTTCGCGCCTTCTTTCCGGTTAGACGAATACGCTCAATCCGTTGAACCCCCCTCAATCGATTCGCGCGCTTCATCGCCTGCAGCTCCTCCCCGTGCGGGCTCGCGGCCCCCATCACGGTCTCACTCACGTCCACCGTCGAGACCGCCTTCACGCGCCCGCTCCAATTCCGTCTTCAGCAACGTCAACGAGAAGCGGTACGACGAGCGGATCCGTAAGAAACGGTACGAAAGTGTTCAAAGGCTGAAATCGGCTTGGGAGCTACTACTGGAAAAATATGGACATGTCCGGCCGGAAGACGATGATGAGATTGATTTGGTTACGGGGACGGTGGTGAAAAATCGCGGGAGACTGCAGGATCTCGTGCCGAGGGAATTTGGGCAGGTTAGCGATGGGGAGGAAGAAGAGGAGGAGGACGACTCGGTTTTCGGTCAAGAAACAGTTTATGACACGGATGAAGATGAGCTGGGTCAGTGGGATGATCGTTCGGGATTAGATAACCAGGATGAAGATGAGGAGGAGCCTCCACCGCCGCCGCCGAAGCGATGGACATTTGAGGATCAGCTGGATCTTGAGGCGTTTCTGAAATTGGAGGGAAGGCGGAAAGACGACGAGGGAGATGAACCGTTGGATGACGATGTACCTCTACGAGCACCACGGCGGTCTGTGTCAAAGGGTAGAGGGGAGGTAGGGGACGTGCCGAGACTCGGAGCGGGAGACTCTGACGATGAGCTGCTGGCACAGACCTCGGATGCGGAGGAAGCGACTAGGATCGAGTTCATCCCGTCAGATGGTGAAGGTGGAGAGGTGAGCATTGCGCTTTTACCGAAGGAAAGTCTGGCTAAATCCACAGAATCGAGGCAGACAACGGAATCGCCTGCTTGCAGAGAGGGTGCGTGCTCTGGTACAAAAGCAGTACTGAACAACAGGAACGTCGACCACCGCCAGATCCCAACTCGCTCCTTGGTGCTTCGCTCCCACCCAACCGGTCTCCCAATTCGACACCTCGAGCTGAACAATTGTTCACTCCTCCACCCGATCTCGCTCCGATCCCTCGAGCCGCTGCCGTCCCCATCGTTAGGCCCATACCCCAGCGCTCTGCGTTTGTCTTCCAAGAACGCATCTTCACTTCTGCTCCGAAACCACCAAAGCCGAAAAAGACAAACGTCAGAGACAGAACGAACGAACAGCCTAACGAGGTCCCTCCGCCAGGGCTTGATCCCGCTGTCTATTACCAAAACACGATGCGATCGCGTAACGGCGTCTCTCTTCGGTTCTGTAAAGGCTGCACAGCAGCTGGAGGGGAACGCGCGCAACTTGCCATCTGGTGCAAAGGCCGAACATCGGTCATGCACTGTACGTTCGAACCGCCTCTGCCAAGCGACGACGAGGATAGCGTCGTCGAGGATAACGGGGTCTTCAGTGGAGCATTTCGGTCCAGCTCCAAGAAGAAGAGTGACCGACGCGCTGCAAGATCCTGTAAACGATGTCGCAGGGCTGGAGGAATACGAGCCGATCGATCCGTCTTCTGCAAAGGCCGGAAGAGCCGGGCCTTGTGTCCGTACGATTCAGATGACACAGACGTGGATTTGCCTCGGATACCCTCGCCACCGCGAAAGGCACCTATCGTACCGACGGCGCCGCTACCTGATGTGGACCCGACCGAGCTTGATCCCGATCGATACTTTCTAGATGTTCATTATACACATGGAGGAGCAAGGATCAGGGCTTGCGCGGCTTGTCGGTATACCGGAGGCGAGCGGGAGAGACGAGCAGCGTATTGCAAGGGCAGGTGGAGAGTTGCGCTGTGTACGTTTGGCGCGGATGAGCAAGGACCTGATGCCGAGAATGCCAAGGTCGTTGGAGGTGCAAGTATCACAGAGAGGTCGGGAGATGCCTTCGAGCACGAAGTTGCGTCCCACATTCAAAATGCGGCAGATTCTGAGGATATAAATGATCCGCTGGACCGCCTGGGAAGCGAGGAACTCATCACTTCGATTACAAGCCACGTCCTCGGCGCGAATGGTGATTTTACCGAGATGTCCGCGAGCGCTGCGATACGGTCTCTGCAATCTTCCGCAGAATCGTCAGCTCCTTTCAGTCTCGACCCCGAGCGATACCACGACACTCTGTCCACTTCGGCCTTCGACCCCAACGCTGTACGACGGTGCAAGCATTGTCGTGAAGCTGGAGGCGAAAGAGAGCGATTGTCACAATGGTGTAAAGGCCGTACACGCGTGAAGATGTGTTCATGGTATGTTGAAGGAGATGACGGGGATTGGACACCTGCAAAAGAAGCCGACAAGCGGGCAGAGCACGAAGCTCAGATCATGATTGCACGTCCATCCACCCTTCCCCGGCCCGCCAAGACTTTAGTCAAAGGTCTACCTCCTCTCGAAGATGGGTACTATTTCGACGTTCGGTACTCCCGGAATGGGAAATCGTTGGTCAGATGCCAAGCATGCGTCGCCAATGGTGGGGTGAGGGAAGAAAAGGCAAAGTGGTGTAAGGGAAGAAGGCATCCGGGCCTATGCGCGTATGCCCAATGGGATCGGGAACAGCTGAAGAAATCGGCCGATACTCGAGAGCCTCTGCGTGTGACGGATGAGCAGCAGTCAAAGCTTATCACGCCGACTCGCGTGTCTGTTCGAAAGGACGATGAGGACGAGGAGATGGTGTTTGTCAAGTCGGGTGGGAGCTCGAAACGGCGACGAGTGATGTCAACAACGCCTGTCGATGGGAACTCTGCTGGGAGCCCTGTCTCAGCTCATCGTCCCGTCGTGCCGGATGTTCTTGCTCTCAGTGAGGCAACGACATCTGAGGTCGTTGAAGTCGTTGATGAGGTTGCCGAGGCCAGAAACATTGATGCCAATGGGGAGATAGACGCTCACGAGGGAATTACGAATGGCGACGAACCACGACTCCACGATGCAACAAGGGAATCCCGCTCGGTGTCGTCATCTCTACCTCCGTCGTCTCCCCCTTCATCTATGCAGCCACTCCATGTCGTACATCACGCCTCGCGCTCGACACCGTCACCTGACGTTCACGCACCGCATGGTGACCGGTTCGATAGTCCAACGCGTGTTCTCGCCTCGACTAGCGCAGAATCTCCGTCTTTTGCAGTACCAACCCTCAACAGTACCGCTGCTTTCACCTTCCACCCCACCCCTCCGCCTAGCATCGGTGCCAGAAGCTCGTCCTTTTCTAGCGAGGCTGGACCGGCTTCATTCCCAAGAAGAGGGATTCTCCGCCGACCATCCGACTTTGATCGACCAGGATCACTTCCTCGTCTGTCAAAACGGGCCCGGTTCTCGCTCGCTCCGCTCTCGCCACCACGCGTCGCGCACTCCGACCCGATCCTACCCTTTCTCGAGATGGAAGACGACGAGCTCCTCCTCGGCCCTTCGACTTCCCCGGCATATCCTACCCGAGTTCACGACGCGTCTTTTGCGCTGCCCTTTTCCCGAGAAATCAGTCTAAGAGCCAAGGATGTGGGATTCAACCTTTCGGCACATACTGGACGCTTATCTTCGGATATGCTTGCGGCCTTAGCTCCTGCTCTGAACCATCAACGGACCTCCACTCTCGGTTCATCACTGCGTCACTCTGTGTATGCCCGCACAGAGATGTCGAAAGTCGGGACGTACTCGCTGCCTACGCCTCCACCAAGCCTAGGCCCGTCGACTTCTACCTCAAGACCTAGGCCTACACCATTGTCGCAAGAGATCGTCCCAATGACTGACGCGCTGCCTTCAAACACCTCGGCATTTGCGATCCGCCTCCCCACGCCGGTCTCAGCAGAAGGAGAAGGCGATTCCGATGGAGACACGATCACTCCGGTTAACCGCTCGAAACGTCGAGCAAGGTCAGTCTCGATTTTACGCTCTGAAACGAAGAGAACAGAGAATCCGCCCGTGATTAAACATCCCGCTAGTACACCGCACAAGAAGACTCGATTAGAAGAGAACCTGGAAGAAATAGCCATGCTCGTGGAAGACGAAGGGCTAGAATGGGGGATGGATGAGGATGTGGGGGAAGATCTGAGCAAGCTGGGGAGAGAAGGCAGCGTGGTGTGCTACGTCGAGTAGGACTGTATCTGCATGAACCATAGACTTGTTACGCTATGTACCATAGCCGTTGTAATCGCTATTGAAGCCATGCATTGATAGTTTGCTGGAACGCTACGGGTGCGTGCTGTGAGCAAAGTTGCCGGCGCCACTTTCGGGAATACGGCGATACGTCATTATCATTGGTATCACTCTTACGCCTCGTGGACGTGAACGAGCTGTCACCTAGCGGAACTCTCCGGGCCAGCAGCCACGCGCCCTTAATCACAGCGCTCCCGTCGGGTCCTATGCATCCATAGCCCGTCCCGTGTATCCTCGACCCTTCGCCTATCAGAACGACCACTTTTGCTGCATCCCGTATCGATACACGCGTTGAAGATCGTCCAGACCCCCTCACTAGCTCAATCCTCAGATCGCGTCGAAAACAACACGGTTTATTGCGCTCGCGTCGGTCGGGCCCGTCCGCTCGTTGATCGCCTTTTTGCTTCTTTTGCTCACTCACCGCCCACAACGCATGAACCGGGTCCCGAGCTTAACTCTTTGTATACGTCTGAGGAACACCACCACGCGCCATTCCGTGCGCAAAACAGAGCGAGTGTAATCGTCGACAAACGACTCACGGCGGAAGAAGTGCTTTGGGTGAATTTGCGACTTAATTGTACGCGAAAGGGGCGACGTTTCAGAGTGAGGAATCGAGTCTAAATCCCTGACAACTCGACAAGACTCAACACAGTCAAGCTCGGATCATCCATCGTTCACTCAATCTCGATACATTCGTTCTTTCTTACGTTGCGATAACTACGCGTGGACACCTGCATACGGTCTCGAGGCACTCTCACCTTGAAAACGACATTGCCAGTTCGCAATCGCAATCAGTACCTAGCACCATCGATTCTCCTCCGACGAAGGATATACAGGAGAAAGGAGCGTCCACCACTCTTCACGCCTCATTTACGATCATCATGACGACGAGCAATACCAGTCCTAAAAAGCAAATACGCCATCCGCATGCTTGTGAGTGATCCCTCTTTCAAATCCTGATTCCCCATCAAAGCCTCGTCGGCCGCAACTCCATCATATTCGCGCTTGACCATGCAAGTTCTGACGCGCTTAGATACCGGTGCGACACCCATGTCGCCTGCTGCCCCTCAGGATGGTCTGCCCACGCGCACAGTAGAATACCACCGACCATCACGAAACTCGGCGCACTACTCTGCAGGCACCGACGTGTCGCTGGGAATGGTTTCGACAAGTCATCATTCCACTTCCACATCATCGTCTCCTCGTGTCCCCCAAGGCTCAAGCTATCCCGCGCCGTCGTCGTCGGATCGCAATCACGCTCCGTCGGCATACAGATCGCCCCCACTCAACTCGGCGGCATATGAAAACGGCGCATCCATGTCATCAATGCAGCCGACGCGCCCGGCTCCCGCACCACCTGGAAGTGGTCCTTCGCGTCAGGATTCAGGTCTGCCGGGTTCACCTGCTCAAAATTACCCCGTTGCATCCAGCTCGTCGCGTCCTGGTGTACCCGAAAGGACATTTTCGAAATCGGCAACGAGCTCACCCAATCCTAACAGATACTCTGCCGGCCATATCCCTGCATCTCACCTTCCGCCGCAGCTGTCCATGACTGGCAATGGAAATGGTGGGGGTGCACCGCCGCCGCGTCCCACACGCGCAGGGACGCTCCCACTTGACCAACAGCTCAGCATGAACGGTATCACCGGTCAAGGTAACGCTTTCCGAGATCCAAACCCACTTTCCCCTTCCATCACATCCGCCCGCAGTCCGACCACTCAAACGCCATCGTCGTCGCAATTTTTCAACCACCCACCTCCCCCGTTACACCACCAACCGTTCTCCGCCCCGGGTAACCCATACGCTGCAGGTCTGGACAGAGATTTCGATGAGAAAGTGGGACTGGGAATGGGTACGCCAATGGGGGTCATCGAGCCTAGGGACAAGGAGCTGCCAAAGGAACCAGCGGTCATGGGCCGTAATCGAAGCGGAACGGGGAAGAGTTCGAAGGACAAGAAGAGTGTCTTTGGCGTTTTGAGCGGTACGTCGCCTGAGGGCGTCAAATTGCTGACTGGTAGAACTACTCACGACAAACAACAAGCCGCCAGTCATTTCCACGCCCTACGATCCCATCCACCTCACGCATGTCGGTTTTGATTACAACACTGGGCAATGTCAGTATAGTGCCTGAACGCACTGGCTAATCAGCAGATACCGGTATGCCGCAAGAATGGCAGAAAATCCTCGATGATAACGGAATCACCCGTGCTGAGCAGGAGCAAAACCCAGATAAAGTACTCGCGGTGGTGCAATACTTCCAAAATAGAGATCAGCCAGAAAACCAGGAAGAAGAGCTCTGGGACAAGATGAGGAATGCGGGTCCACACGGTGCCGAATCTTCGCCAAAGATCCCTTCGAGGGATATGTCACGGGAGAACAGTCGTGATGGCATGCCCGCGTCGTTTGCTAATCCTGTGAGTAGATCGTTGGTCGATGCCAACAGTGCTGATCAGTAGCGAGCGGCCCCACCTCCGCCTAAGTCGTCAGGAGGATCACGGATAGTGGTGAGTTTCACCTTGTCACCACGAAGTGAGCTAACGCGGAAGGCTGATCGAACGCCGCCTCCGCCCCCTGGACGGATTCCCGCTGAGCTGACTAAACCCGCTCGGCTCGCTGCTGGCCCGGCGGATTCAACGGCTTCCATCCTCGACCGATCAGCGTCTCACCGGACGCCGCCAACGCATCCACCGAAACAGAAAACTCTTGATCGAGCAAACACCACTCGAGCTCCCGCTAGCAAAGGATCTCCCCCTCAAGCTCTTCCTATGGGCAAGTCTCACTCTCAACAGGGTGGCCAGTCACGTCAACAGCCAGCGGCAAGTCAGCCTGTCGCTCGACAACCTACCCAGAGCAAAGGGCAACAACCGGCACCAACAGCAAGGCGGAGAGACAAGCAAAAAGAAAATGAAGAGGTTATCAGGCAATTGCAAGCGATTTGCTCCCCTGGTGATCCCAATTTAGTCTACCGCAACTTGCAAAAGATTGGCCAAGGGTGAGACCCATTGCTCTTAGCAAGCTAATAGCCAGTGCATCTGGAGGAGTCTACACGGCACATGATAAGAGCAACCTGCCCGTTGCAATCAAGCAGATGAACCTGGAAAAGCAACCCAAGCAGGATCTGATCATCAACGAGATCCTGGTCATGCGCGAATCGTTGCACCCCAATATCGTCAACTTTAAAGACTCGTATCTCTGGAAAGGCGACTTGTGGGTGGTGATGGAGTACATGGAAGGAGGCAGCTTGACCGACGTTGTCACGGCGCATTGCATGTCCGAAGCGCAAATCGCCGCGGTCAGCAGGGAGACTTGCGAGGGGTTGAGGCATTTGCACTCGAAGGGGGTGATTCACCGTGATATCAAGAGTGACAACATTTTGCTGTCTCTCAACGGTGATGTCAAGCTCAGTAAATTGTTTCTGCAGCTGGAATCGTATCAGGCTAACGTTCCAGCCGACTTTGGTTTCTGTGCGCGAATCGCCGATCCATTATCGACCAAACGAACAACAATGGTCGGTACACCATATTGGATGGCTCCAGAGGTTGTTACGAGGAAAGAGTATGGGCCAAAGGTCGATATTTGGTCACTGGGTATCATGGCTATTGGTGAGTTCCGATGTCTACGTTTGAATCCGCTGACGTGCAGAAATGCTGGAAGGCGAACCGCCCTACCTGAACGAAAACCCGTTGCGAGCACTTTATCTGATCGCCACGAACGGGACGCCAAAAATCAAAGACTGGGACAAGCTGTCGAGCGTGTTCAGAGACTACCTGCAATGCTGTTTGACGGTCGATGCGGAGAAGCGACCCTCAGCGGAACGTCTCTTGAGCGTGAGTGGCGATCGCGTATGTGATGCTTGGTCTAACGTGCAGCACGACTTTTTCAACCATCCTGCTCCGCTCTCCTCGCTGTCGAATATGATAAAATCAGCTCGAAAGGGGTGATCGACCTCGTATCTTACCACACCACGATTAGAACGACACATTATTCATTAACCCTGCATGTCGCTGTCATCCTGCATCTTGATTATTTCCCAACCCTCATGACATTCTTTATTCTTTTCCCGATCATTCTTTCACATCACTTGTTCTCCTGTAGATTGTTTTATGGTTTCTCGGCGCGGATTTTGACAGTATCACGGGATGGAACGGAACGGACTTCTTGGAAGTTGTGTTAGCGCTGGGGCGGGGAGACTCTTCGTTGTTCTTTACAATACGCTTGAACGATCGCAATGCATCCAGATTAGCCGCACACCTCGCGTGATTGCCTGCAGATTGTCTGCATGCGAAGCGGCAGGAATATTGTCAGTGACAGCGACAGTTGACGGTTGCATGTAGCGGAGATGAGGTGAATCTCCGGGCTGATCCCGACTAGCCTCCATCCAAAAGTCCAACCGACTCTATCTACTCCACCATCAACATCATGTCACTCACCATCCCCACCACCCACACCCCGCCCTGGACTCTGCTCTGCCTTGCTCTGTTCCAAGGTATCGAGGTGAAATGGGACGCCGAGGCTGGAGAGAAGGGTCAGGTCTCGTACAACGGAGTCACCGGTACCGAGCCTGTTCGTGCGGAGCTCGAGAAGGGTATCCCGGGTAAAGAGGTGGGTCCGCCTTGTCATTCCCGCTGAGCCGAATTCATGGTGACCATTTATCTGACCCCAGATCCCACTGCCTCCTTTGCCCACCCTGTTCGAGCCTACCAGCTCTTTCCAAGATGTCAACGCCATCTTTGACTCGCTGGACGACTACTTGGCGTACAGGACCTTCTTCGCTGGTCCCAAGTACGGTTTCGGCGACTGCGTCATCTGGGGCTCTATCAAGTGTATGTGGTTTTGGTGTGCACGATTTGTAGCTGATGCGCAGCAAACATGTCCGCCCTCGGAGCGATCAAGAAGCCAGGACGTCCTCATCTCGCCCGATGGTGGACCCACGTCGAGTCGCTCCCTACCGCCAAAAAAGCCGTCGAGTCGTTCAACAAGGCCCGTACGGAGATGGAAAAGTCGAAGAAACAGAAAAGGACCGAAAGCGTCGAGGTCGTTTTGCCTAACGCTACCGTCGGCAAAGTCGTCGTTCGTTTCGGTACGTATCGGCTGGGATTGATCTCGGGAGGCATTTGACTGATTATAGCCCCGGAGCCGTCTGGATACTTGCACATTGGTCACTTGAAGGCGGCGATTCTCAACCGTTTCCTGGCTGACCAGTACCAAGGAAAATTCATCCTCCGTTTCGACGACACTAACCCGCTCAAGGAAGAGGTCAGTGGTTGCGTATAACCTACCGTGAAACCGCTGATCGTCAGGGCGAGTTTGAGACGACTATCCAGGAAGATCTCAAAATGATCGATATCGCCTACGACACTATTGTCCACACTTCGGACCACTTTGACAAGATTATCACATTCACCGAGCAGCTCATCAAGCAAGGTGATATGTACATGGACGATACGGATGGAGAGACTGTAAGTTCCAGTATATAATAGTCGCTTACACCCAGGTCAAGGAGCAACGACGAGCCGAGATCCCTTCGAAGAACAGGGACAATTCGATCGAAGACAACTTGGCCCGTTTCCACGAACTGCTCAAGGGTTCCGACGAAGGCCGCAAATGGTCTGGAAGGGCTAAAATCGATTATCAGAGCAAAAACGGGTCTATGCGTGATCCTGTCGTCTTCCGATTCGTCGAGGGTTCCCACCACATCACCGGGTGAATTGGTTCTGCGCGTAATGGTGCATTGCTAACATTGTAGTACCAAGTACAAGGCTTACCCGACTTATGATCTTGCCTGTCCGATTATCGACCACATCGACGGTGTCACGCATGCTCTGCGTGCGAACGAGTACATGGCCAGACACGAGCAATACCAGTGGTTCCTTACCAAGCTTGGTCTGCCCAAGATTGAGATCTTCGACTTTAGGTCAGTCCCGCTCTCTTCGCCCCGTAGTACCAGCTGACATGCAGCCGAATCGACTTTGTCTACACTGTCCTGTCGAAGCGAAAGCTCAAGTACCTGGTCGAGAAGGGAGTCACCAGAGGTTGGGACGACCCTCGATTCCCCACCGTCCGAGGTTGGTCAAGTGCCAGATCTGGATTCGTCGGCTAACCGTAGGTATACGATCTCGAGGAATGAGCGTCAAGGGTCTCAAAGACTACATCATCGGTCAAGGAGCTTCGCAGTCGCAACTTCAGCTCGAGTGGGACGGTATTTGGACCGTCAACAAGAGGGTCATTGATCCTATTGCTCCTCGATACTGGGCCATCGCTGAGGACAAAATGTAAGTCTAGCGCGTCGTAGAGTGTTTACCTTTTAACACGCAGGGTCACTGTCGATGTCAAGGGACGAGACAAGGAAGAGGTCGAGGTTCTCGCCAAGCCTCTGCACAAAAAGAACCCCGAAGTCGGAGAGAAGCAGCAGGTCTACTCTTCCAAGCTCATCATGGAGCAGGAAGACGCTGCGTCGTTTGGCGACAACGAGGAGGTCAGTGGAACGTGATATCAATAGAAGCGCCAGCTGATGAACAGGTCACTTTCATGGACTGGGGTAACGCCTTCATTTCGTCTGCCGAGAAAGACGCGTCCGGCTCCGTCAAGCACCTCGACATTACTCTCCACCTTGAGGGTGACTTCAAGAAGACCTCGAAGAAGGTCACTTGGCTCTCAGCACCCACCGACCAGAACCCGCTCATCCCCGTCACCCTGATCGAGTACGATTACCTGATCACCAGGAAGAAGCTGGAAGAGGACGACAACCTTGAAGATGTGCTCAACCCCAAGACAGAGTACCGAGTTGCCGCTCTGGCCTCGAAGGAAGTGGAGAACTTGAAGAAGTGGGATATCATCCAGTTTGAGCGCAAGGGATTCTACATTTGCCAAGGAACCAAGGACGCGGAAGGCCGTATGGAGTTTGGTTTCATCCCCGAGTGAGCGGCCTGACTGTGGCATAACGATCGTCAAGCTGACATGCAGTGGCCGTCTTCAAACTGTTACACTCAAAGCTGCCCCCGCGAAGGAGAAGGCAAAGGTCCCCGGCGCCGTCAAGGGAAGCTGGGGCAAGACCGCCCCCAAGCCCAAAGCGGAGGCCTCTAACGGTGACAAGATTGTCCTGTCTGAGGGAACGTCTGGGTTTGAAATTCCAGTCACAAACCGCATGTTCACCGTCGACCCGATCTAGTGAGTGAATGAATCCGGACGGCGTGTTGCGATGCTGATTGTAGTGATTCTGTCAAGCCGGACACGAAGGAGCTGAAGATGTTCACCGTGGACCCGATCTATCAGTAGAAAATGTGATGCATGCACGGTATCTACTTTTGCTGCACAATGGTTACTGTCTTCGGCGTACTGAGCTACTGATTGTGCTTGACACGTGTGGTCTCGTGTGATAGTTATTTACAACGGTGCGGCCGCGTGTAGAGTTCTGACTATGACGGTCTCTGACAGGGATACCTGCTGTTGAACATGCTCTGCCTGCGTGCGCAACTGCCAGATGATACAAACCATGCATTCTTACATTGTGCTAAAGTCCTCGTGCCCTCACAGATCCCGACAAGTCGTACGCCCCGCGGCAACCTGAGCATTACACAACGCCACTTCAGTCGGCATGGAGATGAGCGACGCAAACAAGATTCCTGTACTCAGCTCCAAGTCTCGACCAAAAACAGCTTCAGTAAACGTACCACAACTGTCCGCTGCGCCCACTGCACCTATTCTAAACTCCTTCTCCATTTTCCTCCTTACTCCCTCCTCACCTTCACCGCCCTCGTCGCCTTCCCTGCCTACGTGGAAGAACGTGTTGACGTACGCGCTCCCACCACATAGCCCCTCCAGGCAGATGAGGAGGAACACGATGGATATCGTGCGGTCTGCGCCTGTTGATGGGGGTACAGACGGGGGCGTGTAGGCGGGAGAAGAGAAGATGAAGCGGGATGATTGGAGCGAGAGGAGGATGAGGACGAAGAATTGGATGAGGCAGGGTAAAGGGAGCAGTCGGCGGGGTAGGGCGGGAAGACCGAGAGAGAGGGAAGATCGGGAAAGGAAGACGAATGATTGGTCTGGAGGTGTCAGTGTTGGTTGGGTATATGGAGTATACGAATGTCATCGTTGACGATAACCAGATAGGCGCAATGAACGCTGGAGAAGTGGAAAATGGAACTTACATGTCAGAGACCAGAATGGGTAGTAGTCCCGCGGCGTTTTGAACAACCTAGACCAGGGCCCAGACGTCGGTACAGGAAACACCAGCGTCGGCGCGACTCCCTGCCGTGAGCGCGTTACAGCAGCAACAGCATGGCTGGCTTACCGAGTTGATCACGTACTCCTCCACGTAAACTGCAAAGAGCGGCAGCATGAAGCGGATGACGAGCGGTTTGACCAGCTCAATCTTGTCCCTCGTCGTCAAGACCACACCGCTCTTTCCGCCTTCTTCGTCTGCAAGTAGGCTGAGGACGATCCCTTCCCGTGCGTCGGTATCGAGAGACGGGATGGGGCGGTAAGCGTTCCCGGAATGGAACGACGAGAAGGCGGGGAGGATAAGGAAGTAGGTTGCGGGGAAGAATAGCGGCAGAACCTGTTCGTTAGCTCGTCGTCGTCAATGCCATCTCGTAGTTTGGCATGATAGCGCTATTCCTCGTACTCCGGTCGCCAGGTGCCGACTCGCACGTCACTAGTTGTGCAGCCGCACAGACATTATACCTGCACAAACCCACTCACGCTCGATATCCCCAACCCGGCTCTCACTCCCAGTCCACGCAACAACCACCACAGTCCCGCACCTGCGATCCCAGCAGCGCCCGTCCCGCTCGACCAAGCGCCCAAAGCCGTTCTCGAGGTCGTACGCGTAGGTAACGTCGTTGTGAGCTGCAAAAAGGTCAGCTCGCCCAGGCCCGACGAGAGTGACGCTAGGCTTATACCGAAAAGCCGAGCCGAGAGGCCTGACGACAACGCGATGGTCTGGTGTCAGATAAATTGTGTGTTGTGACTCACAACGATACCCAGCCAGCTGCACCCCGTACAAAACAGCACTCTGCGCTTGTATCGGATCTCCCCAGTGGAGATCAGCGGCCAGAGGACCTTTGTGAGGAGAGCTGGGAAGATGTTGAAGAATGCGACAACACCTTTAGGCGTAGACGAAGGGACCAGGTCGAGTGCGGCGGAGAGGATGATCACGTATAGCACTGCGAGTTAGCGATGTGCGTTGGACGACTGCGAGTATGATCTTGCAAGTGCAGAGCGACGTACCGTTATTGAGAAGACCAAATATCAGGAAAGCGATGAACAGCCTCCACCGAGCTTTCGTCTCGGACCCGTCGTCGTGCGCTGCGGTTAATACTTGTTTGTTTCGAAAACATCAGCCCTGGCTGATGCATATGAGCGCCATGGAGGGCGCGTCCCATCCAGCCCCATACGCACCCTTGATAAAGCTATCAACCTCGTCTTCGTCTAGCTCGACATCGTCGTCTTCTCGTCTCTCAGCATCGCGGGAGCTCATGGATCTGTCAAATCGAGACAGAGGCGCACCGTTCATATGCCCTGTCCGTATACTTGGCAGGTCAACCGTCCGGCTGGCTCTCGGGCGACTTGTAGGAATATGGACAGAAACTAACGAAAGGGTAGCGAAAGTGCACAAACGTTGAGGGGTCGGCGGCAAGGTGGAGGCGGATATACCCGGTGTCAACAGGTAACACCCCTGACCTGCTCGCCGAGCCTTTCATAACCACTGGTGAGCACCGTGGCGTAGGTCAGTGGACGACAGCGCAGAAGAATTCGATTGACGACTGCAGGGAGACAAACTCCACAGCACTCGCCTGAAACTGCACATCTGAACAAAACAACCCGACACGAGTTTCATCTCTACAGAAACGGGGCAGGGGTATAAAGTGTCCGACTACAGTCATTCACCAAACTAAGGATACGAGGGGGTTCGAATTATACAGTGTATTCACCACCTCTTAAGCGAGGAGAGCGAATCCGAGGATCGAGGCAAACGCGACGGCAGCTCCGGAAGGAATAGCCATGCCCATCGCGCCGCCGGTCGAGCCGGTTTGACTCGTAAAGGAGCCCACCTCGGAGGTGATGGCGTTGACGTAAGCAGCACCACAGGTCGAGTTGATGGCGTTCCACAAGGCGGATTGGCCGCCGAGGATGGGGGATTGAGACAGGCCGAGCGCGTAGGGTTGCCTCGACTCCCACTTGATGTAAGCGACCATGACTTCACGGGTGCATGGGGTACAGAGAGCCTTGGAAGACATGGCCGGGTCGAGGAAAAGGAAGGGGAGGTTGGTGTTTCGGTAAGTGGTCGCGTTGGGGGTGATGATCGTGGCGATGCTTTGGGTCTGGACCTGGCGGGACGAGATCATGTTGATGACACGCTTGGAAAGGGACGAAGCGCCGGTCGCGACGGTGATGTAAAGGTTCTCCGCGGCGAACGACGCAGGGGAGAGACCGCCGACAACGGCAAGGTTGGCAAACATGGTGTTGTTGGCCACGCCGGAAGCCGAGGCCGAGGCAGACGCGGAGCGGGCGGTCGAGTTGGCCTTTTCAGCCGCGATGATCTCGTTGACACAGTACTCTTGGTTGGCAGAGTCGATGGCGCAAACAGCGCCTTGTAGCGGGTTGACGACGTAAAGAATGTCGTACAGCTCGCGGACTTGCGAGTTGTAGTGGTCCTTTGAGGTGAGCTCTGATTGACAAGACGAGTAAAAGCTCGACAACCACGATCGGACGGTAGCGTCGCTGCATCCGGAGGAAGCCCTGCAGATGCTGCCGAGGGTGTAGTTGATGTCGGACCCAGTGAGGTTGGCGCCGGATGTGGGGGAGAAGGACGAGGTCGCGTTGATCAGGGGCTGGACGCAGGATGCGAGTTCGGCGTCGCCGTTGAGTTGGGTGAGGAAGGACGAGCAGTTGGCGGAGATGCCGGAAGGGATAAGGGTAGTGTTGACCTGGAGTCAGTAAGGTTGCGAGGACAGGGCACGTTGGGCGTGGGGTTAGTAGGCGGAAACGCGGCAGGTATGAGATCGGTAGGGAATCCTTTCTCGAGAAGCTAGAAGGCGTGATCATGCGCGAGCTGTCTACACCTTGACGCGTCCAAGCTCGACTCCAAGCTCGATTGAGATAGATGTGAGGTGGGGGTCTAGCACGTCACGACTTCGCGATTTCCCTAATGTCGCTTACGACATTGGGACAAACATCGCCCACCACCGGTATAACACCTCACAGCGAGACCACACACGACAACTCACCTGAGCGTTAACGACAGCAGCCGCGGCAAGAGCGAAAACGGTAAAGTACATATTGTAAAGAAGGGCGGGAACTTGGTTAGAAGTGATCAAAGGGTGGAAAGAGGGTGAGCGGTGAAAGTTTGTTTGATCCAACACCAGTGCGTCGAGCTTTGTCGAGGGTGTGTGTGTCGGGGGTTTTTATATTATCGTATGAGTCTGTAAAGAGTGTGAGTGAGTGAATGAATGAGAGACGGTGAAAAGTTGTGTCGACTTGAATGAGAAGTGCAAGATTGGAAAGAGGGATGGAAGGAGAGTGTTGGACGGGAAAGGAGGCGTTGAAGCCAGGGTCATTGCGACTGCCACACTCAAAACACTCAAAACGCACAAACATCCCACCAAACGGCTGAATTCCAGAACGTTTACGTAAATCACACTACACACACCCTAGAACTCGCGTGGTTGTTTTTGATTCCGTTTTCCCATTTGATCCCCGCTTGCTACCACCGGGTCCGGCGGTCGCCGCTTTCGACTGCAATGACGATTTCAGGCTGCGTAGCTGGACTTTTACACCTCCGACCACCTCCAACAACCCAACAGTCATACAAAATGGGAAGACGAATGCCTAGAGTCTACCTTGTCCGCCATGGCGAAACGGAGTGGTCACTCAACGGCAGGCACACTGGCGTGTCTGACATCCCCTTGACCGAGAACGGGGAGCGAGTGATCAAGGAGATGGGACCGCGAGTTATTGGTCCGGACAGTAGGTTCCCGCGTCGACCCCGCTCATTGCAGAACTCATCAAGCCTGACCATATCCGTCACATCATCGTCTCTCCACGAAAGCGCGCACAACGTACCGCCGAGCTGGTACGTCGACTTTGGTTTCCAGCTGACACACGCAACCTCCCCCACAGCTGACTACGCTAACCGCAGCTCTTCGGCGACAACAAGCCTGAAAAGTCCAACTTTACCACCGACCCTGACGTCTCCGAATGGGACTATGGAAAGTACGAAGGGATGCTCACCAAGGACATTCGCAAAGAAAAGCCAAACTGGTCCATCTGGGACGACGGGTGGGTATAGAGCTTGACTCGACTGACTCCAGGTGCCCGCCTGGTGAGACCCCCGGAGAGTCGCCTCAACAGATGAGCGATCGTGTAGACCGCGTCATCAGCAAAGTCCGCGAAATTCATCGTCGAGTAAGTGGAACGAGTTGAAGCATACAAGTAAAAGCAAACGAGTCGAGCTGATGTCAGGCGGAGCAAGCTGCCGCCACGCCGGAGGATGCCGAGCACGCTGATGTTCTCATTGTCGCTCATGGACACTACACTCGATGTTTCATCAGTCGATGGGTCGGAGCGCCCATCACTTTCGGCTACCACGTGTCGGCCGATGCTGGAGGGGTACGTTAGACCTGAATTATGGAAGCTGACGTTTAGCTCGCCGTCTTAGGTTATCAACACTCCAGTCTGGACGAGCCTTGTGAGTCCAGGGGGCGCTCGTTTGCGTGCATTGAATCCTTGCTGACGATCAGCTTTGCTCGGGCTGAATTGGTACACGGAGGAGGCCATGGAGCACAAGTGATTGTTCCTAAACGCATGCATATAGATAACCGAGACTTCCCGCGTTAACTGTGTCTGCATACATAAAAGCGAATGACTAACCCATAGCAAGCGCTGTATGATGGGCTGACAGTGCTTTAGCGCAGGGAAAGGAGCCGACGCCGTGAAACCCGGCTGAGACCGAGCTGACGGCATAGAGTGGCAAATCTGAGGTCATCTTATCATTACAGGTAGTGTCAGCAAACGCTGTTATAAGGGGTGTACGATTGGCCGATTCATCGCCTAGCTCTCCATCGTTTGTTCGATCCCATCGTACAGGTCTACAAGCTCTCGATCTTCCTCTTCAACCATCACCATGGCTTCATTCATTCAGAGCACGCTTGAGAAAGTCCCGGGTGTGGACCCCCGTCCAATGCAGAGAGCTCAGCTTTTCCAAGGTCTGAACGATGGACCCGCCGAGACTGCTTCCAGGATCGCTGGGCTCGTATCCAAGGGTCAAGCTCAAGACGCCTCACCATACTATACCGGAAATTTTGGCCAGCTCTTCCCTGATTCTGGGCACCCGCTCAACATTGGCGGTATTCCATATCAAGGAGACGCATTGCTGCTCGAGAAACAGCAAGCGTTTGACAGGTCCAAGATCCAGGAGCGTATCGTACACCCCTGTGGCTGGGGCGCGTTCGGTAAGTATCCCTTTACCCGACCGCTAAATACTGATCTTAGGCAAATTCACCGTCACGAAGGACGTTTCGCACCTCACCCGAGCCAGCTTCCTTAAAAGCGCCGGGACTGAAACCCCCGTGTACACCCGTCTCAGTACGGTGACTTATGGTGTGAGTTGGATATGAGGGAGCGAGGAGAGAAAGAGAGCTGACGGTAGCGTGAATACCCGGACTCGGCTCGAAACCCGCGTGGATTCGCCGTCAAGTTCTACACCGACGTGAGTCATGCTAATGAGGCTCCCAGGAGCTCTGCTAACGTACAGGAAGGAAACTACGATCTTGTCGGTCTCAACTTCCCGGTCTTCTTCGTCAGAGACCCCATGCAGGGTCCGGACAACATCCGTTCTCAACAGCGTAACCCCCAGAACTTCTTGTTGGACTACAGTGAGTAATTTGATGCGTCATACGTACAACTGTTTGGGTCGGGTCGCGATGTTGTCAATCGCGGTAGGGGGGAGAACACATTCAGGAATGGCATGGCGGGAGGTGGTGAAAGTTACAGGTGCCGGTACGGGCTCGGAAAGTGGCGGAAAGATGGTGTAACACTGTCCCTTTCTTCTTCGAGAAATCTCCTGGAGACTTACTTTCCATCACTCCAGTCCATTCTCCATCACTTGCTGACTCGACAGACGCATGGTTCGACTTCTTGAGCCAAGTGCCCGAGTCTCAGCACGCTGGTATGATGCTGTTGTCGGACCACGCCACTCCCGACGGCAACCATTTCACGGCCTACGGCGCGCACACTTTCCGCTGGGTGAATGATAAAGGCGAGGCAGTCTTCGTCAAGGTAAGCATCCTTCTTCCCACCCCGCTGAAACGCAGTACCACTGGATCCCGCACCACGAGCCCAAGCAGTTCGACTTTGACCAAGCCATGATGACCAGCGGTATCGACCCGGACTACTCCAAGCGCCAGCTTTTCAAGACGATTGAAGCGGGAGGGTCTTACAAGTGGACAATGAAGATTCAAGTGATGACGCCCGAAGAGGCTACTCAGGTCAACTTTGATCCTTTCGACGTGACCAAGATCTGGCCTCGAGGCCAGTTCCCCATGCAAGAGGTGGGAGAGCTCGAGCTCAACCGCAACCCAGAGGACTACCACCGGGATGTCGAACAAGCCGCCTTCTCCCCTGGATCGCTTGTGCCTGGTATCGAGCTTTCCCCTGACACGCTTTTGAACTGGCGTGCCTTCTTGTAAGTGTTGATGTGGTTTCGACGAAGGTTTTGCTGACATTCCAGCTACCGGGATGCGCAATACCACAGATTGCAATCGGCCAATATCCACCAAATCCCCGTCAACTGCCCCTTCATGTCCAAGTTTGTGTCGTCTGACAACTACAACGGGTCCATGAGGATCGACGCCAACTCTGCGAAGAAGCCGATTTACGTGAGTCGATTCAGTCTTATTTGTGACATTGTCGCGGGCCGCGCACCTTTCTCCACACCCACTTGTCGACGAGTGGTACGAGGACGCGGGAGGGAAGTGGAGAAACAGAGTTGTGCCGTATTGCGCCTCTTGCTGACCCTAGTTCCCCAACTCTTACCAATCAATGTCGCCGACGACCAAGGCTCCTTCCTTCTGTCCCAGTGCGACCGAAGCGCCTTTCCAGGCCGCCTCCAACATCGTCTCGCGAGAGAGCCACTGGTCGCACGAAGGCGAGCCCTCCGAGTATGACCAAGTCCGCGAGCTCTACACCCGTGTCATGACCCCCGAACAGAGGGACCACCTCCACCGCAACACGGCCAAGTTGCTGGTCTACGCCGATGCCATTGTGCAGAAGAACTACCTCATCCAGCAGTGTGCAATCTCCCCGGCGTACGCTCAGGCAATCTACGATCTCCTCCCGGAGGACAAACGTCAAGGTTACACCATGGAAGAAGTCCAGGACGCGAGCAAGGAGGCCCACCTCGTCGGCAAGAACCTGGCTTTCAAAAGCAAGACCGGCAGGAGCTTCATGGGTATGCCCGTTCCTCAGTGAACGGTGTCTGCGCGATATGTTTCAGAAGAGGAACTCCCCACTGTATATAATAGGAATGAGATGAAAGAAGTGTTTCGTTGATTGAGGGGTCTGTCTAGGTTGGCATGCGTGCAGTTTACATTCAAGGTGGTCCAGCTACATGTTTACCTAGGTGTAGGAGGATGAGGAGGATACTACGTCAGAGGTAGATCTGCACGGGAGGGATACGGTAACGCAGAGAACGCCGGAGCGCCAGCAGGACGTGGCGGATTCTCTGGAAACGCGGCGTTTCTTCCTCCCCCTCCAGCAGCCTCTGGGTACCCTCTACAAACCCTGAAGGCTATTCTCTACAACGACGGTGAACCCGCTCGCATTGAGGATAAAGAAGTGGACTGACATGTGTGAGGAAATGAAACTTGAAACGACCAGGGACGGCAATATGGGCTAATCTGAAACAGCCGGGGTTACTGTGCCTGGCACGTGTTGCTTGTGTACAGCGTGGCATAAATCGACTACCTGTTCTGGACTACTTCTTGTTCTCGAAGAGATACTTGCCAACTCCCCAGCATTCCCCATCATCCAACCCGAAGAACTCAGCGCACGCCAGGTAGAAGATCCGGAAACGGTAGTACGTTTTGCTTCCCTCTTCCTCCCCGAGCGCTTCCTTCAATATCCTCATTCCTTCCTTGCCGTTCTTGTCCTGCAACGCCAACCACGCCTCGAGCGTACGCGAATAGTGTTTCCCGTTAAGGAAGCTGGACCGAACTAGCGTCATGTCTCGTTGGAAGTAAGTGAAAAGGTCGAAACTCGGCATTGTGCCACCGGAGAAGAACGTCTGCGCCATCCAGCCGTCTCCTTCTTCAAAGTGATAAGGCGAGGTCTTGTGGCAGAAGATGTGGCAGAAGAAGAGTCCAGAGGGTCGGAGCCAGGTGGAGATCTTGGCGAAGAGCTGGGCGTAGGATTTCATATGTTCCAGCATCTCGATGGTCATGATGTGGGTGAATCTGGCGTCGGTCAGCGCCTAATCGGACGCACTAAACTGCCACTCACTGTGCCTTTGCCTCGAAATCAAACACGTTTACATCGCCAGTGACGACAGTGACGTTCTTGAACCCCTTCTCCTTTGTTACGCTGTCAATATGGATCTTCTGCGTTTTCGAGTTCGACAACATTGTAATCTCCGCCAAGGGGTAGTGCTACCCCGTCAGCGCGAGCTGCCTGGTGTGTGATATATTTTCTTCGCACAACATACCTCAGCCAAGAACAAACCCAACGATCCCCACCCACATCCCAGATCCAAAATCTTCAGCCCTTCACCCTCCTTCCCAGCCTCCACCCCTCCTTCCTCCTCTTTACCCTTCTCCACGCCCACACCCCTCAATCCCCGTCCGAGCTTCGCCTCTAGGCAGTAACTCGCCAAAATCGCGTCTTCCGCATCTGCCAAGCTGGACTTTGCGTTGGGCCACATGCAGCTCGAGTACTTCATTCGAGGGCCCAGACAGAGCTTGATGAAATCAGTGGGCACTTCGTAGTGCTGTTCATTCGCCTTGTCCTGTTCGATCGCAATGGGCCGGTTGTAGAGATCCTCGATAAATCGCATCTTTGCCTCGTGATTCGCTCCAAACGAGCCTGAAGTTAGTCCGCGTATTGTTCGACATATCCGGTGCAGTATCTCGGAGATAATACAAAGCAAATAGCGGCTCGACCGGATGAGCCCAACGCGCATCGGTATACACTCACCCTGGTCAATCTCGCGCTGCCTCTGCCGGCACAGTTGTCGAATAACCGGTCGTACCGCGACATCGGGGATGAGACCCTTGTCAAGTAGACCGTATGCGAATTCCATGGTGATTTATGGTAAAGAGTTACCAAAGCTAAAGACAGATGAACGGTGGGAAAGCTAATGAATGAAATATGAGCATATGAACCGGCCAATGTTGATGATCGTGACGAATCTCCGTTTCAGGCACGATCGGCAACGCTTTGCTTCCGATCGGATACGGGAAGGGTTTGCAAAACGACCATACATGCCCGAACAACAGGTAGTAGGAGCGCACATGTACTACCCATACGCAGCAGGAGAGAGCACGGTACAATGCATACGAATGGTCAGAACCCGGCTCCCGCATATGTGCTATGGACGCCTACACCATACCCCCATACGCCATCTCTATCAGGCCGTCCCAAGACCACTCCTCGGGCTTCTCCCTGAACCCAACCAACGCCCCCGCCCGCTTCAATCGCTCTCTCCTTCCCCACTCATCCTCATCCTTCGGCTCGACGGACGTACAGTAGAACCTCTGTACGGCCAACGCGAGCAACTGGGCCTGTTGCTGCGACAGCATGTACCCCGGGTTGTCGTGACTACCCGCCGGACCTGATGCCGATGAAGGCGAAATCTCCCCTCGCATGAGCACGAGATCGTGCGAGTGGGTCAATTCGGGGTAGTGTGTCAAGACGAGATATGGTTGTGCCCATTCGCCAGCCTTTTTGAACTCTTCCAGAGGAGTGAAGATGATTGACGATGTAGACGGGAGAGCTTTCGGCTGCGAGTCGGGTGAAGGGGGTAAGGCATCGCCAGATGTGGGGTGGAAGATCCATTGGAGGTAGAACATCTCGTACGAGTCGGTCAAGACCTCGCCGACTTCAGAGTCCGATGTAGCGGGGCGAGGTAATGGGATGACGAAGAATGGGTTCGCCTTGGCCGCCTCGAGCATCTCGGTGTAGATGTTGGAGTCCAATGACGCGGAGAGGAAGGAGGAGGACAAGGTCGGGTGGGTGGTATGGTACGCTGTCCAGATTTTTGCTATGGCGTCTTTGTCGTGAGGCGTCATGTGCAGTAACGGGAGGTTGATGATGGATGATAATGGCTTTCATCAGCTTGCACCCTTGGCCAACACTTGTGACCCACTTTGATTCCTGATCGATCACCTTCAGCCTGCTTCTGCCTCGCCTGTTTCGTCTCGACCGCTTCGACATTCTGCTTCTTTCGCAAAGCCAAATCGTCCTTTTCCGTCGGTTTAGACTCCAGGGTCTCGACATACTCCGACGCAGCCTTTTTCGCCTTCAGCGCGTGCTTCACTGAGGGCGCCATGACTTTCGTCTTGAGCTCATCGAGGTCTTTGAGCCCCTCCCTACGTCATCAGCACATACTCAGCCCGTGGTAGCTCAAACGCACTTCTCTACCCTCTTTTTCAGCTTATCTCCGTATTTCGCCTCAAACTCCTGTCTTTTCTTCTCGATAATCTCGCGCGAGTTGAGTCGTTTGTCAATCTCAGCCATAACATCCCGTCTCGACAGGGTGGTGGAGAAGAGTCGGGTGGGGCGGCATCGTGACGAGCTAGCCACCGCTTGTCGGATGGAGGGAATGAGGGACATTGTCAATCTCGAATTTCTGCGAGTCTTTTCTGTCTCGGTGCAAGGTGAAAAGCTTGAAATACAATCTGAGGAGGTTTGACGATAGAACGATTGATTGCGTCGAAAGAGTCCGGTTTCAAGATTAGATTTCGGGTTTCGTCATTTGAAAAAGTTGCGATTACATCTCTCATCTGGCTTTATCCGAACCAGCGATCCATACAACCCCCTGCACAGGCGATAGGCGAGGATGAACGTTGCGGTGAGCTCATTGGTGTCGCCAAAGCACATGCTGATGCGCAGGTGTACGTGCCGCCAGACCAGCAGTCCGAGGTCGACCTCGCGTGGATGCGCGAGGCTTTGATCATGGTGAGTGCGGTCACCACCTTGCGTCATGCACTCTGGCGCGTTTTCGAAGCTCAGACACGAGCACCTATATCTGTCGTGGTGATATATCCGATCGGCGCTGATAGCAGGCGGAAGAGGCTCTGACAGCCGAAGAAGTTCCCGTAGGCTGCGTCTTTGTAAAGGAAGGAAGGGCTATCGCCCGTGCAAGGAACAGGACCAATGAATGGCGCAATGTCAGTATGAATCGTCGTAGAGTCTCGTCGCTGATAACAGGCAACTCTTCACGCTGAACTCGAAGCCATCGACCACTTGCTACCCACCAACCCCGCACCGCTCTCCTCCATTACCCTCTATGTCACGGTCGAGCCTTGTG
The DNA here is from genome assembly GCA_035773095.1 of Papiliotrema fonsecae. Lineage (NCBI taxonomy): Eukaryota > Fungi > Basidiomycota > Tremellomycetes > Tremellales > Rhynchogastremaceae > Papiliotrema > Papiliotrema fonsecae. The sequence goes on from JAHRBW010000007.1 coordinate 693,577, forward strand.
TCATGTGTGCTTCTGCTTTGAGGCAGATTGGAATCGGCAGAGTAGTATACGGATGTGGAAACGACCGTTTCGGAGGTTGTGGAAGTGTCATCGATGTCAACTCGTCGTAAGCTCGATTATCCACCTTGATGCACAACTCACCAGCAGGGCGCACTTGAACACGCACGCGCCTTTCGTCGCAAAGGGCGGATACTATCGCGAAGAAGCCATCATGTTGCTCCGTCGTTTCTACATGTCTGAGAACCCCACAGGTACGCCACTGGAGGAGAACATGCATGGGACACAAAAAAGCTAAGACTAGCACCCAACCCCAAGAAAAAAACATTCCGCGTGCTCAAGACCGACATCCCGCCTCCCCCTTCTTCCGGCACAAACACTCCCAAGACCCGTCCTACCTCGCTCAAACCAAACGTGATGCCGGCTAGTGGATATGGCATTCCACCGCCTGGGTATGCCGAGGAACTGCTTCCTCCGAGTACAGTCGGGAAAGACGGATTACCAGTCGGTTCGACGTTGGCTTCAACACCGGTTCCCCGGGAGACATAGATGATAAATGTTGTATTATGGGTGAAGAAAGGTGACGAGCTATGTATAAGTATGATCCACATTGTCCACTCACATCATCGGGATACAGCTGCAACACCCGGTCCAACTCGCGACGCTTCATTCCCGTTCGATAGGAGATTTCCTCAAAAGTAGCCACGCCATCAAAATACTGCACACAACTAATCTCAGCGGCGCCCATGATTCCACTTACAGATCAAACTTGGACGCCCACACTTCGTCCGCTTGCTCTCTGATCACCCTTAACCATCTCGTCTCGTCTTTCTGCGCTCGCGCTGGGTGGAAAATGAATGACCCTTGGAATTTAGGTATCTCTTTTGGCTCCAACTCTTCCATCCTGAACCCCATGTTGTGTCGGTCTGGCGTGTCGTCATCTTCATCATCTTCATTTACGTCCGAGTCCACCTCGAAATCGCTCAAGTCTCCGGAACCCTTTCTCGGCGACGATACAGTGTTTTCAAGCGGGTTGACATGCAGGCTCGCTCTCGGCGTAGTCAAATCCACAGGACTCATCAATGGCGTCTTGGTCTGCTTTGTGATACGTCGCAACCACCTCGCACGGCGCCTATGCCACAACTTACGCCATGCAGTCTCTTTAATCTCAGGCCGGGCGTAGATTCGTGCTCGAGTGTGGACCTGCACAACGAGGTCTTGCTTGATCAGCCATACCAACGCGTCGAGGTAACGCTGGCGAGAGGATTCGCCGACGACTCCGGATGGTAAAGTATCTTTGAATTGGCATGGAGAAGCGGAGATGGAAGCGATCAAAGTACGCAGTGAAGGCAAATCGGGAAAGGCGCGAGCGTATCTCGCAGCGTAGTCATCCAAGCCCGCACTGCCGTGAGTTATCGTTTCGCAACATCACTCACGTATGTTCGACGATCGTCGTAGGCATGACCACAACGCGTAGTCGGGATGTCATAGGATTGATCAAGATGGCCTTTTTGTTCTGCACTAGCTCTCTCGCCAGTGGAATCACTATCCCTTCCAAATCATACCTCAGATCATGGGCGATTTCTGACAGCCTGTCGATAAGCTGAGAGCTGAGGCCGTGACATACCGCTTAGTCACACGACATTCTCTGATGAGACTCTCCATCAACAACCCCTCATCCTCCTCGGCCGTGGTCACATCCTTGCTGCCTCGTCTCGAGCTGCCACTCGGCGTGGACTCGTCATCTACATCCCGCGAGTCGACTCCCAACCCTATCAGGGTGCGCGATATCTCTTCCGCCTTGTCCGCCGCATCGTCCTCGATCAGCAGAAGCGCTTGCCACGGCTCGATACGCAGATCTGCCGTCTTCCGGCTTTCGAACATTCCCGATTCCGAATCCGAGTCGTCCACCGAAGACTGCTCGTCGAGCTCTCCCCAGTGCGCCCAGTGCTCATCTGAGATGTTTGAGCGGGGTGATAAAACCATGGTAATGGGAATGTCGACGAGATTGACAGTCAGTGTAGTGGGGAGGTACGAGTAGAGCGGATTGGCAGGCTTGGTTCGCAGGTTGTGGATCGCGGTGAAGAGTTGGTTGAGAGCCCGATCGAGTGGGTTCCTTTCGTATACTATCCGACAACACTCCATAATTGGTACACCTGCAATGAGCTCACTTCAGACAAACCCGCTCACCCTCGTTATAACACTTCTCCTTGAGCCGCGTAATCTCCCACGCATTCTTCGCAACCCAATTCTCCTTGACTTGCAGTGCGAAAGCCGCAGCGGTCCACTTGAAAGCGATTTCTCGATAAACCTCGTCCGCCAAGTTACTCGCGGATTCGTCCTGGTCCAACCCGGTGCCTTTGGGATCTGGCCGGTCGAGGATAAAGACCAAGTGAAACATGTTGAGTGAGGGTGCACTGTTGTCTTCCATCTTTATGGCCTGCTCCGATTTTGCACTCTCGGCAGGAGGGTCAGGTGATGAAGTCATTTCCTTCCCCTCGACTACGGTCCCGAGACCGCTCTTCTCGTCAGTCCTCCTCCTTCCTCTTGCCGATGGCCGTAGATCCGCATCTTCGTCCGGAAACGTCCACTTCCCATCCGGCCCATTCGTCACAGGATGACCCACGAACATGAGCTCGTCGACGCAGACCTCGAATTTTCGATTACAAGCTGATCTCGGAGGCGTGAGCATGTCGCCTAAGAAATCGAGACTGTACGCCAAAGCCGAGTCGTATTGCCGTACAAAGTATTCGTCTTGAGCGGTCTGTTTGGCTTGCTTCTCTGCAATCGTGATATCGGCCAAAGCGAGGCTACCTCGCCTTGCACCGTCGTATTGCGCTCCTAACACTGCTTGCGCGTGTGACGAGTACGAATGGCCGTTTATTCTGTGCTCTCCCGAAGACTGCCGTTTCGCTCTCTGCTGTTGCGGTGCTTTGTAGCTTCCCATCTCTTCATCTGACGAGACACTCCCTCCGTCACTCTCCTCGGGAGATGTATAGCCCGTTCTCAGTGTAAACGCCGTTTCGCCTCCTGTCGGTTCGCTCCCGCCCAACGCCCATTCCCGGACCAATTTGTCTCCGCTTTTGTCGCTGGGGTTTTTGGTTGAACGGTCGTGATACCCAGGCGGGAAGAGCTGCTTGCGGTCGTGTTTGACTAACACGTCTTTTGCCGTGTACGTTGATTGAGGGTAGTATGGTTGCGATAGCCGGGTTAGAGGAGAGAAAGGGTCGGGTGGGTAGCGAAAGACATTCCGCCCTCGGGACGAGGATGTCACGAAAAGGAGACCTAGGATGTTTTCGGCCATGAGGACCAAGGTGATGCGGGTACAAGGCGGGTGATGTTCAGGTCATGCTATCATGTTGAAATCGGTAGATGAGCAAACTTGAGATTGTCAACACAGCTGTGGGGTCGAGGTATCGTTCCGCAATTATCGTGTTTAATCACTTCCTTTGGCTCTATAGCAGGCTGCAAGACTTTATTGCCGAAGCCTTATGCACAAAACCTCTATGCATGCGAGGACAGCGACGAGGATGTAGGTTGTAGAAGTTACGTAAAGTTGAACCGAATGGGGCTCCAAGGTGTGAATCTCAACGACTTCACCAGCGTCAATCCGCTTCCCTTCGATGCTCGTCTTCCCCCTCCTCTCCGCAACACAACCAGATTAGCAGTACTCTTTCGGTGGCAGAGACGAATTGTATCATCTGAATCTCAGCTCAGATATTAACCCCTGCAAATCCAACACGAGCGCGACACAAACGGTGAAGCTTATGAGGGTCGGTCGACTTTCGCCCGCACCTCAAACGACACCTCAGCGCGCTCGTCAATCGTCACGCCTACGTAAGTTTGATAGATTCTCAGTTACATTCAGAAGCTGGAACATACGATCTTGTATCACCTAAGAGTTCCCATGGCATGCCGGCTGACCACATCCCAGCATCGTACACCCCTATCTCTCACCCTTGTTTCGGTGTCAACTCGAGTTCTGCCGCAGGTGAAGAAGACGAATCATACGAGGACGAAGAATTTGACGAAGACGCCGAGATCGAAGAGGAGATCAACCGAATCGAAGACCAAATCGAAGGTGAGTCGACTCACCACCCTTCATATACTCTCCACCATCTCTTTCCGGCGGCATCGGGAGCGGAAAGGACATGTGTGCTGACGCTGTCTCTCTTCCTTTGGCTGTTCTCCTATCCAAAACTCTTCGATCCATTTTGACTCGCTGTCATCACCTGACCTTGGCCTTGCTTTCACTACATAGCCGGCGTAGAAGAAGAATCCGAAGACATAGTCATGTCGGAAACGTGGCCATCGGCCGTTCCAAACCGCCTGGGTGGTGCAGCAGATATAAAGGGAGCTGCAAACTCTTCAGTCTCCGTACGTTGCAATAAATCACACCTTCCCTTGAACCAGTCTTGCTTTTGGTACACTAGCTGACAAGTGACCTTTTGGGTACTCTCTACCTCCACCATGACTGTCCACCATGTCCTCATCTGAATGTTCTACTGCGTCCGTTTCAACCATTCTACTCTGTAACTCGTGTCAATTGTCACGCATATACGTCTATCCCGATTCTCACCGATCTAATACACCATCTCCTACGCCTCGCGAAACCGCGCCGCTCCCGCGATTCGACCGGTTTCGCCCTCTCCTCTCTTTCTCCAATCGTCATCACTACTCTCGTCTGGCTCAAATGGATACTTGGTGGTTCTGGCCCGCTGGACCTCCCTATCCTTGCTCTCACAATCAACAGCCCGACGATCCTCGACTGTCATGTCTCGGTCTGCCCCTGTCTCTGCCTTACGAGGTGGAGACTCTCGGGGAGATGGATGAACGGCTCGAAGTCATAGCTGCCAAGCTTGTAGAGTGTGTCAAGGCTCGAGAATGGGGATTAGGTTTCAGAATGTGGGACTCGGCTCTTTCAATGTGAGTGGGCATATGGCCGTGAGATTGGACCCGTCTAACATTAACAGATGGATGAGCATGGGTTATCCAATGAAAAAAGACATCAAGATCAGACTCATCTTTCTGTTCTACGAGATCTTATGTAAGTAATACGTCTTCGCACCAGCTGACAACCAGTTGTGCCAGGCTTATCATCCTCGTTTTTGGAAGACGCGGGGAATCAATTCATCGGTCTTATCAGGTGAGCTACTATGGGATCTTCCACGTTTATCGCGCTGACCTTCGAGTGATCGGTCACTCAACATTTACGACTTTCGTGTCCCCTGGAAGCCGCTGTATGAGGCTTTGTACCAGGAACTCTTCCCCCATCCCAACCGACTCTCGCGCCACTCTGTCAACCTCGCCCCAATGTACCTGAATGTTGCAGAATCAGCGCAACGCTTCTTCCACCCTGGAGACGTTGACGAGATGCTCGAAGCGATCTTGCCCAAGTTCGAGCCCTCCATGGACCAAATCTTGGCTACCCAAACATTCCTTGTCCATTTCCTGCCAATCTCACACTGCCAAAAGTGGCTTCCTCTCAGTAAGCATCGATTTGCCCGACATGACGCTCATGATAGTGTTCCGACTGTGGTACGGACTCAACAGCGGGCTCTGGGATGATCAGGCGTCAGATCTCATGGGTCAGCTTGCCATTGCTCACGTCGATCCGGGACGATCGGATCCTTCCCTTATCGCCAAGATACCCCGAGCTCAATTTAACACGCCCGAAGAAGAGGCTAAGAATCCGAATCATGCCAGAGCCGCCCGCAGCAACAAGGCGCGATTGCTTGACGTCGCTGGAGATATTGTCGAAGACGACGATGGAGTTAATTACTGGTCTAACCCCGCTAACATGCCCGAAGAACCGAGACTGGCAGATCCAAATTGGCAAGGAATTAGGAAGGACGTTGGTATCTTTACAGAGCAGGAGTTTGAGTTCCTCATGTCCAAATGTCTTCGTTCGCTGAGTGAGTGACCATATTGTCCACTTCACTTACACCCAGATGTCCCGGTTGGAGGCAGTCTTGCATCGTCAAATGCCATGTCGATCACTATGGCTGACAGCCGGACGAGCAAAAAGATCCTGGACGCAAAGAAGCCAATTGATCGGGTTCAGTCGCTTGCTGAGACAATCATCTTCTGTATGGCCGAAGACGCTCCAGTCCAGGCTACAAGCAGCGGCAGCGGTACCGGGACTCCAGGCACTTCGACGCCCGTTCCTGCAGCTATCTCACGTTTGCAAAACGGTGAAGCAATGAAGAAAACTGGCAGCATGGACAGTCTTGCCGCGGCAGGCAAGAAGAGCGAGGAGGATAGAAAGTATTTGGCAGGAAGTAAAGCTTTGGATCATCTCTCACGACTGTTGACGTCTTGTGAAACGGTGAGCCCGTCGTAGAGCGTAAGGTCTGTGCTAACGATAGTTTTTCCATCCGAGCAATTCTGGGCATTGGTCGGCGTTTCTTACAGTCTTCCTCTCACACCTTGCTAGCAACTTTGTTGAGCGATGGAAGACCGAGGAAGAGCCAACATGCAAGACGCCTGCAGCTTGGCGATTGACACAGGAAATCAAGCGGGAGTTTGTCCTCTGTTTGCGTCCCTTGGCATTGACGGCGATGTTCAACAAGGTAGATTTCGTATTACTATTGACCATGCTGACGGGCAGGATATGGAGTCTACTACCCCAGCTGTTTCCGCGCTGAAAAAGCTCGCTCTGTTGGAGCCCGACTTGATCATGCCAGCTCTAATGGAGCGCGCTGTCCCTTCTTTGCAAGGTCTAGAAGAGGTAGGCTCGCTAGCTCGTATCCTCGAGCTAACAGTGTAGACCCAACGTACCCCGGCGGTCACGTACGCGGTAGCGACTCTTGCACAACCACTCACCGGCCGCCAAGTATGGCGTCTGGGGGGTATGTACATTGGAGACATCTTCCAGTTGCTCCTTCCCGGTATTGACCTGAACGACCCAGGCAAGACAGGCTTGTCTTGCATGGCGATCTCTAACATGGTCGACTTCATCCGTCTTGGCGACATCTCGGAAGAAGAGGGTGCAGACCAAGTCTCGCCTGGAGCTCGTGCGCTTCGCAAGGCTCCTCGCACACGCGTTGCTGACGATCCAAACGACCCAGTTGACCCCGTTCAGCGGGAAATAGAGGAATGTAGTCCCGAAGAAATGGAAGAGCGCGTCAGGTTCGGAACCTCAGTATTTAGGGATTGGGTTCCAGAATTCCTGGGCAGAGTCTTGCTTTTGTTCAGCAACTTGCCGGAGGAAGGTGGAAAGTCGGGCCGTGCTGGCGGCAAGAGTGAACAGTTGGTTCTACAAAGTGTCCTTGTAAGTGATCAGCACTCATCTTTGTAGCGCTGACGGCAGCACACTTGTGGAGGGGTGTTTGCTGCGCTAGACGAAAAACTGTTTGATATTGTGCTCGACCAGATTTACGAGTTTATCACCACGACTTGTCGAGCAAACGCCGTCGATGCCGCGGGAGAACTCGTCAGGAACTTGGCATCGTCAAATGCGCCGAAGGTGTTTGCGCGTTTGTTCCCGGTCTGCAAGCAGCGCATAACCGCGGAGCTGAAGGCGGGAGCCTCCTCTCTCCGCACCCAAACGACCTCTATCCCACTCGCCTCGGACGCGACGCTCCATTGGTGGCAATCCATCTTGTACGGCATGCTTATCCCGGGAAGAGTCCAGGTATGTTCCTGCAACTGCTCCTGCTGACGGCAGCTCTCGGACAGTGGATATCGCAAAGAGTATATCGAGCTACTCAGCCTCATGATCTCATCAACCTACTCTGAACGGGGATGGGCATGGACCGGCAAGCTGATCGAGAAATCCGTCAGTTGCCTTACCTCGATCTATTTCAAAGAGATGCGCATGCTCAGCCCCGATGATTTCGCCAGTGATGGTGAGTTCCTGCCTAACAGGGAACGTTGATTGACCGCAGACTTCAAAAAGAACCACACACTGTGGTGGGGCAAGCTATACCGTGCCACCGAAGTAAAGCCACAATGGCGAGTTCCTGCTGCTGAAGACATTGACATGGCTTTCGAGATCTTTGCTTTGGCGGACGAAGCTACCTCACGTCTCGGTCAGCTCGTTGACAACCGATCTGTTGGTGACAACGACTGGAGTAACGAGTTTTGTCGATCGATCAACGTTGTCGACAAAGTTCTGCGGGGATCTTACAACCTGATCGCAGAGATTGAAGCGAGAAAGACCGGAGGTCGTCCAGCAGAATCGTGGGTTGGTTCGGATACGCTAGCTGATGACAGATACCTCCCCACCGAGATGCTGCAATTGCCCAAGCCGTACAAGTCTGGTCTGTTGCTTACAAAGGGCGATGATCCTCGGTACGACCACATTCTTGCGATACGTCAACGGATGGGAGAGGTCCTGCACCGAGCAGCCTCCGCAATGAGAACGGCCGGCGAGTCAGACAATTCGGTCGAAACGGTCCGACTACTCGTGTCCACAATTGGCACCCTTCTGACTGCATACGGTATCCGCTCGAAACAGTTTTCCAATGCTCAAAATGCCTACTCGGGTATGATGTCGAGCAAGAAGATGTACGAGGGACAGCGCAAACACCACCGATCCATCTTTATGGCAGCGGCATCGGTCCACCACCAGAATAGGCTGACCACACTGGCGTACTACCGCGTTCGGTCCGAGCTGGACGATAAGCTTATCGGCAACATGATTGATTTCACCCTTTCACCCTTCACCAGGATCCGTCGATCTTCCCAGACCACACTCGAAACCATTGCGAAAGTCTACCGAGGCACCTGGGTCCTCTGTTTCCCTACCTTGTTCGATGCGCTTAAACCTGGTTCAGATCCGGACAGAATGAAGGGCGCTCTCTACGTCCTGCGATACAACCACGTTGGTATCGCGCGTATCGCTCGAGACTGGCGACAGCTTCTGCAGCTCACCGAGTGTTTGCTGGGCGCACACCACGAGAACAAAGCTTCTGTTCAAGCATTGGTGTCCAAGGCGACTGAAGAGTTTATTTCACACATTAAGGAGCCAGAATCGTTCAATATCAATGTCCGGTGCGAAAAAGTCGACGCCGCCGCGGACGATCTGGTCACTGTCATCAGCGTCAAGCCGGATGCCGGCGTCATCGCCAAAACCCATCAAGGCATCTTGACGAGGACACAGAAGCAGGATGAAGAGTGGGACAAGTTTATCGACAGGGTCATCGTGATCGCCAGGAACCCGGGACTAAACTGGCGATACGCTTTGTGGGCTTCCAAGCTTTTGTTGAGCGTGATGAGACGCGATCGACCGACGGATACAAGACTAGCCAAATTCTTTGTTGACAACATTCAGAACGCCCATCCTAGGATAAGAGATTATGGTATTCTGTAAGTCGTAACCATCGTCGAGAGCTCATGGAAGCGCATCGACTAGGCAGTTGTATCATATCGCCTTGCGGTCTTTGTGCGAGGGTTCATCCGAGCGTCTGTTCCTACAAGAACCCAACGATCCGTTGATGTCCGAGGTTGAGATCACCGACCCGTCCGCTGACTTTACCGAAAAGTATCTGGCCTCTTTCAGGGAGGACCTGCCTGAAGACGAGACCAAGGCCGTCTTGCAAGATCGATCCCAGTCCGGATGGCTGGCATGGGGCAAGACCATGGAAGTCACCAGGTTGACTGGCTGGGAAGAGACCGCTTGGGAGATAGACCAAACGTGCGCAGAGGGACTGGCTATCTTCAAGGATGTCATCTCCTCACCAGAATGGTGGCAAAAGGTGAGCCATTGAGAGTGAGATGTGCTGACAATCAGGTCGCAGATCACTGGGCGCAAGAAGACAACCGAACCTACCCTTCCGCCACACACATTGACCTGATCCTTTCACTCGCCCAACTCTTCGGCTTTCAAATTTTCGAAGCGACCAGACCAATCATCGAAGGTTATCTCGCCGAAATGGAGGAGAAGAAGATCTACGATAGACACAAGATGAGAGCTCTTTGGGAGTTTCTAGCTGGTGTGTTACGAGGGTCTGAAGAATGGCCAGGAAAGGATCGAAAGGCGTTTTGGAATTGGCTGGAGGGCAAATTGCCGGAACTTTTCGGCAACATCAGGCATGATACTACCAAGTGAGCTGTTTTTTTGCCATCCAACAGCAAGGAATTCGGCTAATCAATAGATGCTGGGACATTTCCATAGAATACGTATTGAACGATCACGATCCCAGACGATTCAAACCCCTGGTTGATTTCTGTATCAACACTGCGTTGAACGCCGATTTCACTTCAGGTTCCGCGTTTGACCGTGAGCTCCTTCACCATGGCTTGTACAGTCTAAGCTAATGATCAGTTGCAAGAAGGGTACAGCTTGTTCGATCAGTTATCAGGTGTCTTCAATGGCGATTCAATGCATGGGCAGACGAGTTTGTCAGGCTCTACTTTTCGTCGATCGACTGTCCGTATGCCGAGGTAGGACTTTCAATCCCCGAGTCTGATCAAACTCACCCTCAGGTCCGAGGCCTTATGGCGAGCGTGATCAATGCCATCGACCAGCTCAAGTTCCACCCATCGTATCCCACGCCCGCTGCTCTGACTAGGGACGTCCTCGACGACGTCAGTTCAGAGAAAGACATTATGCAGATCCGAACCGGCCTCTTCATGCCGCAGCTCCAGCAAATAGTCGATGCCTTGCCCAAGTGGAAGGAGGATCGGCCGCATGGCCCAAAGGCGCCGTTGTCGACGCACGATACTTCTGCGCTTACGAGTGGGTGTAACTGTTGAATCGAGGCGGGCGCTAATTCGCAGTACTGAACTGGCTTTTGGTCGAGCTTTCCGACGTCCACGCTGTGGCAGCCTTCCCTTACATCATTCCCGTGCTGTAAGCTACTCAACGTGTCGTGCTTCGTCAGCTGACATGCACAGTCCGGCCATTTTCGAATTGCGGGATCTGAACGACAATCTGGATCTTCAACGAGTCGCTGGAAGGCTGCTCGCGATGATCACGTCGATTACGCCGTCTCTTGACTTGATCGATCCGCTCATGTCCGCTCTGATATCCATCTTGCAGGATTCAAAGGTGAGTTCGGACGAGCTTGGCAGACCTCGGGCTTACGATAGTCTTGGCGAACCAAGATGCACAGTATGCCAGTGCTCAGTCTGGTTTACTTCCGCAACCTGAGCTTGTTGTCAGAGACATGCAAGGCGAGGTGTCTTGATGTAAGTTTCAGAGGTTGGATTCGTCTTCGGGGATTGACATATAGGTCGTAGCGGCATGTTTACGAGACTCTAATCAGGAAGTCCGAGAGATGGCATCACAGTCAGTATCGATCATTGCAGTTGAAACTTGACTGACGGCAGGACACTGAGCGGATTCTTGAGGTGTTCTCAACGGCGCATGGTGGTGGTATTGAAAGATCGCTTTTCCCGCGAGATCAAGTCGACAATATTGCCCAAACGACGTGATGCGCCTGGTCAAATTAATCCAGAATATCAAGAAAAGCTTGTTCAGCTGCACGGGGCGGTCTTGGGTGTGACGGCATTGTGAGTTGGCGTGCCGTCATGATGTTATTTGACTGACCGGCAGGGTTGAAGCTTTCCCGTACACCGTTCCAAAGTTCCTCCCCAAGTTGCTTGCCGATGTCTTGGCTCCAAGGGTCTCAGACCCTGCTCCAATCTCAACCACTATCCGAGCTTGTGTTGCGGTGAGTGCACGCATTGTACTCGGCGTTCATAGCGCTAATAAGGCAGTCATTTAAGAGGACTCACGAGAAGTACCAAGACAAGTTTACTGAGGACGAGCTATCAGCTATGAACTATGCTCAAGCCGGTAACTCTTATTGTGAGTTTGTATCAATCACAATAGCTCAAGCTTATCAATAGACGCTTGAGTGGAATAATCTGATAAAGTGATGGGAGTAGAACTAAGCATGTGTCATCAGCGGTTACATGTATGTCGTAAGAAGAATGCAACAGTAACGAATGAGGAGAAGTACTACCAGTAATCCTGACGGTTCAAGTACGTTATTCGAAGCATGCAACTATAAGTCAACCCCGCTGTTGCAGACGTCGGCAAGTGCGGGTCCGCAACTCAGTGGATGACCTCCACTCTCGCGTTTCAGCATCTTTCTTTCACCCCCTCTCATCCTTCGACATGTCTCTAAGCCTCATAACTATCTCATGAGTCCCGCGTTCTCCTTGTTCTCGCGGATCCCGACTGTCAAGTCTTGGCCTGCATCGAAAACGCACGCCTACGCATGGTATTCCTATGCCTTTGCCGCAGAGGTATTCTCCGCGTGCGCTCTGGCCATCTTTCTCCCGATCACATTGGAACAGATGGCCCGAGAGGTGGGATACATTGCCCCTGACCTTAAATCACCATGTTCGACCTTAGAGGAGAGTATGGGCGAGGATGTGATGTGTAAAGCGAAGATATTGGGTATTTGGGTTGATACAGCTTCTTTCAGGTGAGCCTCGTCTTGTCCCCGTGTTCAAGACAGAGCTGATGGGGAGTATGTATGTCAAGAGCTTGGCTGTGGCTATACAAGCTATCTCAATCATCTCAATTGGGCCTCTCGCCGACTCTCGTGCGTTAGCATGCCTGACAAGGTATGGAAAGCAGACTGACATCCTAGCGTATTGGCGCAAGAAGCTCTTACTCACGTTCGCCTTCACGGGCGCCGGAACCGGTATCGCCCTCCTCCTTTTCCCCTCGACACCGGCGTCTTGGATTCCGGTGGCCGCAGCAGGGATCATGGTGGTTTCAAATACGGGTTACGCTATCAGTATCGTTTGTGCCAATGCGTTCTTGCCTGGATTGGCCAAGGAGGATCCGGCAGTAGTCACTGCGGCTCGATCGTGGGGAGGAGAATCATCACATACGCGCGAGCGGGACGAGGAAGAAGAGGCCTTGCTATCGGCCACGCAAGGACTAGCTTCTCTTACCGACATACAGCCAGAGTCTCCTTCAGTCGCGCTTTCACAAAATCCGGAAGAGCCGGAAGGTGATCAAACCCAATCAACCTTATTGTCCCTGACGATGTCCCGCATCTCGTCCACTGGTGTTGGAATAGGTTTCTTCTCGGGCGTAACGGTCCTCGCGCTGTTGATCGTCCCTGTAACGTTGGGTGGAGGATCGACTGCTTCGCTTCGCCTCGCCATTGGTATATCGGGAATATGGTGGGCCGTATTTACCATCCCTTCTTGGCTTGGTCTCCCTGGCGGATCTAGGAATGCCGGCGAAACGGCAAGTATCTCTCTGGCGAACGCATGGAAGAGAGTGGGGAACATGGTTTCGCCGAGGCAGATGAGGCGCTTGCCGAGCTTGTACACTTTCCTCCTGGCCTGGATCTTTCTCTCTGACGGTATGTGCCCTCTCTTCCAGTTCTCTATATGCCAGTGGCCAAAGGACGAAGGACGGAATACCAACAGCAGGCTTCCACACTACGACCTACACGGCGATACTGTACGCCTCTTCCACTCTCCGCATGCCTGCGTCAAAGATCATCCTCATCGGGATCCTAGTCCAGCTCGCCGCGGTCATCTCGTCAATTTACACACCGCGCCTCCAGCGTCGAAAAAAACACACAAACTCTCAAGTCCTCCTCCGTATCGTAGTTCTAGCGTTGATATTACCCGTGTACACGTGTGTGGGGCTTGTACTGCCTTTCGGCGGTTTAAGAACCGAGGGAGAGATGTACGTTGCGGCGACATGGTTCGGGCTGGTACGTTTTGTTCTCGATGTGCCGAGTCTATCTGATGACAAGCTGTATGGACCGTTCAACAGCTACTCCCGCGCAGTCTACGCTGAGCTCATCCCGCCTGTAAGTCCGCGTCGTTGCGAGGCGTACCGCTGCTGACTGATCAGGGCCACGAATCATCCTTCTTCTCCTTGTTCGCGCTTACCGATAAATCGGCTTCGTTCCTTGGTCCGTTTGTTGTTGGACTTATCGCGGATCTCACGGGCAATATCCGCTTGGGATTTCTCTTTCTCCTCGTCATGTTGCTCATCCCCGTTCCAGTATTGCTGCGCGTGGACATTGTAGCCGGACAAGAAGAAGCACGGGTATGGTCAGCTGAGTCACGGTGATGTTGTATACAGTAATCAAGTAGTAGTGCAAGGCGATGGTATATTAGGCGGAAAGATGTGCTCATTGCATGATACTTCGCTACAATCGCATCTACGCTCCCAACACCGTAATGTCGTTTCCCTCACGCGCCGAGCTCAGCAAGGGTATTGACAAATGCCGTCGGGTTCAGAATCTCTGTACTTCCATATGTAATCTTCTTACCCCCGCCTCCTCCTTCTCGAGCGCTTCTTGCTCCCCACTCTAACAGATTGCCGTACTCGACATACCCGCCACCTCCTACGACAAATACCACACTCTCGTTGTACTGCGACCGACCGCGATTCGATTGAGTAGGCCCTCGTCCTCGCGTCGCTTTCGGGTCGAAGAACAGGTAGTCGTCTGTATCTTGCAGTGCTTGGGCTGAAGCGGTCGAGGGTTCCATAAGCGCCTCAACGAGTCGAGTAATGGTAAGCTCTTTTCGGGCTGGTAACAGATTCTTCACGCCGGAAATCAAGTTGTCAAAGCCTGCACCGGTGATTCCACCTTCTCGCAATCGATCAGTAATCTAACGTCAGCGTCCAAGCGCTCTGAGTATCTGTCGACTCACTCTTGAACCGAGAACGCTGAATCCTTTTGTCCATTCACCACCCTGCGCCGGAGGCGCAACGGCAGGTTGACTCGCCATCATTGTCATGCGCGTCACCTCTCTAACTTTCTTCACATATTCCAACGCGCCGACATTCGCTCCTGCCTCCTTGAGCAAACCCGCCAGCTCGTTCAGGTCGTCTTTGGACAGACCTTGATCCGACATCGAAAGGTAGTAGATCAGGACAAGTCGCAGTTGGTCCTCCGGCGTGGGATGGGCTTCCTGGCCCGGCTCATCCGTTTGTCCCTTCATCGTGGCGATGACCTGCGCCTTTGTACTCCTCGCCGCGCCTTCTTCCACTTGGAACAGACTGTCCAGACCTCGCTCTTTGATCGCTTGTAGCAAAGCCGTGGCAATGTTCATATGCGTGTCCAAGGTGTGTTTTCGGGCCGTCAGTTCCGGTAAAGCTGTGATGGCGGTTTTCAGGTTGGCAGTGTTGGAAGAAAAGTCGATTTGAGAGACATCATTGACATCAGAGATACCTGTTGAGCGGGTGATCTCGGCCGCATCAGACTTGTATCGATTGAGTTCGGCATCAATGTCCTCGGCGACTTGAGGGAAGGGGTTGGGGGCATTCTTGTCCCAGAAAAAGTCCTTGGAGTCGATATCGTAAGATTTTTTCTGAAGACGACCGTTCTCGGGTGACTGAGTATCAGCCAATCCTCGTCCGCTGTATCACGAATTCTCTCACCTCCACAGTAACTCGGTTGAGCTTCATGTCGAGCACATCGTGTACCAGCGCTTGGTATGTCCACGAATGCGATAACATTGGCACAAGATCGACATTACGGTCAAGAATAACCAACACTGGAATCAGCGACATTCGGGTCCAGATATTTCCACTCACAAGGCCTTTGCAGACTGCTCAAGCCGTCTGTGCCATACGCGTCTCTGCCTCCTCTTTGCGACTGCATAGATGCCACGTGATCCCTCAGCTTTTTGTCCAGTTGTCGAGCTACCATCTCCGCGGCATTGCCCCGTGGACACCGGATGATAGGGAGAAAGCCCATCGTGATGATTACGCTGTAAAGCCCCTTGGCGACTCGTTCCACCTCGGCCTCGATTTCCAGCTCGCCCGCTCGCGGATCGTTGAGAACGGCATAACTCGGCCGGTCTTCGACTTCCTTCTCTTTTGGCTTGGCACCTTTCTTCACGACGGCGTTCGGATCTGTTTGGGTGGTTCGCCGTGGTAACAAGGAGAACAGGTTGGGTGAAGGAACGAGAAAGTCGAGGTATTGATCGTGCACTGATGAGATGAGCTGCCCCGTGGATCCGGAAGGGTCGTTGGCGAGGATCAATGATGCGAGCTCTTCCAAAAGTGATCGAGGGAGGGTGGAGGTGAATGAGAGGTGGTAAGATGAGTATAGTGGGGGGTTTAGGTCCTATACATGAGCTCAGTACACGCCTGAATGTTAGCGTCGTCTCACCTCTGCAATGCGTCGTATGTTTGCCAAGGTAGGTGAGACAAAGTAGACAGCCGGCACGTCCGCTAGAGGCGGTCTGGTCGAGTGTAATTGCATGTGCAACGTGACTCCTTGTTCCCGCAGGTCTTGCACTCGAAGTGTAGTAGCCAATATATCCTTGCTCAGCTCGTCGAGCACCAGGACTTTCCACACCAGGGGCGATTGCGCATCTTCAAGGCTGGTCGAAGGGGTCGACGGGCGTGGGAAGGGTCCTGTCGCAGCTGAGGACGTCGAGGCCGAAGGAGGAGATTGATTGAGGTTTAGGAGGGTAAGGAGCGCATTGGTCTGCGATTGCAGCAGAGTCGGACGGGACATGGCGACTAGCTAGCGACTCTTTGTTGCTGTCTCGTCTATGTATCGCTGCCTTTCAAGCTATGTATATAGGTGGGTGTCGAAATGTATATACTCTACAGCTTGCAGCTAGCTACACTGACGAGGTGGAAGGGCCTGTTTACGTAATTGACCATGACGTGGGAATGCGTTCGGTTTGTGATACCGCCACCCGAGGGAATGAGATTTCCAGCTAAAGTAAAGTTAGAGACTCATCACTCTTCTCTGTACCTCAACCCTCTAGACCTCATCTTCACGCCCTTGCTGCCGACCTCAGCAGCCTGGGTGCTAGCTCGTCATGACCTCTCACGCTCCTCACTATATGCACAGAGCTGAGATTAATCAAAATGACAAGCTATACGTCTCGCAGGACACCCCCAAACGAATGTGAGCATTTCATCCGCGTTGAAAGGCACGCCGTCTGATTTACAGTAAACATATCCAATTTCAGCCGTTGACACCTGCGAACATCGTTCGGATATCGGAGGTAGAAGTTGCTGTCGCAGATTTGTACGAGCATATCGATGGTGGACCCCGAACGACGGCAAAGAACGGTCCCCTTGATGGTCGCATGGTGCGTTAATCGAGGCAGGTGGAGGAATGATGCTGATGCTTAGGGACCGAATGAGAAGAATGCTACCTGTTTGACATGCGGAGAGGACAGTACGAGATGTGCTGGTCACTACGGGTTCATCAAGCTGTACCTGCCAGTCTTTCACGTCGGCTACTTCAGACCGACCATCAACATGCTGTCTTGCGTTTGCAAGGTGAGTTGTCACCTCGCTCACGCAGAGCTTTTCAACTAACGAATAGACCTGCTCTCGTATCCTTCTCTCTCCACAAGAACGAACAGCCTATCTCACTCGATTCCGACGTAAAAACCTGGAAGCGTTGCAACGACAAGCAGCACTGAAAGCCGTTCTCGCCACATGCAAGAAGCAGCCTATCTGTCCATACTGCGGTTCCGCCAACGGTGTCGTCAAAAAGTCTGGAGCTCTGAAAATCAGTCACGAGCCATACCGATCCACCAAAGTGAAGGACATGAAGGAGGAGGCGAAAGCGATGTATGGAACGGTTTTGGCGGAGAATCGGGCCTTTGCCGTCGGTCTGGAGAAGATGCAGGAAGATATGAACGCATTGAAGGTGTTGGAGATTTTTAGGAAGATATCACCAGAGGTGAGTAGCGGATTTTGTTTTGTTTTTTCAGACTCATGTCCGTTAGCCGTATCTGACAAGCAGGACAGTGAGCTTCTTGCATTGCATCCCGACATCGGACGACCGGAAGATTATCTGTGGCAATATGTCCCCGTCCCACCACCTTGTATCCGACCCTCGGTAGCCTCTGAAGCAGGAAAGTGAGTTGATCGTGCCTTTAACCTGCTTGGAGCTCATGTCAGCAATGAGGACGATTTGACGGGTGGTCTCGCGAAGATTATCGAAAGCAACAATCAGCTCAAGGTGGCGATGGACAAAGGTCAGGGTATCGATTGTTTCAAGGTGAGTCTCGATTCCAGGCTCGTCTTCTGCGAAGCTGACGTCAAGACGAATTGGGAAGCACTCAGTTTTACTGTGGCACTGTACATCAACTCTCAGACCCCGGGTATTAAACTTCCAGACGTGAGCATATTTGCAGTTGATCTGAGCGTGTGCTGACCGTAGGCCAAACCGACGAGAGGTCTCGTCCAACGGTTGAAGGGTAAACAAGGTCGATTCCGTGGTAACTTGTCTGGAAAACGTGTCGACTTTTCAGGTCGTACCGTCATTGGGCCTGATCCGAATCTGCGGATTGACGAGGTGAGTGAGCGTTGGGCGGAGAGTACACCGTAATACTCACATTCAGGTTGCCGTCCCAGAAAAAGTCGCTGTCAAATTGTCTTACCCTGAACGAGTTACCGATTACAACATCGACCTCATGCGACAATGTGTTCTTCACGGTTCAAAGCTTCATCCGGGAGCCAATGTCATTGAGAAGAAGCAAAAGAATGGCACGTATATGCGAACGGCTATGCACGTTATCACTAAGGAGGAACACCGCATTAAGATCGCAAGGGATCTGAAAATTGGTGATGTCGTCCACCGACATGTGAGAGACGGAGAGTGAGTCGAAATGGAACCTTAGGGACATTGCTGACCTTCAGTATCGTGCTATTCAACCGACAACCGAGTCTTCACAAGCTTTCCATCATGTGTCATCGAGTCAAAGTTCGACCATGGCGAACGTTCCGGCTGAACGAGTGTGTCTGTAACCCTTACAATGCCGATTTCGACGGAGACGAAATGAATTTGCGTAAGTCAAATGCAATTCCCAAGGACGATGGCTGATGGATAGACGTCCCTCAAACAGAAGAAGCGAGAACGGAAGCGCTCGAGCTCATGTCGGTCAAGAAGAATTTGGTCACGCCGCGTAACGGAGAACCCATTATTGCCGCCATTCAAGATTTCATCACAGCCTCGTACCTTCTCTCCCGCCGAGATCGGTTCCTCGATCGACAGCAATTCACACAAATTGTCTCTTACCTCGGTGATGCCAACCTTAAGATTGAACTTCCTCCGCCAACAATCTACAAGCCAGTTCGGCTATGGACAGGTAAACAAGTTTACAACCTGCTCATGAAGCCCAACAAAGACAGCCAAGTCTTGGTCAATCTCGAAGCCAAATGTCGAACAATGCACGATCCGCCCAAAGGATATCCACCAGACATGTCTGCCAACGACGGCTATCTTGTTATTCGGAATTCCGAGATTATGTGCGGTGTTTTCGACAAGAACACTGTAGGAGATGGTAAGAAGAACTCGGTGTTTGGTGTCATTCTTCGCGATTTCGGCACAGAGGAAGCTGCCTTGGCGATGAATCGACTGGCCAAAGTCTCAGCTCGTTGGCTTGCAACTCAGGGTTTCTCATTGGGCATCGGAGATGTCATTCCTGGTCCCAAGTTGCAAGGCGGTAAAGAAGCGAAGGTCGACAAGACGTACGAAGAATGTGACGAGCTCATCGCCCTCGCCAAGGCTGGAAAGCTGGAAAACGCTCCGGGGTGCAGCGCCGAAGCAACTCTGGAGCAGCAAGTGTCTGGAAAACTCTCGGCTGTTCGTGAGGCGGTCGGTAAGATTTGCATGTCCGAGCTCAGTCGGCACAACGCTCCACTGATTATGGCTACCTGCGGTTCCAAAGGTGAGCAAGTTGTTGAAGTCAGACCTTGACGCCAGGCTCCGTTATCAACGTCGCTCAAATGGTCGCGTGCGTCGGTCAACAGATTATTGCTGGTTCTCGTGTGTCGAACGGTTTCCAGGATCGTACCCTCCCGCATTTCAAAAAGAAGGCTCGAGTTCCGCCCTCGAAGGGATTCGTCCGTAACAGTTTCTTCACGGGTCTCTCGCCCACCGAATTCCTGTTCCACGCTATGTCGGGTCGTGAAGGTCTCGTTGATACGGCGGTCAAAACGGCTGAAACGGGTTATATGGCTCGTCGTTTGATGAAGGCTCTGGAGGATTTGAGTACGCACTATGATTTGTCGGTACGAAACTCGACAGGAGGTGTCGTTCAGTTCCAGTATGGTGACGACATGCTGGACCCAGCTTGTCTGGAGGGTGACGCTACTCCTGTCGAATACGTTCGATCATGGACTCACGCTTGTGTGAGTATTCGGTGGACTCGATGGGAGGTCAAGCTAATGGCAGAAAATCGCAAACCGGTCTACAGAGCCGCTGTTGCCGTACCAAGTAGAGGAGATTGCCAACCACATCTGGCCTGAGAAGGCTGTTCCCCTTCCAGGCGATGATCAACCGATCTCAGATGCGAAATGGAAACAACTCGCTGCCATGGAGAACAATGTGCCAAAGGTAATCTAAATTATCTTCATCTGCTCGAACTTAAACTGATTCGCAGGAATGGCAAGGTATTGATCGAAAGTATCGAGAGAACACGTACATGTTTGTCAAGGAGCGCATCATCGATACTATGGCAGATCAACGTGAAGCAAGGGGTCTGACGCCGGAGCGCGAGTCGCCCCAAGTCCTTGCGGCTAAAGCCAAGGCGCAGAAAAAGGGTAGGGGTGTCAAGGTTGAGCCTAAGGTCGAAGGAGAGAGCCAAGATCCTGTCGAGCGGCGTGAGCAACTTTCATTCGCTTCGTTGTAACCGCTAACATTGTAGACGCCGTTCAGAAGGTCTTGGAAAACGCCAACAAAGTCACCAAAGAGCAGATTATCACTTTCCTCGAGATCTGTCGTAGCAGGTACCTGAGAGCCAAGATTGAGCCAGGTGAGTCCATCTGTTCATCTGAGGTAGACGCTAACGTACAGGTTCGACGGTTGGAGCTGTCGGAGCGCAATCAATTGGTGAACCGGGAACGCAAATGACGTTGAAAACTTTCCATTTCGCCGGTGTCGCTTCTATGAACGTCACGTTGGGTGTTCCGCGTATCAAGGAGATTATCAACGCTGCCAAGGTTATCTCGACGCCGATCATCACTGCGGAGATGATTCGACCGGAGGAAGAGTACTCGGCGAGAATCGTGAAAGGTCGTGTGGAAAGGACCATCTTGGGTGATGTGAGTGTTTCGAGAGCTCCTTAGGCCAGCGTACTGATGCCAGATCGCCAAGTGTATCCAGGAGACTTGGACGAAAGATGGTGCTTTCCTCGAGATCCACTTTGACAAGCGTGCGATCGATAAACTTCAGGTGAGTTGCAGTATCATACCGATGGGGTTTCGCTGAAGATCAGCTCGAGATCTCATTGGAGTCGATCCGAGATTCCTTAACCAAGGTTCCTAAGTTGAAGATCAATGCCAATGTGAGCTGTTACGGACTTCTTCCTGCTCAGAAACTCATGGCAGCAAATCTCCATGGTCGAGAGGAACTGGCGACTTCGTATTGCCATCGACCTGCCTGTACAAAAGCACAATTCTGTTACCGCTAGCGACGGTATCTACGAGCGGCTCAAGCAGCTCAAGCGGGCCTTGCAAGCGATCCAAGTCAAAGGTCTGCCTCAGATCCGAAAAGGTGTCATCTCAAAGGAAGACCCGAAGAAGGACAAGGACGGCAACGTCAAGCCGAACAAAGACGGCTCAATTCCTAAACCCAAGTACACGCTCCTGCTCGATGGATACGGTCTGTCCGAGGTCATGGGTACGGACGGTGTCAACGGTCTCAAGTCCAAGACGAATCACGTCATGGAGACGGCACAGGTGCTTGGTATCGAAGCGGCTCGACAGACGATTTACAACGAGATTCAACATACGATGCAGTCGCACGGAATGTCGATTGATCCGCGACACGTCATGCTTCTCGGAGATGTCATGACGTACAAGGGAGAAGTGCTCGGTATCACGCGATTCGGTGTGCAGAAGATGAAGGATTCGGTGCTCATGTTGGCTTCTTTCGAAAAGACGACTGACCACTTGGTAGGTGTTTTGTCGGATCGGGGGATCTGAGCTGACTCCAGTTTGACGCATCGCTATTCTCGAAAAAGGACGAGATTGAGGGTGTGTCAGAGTGCATCATCATGGGCACGCCAGCGCCTGGGTGTGGTACCTCCCTGTAAGCTACCGCCTCGTGCTGCTTTCCACAAGTGCTAACGTGAAGTGCTTCTATCGTTACGCCGGCTCCTTACTTGCCAAAGAAGAAGAAGCTGCTATTCGAGGACGCTTTCAAGAGCGGTGTGGAGAAGAGGAGTCAGGGGATGGAAATTGACTTCTAAGCTCAAAGGAGGGAAGTCGGGAGCGAATTATTCTGATGATTTACGAAATATCGCCCAAGGGTGACCAATATACGATTGCAACGCGCTGTTGCGCTACGATGTATGCTTGCACGCAGCTTTCATTCAAGACTGAGGACGACGTCTACATATTCGCGAGTGACGAAACTAATGAGGATCTGATCTAGAGCATGTATGAGGCGCAAACGGATGGTACGCGGCGGGACGTTGTTTTGTGCTGGGCTGAGAGACGCGCTGTTGACATTAGGCAACAGCACCAAGACCTATGCCTCCAGGCTGGGCAGACGTGTCCTCGGTCTCAATGCTGGTGGTAGAGTAGGTGGACTCGGCCGTGCTTGGCAAACGCGCTTCGACGGCGGCGCGGACTTGCGCGTAGACTTCTTGGACGGAAGGCGACGAATCGATCTCGACGACCTTGTTTCGTTCGCGGTAGTAGTCAACAACGGGCATGGAGGTTTCGACAAATGTACCTGGTTGTAAGCTAATTCCACGGTGTCCGCCCTGAAGTGCTCCATTGTGGGACGGGAGTTTGGGTCAAGCAATGGCAACAAAAATACCAAAGAGAGAGACAACGGTCCAAGAGACAAGGTTTTACAACTCACGGAAACGCTTGACGATGGATTCTTTGTTGTCGTCGGCTCTTCCCGATGTTTTACCGCGCTCGAGAAGACGGCCAAGCATGACCTCTTCGGTGGTCGAGATGAAAAGGACGAAGGAGGACAGACAGACCTATCATGAGCTTGGCCTATACTACACCGTCCGTCCGAACGAAGGCGCATTTGCGGGAGAGAGTGTAGCGCGAGGTGGAAGAGGAGATTTACCGATTCGTCAAACTTCAGAGCTTGGTCCATCTGGCGCGGAAAACCGTCAATCAGGAATCGTCCGCGACCGTCCTGCCACGCGGCGTTCAGGGCAGGATTGGCGGGGAAGTAAGGGGGTGGGTCGAGCGCGTCTCTCATGGCGTTCTCGAGAAGCTGCAGTCAGTCCTGCATCCAACCTAGCCTCGTCGAAAGAGCGGATAAGCCGGATGTATAAGGTAGAGAGCCGTATGGTTGAGTGTGTGGAGACTTGCCTTGACTGTCACCTCCATAGGCACAATCTGGCCTTCTTTGATGTATGTCTGGATCATTTCACCGTAGGTCGATCCCGGGCGCTGTTGTTCGGCCCGCAGGAGGTCTCCGGCTGATCATCAGTAAGCAGATATTCTCATGCCCGTCGCTATGGTTGTGCGCGATGCTCGCGCCAGGGAGCTTGAGCCCAGACTCAGCAGAGGTATGAATGATGACATACCGGAGAGGTGGACAAAACCGTAATCCCTTACCAGCTGCTCGCATTGTGTGCCCTTTCCTGATGATGAGCGGATAATACACGGTCATCATTATGACAGAAACGTACCAGCGCCAGGACCTCCAAGGACGAAAATCACAGTGACTTTCTCGTGATCGAACACCGCTTGGTCCGGGAGCTCAGGCAGCTTGGTCTGCGCGTCCGCGGATCCAGCGACCTGCGCGTCGGGCGCAGAGGAATTGAGCCCGAGGGCATCTTTGACCGTATCGATAATAGACATTGTGGGGCGGGGTCGTGTGGAGTGTGAATGTGAGGAAAAGAGATAGGTCGACGATGACAGGTGTGGAGGATGATGAAACGTTACGTTCCGGAATTAGCGCCTACCCGAGAAGAGGCGATCACTCGTGGCTGTCTTTTGGTTCTTGCAATTTGCCACTGGTCTATGCAATGAAAGATCCCTTCACCATGAGTCGGTATAAGCGCTTGCGGCTTACGTTAGTATTGTGTGCTCTCCGAGATTTTGGGAGTCGAAAAAGATATCTGGCCGGCTGCACTGAGCTTGTAGAGCTGGACAGCACGCTGCTCGCTGCATGGTCGGGTTCCAACGCCCTTTACGAGTTGATGAAAAAATGGACTAACCTAAAGCTTTTGATCTGGGACACAAAGCTGGATCAATGTCGTGTGTGCACTACTTAAAATAGATGGGGCGGACCATCGATACGGTTTAGCGACTCAATCGTACTGCCAAACAAAACGAAGACTATCACTCTATCACGTTGCTCGAGTGTACGTTGGACCTCTATATCGGATGTGCTCAACCGAAGCCAGCTTGGTGTTGTTATCCCAAGTAAGATAAGACAACCTCGTCTCTCACGATCCAAGTGGACTTGGAGTAGGGTCCAGCTAGTTACGAGTCACAACGGTCTGTCATCCGGCTATTGTCAAAACCAGACATCTCCGGAACCAAGTCGATTTTGTTGTCTTCTAATGCATGGCCAAGAGGAAAAGGAGTGGTTCATAACGCATGGAGCACGCTGAACGGGAAAACTTACAAGCCGAACCACAAATCATAGAGGCAAAACCTAGATGTCGCGGGGCGCAAACTATCCTTCGAAGAACATCTAAAAAAAAACAAAGGGAAGGGATGGTGTCAGGCCGTCAGCCGGGGCTTCTAGACTCGGGCAGTGTTATACCTCACCAAACAAGATGCATGGAAGGCTATGTAAACAGCCAAGCAAGATGACTGCCATGCTTGTCGCTCACGTAGAGGGAGTCAGTAGCGTAGTCGGATGGCTCGACTAAACATCTCTAGTCGCAATCGGCGTTATAAATTTGGAGCGTTGTATATATTGGGCAATGATGCGCTGTTCCCATCATAATTTGGTCAGTTCGCATGGTGCAGTGGTAGCATACCTGCTTTGGGAAATTTCCTGTGATTGCAGGTGGTCCAGGGTTCAAACCCCTGTGTGGACCAAATATTTTTGTCCCCGTTTAGGGGAACACTTTTTGCTATTCGAATCCGTCGGTTTGTCCGTTGTCAGCTCGAGTAATGAGGCTCTTAGGTCCTCACTACGGCCACTATCGCACACCGTCAGGAAACTCTACCGCTAGAGTACACACCCATTGATGTCATCGAGCAAGGTTGTGCAAACATATGCATTGGACAAGGAGACTTGCGGGAGAGAGAATGAACCTATATATATATATGTCTAGCCCCCTTCGCGCTGCAGTACGTCAATTGGAAGATCTTCCGGTTCGTTCTGATATTGGCGTGCCCGAGTAAGCTGCAGAAAACAGTATGTTGACAGTGTAATGCGACGTCGCGGCCGCTTCGCAGCAGCAGGTTAATGCGAATATGCTGACAGAAACATCCGAGGTGGGTAGTCAACTTTTCAAAGATGACATGCTTGCTGTTTGCTTCACTCAATCGTACACGACCGATACAGCGGTGATCTGGAGATCGGACCACCGGCTTCTGACACCTCCCCCCCCCTCCCCCCTACTTTGGGCACAACCGTGTTGAACAACGACCAGGGCGAGGCAGGCCAATTGCTACACCATCTATCGCGTGCTCTCCGAGTGAAAAGGGAAGTCTTATGGTACCAGGCACTGTTCATCGTACCGGAACACTTGCAAGATTAGGGCACCTCTGACAGACTCCCACGAAGCGTCAGACTTTGATTCGAACAGGCTGTGATTGTGTAGCTCATATACATGCAATCAAACTCTGTGTCACTCGTCACCGTTTCGATCACGCGGAAGCGTCCTCTTGAGCGATGTAATTATTCGTCGGCAGGAGGACCAGCATTTCTTGAGTCGTCCAACGCGCGCTTGGCGAGCTGTTTCAAAATATCTGGCCTGTCGGCGTATTCCACCAGTCTCAACCGAATGGCGTAGCAGACTGCATGTCAGCATGATGGCTTCAAAGACGTGTTACACGCACCTTTTTCAATCTTCTCAAGCGAACGAGTCGTCTCTTCTTGCTTTTGTTTCAGTTTCCGAAGCATCTGTGGAGTAATACCGTCGAAATCTGTAATCAGCATTGAGGCAGAAGTAGTCGCGGGACGCACGGATCTTGACTGTACGAACGAAATCGCACACGCTCAGCGGCGTCTCGTGATCCCCTGTACTGAGGGCTGAAAGTCAGCACAGCAACGACGAATGATCATGGCATACCGTTGGTCGCGTATCGCATGAGCTCTCCAGTCAGATCTGATGTTCCCAAGATGTAGTCGTCGGGCGTCACGATCACGAGCTGTCCTTAGTATGATTACGGTATGGAGCAACGGCGACTCACCGGCTCTCCGGTTTCCTCATCGGACAATGTTGTTTGAATTTCCTCCAGAGTGATAAGATCTCCCTTATCCAGATAATGCAAAAAGCTCAAACCCTCGATGTATTCTTCCAGTCCCGGCGATCTGCAATCAGCCGTGAGCTCCGTTCAAGTGACGATCTTACACCTGCCGACTCCATCTCCAAAACGTCTCCGATCGCTCGCCTGCGAGCTCGTCTCGAATTTTGATGAAATGTGTGTGAATCTCCCGCTCCTTGGCTTTGCCTTCTCTAATGTTCTTGAGACGAATACTTTGACTAGGGGCGGTAGCGCCTCGATGGAGGTGGAAGATGAGCTTTTTGGAGAGCTGTGTGATGGTACGGGAGGTGATGATCAGGCGTTCTCGTCTTTCGTTCTATATGTCAGCTAGAACCCTGTATCCTCAATTCCGAGCTTGGTCAACGACCGAGAGTGAAAGTCATGGGTGCAGGAACGGGAGGCAGGGCTTACATCCGCGTCAAACTCGGCTCTATATCCCTCAAATGTCTTCAAGAGGTGCTCTCGGCGGGTCAAAGCCGCCGATGATGACTCTGCCATGACGACGTCTGCCATGTTGTCAAGCTGCAAGTGTGTATGTGGGTGGGTAGGATGTAGATGGACAGAGTCAACTGAAAGTCAATCGATGGACGAGCGGCTTCAACATTTTGATTCCGCTTGTTTACGTAAACTGCCGGATCATGACGAACGCTGTTAGTTAACCCTCCTTGCTATACTGCTAACATCAACTCATCCAACCATGGCCTCTCTACGCAGACCGTCTCAAGCACCGCCTCGGTCGCATGGGCAGCATGTACAATCTTCAGCTCATCCGCCCCTTCCAGTCGATGAAGCAACGAAGAAAGACTCGCGCAAATCGCGCATTGGTGATAGAATCAAGAAGCGCATGTCAATGCGGTATGTCGGAACGGACGATTTCATAAATTCGACACCTGCGCCTCCTATGCCTGGAGGGGACTTCTTAGAGAACGATCCGTATCAAGGTGTCACGTACGATGAGCCAGGAGACGAAGTGGGAAGCTCGCGGTTCAACGAGCTGGTATCATCGGACTTTCAGCAGTCGGGCTTCGGGAGCCAAGGCGACGAAACAATCAATCGCAGAGGAGCGGAGGACACGAGTCGGGAAGATGAATGGGACTTGGAGGAGTTGGTCAAAGAGGACTTCGATTTACAGGGCTTCCTGAAGCGGACATTGACGGGAGCAGATGAGCAAGAGGTGAGGAGGTTCAAAGCGGCGCTGCAGAAGACCAAACAGGCGAATGCAAAGCAGCTTCAGAGAAACGTATTCAAGCAGTACGTTCAACCATGTGTCGTCACAATGTGACAGCTAAAAATATAGCTACGCGGAGTTTGTGACCATGTCTAAGGAAATCGCCACGCTTGAGAACGACATGCTAGAACTGAAGGACCTATTGAATCAATGGAAAGACCTGCCGCAGCTCATGGGTATGGAGGACACTTTGGCTCCTACGTTAGATAAGAACGGAAATCGTGAGTCCTGCACAAAGCTATCTTTCCTCAGCTTATGAACAGTCGAGCGACGGCGGACACAACGCAACTCTGTCGCAGATCTGGCTCAAATGTACAAAGCGCAGCTGTCCAATCTCTGGTCAACCGTAGAAGGGTCGCAGAAATACATTCCATTAGCGCCAGGCCGGCACCTGGTGTTCGACACTCACAACTTTGTCGAACTCAACGCGGCAACGTACAAGGCGAAACAAAGCGTTAGCATTTTCTTGCTGAACGACTTGCTTTTGATAGCAGGGAGAAGGCGTATAAAGACTGCGGCTCCTAGTGCGGACCAAGGAGCAGAAAAGGACAGAGGAAGAATGGTCGCCGAGCGTTGCTGGGTCCTGGCGGATTTGGTCGTTGTCGACGTCAAGGATTCAGGAGGTACTCCAAAGAGCGCACGGCCGCAAAGCTAATCTGCAGATCTCACGAATGCGCTCAAAATCCGAAGAGGAAAAGAAGTCTGCGTGTATCGGTCTTCGAAACCAGAAGACAAGAAAGCGTTGCTGGGCGCATTTAGACAAGTCTCTCAGGAGCTGGGCGAGAAAAAGCGAAAGGAGAGCGAGAAAGAGCAGCAACGGCGGAAGAGCATGTGGCAAGGCGATGTACATCAAAACGTTTGTATACACGTGCAAAGCTGACGACAGGCGTCCGCGGGACCCATGCCCGGTCTGCTTAGTCCGGGCCGGCCAGCCACAATGGTCATGACAATATCCGATTCAAAGGATCTACGATGGATCGACGACTTTGGTGATGAGCTCACTATGGCTATCGCCATGCGTGACTGGGAGGCGGCGGTGTCCCTTGTGGAGAGATGTGAGTCCTTTTGCCGCGAAGGGGCTGGCTGACAATGAAGCGAAAGATATGCTGCATATAGCGGCGCCAAACACTGCTGCGGTGGAGTCGCTCACAGCCCGGCTGGAGCATCTACGCCCGACTCTGATTGCACAATTATCGCATGATCTGTCCTCCTCTGATCTTCGGAAAACTGGAACTGCCCGCCTCGTTGCCTTTCTGTCTCGATTAGACAGTGCGGATATCGCTCGGGAAACCTTCCTGAGGGCTCGACGGGATGTCATGATGGACCGAGTAAGAGGTATCAAATGCGAAGGCGACACAACAATCTACATCTCCGAGCTGGCAATCGTGTGTTTCACTATCATAAGACACACAAGTGACTGGTATATGACCGCTTTCAAAGAGAACAAGATGGCTTCTGGTATGTCTATCGTTTCGGTTTGATATCGCAGCTGATTATTAGGCTTCATCGTCTGGGCGAAGGAGCAGATTGAGACTTTTGCCGATATGTTCCGGCGCCAGGTGTATGCCCCGACAATCCCTGAGGGCGTGGCGGAAGAATGTCTGCGCGTTGTTGCATCGCATAATCGCAGAGTAAGCCAAACCTCTTTACCCAATCGAAGTCGTCCAGTACTTAAGCACAGCTACTACGTGATGTCGGTCTCGACTTTACATTCCTCCTGTCCACTCTCATTTCACCTGATCCAGATTCACCGCACGACATACCCGCCATCAACCCGAATTTTGACATAGCTGCACCAACACCAGCCCCGGAGTACCATATCGAACCATCACCATATCCCTCCTTTGCGCCACATGATGATCACGAGGCTGAATCGCCACTGGACGCACCAAAAACAACGGCTCCGTTATCGATAAACCCCAGGTCGACAAGACGGCCCAAACTTTCGGGTAGCGAGTCGATGCAATCGGCCGAATCATCGGCGCCGCGGCCAGAGTTCGTGAGGACGCCTTCGCGAGGGGGTCAGGAGATAACGGATCACCTGGATGATGAAGGGGACGATGGATCGCTGAGATGATCGTAGCGGGAACACAGCCCCAGACTGTCAGATTTGGTATGCGCTACCTGCTTACATTTAATGCCATAATGTTATGATCATGACTGTCCTATCTGGGCCACCAGAAGCTAGTCTGGTTTGAGTAGATAGAAATCTAACGGTACAGGAAAGAATTGCTGACCTGTAACGACTGAGCAGCGTCAGTCATTCTTAAGACTTGGGTCGATGGTCAGCGTTTATGGCAGAAGTCAGCCTAGCGTACACCCCTACGGTGTTGACATGTTACGTTTCACATATACTTCTCGTACGTATGCAGGTTTTGTCCTCTTTATCGACCGATGATCTAACCGAACATCTTGCTGTATGCGGCACGCTCCTTCTCTTTTCTCGCCTTTTGCTTCTGCTCAACATCACGCAAAGCCTTGGTGATCCCAGCATCTCCCGGGACCGCCTCCAAAGCCTTCTTCAGATCCTTCTCTGCTTCCTCTTCTTCCTTCTTCGCGATCCTACCCAGAGCTCGTCGGTACAGAGCTTTGCCCTGTTCCGCCGCCGTCAACTTTGGAATGGACAGAGCGCGAGTGGTGAGCGACACGGCAAGGCCCGGTGCTGGTGGTGTGCACTTCAAAGCGGCCAAAGCGGCATTCGTGAGCAATGGAATACGGCTGCTCGTTAGTAACTAAAGCGGGCAGACTCCATCGGGACGACTCACGTGGTTCGGAAAGCCTCTACTTGGTCTTCAGGAGCGTCATCCGGAAGGACAGGGTGTTGATCAAGGTACCGCAAAGCCTTCTGGTACTTGTCCAGCGCGATTGCATACTGGCCAGCTTTGAATTCCCTGAAAGTAAGCGGTGTGAAACTATGAGATCAAAGCAACCTCACTTGGTTCCCACGGCTTTCAGCTTGGTAGCGACCGACAAGGCTTCATCAGCCTTCTCAGCGTCAATTCCCTCCTCGTCCGCAGGGTAATCCTCCCAGATGTCCTCTCCAGCTGACTTGTCCTGAGCCGCCTTCTTCTCGGCTTGATCCTTGGCGAGATCCTCTTCGCTGAGAACGCCTGCAGCCGCGATAGTGACAGGCTCGTTCGGCTTGTCAGAAGTGGTCGGGATGCTTTCAATCTTTCGGACGAGACCCTTGTTCGAGCGGACTTTACCGAATACGACGTGTTTTCCGTCGAGGTGGGGAGTGGGGACACTGCGGGATCAGCAGGCACCTCAGCAAGTGATGAAAGAGCGACCGATGTCATGACTCACGTGGTGATGAAGAACTGAGAGCCATTGGTACCGGGTCCAGCGTTGGCCATGGACAGAAGCATCGGCTTGTCGTGCTTCAAAGTGAAGTTCTCATCTGAGCGTCAGGGCTTGTAGACTCGTTGGAACAGACAACTGACCTGCAAACTGTCATGTTAGTCACGACACTTGTGCAGAAATGTCAAAACTCACCTTTTCCCCGTAGATAGATTCTCCACCGGTACCATTGTGGTTGGTGAAATCTCCTCCTTGCAACATGAAGCTTCGCTCGTCAGCCTCGCGATTGATGCTGTAGCTTACCCCTTGATACACCTGTGGAAGCCTGATCCGGCGTAAGCAAGCTTGACACCGTTAGCATTCGTTTTGTCTCCAATACAGAGGTGCTTGAAATTGGCAGCGGTCTGGAGTGAGCGAGAGCTTCCGGATCCTTCTCGGTGTGTGATACCTTTGGAACAACATCGTCGAAGAGCTCAAAAGTAAGCCTTCCGGCAGGAGCGTCACCGATAGTGATGTCGAAGTAAACGATAGAATTGGGCATTTCGACCAGCTGGTATCTGATGTGAAGGAAGTCGAAAGTACAGAAGAAAGAAAGTGAAAGAGGTGTTGAAAGGGTTGAGTGAATTTCCAGCAACTTCGGTCACCCACCTCCACCTTCACCCATACGCTGCTACCTTCACAACACTCATTCTTCATAACATCACACAGCCATGTCAGAATCCTCCTTCAGCGTCCCGAACGGCCATGCAGAACAGCTAGAGCACAGCCAACCCCCACCAGAGATCGAATCGACTTTGGCTCGGCTCTCGGCGTACCGAAATGTCAGAGGAGTCATGATCATTTCGCGGAGCTCGGGCCTGTCGGGTCCTTCCGGAGGTGTAGTCCAGCATAACGGCTCGGTATTCGAGGGCGACAGCGGGAAGAAGTATGCGAGGGTGGTGGAAGGCTTGGTCCGGTCTGTGAGCGCGGCCGTGACCGAAGTGGATGAAGGGGTACGTTTTCGCTCTATCCTCAGCGTGGATACCGGTGCGAACATCGAGTGTATAGGCGTGTACTGCAAGAAGAGGAAAAGAACAGGGCTGATCAGCAGGATGAGCTCAAATTCATGCGTATACGGACGAAGCGGCACGAGCTTATCATCACTCCTGGTTGGTCTTCATCAACGTCACGCTGCTTTGTAACTGACCGCTAGATACGAGATACCTCTTGGTCGTCCTTCAGGACCCAGGCTCGTGAATGAGTCAGACTCTCGAACCCCAGAAACACGAGATTGCATCACGATAGAGCTTGTAATGACTTGACGACTCACCCGTTAGGAAGCAGTAACGATGTACACCTAGACGTCATGCTTGCTGCATCTCGCCAGTCTACGTTCCTACGTATCAAATCTCGTTCAGCACGACAGGACAGCTTGTTGTCTTCTCTTTGTCGTGATTGTATGCGTGTCCGCTGTCGTTTGTATTGTTGACACGGTTGCGATTTTCCCTGAACTGTCCGCGAAAAGTCCAGTGACTAGACTCGTTCCTTATTCTCCATCCTCGGCTCCCTCTTTCCCATCCTATCCAAAACTTGGACCCTCGTTTCCCCCTCTTCAATCATCATCTCCATCACCTTCATACTGTCGCTGTAAAATCGAGCATTACGCCACAGGGCGTGCGAAAAGAACACGCTGTTAACGGCAAATGGCGCCTTCCGTCTCCCCGTCTTCAACGCATTATGCTCTCGTTGTCGATGCCGGATCGTCTGGGTCCCGACTGCAAATCTATTCTTGGCGGGACCCCGATCTTGAACGAGCGGAAATCTTGCGGGAGGTAGCTTATGCAGGGGACAGCGGTGGTAGAACACAAACGTGGTGGTATAAAAACAGGGATTGGATCAGTTCGAAATGGAAAGGCAAAGGCAAAGAAAAGGAGGAGAGCATGGAGAGGGCAGCGCTGAGGCGGCTGGTAAGAGTGGGCAAAGGTGTCGAGGGCGATGCCTGGGTGAAGAGGGTAGAACCAGGTTAGTACTATCGGACGTGCTCACAGGGCAAACTGATTAGATAGGCATATCGACAATATCACCTGAAGATATCCCTGCATATCTCGCGCCCCTCCTCTCGCATGCGTTGCAGCAAATACCGCCATCCCAACATGACTCGACACCTATCTATGTGCTCGCCACAGCTGGTATGCGCCTGCTATCGCCTCAAGCTAGAGATGCCATTCTACGAGCGACCTGTGAAACGCTCACAAAATCGTACCCGTTCTCGCTGGACAGTCCAACATGTTCGGAGAATGTGAAAGTCATCTCAGGCGAAGAAGAAGGAATGTGGGGCTGGGTCGCGGTGAACTACCTGATG
Source organism: Papiliotrema fonsecae (assembly GCA_035773095.1). Classification (NCBI taxonomy): domain Eukaryota; kingdom Fungi; phylum Basidiomycota; class Tremellomycetes; order Tremellales; family Rhynchogastremaceae; genus Papiliotrema; species Papiliotrema fonsecae. Next base: position 726,736 of record JAHRBW010000007.1, read on the forward strand.
GACGGATTCGGACACGCCCCAGACGCTTCTTCATCCTCCACCGCTTCCAGCTCGAGCTCGACAGGACTATTACCCCTCGCTCCGCTCGCCGACGCTCCGCCAGCGTCCACGCAGGATTCTGTCACACCAGTCGATGTTCATCACCGCTCGCCGACATTTGGTTTCCTAGACATGGGCGGAGCATCCACTCAACTCGCCTTTTCACCAACAGAATCTGAATTGCAAAGATCAGGCTATCCCTCATCAGATCTACGGAAAGTCTCTTTGCGGCTTCTGTCAGGAGAGACGGTGGAATGGCCAGTGTTCGTAGCGTCTTGGCTCGATTTCGGAACGAACCGAGTTCGGGATCGTTATGCGGAAACCCTTGTATCTCGCTGGCGAAAACACAAGGTGGACGGTAAACTCGACTTTTCTACTCCAATCCTCGATCCCTGTTTGCCAAAAGGGCTAGTAGTACCGCCACCAGACTCCAACGCTCATCCAGGCTTCTCCGGTACTGGCTCGTTTTCAACATGTCTGACCGAACTCAAGCCGTTGCTAGACCACGAACACCCATGCCCGGCACAGCACTGTCTTTTTGGAGGCGTCCCTACACCTCATATCGACTTTGCCAGGGATGATCAACGTGGCTTCATCGGAGTTTCCGAGTACTGGTACACCGCTCAGCAGGTTCTCGGACTGGGAGGAATGTGGGATTGGGGCGAGTGGGAAAAGGGCATGAATGGGTTCTGCAGCAAAGACTGGACGGAGATTGAACGGCAGATCGAGCAGGACAAGGGGGATCCGAGAGCTGGTGTAAGTTCTTTCTGCGAGCGATGGCTATCCAGCTGATCAAAGCTTGAATTGGGACGACTTCAGATGCAGTGTTTCAAGGGCGCCTGGATCTCCAACGTTCTCCACGAAGGAATCGGCATCCCTCGACTAGTCGACGTGGGTGGGAACGACACTCTAACTGGCGGTGATATTGGCGATACAAACGCCGAAGCGGAACGACGAGCGCGCGAGAAAGGCTTGTTGGAAACGAAACGAAAACCTCATTTCCAGAGCATGGACGAGATTGGCGAGACAGCAATTTCATGGACACTGGGTAAAATGGTGATTGAAGCGTCGAAAGCCATCCAACCACGTTCCGCTGCCGTCGAGGCCGCCTGGACGTCGCGATTGCCAAATTTGGGCTTGGATCACGTTGAACTGAGGTTGAACGCTTTAGGTATCGAAACAATCTGGGCTTACGGGTTCATGACTTTTTTCCTGCTCGTCTGCGTTTTCAACTATGTCCGGCGGAAGTTGCGCTGGAGCTGGAACTTCTTCCCGGCTGGGCCTAGACGCGGAAGAAAGTCGAGCAATCCTATTACACAACAACAATCCAACCGGTTTGCTTGGCCATGGAGTAAAGAGGAATATCATTCGCTGGAAGATGGAATTGATCTCGTTTCCGGTAAAAACACCTCGCGACCTATGACGGGGACATTGCGTTTATGGTCTCGACGTTTGACACAAACCCTCAAGAAAGGCCCATGGGCGCATACAGAACGATCTCGGCCCAATCGGCACATGTCACTTCCGCTGACTTCGACGTCTTACGCCCAGAATAACGGTTGGAACTCTCAACCTCCTTCTCCTCGTGGATCGTTCTTTACCCCTGTTCAGGCTTTGACGCCCGTACCCGCTTCTGATTCGCGAGGTACACAAACTCCTGTTCCCGCCATGGCCGCTTCCTCACCTCCTCGGCTAAAAGGCACAGGGCGACCTCCCAAGATTAGGCAATCTTCACAGAACACAATCACCAAGCTGAGCGTACCGGATGGTGTTGGGTCAGGATGGAACGATCCTCCGATCACAATGTTAGGGAAGGAAGATGGAGGGCGGGCATACGAGAAGAGTATCTCGAGGCAAAGCAGTAGAGTCAATCTGAGCGAAATAGGTTTGGCTCAGAGAAACTCGAGTCGTGCGACAACGCCGCACGATATTGACGAAACGACGCCAAGTCGGTAGGGTCGTCAAGGACTTTTGGTTCTGTAGTGCAGGTGCAAGTATAGCAAGGACAATCTCATGTTTACGTATCCATGTATATGGTGCATACCGGATGGCCGGAACTGGGATAGATCACAAGGTACATCTGATCTACATAGCAAGGATATTATGATGGTTGACAGATCACATTCCCTCCCGCCCTATCTGCACAAACAGTCGATCATATACACCTTCGCTTCGTCCCGATACAAAAGCCTGCCTCGCTACGACGTGTCTTTGCTCGTGACGTCCATATCGACGATCAATTTTCCATTCCTCTTCTTCTCTCGTAACCTCTTGACCTGCACATGAGCTCAAGTCCTGTATGTGAATCAAACGCGTTGACTCACTTCTCCCCATACGCTTTCCCGGAGCTTGTTCAGGTTGGCTTCGTGCTCCGGCCTGAACCCCCTAAAAGTTTAGATGGACACACTTCTTCCAGACTGAAGAGAGCTTACAAGAAGAGGTTCCTTGCGTAGTTCAGCGCAGCGAGTGAGTTGTGATGTTTCAGCTCTGGAGGAGAAAACGTTGAGGTTGTTTGGATCATCAAGTCGTCTGGGTCAGGTATCTTGTACTGTGGCCATGCCAGGCGAATTGCATACCACCCTGGAATGTTAGCCGACTTTAAGGAGCAGATTAGGACGAACAACGGAACGGGCGTCCATCAACTTCCGACTCTTCACTGCAAAACTTGTAGCTCCTTAAATGTGCGGATCCGAGGTCAAAGCGGTGGGCCAGCCACGTGTCGTGCTGAATGTCAGCCTTGCGCCGATCCATGTACGGTACTCACGTTCTTTGGGTCACGAGTTAAGGCAATAATAACTCGAGGGGGATCTTTGAACAGGAAGGCTGATCTGTCAGCCGACTGACCTTGGCATGATTGGGGTAGCTCACGGTACCACAGCTCTTCCAGCATCTGCTGGGCAGCTTTGTATTGTTGCTGTGTCGTCAGCAACACATTTCTGATGTTATGGCCAGCTTACCGCGTGGACGGCTTGATTTATGGCTTCCGCAAAAGTAGGGGGGACAAATAGCTTATCGTAAACTCTCTGCGGTGTCTCGGTCAGGCTCCTCCTCAAAAGCCTACTTATCAGCTGTGCTCATCGGGAGGCCGTGACACTGACCTCTTGAACGTCATCATCATGAATATGGTCAGAGCGAACTCTCCAACCTGTTTACCTAGACTGATTTCCTCCATTGCTCGATTGAACGAATCCTCCTCCCATACCACCGCCCAGCTATACAATCTTTGCGTGACAAGATCCCAAGGGTTGGGGTCTACAGCAGTAGTAACCGTGCCTACTACTGTGATCTTGTCCTTCGTTGTCCGTGGCGGCGTGTCCGGTGGCAACGATTGGGAAGCAGTCTTATAGGCGGTATTAGTGCTCTCTGGTGCGGATGACATCGTCGGCATCATCATCATCATCATTCGAGCGTAGTTGACCACAGTCGGCTGCGGCGAGCGAGTCGTCGGCATCTTGATCGGTTGGACGAATGGAGCAGAGGGGCCAAGAGCTTCACGAAGAGAGATTGGGCTATTACCGCCTTGCTCGAAACCAGTGGACCGAGCCGGTGTAGGCGTGGCAGACGACGAGGGACGATGAGAGCGGATGCTTTCCGACGGCGGAGGAGGCAGATCTCGTTCAGCAGGGTCAGGCATCGCTGGATCGTGCAGGTCGACAAGCTTTTCTTCGATAACTCGGATATCTGTCCGTCTAGGTGGAGGTACTTCGCCTCTGCCGCTGAGTTGTGCTTTCCCGCTGATTTGAGGCGCAGGGGGGGAATGGCTCGTTTTCCCTGTTCGTACCGTTTCTGCCTGACTTGTGGTCGCATATTTCAAGCTTTTGCCCATGTAACTTTCGGTTGGAGGTTGAATGTGAATAGCCGGTGGCGAGGTCTTCCCTCCTCCCCCGGTGTAATTGGGGTTTGAAGGCGGACTGACCTTTGTATCGTCTGCGGGAAGCTCCACCTCAGATCCCCAGGACATCACCCCTCCACTTGCACCCTTGGCTTTGCTTTCCTGACTCTCCCTACCATTGCTAGAGATTGTACGCAGGTACGCTCCTCCTTTCGGGGTGAATGAGCGATCGGGCGGAGTACCGAAAGCAAATGAGAAGGGGTCAAAACCGAGAGGGATCGGGAGGCCGTGCAGACCGCCTGGAGTCATGCCTGTTGCAGGCATATCAGCATTGAATATCAGATCGTTGAGAAAGTCGGAAGGAATATCCTGCGAGGGCTCTTGCATGTGACCGTGTCCTGGGAGGTGCATACTGTCCCGATCCAACTGCGATAGACGAGCATCAAACATTGTTAACCTTTTCAGGATCTAGCCGTTAGCTTGACATATCAGTGAACGATCCGCTCAAACTCACATCTTGAGCCCATTCTGGTGGTGTACTTGGCTGTCGTCAACTAAGTTATCGCCCGGACTCACCTGACTGGCTCCAGCGGCCGGCTGATGACCAGAGCTCGGTCTCGATGGTTCCTCTCGACCGGGGAGCGGTGGGACATCGCTTGGATCACTGGCGCGTTTTGCTCTTCTCTCCCTAGATCTGGATCTTTTCTCCTTGTCCTTCTTGTCCTTCCTAGGCGGGGTTCTTGGCGGGGTTCTAGGAAGTGGAATATGCCCGCTGTCACCAATCTGTTATTAGTTCAGCTAGGGGTATCAACGGAATAACATACCTCTCCGTGGGCCCTCATGTCCCTCAGCTCGATAACTCTAGCCCTCGCAGCTCGGTTCAGCGCCTTCTTGGCCTCCTCTCCAATGAGATTGAGTCTCGCTGCATCCAGCAGCTGACACAACGTTTCATCGTGGAATTTGCTCTCAGCGACGATATGCTTGACATTACTAGGCGTAGTTGAAACGATCGAAGCAGTGTATGGCGACATGACCTGTTCTGGCTCCAGATCTTGTGGGCGAGGGCTGGGCGATCCCTTCACCGTCATATTAGAGGTCATAGATGGCATTCGGGATCCACGCCCCTCTTCGGGCCCAACTGGTGTTAAGCTGCCTTGAGTCGGCATCTGAGAGGTCATCGAAGGGATTCCAGTATCAGGGGCGCGAAGAATAGCCGGAGACAGCAGCCGGCTTGGTGGCTGTTGACTTTGGACAGAGTGGTTCATCGCAACCTGCCGAGCGATCGTGGGACTATACATCGGCTCCAACGCATGAAACAGGTCAGTTTCGATATCCTCACGAGTCAGCTGACGCCCTCCTGGTCCGGTTTCAGCTGCGGTCTTAATGTGAGCAGTCTTCGAATCTCGTTGCGCGTTCGCGGATGGGTGGTGTGGTGATTGGTTTGTGCGTGCTGAGGACTCTGGATCATACTGCCGCGAAGTGAGATGTTTTGAGGCGGAAGGTGCATCCGGTGGACGTATCTCCTTTTGGCCTGTTGCCATTTTGGATTTCACTGATTCGCGATCCAATTGCTGTTCGCCGGTGATGTTAGATTCGACTGGGTCGACAGTGTCATCGACCAGAGGAGCAGCTCGAGACTTGTCTTGCCTGACGGTGGGATCTTGCTCCTGGATATTAGCTTAAAAACATGCGCACAAGGACAAAGGATTGTCGGCTAAAATTATCTTGGCATTTAGTGGGAGAGCGACTCACATCGGTAACGGACTCAACAAAGGCACTCCTGTCAGATCGCTTTTGACGATGTTCAGGGCTATCGGTTGAATGAGGGGCATCCCTTCCGATTGCTGCAGGGAGTGGACCCGGAAGCGGTAGACCGCCAAACATTAACGGTGCTCGTGGAAGCGGAATGCCAACGTTCGCGCCAAAAGGGATGTGGAACATGGCGTTGCCCATGAATGACGGGGCGCCCAATTCCTGCTGATACGAAATATGTCTTGAGATAGGCATACCATCTCGGTGGTGTAGATGACCAAAGGACGGGCCAGATGTGGTTGTGTCGTAGGTCTCCCTCGGTCCTTTGACACCACCTGAAGTTGAAACGTGAACTCCACCTGCGGCACCAATAAGTCTCTGAAGAGCTTCAAATTGGGCCATCGCTTCATCTTCTATGCGAGAGGCTTCCTCGCGCGAAAACGGATGTTCGTGGTGAATCTTTACATTCGGGCCAAAGTGGTTCTCTTCGTCTATGTCAGGTATGGCTCGCTGGCTCGCTTTCGGTGTGGTGAGCGAATTGCTTAGGGGAGGCTTTCGCGGTATTTTGTGAGGCGAATTGTTGGGCGATTTGGGCGGAACTTGTGGGAGAAGTACCTGATGTTCAGCTTCGCGAGTGACAAAGATGCGACATGCTTACCTCCGAGGATGACAGTGGGTCTTGACTGGCTTCGATGCCAAAAGTACCCATTCCTGGGCTGCTTCTGGCACCGGACGGTGTATCGGCCCCAGTCTCATGTCTCTCTTTTGTCCGAAAGAGATACTGGGATTCAACGCCTCGACTCAAGATATCACTCTCCGGCCTAGGCCGAGTCGCGATGTCCTCGGCTATGGCTGTCACAAGGTTTACTTCGCTGGCCAAGCCTGAGGGGGAAGCAGATTGTTGAGCATTCAAGGCAAAGGGATGAAAGTTCCGACCTGGAGCTGACAAGCGTTTCTCTTCGGGAGATTGGTATCTGGTTGGCGGTCCTGATTGTGAGCGCAAAATCAGACATTGGTGCAGAACATATTACTCACTGGAGTCATATGGACCAAACATCCCTTCAGGAGGCACGTAGCCTTCAGTGACGATGTCGTGTACCCAAGGAAGGACTAAGGTAAGCCGAGCTCCTCCTTGAATAGACTCACTCTTGTTCCGAACCGGCGGAGTGGCTTCTGTCCTTCTCAAGTTGCCCCAGACGTTGTCGGTGTCACTAGGAGTGCTCTTGCGGATGCTCGGCCCCAGTTCTCCTCGAGTCCCTCCTCGAGAAGGATTTTGACCGGATTGCTGAGCTGCTATTGCGATCGGAGTGGAGGGTGGATCGTAAGTGGAAATGGTGAAAGGACGAGTTATAGTCAGCGACATGGTCAAGTCATGAGGCGGTAACAACAAAAGCCATGTCCACCGAGGACGAGTACGAGCTTTGCGATGTTTGTCATATATTTCGCCGCATGCGCTCGTAGCAAAGGACGTTGAGTGATGGAGAAAGGAGGGTGATTTGCCGTCAAGAGCAACATGGGTGTGTGTACTGTCTGCTGCCCTCGACAATGCCCCCGACCTTATGTACCGCCTACTCAGACCATTGGGGGAAGGGAAGGAGTGAATAGTATCGTAAAGGTACCAACGATGCGGACTCACCGATCATCTCAACTTTCTCGTCAATCTGATGAAGGGGTTCCTTCTGAGTAGCCGCAAACAATTTTGAGGTTCGCAATACCTTGACAGGCATGATATACCGGATAAGTTAGGATGTATGATACGATAATGCTGCTATAATATGTGAGTTGGTTAGATGATAACAAGAGAAGACATGAGTCCAGTTGCGGTTTCGGAGACAGACACACCGTAGATGATGCTTCAACCTGAGGCCTACGCGCCCCCTTGCGCACGTTGCAAGTCCTGGGCATCGAGGTCCCGCGTACATTCCATCGCTCTTGGGATTTCCCATGTGTGCAATTATCAAGCTGTGTGGCGCTCGCGCAAGGCGGATGCATGCCTTTCTGGTCAAGGACAATTCCTGCTTGTTTTTGATGGTTGGGTGGGACCACAAGGATTCTCGAAAGATACTTTAGTCGGCGAGATGGATTACGCGCATATAGATCCCTTCGGATATTCGAGTCTGTGCACATGTTCAGTGGGAGGAACTCGATGTCTAAACTGTTCAAAGCAAGCAAGACACCATTAACCTTGTTCATACTACTGCTCAGTTTGCATCACGTAAACTGAGCTTGAGGGTGGCGACACGCCAGTACCAGTGAAAGTCAGTGAGTATAGAACCATTTCTCGTGTGAATCTGCAAGAGGCAAGTGATATGGATTTGCGAGCGACAGGCTTCGAGGTCACCTTCTTATCGTGATACGGACCATAGCCATTTAGACGACTGGAAGGATGGCTGAGAATAAGACTTTCTGAAACTGACCGGCGATACCCGCTCGACGCGTTTCAACGCGCCGAGTTCACCTGTCGACTGCTCATCACTCCGTATATCTTCTCCTCACTTTTTCACTTTACGGGTCGACTCGCCCAGAGCACCATCGATCATCGGGCCGAATCGCCGTAAGGAAAATGACAGAGATGACATCTGTCATTGGCGAGGACGGAGTTGGGCCCTCCGCCCTCACAGGCGGTGGAGGTCTAGGCTTCGATGTAACCGTCTTCAAGCAGTACCTTGAGCAGTTGCTACCACCTGGTGAGTCGATTTGTAGCTTGTGTCTCGGATTCATCTCGACGACACGATCATCACTTACCCTAGTCATGTCCGCTTCGAGCGTCGAATTAGCTGATTCGCTGTTTTCCGATCCAAGCTTCGAGGAGAAGAGCTTGCGATTTGCAACGGATATGGGGTGCCAGGTCGTCTACATTACGCGAGAGCGTTATCTCGACACCGACGAAGAAGGTAAATATCTCACATACAGCCAACTCACTCGTAGACTTTCCCGTCGCACGTATCACATACCGCCTGCATCTACCTCCTACACCTCAACATTCCCTCAACACCCTTTCAACCCTGGCACTAATCAAAACGTCACCAATTCTCGATTCGCTTACACCACTCGGCGGTCAGCTTCATTTCGTTCTGCTTTCATCGTCAGCAGCACCGTCATTGATGGCGGATGAAGGAGGCTCATCAGGTGCCTCGACCGCTGTGACCACGCCGTCCGCACAAGCCACTCCGTATGACGGGCTTCACAGCCTGGTCCATTGGGGGGTAGCGCCTTGGTTCGACAGTTATGTGAACTCTAAAGCGAACATCACAGACGGAGTTGCTACCACAAAAAAGGGAAATGAAGCGCAGATGGGTAAGTCTTTCAACGGATTTATGACTGATCAAGCAGGTATCCCAGTCACCAAAAAGAAGTTTGCCGAGCTGGAGCTATCCCTACTCCATTTGAAACAAAACGTGGAGATCCCTGAGGCCCATCTCTCCGTCCACCCTGCGATCCGCAGAACGGTCGCTCAAGTAAGAAATCAACGCACTGGGTGAAATTATTGACTCTTTAGTGCCACGCTTCGGGCAATCGTGTTTCTGTCGATGCTGTTGAGCCTCAGAGTCTATTGACGGACCCTGCGTTCCTCAACAAACTCCAGGCTGATGTCAACTTGTGGATCAAGGAGATTCAAGCTGTGACCAAACTCTCTAGAGACGTCGCTTCAGGAACGGCTTCACAGGAAATCAACTTTTGGCTAAGCATGGAGCATGCGCTTGAGGGCATCGAGGCGCAACTTCGCGGCGAGGAGGTCACACTGGCTCTTGACGTACTGAAACACGCCAAACGTTTCCACGCGACGGTCAGCTTCATCGCAGACACGGGCTTGAAGGAAGCGACAGACATTGGTAAGTCGCTGTCCGCTGGTAGACCAACACTGACGCCTAGTTCACAAACACAACATCTTGATGAAAGACTTCCCTCTGGACGAGCTGCTGGCTGCCACAGACCTCGAAAAGATCCAAGAAGCCGTTTACCTCATCTTCGCACACATTAACAAGAAGCTGAAGCTCTCGTAAGTTTCGGTCGTGGTCCGGGTCTAACCCACAGCCCATATCCCATCCGTCGAACTCTTCCGCTGGTGGAAGCTATATCGCACGACTTTAATGATCAGCTTTTGCGAGTCTTGGGCAGCCAGCGATTGATGTATATGGACTACACAAAATTCGACCAGGTTACCAACCAGGTGGCTGAAGTCTTTGGCGCTTGGGACGAAAATATGAAAGACTTTACCAACGTCGCCCGAGAAGGTAAGTCGATTGAGGTAGCATGTCCTGATGAGCAGTCACGCGGAGAAGGCAGGAAAAGTTCATCTCGATTAAGATCACCCCAGCCCATGCCCAGCTCCATGAGCGGGTGACGTATCTTCAGGCCTTTCGTCGTTCACATGAGCAGCTACGAGTCATGACGAGCTCTACGCGGAACTTTACCGGCCTCGGCGGAGACGGTCTTATGGAAATTGACATGGACGAGGAAGTCAGGCTAAGCTATGAGAGCGTTAAAAACGTTGACGTCCTGGACGTTAGTCCCGGTAAGCTGCGAGACCACTTGACCTTTTGAGCGCTGATGTTTGTAGAAGGGGCAGAGATCTGGTACACTGCAGAGACAGCGTACAATGACCGTGTCGCAAGAATTGAGAACCAAATCATCTCTCGACTTCGCGACCGTCTGGCAACGGCTCGGAACGCGCAGGAAATGTTCCGGGAATTTTCCAAGTTCAACACCCTGTTTGTGCGACCAAAGGCAAGTCTCGAAAAGGTCGAACCTACCTGACCCGTAGATCCGCGGAGCGATTCAAGAGTATCAGACACGTTTGATCGATTCGGTGAAAGACGACATCCGTCGGCTCCGTCAAAAGTTTACCGCCAACTACCGCAATTCCGAAGCATACCACATGTCGCAGATGCGTGATCTTCCGGGAGTCTCCAGTGCGATAATTTGGGCGCGACAGATAGAACGTCAACTCTTGACCTACATGAAACGAGTCGAAGACGTCCTTGGAAAGGGCTGGGAAAGTTACGCGGAAGGTCACAAGCTCCAGGTTGAAAGTGCTTCCTTCCGAGCAAAGCTCGACACCAAACCCCTGTACGACGCTTGGATCGCTGAGATTACCCGCCGCGGGGATCTGACTATCAATGGACGACTGTTTGACGTCATCCGCACTCGAGCTACCGCCACTAACGCACAAGGCCAGCTACAATTGGTGGTCCAATTTGATCCACAAATCATCGCCTTGTTCAAAGAAGTTCGAGCCTTGATATGGCTGGGATTTCCGGTGCCTCTCACAATCAGCCATCGAGCAAAAGATGCAAAACGAGTGTATCCGCACGCTGTCAGTCTTATGGAAAGCGTTAGGACATATACGCAAACGTCGGACTTGATCGATAGCAACCCTGGTATTGCCGTCTTGCTTGCGAGCTACCGCAATCATGTTCAGCAGATGATTGCGAAAGGTACGTGTTCCAGCTCACAAGACTGCTGCGCCCTAACAACAGGCATGAACATGCAGTGGGATCACCTGGTTCACGCGTACGAAGGCCATCGCTTCCTGCCAGGTGCCGCCGACGGGCGAGAAAGTCGTCACTTTGCGTTCGTGAGGGAATTTGCCAGTGTCGTGTCGCTACTTCAAGACAAGACCGCAGCTCTCATCGAGATCTCAGCCGACATCTCTCGCAACGTCGAGGAGCTGAGCAAGTGCGACTTTGATTCAGATTCCTTCTCCAAGCTGCTGGGTCAAATCCAGAAGACCGTGAGTTCTCGAACACAAGGGATCCAAGGAACCAACGTCAGATTGATCACCTCAACTTGGAAAACTACAGCAACCTAGATGCCTGGGTCGTTACCCTGAACGACCGAATTGACCAAGTCTTCGCAGAGCGCTTAAGGGTTGCGGCCGAAGAGTGGTGCAACGAATTCAGCAAGGGTAACGATGACATGTCTAACGGCGACACACAAACCTCTCCAGTCGGCGCCAAAGTAAGTTTGATACCGTACGATGTACCACATGAAACTGACTAGCCAGTCTTCCAACATTCGCATCAAGCCCTTGATCCACGAGGTTAGGATCCGGAACCAGGTCATCTACCTTGATCCGCCTATCGAGTTCGCGCGACAAGAGTGGTTGAACCAGTTCCAGAGCGCTCTAGGAGTCGTTTGCAATCTGATTCGTATTCGGAGCTCGAGATATGAGATCACCCTGCAGGTGCAAGAGGACAGCCCAGAAGATTTGACCTACATGAGTTTGGTGAGTCAGCGCTGTGAATATGTTCGTTGATGGCGCAGATTACCACTCTTGCTGAAGGCGTCTTGGACAGACCGCTCGCTCTTATCGAGGACAAAGTGCAAGTTGTCACGCAGTATGTCGACAAATGGCTGCAGTTTCAGTCACTTTGGGACCTAGAGGCGGAACACGTTTACCAGGTGAGTTGTAATTATTGACCATGGAAACTAATGTCAGCGTCTCGGCGACTCTTTGGCGGACTGGGGCAGTCTTTTGTCTGACATTCGACAAGCTCGAACCACCTTCGACACCACAGACACTCGTAAAGACTTTGGTGTCTGCGCCATCGACTATGCCAACGCTCAAAGCAAGGTCAATGCCAAATACGATTCGTGGCAGCGAGAGCTCCTTGCGTACTATGGTGGAAAGCTCGGCGCGTCAATGAAGGAGACATACTCGGCGATCCTTAAATCTCGCACAGAGTTGGAGACTTTGGCTATCGAAGGAAGCTCAACGGCTCAGGCCGTGGCTTTCATCACTTTCGTACAGGACCTCAAGAAGAACGTCGACAAATGGGCTCCAGATATCGAGCAGTTTACGTCTGGTCAAAAGACGCTAGAGCGACAGCGGTACGCGTTTGCCTCGGATTGGCTGTATGTGGACCAGGTGCAAGGAGAGTGGAGCGCGTTCTCAGATCTGTTGAAAAGAAAAGATGATTCAATTCAGGAGCAAATCGGCAAGTCGGCAGTCTTGTGGGCGAACAATAGCTAACAGAACAGCCGGCCTTCAACTCAAGATCGTTGCAGAGGACAAGGTGGTCGATCAACGCATCCGTGACTTTGTTGCGGAATGGGAAAGCAACAAGTAAGCGACGTGCTTGTAGCCCAAGTTGACCACAGACCCCTTCAGGGAAACATCAAGGCGGAGATGGCCATCAACACTCTCAACATATTCGAGGGCCGCCTCATTCGTGTCTCTGAAGAGTATAATCTTGTGTGTCGCGCCAAAGAAGCTCTCGACCTCGAGCATACCAAAGATGATCGATTGCAGCCTGTGACTGAGGAGTTGCGCGATCTGAAGGCTGTGTGGACGGCCTTGTCAGGGGTCTGGAGCAGGCTTGGGCAACTCAGAGAGACCGTCTGGTCCGCTGTGCAGGTGAGCATGCTACGAGTCAGGAATGTGCTGATCAGCAGCCGCGCAAGATCCGACAAGAACTCGACGCCATCATGGCTTCCACGCGTGATATGCCAAGCCGTATGCGCCAATATGCTGCGTTCGAATTTGTGCAAGATACTATCCGAGCCCTTCTCAAGGCCAACATCTTGGTATCCGAACTCAAATCTGAGGCTCTTCGAGAACGCCATTGGTCCAAGCTCTACAAGTCCCTTCGCATGCCTTCCGGCTATTCAGCTTCGAGTATGACCCTCGGTCAGGTATACGATCTTGATCTCAAGAGGAACGAAAGCTTGATCAAAGAGGTCGTCATACAGGCGCAAGGTGAAATGGCGTTGGAGGAATTCCTCAAGCAAGTCCGGGAAACTTGGACTTCGTACTCTCTTGACTTGGTCAACTATCAGAACAAGTGCAGGCTCATCAGGTGCGTGATCCATGATGCCGTTTGCTAACCATCCTCAGAGGCTGGGATGATTTGTTCAACAAATGCGGGGAGCATCTCAACTCCTTGACTGCGATGAAGCTTTCGCCATATTATCGAGGTGGGTTATTCGTCGTTGTTAATACTGATAATCAGTATTTGAAGAGGATGCTGCATCCTGTGAAGAGCGGCTCAACAGAATCCACGTTCTTTTCGGTAAGAAACAATGCGTAACGTTGCTGACTGTGAGACGTATGGATCGATGTACAGCGTCAGTGGGTTTACCTCGAGGGCATCTTCTCTGGCAGCGCCGATATCAAACACCTCTTGCCCGTTGAGAGCTCGAGATTTCAAAACATCAACTCGGAATTCTTGACCGTAATGAAAAAAGTCAACAAGTCGCCATTCGTCCTCGACATTCTCAACATTCCCGGAGTCCAGAAAAACCTCGAGCGCCTGGCGGACCTGCTGACCAAAATCCAGAAGGCGCTAGGAGAGTACCTCGAAAAGGAGCGATCATCTTTCCCCCGATTCTACTTCGTCGGGGACGAGGACCTGCTGGAAATCATTGGAAACAGCAAAGACATTCGGCGAGTCATGAAACACTTAAAAAAGATGTTTGCGGGTATCTCGACATTGCAGCTCGATGAAGACGAGACACAGCTGCTAGGCTTTGCATCAAAGGAAGGAGAGGAGATCGCATTCCGCCGACCCATCTACTTGAAGGATTTCCCCAAGATCAACGACTGGCTGGCAAAAGTGGAGTCTGAAATGCAGCTGTCACTCGCATCACTACTGGCGCAAGCTGTAACAGAACTCCGAGATTTCTTCTCTATTGGCAAGACAATCTCGGTAGACACTCTGCTCGCGTGGATCGATGCCTACCCCGCTCAACTTGTTGTTCTCGCCGTGCAGGTGGCTTGGACCAGCATCACAGAGGCGTCTATCGCTTCAGAATCCTTGCCAGACGTTCTCGCCCTTGTGTCGAGCACTCTCGACTTGCTGGCGGAAACTGTCCTTCAGGACATTGCAGTACTTCAACGACGGAAGAGTGAGCATTTGATCACAGAGCTGGTGCATCAGAGAGATGTAATCCGATCTTTGATGGGGACCGGGACGCGCGATCCCACCAGCTTTGAATGGCTTTATCACATGAGGTTTTACCTCAGCAATACCATCGACGATCCGCTCAAACGACTCGAAGTGCGCATGGCCGATGCCGTGTTCCCATACGGTTACGAATACCTGGGCATTCCCGACAGACTCGTCCAGACGCCTCTCACCGACCGATGTTACCTTACCTTGACGCAAGCGCTCAACAACCAGCTTGGTGGCTCACCCTTTGGTCCCGCTGGTACAGGCAAGACCGAGTCTGTCAAAGCGCTCGGTGTCCAGCTGGGTCGGTTCGTTCTGGTATTCTGCTGCGACGAAACGTTCGACTTCCAAGCCATGGGACGTATCTTTGTCGGTCTTTGCCAAGTCGGAGCATGGGGTTGCTTCGATGAATTCAATCGTCTGGAGGAGCGTATCTTGTCTGCCGTTTCGCAGCAAGTTCAAAGCATCCAACAAGGTCTGGCAGAGGCTGCGACCAATCCCAACGCCGAGGTCGAGCTAGTCGGAAAACGGCTCAGGATTAACACTCGGACCGGTATCTTCATCACCATGAACCCGGGATACGCTGGTCGATCGAACCTCCCCGACAACTTGAAAAAGCTCTTCCGAAGCATGGCCATGACTCGACCAGATCAAGAGCTCATTGCACAGGTCTTGCTCTTTTCCAAGGGTTTCCGCACCGCCGAAACGCTCGCGTCCAAGGTGGTGCCGTTCTTCAACCTTTGCGCCGAACAACTCTCGGCTCAACCCCATTACGACTTTGGTCTGCGAGCCTTGAAATCGGTCCTTGCCTCTGCAGGTATCCTAAAGCGAGACAGGCACCTCAAGGGTTCAGCGGCAGGCAATGGTGAACAGGTTGTGGAGCAGCAGATCATGATTCAATCGGTCACGGAGACCATTGTCCCCAAACTCGTGGCCGATGATGTACCATTACTCAAAGCGTAAGTCAACCTGTGGTCAAGCTGACTTCAGTCTGCTCGAAGATGTCTTCCCTGGCATCGAGTACGCGCCAGTTGATCTTGACGCGCTCAAAGCAAAAGTCATCGAAGTCTGCACCGAACGCCACCTTGTCCCAGGATCGTTGTGGATCGACAAGGTCGTCCAGCTCTACCAAATTCAGAATATCTCACACGGTCTGATGATGGTCGGTCCATCGGGATCCGGTAAGTCTCAAGCTTGGCAAGTGCTTCTTGCTGCTTTGGAACGCCTCGATGGCGTAGAGGGAATCCCGTACGTAATCGACCCGAAGGCAATCGATAAAGAAGCATTATACGGTAACCTCGACCCCACAACCCGTGAATGGAATGATGGTCTTTTCACACACATTCTGCGTAAGATCGTTGACAACGTCCGCGGCGAGACCACAAAACGACACTGGATTATCTTTGACGGCGATGTTGATCCAGAATGGGTCGAAAATCTTAACAGGTGAGATTGGTTTCCAGCTGCGAAAGCAAGGCTGACAATAGTGTGTTGGACGACAACAAGCTCCTCACCTTGCCGAACGGTGAACGTCTCAACCTCCCTTCAAACGTCCGGGTCATGTTCGAGGTGGAGCACTTGCGCTATGCTACTCTCGCCACGGTATCTCGTTGTGGCATGATCTGGTTTAGCGAAGAGGTCGTTGACACTGCCATGATCTGCCGCCAGCAACTTGATATCCTGCAAGCGGCTAGCATCGGGGCCGATGAGGATGATTCTTTCGACTATGCTGCCGGTGGCGTGACTGTCTCCGACACCGACGAGGTTCAAAAGCAGATTGTTACAATCTTCGAGCCTCACTTTGCTCCGGGCGGATTGGTGAATACCGCTCTTGAATTTGCCAAGAACACCCAACACATCATGGACTTTACCGTGACCCGGGCGCTCAGTACCCTCTTCTCCCTCCTTCGAGGTACTATTCGCAATGTTTTGGAATACAATGCTCGTCATTCCGACTTTCCCCTTTCACTGGACAAGGTCGAATCCTACGTTAGCAAGCGACTCTTGCTCAATGTCATCTGGTCTTTCTCCGGTGATAGTAGGCTTGACACTCGGGCGGAGCTTGGCGAGCATCTACGAAAGCATTCTGGTCTCGAAACTCCGACAATGAACCCAGGCGGATCGCTCATCGACTATGATGTTGATGTCGCGAGCGCTCAATGGATCTCATGGCAGTCCCGAGTTCCAACTGTCGAGGTGGAAACACACGCAATCACTGCATCAGATGTTGTGATCCCTACCATCGATACGGTCCGACACGAAGATGTCTTGTACAGCTGGTTGGCGGAACACAAGCCGCTCATGCTGTGTGGACCTCCAGGTTCTGGTAAAACGATGACGCTTTTCAGCGCCCTGCGGAAGCTGCCTGAACTCGAAGTTGTTGGCCTCAACTTTTCCAGCGCCACTACTCCGGAGCTCATTCTGAAAACGTTTGAGCAGTATTGCGAGTACCGGAAGACGCCAAACGGTGTCGTTCTTGCCCCGGTGCAGATCGGTCGATGGTTGGTCGTTTTCTGCGACGAGATCAATTTACCCGCTCTGGATAAATATGGCACTCAACGCGTCATTTCGTTCCTTCGCCAGCTCATGGAAGGCAACGGGTTTTGGCGCACGTCGGACCTCTCTTGGGTCAAGCTGGAGCGCATTCAGTTTGTGGGGGCCTGTAATCCACCTACCGATCCCGGTCGTGTGCCTCTCAGTCACCGATTCTTACGCCACGCTCCGGTCGTCATGGTCGACTACCCTGGAGAGATCTCGCTCAAGCAGATCTATGGCACATTCAATCGGGCTCTTCTCAAGGTCGCGCCCAACTTGCGCGGAAACTCTGACGCGCTCACGGATGCCATGGTGTCTTTCTATCTCGCTTCACAAAAGCGCTTTACCGCCGACATCCAAGCGCACTACATCTACAGTCCTCGTGAACTCACACGATGGAGTCGAGGTATCTACGAAGCGATCAAACCTCTGGAAACGCTTTCCGCTGAAGGGCTTGTGCGAGTATGGGCGCATGAAGCGCTACGCTTGTTCCAGGACCGCCTTGTCGCGGAGGATGAAAAGAGTTGGACGAATGCACTCGTCGACTCGATTGCGGCCGAGCACTTCCCCAACGTCGACCTCAATGAAGCACTAGCTCGACCCATCTTGTACTCTAACTGGACCTCGAGACATTACATCCCGGTTGACCGAGAACAGCTTAGAGAGTATACCAAGGCGAGGTTGAGAGTTTTCCACGAAGAAGAGCTCGACGTCCAGTTGGTACTTTTCAACGACGTGTTGGACCACGTTCTTCGCATTGACCGAGTTTTCAGGCAGGTCCAAGGACACTTGCTTCTCATCGGTGTGTCTGGTGGAGGAAAGGTAGGCTTACAGCAATGTACTCGACTGACTGCAGACCACATTGTCTCGCTTTGTCGCGTGGATGAACGGTCTTAGCATCTACCAGATCAAGGTATCCAATAAATACACTGGCGCAGACTTTGACGAGGACTTGCGAACGGTCCTCCGACGAGCAGGTTGCAAAGGCGAAAAGATCTGCTTCATCATGGACGAGTCAAATGTGCTCGATTCCGGCTTCCTCGAACGGATGAACACTTTGCTCGCCAATGCTGAGGTACCAGGCCTCTTCGAAGGAGATGAGCACGCTGCTTTGATGACTGCTTGTAAAGAGGGTTCCCAACGAGACGGTCTCATGCTCGACTCTCACGAAGAGCTTTACAGGTGGTTCACTCAGCAAGTCGCCAGAAACTTGCACGTCGTCTTCACCATGAACCCGCCTGCGAACGGTCTCGCTTCCCGCGCTGCCACGTCACCGGCGCTATTCAACAGATGTGTCTTGGATTGGTTTGGAGACTGGTCCGATCAGGCGCTGTATCAAGTTGGATTTGAGTTTACGCAAACTCTCGACCTCGAATCACCAACATACAATCCGCCTGTACCGTTCCCAACGGCATACCGAGACCTCGCTGACCAACCAACACACCGCCAGGCAGTGATCAACGCCATGGTGTTTGTCCATCAATCCATGCGAGAGATCACGACAAAACTGGCCAAACGGCAGGGAAAATACAACCACGTCACACCGAGACACTTCTTGGACTTGTGAGTTGCCGAACCCGATACAGCTAACAAGCAGTATCAACCACTATGTCCGCCTGTTCAACGAGAAGAAGGAGGAGCTTGAAGAGCAGCAGCGTCATCTCAACGTCGGACTCGACAAGCTCCGAGATACCGTCAGTCAAGTCTCGGAGCTGCGAAAGAGCTTGGCGTCGAAGAGTTCGCAACTCGAAGCCAAAAATGCTGAGGCAAATTTAAAGCTTCGACAAATGGTTTCTGATCAGCAAGAAGCTGAGGCGAAAAAGGCGGCGTCTATTGAGATACAAGCTGCGCTCGAGACGCAGGACGAGTACATCCGACAACGACAAGAGATTGTCAAGGAAGATCTTGCTCAAGCCGAACCTGCCGTGTTGGAAGCTCTCGCAGCTGTCGGGAATATCAAAAAACAACATTTATCAGAAGTCAGATCGATGGCCAACCCGCCCGAGGCGGTCAAGCTCGCAATGGAATCCGTTTGTACGGTTCTTGGCAACCAAATCGAGGGCTGGAAGACGGTTCAAAGTGTTATTCGCCGCGACGACTTTATCTCGAGCATTCAAAACTTCGACACTAAGAAGATGTCCAGGAGTATCCGTGACAAGATGATGCGCGATTACATCGGGAAACCGGCATTCAACTACGAGACGGTCAATCGCGCGAGTAGAGCCTGTGGGCCGTTGGTCCAATGGGTCATTGCGCAGGTTCGGTTCTCAGAGATCCTGGAAAAGGTCGCCCCGCTTCGACAAGAGGTCGCTTCGCTGGAGCAACAAGCGGAAACGACGAAACATCAAGCACAAGTTGTCATGGAAACGGTTGCCGAGCTCGAGGCCTCTATTGCCCAATACAAGGAGGAGTATGCCCTGCTGATCAGCGAGACGCAGGCCATCAAGAGTGAAATGGACCGGGTCCAGGGCAAAGTTGACAGGAGCATGACACTGCTTCAGAGCTTGTCTTCGGAACAGGAACGATGGGACGCTGGGAGCAAAACTTTTGACTCGGAGATGGGCACGATCGTTGGTGACGTCCTCATCTCGGCGGCGTTTCTCGCGTACAGCGGTTTCTTTGATCAACATTACCGTGACATCATGCGTCGCGAATGGACAGAGCATCTCGCTGAGGCCGGTGTGTCATTCAAGGCCGACTTGGCGCTCGCAGAATTTTTGTCCACCGCCGACGAAAGGCTCGGATGGCAATCCAACTCGCTACCCGCGGATAACCTGTGTGTTGAAAACGCTGTCATGCTCAAAAGATACAACCGATACCCTCTTATCATCGATCCAACGGGCCAAGCGACATCGTTCCTTCAGAACGAGTACAAGGACAGGAAAATCACCGTCACCAGTTTCCTGGACGAAGCGTTCCTCAAAAACCTTGAGAGCGCTTTGCGTTTCGGTAACCCACTGCTCATTCAAGACGTGGAGAACCTTGACCCAATCCTCAACTCGGTGCTTAACCAAGAACTTCGCCGCACCGGCGGTCGAGTACTGATCCGTATCGGCAATCAAGACATTGACTTCTCGCCATCGTTCACCATGTTCCTCTCCACGCGCGACCCATCTGTCGAGTTCTCTCCCGATATTTGCTCGCGGGTCACGTTTGTCAACTTTACCATGACTCGAAGCAGTCTACAAACTCAGGCGCTCGACAAGGTTCTGAAGGTGGAACGACCGGAGATTGATCAGAAGCGCACTGATCTGATGAAACTGCAAGGCGAGTTCCGATTGCGACTCCGTCATCTCGAGCGTTCACTTCTTCAAGCGCTCAACGAGTCGTCCGGCTCAATCCTCGACGACGACAAAGTCATCGAAACGCTCGAGGTGCTGAAAAAGGAAGCCGCAGATGTCACCCGCAAGGTGGAAGACACTGAAGTGGTCATGAGAGAAGTGGAAGCCGTCACAGGCGAATACCTACCGCTTGCCCAAGCGTGTAGCGGCATCTACTTTACCCTGGAGCAACTTGGTACGATCAACCACTTTTACCAATTCTCTCTCGCCTTCTTCCTCGATATCTTCGACTACGTTCTCTTGCAGAACCCGAGATTGAAGGATATTGTGGATCCCACGCAGCGCAAAGGAGTGTTGTTTGACGACTTGTTCTTGGTCACCTTTCAAAGGACCAGTCGGTCATTGCTTCATACGGACCATGTGGTCTTGGCGCTGAGTCTCGCAAAGCTGAAGCTGAGAGGCGATGACGTTGAGAGGCTAGCGGAGGAGCTGGATGCGGTCTTGGAAGTGCCAAGCGGAAACGCATTAGCCATCAGTCAGGAACAGAGGCGAAGCATGGAAAGCCATCTTGGGCGGGACATGTATCGAACGCTTGAAGCTGACATGGCGGCAAACGAGTCTGAATGGAAATCCTTTGCCAGCGAAGACAAAGAAATGCCCTGGCCGTGGGCACCGGCCGACGGTAAGCGCCAAAACTGAGCTCAGAAAGAGTACTGATAACAGACCTTGTTATTGCAGCAAGGCGAATAATGATGACGAAGCTGTTCCGATGCGACCGCCTGGTGCAAGCCATCGCTTCATTTTCCAATAAAGCCTTCGGTTCGGACATTACGGATCAGACTGATTTTGACCTTTTGGCGATGGTGAATGACGAGGTCGGACCCGCCAATCCCGTTGCGCTCGCTTCGGTACCAGGATACGATGCAAGTTACCGCGTCGACAACCTCTGTCGAACAGCTGGCGTAACCTGTATATCCGTGGCTATGGGGTCTATCGAGGGCTTCCGCCTGGCCGAACAGGCCATCGCGTCGGCAGCACGCACGGGCTCGTGGGTTTTGCTCAAGAACGTACACCTTGCGCCTGGCTGGCTTGGACAGCTCGAGAAACGACTTCACAGTCTTTCACCTAGTAAGAGCTTCAGGCTCTTCCTGACTATGGAGACCAACCCAGTCATTCCCATCAACATCCTGCGCCAGTCTCGTGTGATCATGAACGAACCTCCACCCGGAGTTCGGGCAAACTTGCTCGACACCCTCCGAGGTCTGCCTGAAAGCCGACTTTCCTCTGGTCCTGCCGAGAAGGGACGACTCTACTTTTTGCTTGCTTGGTTCCACGCCGTGATTCAAGAACGTCTGCGATATCTGCCACTCGGTTGGTCTAAGGGCTACGAATTCAACGATTCCGACTTCGACTCGGCGCTGAACACCATCGACCTTTGGTTGAACGCGTTGGCAAAAGGGAAATCGAACGTGAACCCTGCGCAGATTCCTTGGGCTGCCCTGCGCACACTCATCAAACAAGCGGTTTACGGAGGAAGAGTCGATTCAGACTACGATCAGCGAGTCGTAGACGCATTTGTTGACCGTATCTTCACCCCGAAAGCCTACGACTCGGATTTCGTGCTTGTGCAGCACAGTGAGGGGGGATTGAATAGCCCAGAGGGAACGCAGATGAGCCAATTCATTGCTTGGGCACAGGCCTTGCCTGAACGAGAACCGCCGGCTTGGTTGAGCTTGCCAACAAGCGCAGAGAGCGTTGTAGCTGCAGCTGAGGGTAAGTTTATTTGTATGCGCTTGTTGACATCTAGGTCAAGCCACGATTGTGAAGCTCAGAAAGATGAGGACAACCGAGGACGACGATGATGATGAGACGATCTCATCGTCTACCGCTACCTCCAGTCGACCCGCCTGGATGAACACGTTGAAACTTCATGCCGAGGAGTGGCTCGCCAGCTTGCCTGCGACTCTCGCATCGCCGCCAAATGAACGTTCGCCTTTGGCGAGATTCTTTGCTCGGGAGACATCTACGGGTCAAATGCTGTTGAAGAGAATCAGGCAAGACTTGGAGGATCTCAAGGGAGTCTGTTGTGGTGACATCAAGCAGACGAACGAATTGCGCGCACTCATGTCCGATTTGAACAGGGGTGGGTGAATTTTCACTTCCGGGACATCAGCTGATCTTAGGCACCATCCCCTCACATTGGAACAAGTATAAAACTCCTCGCGGAACAGCTGTAGGACTGTTCATCGTTGATCTCAAAGCTCGTCTAGCTCAACTAGAATCTATCGCCGCGGAGCCGACTTCTCGACGTGGCGTCTGGCTAGGGGGTTTGTTCCAACCAGAAGCGTACATCACAGCGACTCGTCAAGCGATAGCGCACCAAAAGGGATGGTCGTTGGAACAACTCGTGCTCAGTCTGGAAGTGGAGGAGTCGTCAGGCGAGGAGTCGTTTGTCGTTCAAAGTGGGTTTAGCAGATCGCGTCCCCGTTCGTCATGCTCACTCTCAGGTCTCAAGCTTTCAGGCGCCTCTTGGAATCAGGGTCGTCTTGTGCTGAACGAAGGTCAATCGGTGTCTCTAAAGGCGTCGCAGCTGAGCTGGACGAAGAGGGACGCCGTGAAAGCTCGGAGTGGAACGGTAAACCTGCCCGTGTACTTGAACGGGGACCGAAGCGAGGTGCTATTTGCTGTCGACCTGGAGACAAACGGGGTGGAGCAGGACGAGGTGGCTCAACGAGGAGTGTGCTTGACGGCTGTGTAGGTAGAAACATAGTTAGATTTACGATTATGAAGCTTTTTACAGCTCGGCATCTGGCCTGGAGAACAACGCTCCATGAGCTGGCGAGTGACAGTCGCGATTCTTTACATTCTTTGTTGGATACAAATGCGGGGTATGATTGACGTCATTCATTGCGCCTTGTGTTTTCTGTTTCGTCGTGATGTCCTCTTCCCGATATGCAACACCTCCTCGTCACTTCATGATGGCACCTGATTTTTGTTGATCTCCCGCTATAGTCCTTGTGCGTCTCACATCTGAAGCACAGACAATTTTTGGCCAGAGACGGCCCCAACCCAATCGCCTTGATCGGTAAACGCCAAATTATTTACTTCCGAATCAGCAGTCCAAGCTTTGGAGGGAAGGATGTCGACGGCTTTGGTAGGCGAGGGCGTCCGGTTCGTAGCGGGAGTAGCGGGTGGGGAGAGGGCATAAGCTGGGCTTGGGTTCTTGGTAGCGGATCGGGATTCGGAGCGAGGGGTCGGAAGTGGGCCCGTCAGGTCATACATGAGGAGTTGGCCGTCGTCGCCTACAGTTAGTCTCGGCGGCAGAAGCCGAAGGTGTGCTCACCGCAACTGGCAATCCAACCGCCGGCTGAACCTTCGTTTCCGCCTGCTCCCCAGGAGATGGCGCCAAGAGCTCCTTGGTGGCCAATGAGCTCGGCGACAGGCTGGCCTGGTGATCGCATGTCTAGAATAAAGGTTTTCGAGTCATCGAGACCGAAACAAGCCAGCATGTGTCTGTGCGTCAGAGGGTGCGCTAACGGGGGACAAGGCTGATCTTACTGTTCGGTGTTGCTGAAAGCTATTCTCGATAACGGAGCTCCAGTGACCGATTCATACAGTATCGTAGAATGTTCCAGTTGTCGCAAATCGAAAGCTCGTAGTGATCCGTCCGCACCAACGGAGACGAAGATATCAGGAGACTGCGGAAGCCAAGCGCTATGATTTCAGCATGTCGCTTGCGCTTTCCGCCCTTGCACTTACAGATCGTATACCGCTCGATCGTGTGCGATGAGTTGTGTCAATGCCTGTGCACTGTTTATATCCCACAAAGTCGCCGTGGTGTCTATGGAGCAGGTAACGATGGACTCTGGACGCGTAGGGTTCCACGCGAAAGATGTGATAGGCGGGAGACTGCTTTGCGGAGATTTACTCTAAACATGAGCTTCAGGCCTGTATCATCATCATCAGAAGCTCACATTTGTCAGAACGCTTCGAGTGTTCAACTCGTGCGAGACGTATCCGTTATTCCTCCCAACGTATCCCCGACCACCACCGTCGTCCCAGCTTGCCGAAATGTCCCAAATTCTCAAGACGTCTCCTGTCGTGGCCAGCAGCTCAGCTTGGGCATCTCCATCGTTATATGCGTTGCCGAGGACCGATTGAGAAGGTTCCCATCCGACTTTGGTCGCTGGAAAGCCCAACGTCACGTTCGCTATCTGCTGAAGCTCATGTGGTCTGCTGGGATTTTGATCCACGACGATGAGTTTATTGAGCGGTCCCGGAACAAGAGTAGTTAGAGCAGCTCGGAAGGGATGCTGTGGGGCATGAGAGAAACCGAGGCCGTAGAGGGGGACTATGATCAGTAATGAACAAGGTGGAGGCTTATTGACGGAGAAGGAAGGATGTCTCGGACGTACACTGCGATTCATACTGCATGAAACCTGCTTGACTCATTTTATCCACGCGTCCCAGCGGTAGTTTGAGCTGTAGCGAGGTAGTCAAGTTCTATCGAAGCATACGAGGAGTGAAGAGGAAGAGTACGAGATGAGAGATCAGGTTAGATGCTGAAACGCGACACGGTCGCCTTTACCGATCATTTAGCTCTTCGGTTCCTTTCATCCTCCATCTTATCCCCTCGTCTCCTTCATGTCCACCCAGGACTATGTCGCCAAATATGAAAGAAGGAGAGCTATGCGGGAGAAGGTCGAGACGTATTGGATAGATGAGCCCAGACGTAAGTGCATCAACTGAATCTGGCCGGTGCACAACTCTTACTCCAGGTCCACCCGGCTCTCTCGATGCTTCCTTGAAGAAGCACACAACGTTGCTGAACAAGCTACGAACGAATCTCCTTGTCGGACCATCTGATGCTCTGATCAAAGAGATCGACGGTCTGACTTTGACCAAGTACCTGGAAGAGATTGTAGCCGCTGTGGTTGAAGGAGCTTCGAGGGGCAAAGGTGATGCGGAGGTTGCAGTGGATGTGAGTTGCAGTCTCACGATTGCCGCTGATTACATAGATCATCATCCATCTCCATACTCGACTGGCTCCCGACTTCTTCCCGCTCGTTCTCAGCCCCCTTCTTGCTGGATTGGTACCTGGACAAGCAGCGAAGGATGCGGACAAAGAGGAGAAAGAACGTATCGCCAGGCAGAGGATCTTGCTGCGGATAGTCGCCGAGTTGGGTCTCGTCGATGCATGGCCTGAGGGAATCAAGAAGGGTGCCAGCGAAGTTGGCAAGGTCATACAAGCCCTGGTGAGTTCGCAGGCAGATGAATGGATCGAGGCCAATGTCAGACGAATGGTGATCCTCAATTTATCAATCTCCCCTTAATAGCTGCTTTTTTGAAGTCCTTCTCCCGCACCTACCTTGGGCCGCTGCCCGAGTCTTTGGAAGCCTTGCCGGAGGGTGTCGAAGAGCTCGTGCCAGCCGACATACAGGCCAAAATGCGAGAGCTCTTTGTTGGCTACTTCAACTCTGCTAGCAAGACGCTGGTCAAGGGACAAATTGTAAGTCATCATTCTTGTTGTCGAGATCCGAGCCGTTCTCATGTTAGAAACTCTTAGAGCAAGACAAACGCAATCACGAGGCATACATCAAATCTGGAGAGATCTTTGAGGACCGTCAACAAGCATACGAAAAGATGACTCGAGCTGTCGAGCGCCTTACCACTGGTGTTCAATCTCTCGCTGATCTCCTTGGCTTGGCTCCACCTACGCTTCCCACTGCCGCTACACTGTCAAAGTCTGGGCTGCAGATCGTAGAGGGCCAGTCGTCATTCACCGTCCGAGATGACGGGCCTGTTGCCGGGGGCATCTGGGACGATGAGGAAGAGCGCAACTTTTACGAGGAAGTAATCGATCTGAAAGAAGTAATTCCAGCAAGCCTGCTCGGTATCAAGGAGGACAAGACGTCTAATGAAGGAACGGTTCACGACAGCGAATCACAAGCGAAGGAAGCTGAAGAGAAGCAGAAGCAGGATGAGGAGAACATGCGACGATTGCTGGAGGATACGGAGCGCGAGAGACCTGAAGTGGACGTCGAGGCTACAGAGGCTGCAGCGGATACGCCTCTGGGCTCACCAGCGCCCGTTCCCGTATCTCTGGAAGCTGAAGCCGACGAAGCAGTCCCCTCAATCGATACGCTCGCGGAAGAAGATGGACTTCAATCCGGTCCTGCCGCTCGACTCAACGCTCTCTTTGCAGCGCTTCCCGAAGCCGTCAACAGAGAGATCATCGACAAGCTTGCAGTGGAGTTTGCTACTCTCAACTCGAAGCCCGCTCGTAAACGCCTCATCCGACACATTGGTGCTGTACCCAAGAACCGCACAGATCTGTTACCTCACTATGCACGCTTTCTCGCTACTCTCGATCCGTACATGCCCGATGTAAGCGCAGGCGTGCTCGAGATTTTGGACGAGGAGATGCGGTATCTGCAGCGGAAACGACACGTCCGCGAGCTCGACAGTGTGCGCTTGAAAAACGTCCGATTTTACGGAGAGCTCGCAAAGTTCAAAGTCGCCAAACCATATGCGATATTGCATGTCTTGAAAGTATTCCTGGACGAGTTCAAGTGGAACATTGAGAATATCGCGAATTTGCTGGAGAATTGCGGCAGATTTTTGCTTCGTTACGAAGGCACAGCGGTTACAGCGAAGAGCATGGTCAGTCGTCCCGTGGGAGTCGAAACTAAACGAGCAGGTTGAACTCATGAGGAGAAAGCAGGGGAACTCCCACTTGGACCAGCGGCAAATCGTCATGCTAGAAAACGCATTCTATATGTGCAACCCACCTGAACGAGTGGTCCGAGAAACGGTACAGCTCACACCGGTGCAAAGCTTTATTCAACATCTTCTCCACGATGTTTTGATGAAGCGGACTCTTGACAAGGTCATCAAGCTTCTTCGAAAGCTGCATTGGGAAGACCAAGAGGTGTACGATTACCTCATGACTTCTTTTACCGAGATCTGGGAGATTAAATTTGGAAATATCCCATTCATCGCGGCTCTTGTGTATGATTTACAGAGATATCATCCCGATTTCACTATGGCTGTCGTCGACCAGGTATTGGAAGATGCTCGAGTCGGCATGGAGGTGAGTTGTGTGTTGTGCGCGCGCGCGCTGATCGATAGGAAAACATCTTCAAGTATAATCAGCGCCGAATTTCGACGATCAAGTACCTTGGAGAGCTGTACATGTACCGAATCATCAACGCTGCCATCGTCTTCGATACGCTCTGGTCGCTTATATCTTTCGGCCATGATCAGGGTCTGCCGGTCCCTGGCAGAGACAGTCCTATCGATTCGGTAGACGATTTCTTCCGGGTCAGATTAGTCTGCACTCTTCTTGATGCTTGTGGAGCCTGCTTCGATAGGGGGTCGACGAAGCGCAAGCTTGACCATTTCTTGGTCATCTTCCAAGTGAGTGCACGATCCCCGTGCAGCTGCTTGGGCTGACATCAGTTATATGTGGTGTGCAAGTCGGAAATCCCTATGGACGTAGATTTCATGCTGAATGACACGCTCGAGGTGAGGACGATGCTATGGGCAAGAGGCTGACTCTCAGAGTATCCGCCCCAAAGCCCCACGACTCAAGACGTTCGCTGCCGCAGCGGCAGCTGTAGACGAATTGCTCGCCAGCCAAGCGCAAGAACAAGACCACGGCGATGAAAGCGCCAGCGAGGATGGAAGTGAAAATGGTGAAGTGCGTGCTCCGATTCAGGACGAAGAAGAAGACACTGCGCCAACTACTGTCGGTATCGAAGACGAAGATGACGACAACGATGTCGTTGTTATCCGCGATCAACACAAACATGACGAAGCGGACGAAGAAGCTCAGACCGACTTTGATAGGGAGTTTGCGCGCATGTTGGCAGACACGACCGATGCGCGTCGAGAAAGGAAAGCTCCGGCTCCGATCTTTGACACGGCTGTGCCGCTCATCAAGCGCCGTGCACAGCCTGCTGTGGGCGCTGCGGGCCCAGCGACAAACGGTCTAGCAGCGGCACCGCCTGCGCAGGGCGGAATGAATTTTACGTTGTTATCGAAAAGAGGAAACAAGCAGCAGATGCGCAACCTAGATATCCCGTTGGACTCTGCGATCGCGGTGAATTCAATGTCGCACCAACAGCGCAACAAAGCAGAGCAGGAGCAGCTGAAACGCCTTGTCTTGCAGAATGAGCGTAGACTGGAAAAGTCGGAAATGCAGGGTGAGTTGGTGATACGGGAGTGCGACTACAAGGCAAACGGCTGACGAACAGATATTGAGGATGACATGAAAGCAAGAGGGATCAGGCTCCGTTACACGCATTCTTGAAGCTAGCTTGGGCAATGCTCTCGTTGGGTGTCATGGCAGTCTTCCATTGGACCTATGACCTAGGATCACTTGCGTGCCAGTCGCCATCGTGCACAGAGGAGGCTAGCCAGTCTCTGACACTGCGCTAGACACTGTACCAACCGTGGCGTCACGGTACTAGACAGAAGGACAGCGATATGCATGCATCGTTACACCCTACAAAAATCATACTAGAACCCGCCCACTGATCTCGCCTAAAACTCGTCCGGCGCAACAAAGCGGACCCGGGTGCCATTGGCGGTCCGCATGAGAACGCCCATGTTTTCGTACTGCAGTCAGCACTGGTCGCGAGCCGTCATGTGCCAAACTCACCTCCAAGACCGTGTCCATGAGCTGGGTATCCGTGAATCCCTTTGCGAGCACTCTCGACCGTACATCCACCATTGCCATCTCTTCCAACTCGTCCTCATCATAATCCTCCTCACTTGCGCCTCGTCTCCTCGCTCCAGCCCCTGCCATGTCTTTGAGGATCCTGAAGATTTTGCTCGTATCCGTTTGATCCTCCCCTGTCCTACCTTGGTTCTCGTACAAACTCGCCTTTGACACATCCATCAACCGTAAAGCCTCGTCGACATCGCCCTGTCCGACGACATTGTCCATACGTAATCTTGCCAGAGCTTGCGACAGACGCAAGACAGCCAAGAGGGTACGCGCCGAAACGTAAGAATATTGTTTATCATCCGCCTCGTCTTCCTTTTGTTGTTTACGCATTTGGACGTAGGACGAGACAATGTATTCCGACATTGCTGTAGGAACAATTGGGCGGACTTTTCGGCATTCAGCAATATAATGCCGCATGAGCGTAGGCTCGATCGGTTCGAAATCCAGCTGAGGGTGCGTGTTGTGCATGTGAACATAGGTGACGTGTTGCGCGAGACGCTCGTCATCGTCTCGTGAGGGCGTGTCGAGGATGAGGAATAAGACGTCGAAACGCGACAGGAGAGCTGCGGGGAGGTTGATGTTCTCTACTGGTGAGATTTTAGGGTTATATCGACCGTAAAGCGGATTGGCAGCTGCGAGGATAGATGTTCGGGCATTAAGGGTGGTGGTGATTCCTGCTTTCGAGATAGAGATGGTCTGTTGTTCCATGACCTCGTGGATGGCTGTACGATCCGATTCGTCCATCTTGTCAAACTCGTCGATGCAACAAATACCGTTATCAGCGAGGACAAGCGCTCCGCCTTCGAGCACCATCTCGTCGGTGACCGGATCGCGCATGACGGCAGCGGTAAGACCGACACCAGACGATCCCCGACCAGTGGTGTAGACGCCTCGAGGGGCGACTTTGGTGATGTACTTGAGTAGTTGCGATTTGGCAACACCTGGATCACCCATTAAACAAACGTTGATATCGCCTCGAATCTTCATTCCATCGCTGACGTTTTTGGTAACACCGCCGACGAGAAGCAGCAACAATGCCTTCTTCACATCCTCGTGGCCGTAAATCTCCGGAGCGATCGAGTTGGCGAGACGCGAGTAAAGGTTCGGGTCGTCACCAAGTTCTCTAATCGCTTCTTCGATCTCTGGCGTGATTTCCATGG
Source organism: Papiliotrema fonsecae (assembly GCA_035773095.1). NCBI lineage: Eukaryota > Fungi > Basidiomycota > Tremellomycetes > Tremellales > Rhynchogastremaceae > Papiliotrema > Papiliotrema fonsecae. The sequence continues at coordinate 756,963 of JAHRBW010000007.1, forward strand.
CGTGGTATTGCTTCTTGAGCTGGTGGACGTGCATTGCCTCGAGGAATGTGTCCTGCAGCAGGCCCGCTCGGATCGCTCGGAAACCGGTGTATGGTGTTGGCAAAAAGATTCCGGAGATGTTGACGACGTCACCAGGGTTGACCGCTCGGGCGAGCGTACCGTAGAGGTGAATTGTCATTGATCGCGGAATGTGTCCGACGGGCACTTGATCGGCCATTTCCTGGATCTTGACTTCTTGGAATGGCCTGAATCGCGATGCTCTGGTCTGCATATGGAGTTGACCGTTCGTTTGATTCTTCTGACATTGCTCTGATGGGCACGTGGCGAGAGGAGTGAAGGATTTTGAGGCGACTTCCTGGAAGATTTCGTTTCCGCACGAATCGCATGTGTAGGCGTTGACAAGGAGAAGGGGCTTGACTTCGGAAACACGGGTGACGATACCTCGTACAGTGATGAGTTTTCCGAGATGAGCGCCGCGGACGGCTCGGACGGCGAGCACATCGTTGTTGCGTGGTGGGCGGAAGTAGACGTTGCTGAGGTCAGGCGGGCGTAGAGAGCGCAAGGGATCAACTTACTATCGCCTCATGAGCTCTGGTGGGAACATGCCGCCTTCGGCTCGCTCGCCATTCATGATCTGCTCGTTCATCTCTCGTCTTTGCTGCATGATAAGATCCAGCACGTCCTCGGTATAATCCATCTCTGCATCGGGTTCGGGCAGGAGTTTATCAATAGCGTCGCAGAACAGCTGGACATATCGGCGCGTGTTCTTCAAAATGTTCTGCAATAACGAGGTGTTGTCTGAGAACTGTCGTCAGTACTTACACATCAAGCCGACGCACCTTTCGTAAATCAGCGAGATCAATCACAACTTCGGCCGTTTGTCTGTTGGCTACCCTTCTCAACACTTTCATATATTTCGCTTTACTCCTCTGTCCTCGCTCATCGTCGTCGTCCACACCCAGGTCGTCAATATTGTCTGCGAGATCTTCCTCTGCCTCCTCATCGTCGTCGGCGGGGAGATCGCGTCGTGCTCGTGGTGGGGGTACGTAACGGGATAGGAAATCGGAAATCTTCTCCAGCTCCTCGGCGTAGTCTATTTGGATCCCTGCTACGGGCAGTACACCGACGTTTGTCGCCATGGTCTTGTAGTGCTATATAGACAGGTGGAGATAGCAGGAAACAGGCGCAGCGTTGGATATGGTTGTTGTAATGTTCAGTTTGAACGCGTCTGTTCCAATGTGCTAAATCACTTTCAACGCGTCAAAACGCGCCATGACGTGGCATTGTGATACACACCAACCAACCGTCTTCCACCCCGGGCCCATGGGTAGATATTTCTCTGCATGTACGGAACAGGCTCTGTCATGGAGTATGCATGGTGGTGTAGGTGATGGTACAGAGACATGGACGTATATATATATATATACTTTGTACACTCTTTCTTCTTATTCTTCTTCTTTGGTTCCGCCTTGCTATTCTGTATCAACACGGCCTGTTTCAACATTTCGTATATCGTGCGGGGTGTGCTAAACTCGTAACTCTCTCAACCGTCCCTCGAAGCGTCGTGTCGTCTATCTCGCTCTACTTTCTCGCAAGCTCGCTCGAAGTGAGGTCGAGCTCAAACGTCGTTTTGAAGCCTTTCGTGGGGACGATGAGTTTTTGACCTCCACTCTTCTTCTTGCCACCGCCAAGCCCAGCATGCGGGGTGTCGCTGGCCATCCGGGCAAAGAGGGTTCGTGAGAGAGGTTGAGCCTTGGGAAGTTGACCCGTACCGAGTGGGAGAGAAGCGGTATTGGTTGAAAGGGGGGTGAGGCCGCGGGGCCGCATAGGCCGGGCGGCAGGTGTGGCAGAGCGGTAAGGATGCGAAGGTTTCGGTGCGAGACTCCCAGAGTACTTGCTTGGAGGTGAACCAGGCGCAGAGTGCATGGTGGTAGAGGAGGATGAACGGGAATTGACGCTGGTACTGGCAGCAGGAGAGGCATCGTTTGAACTGGACGAATCGGAAGAATCGCTCTCTGTGGGTGAAGCTGCTTCCCAGACAATCTCGTCGTGATCATAAGCGTCGGGAGAGCGGGATCCGCCGTCTCGCTCGTAGTAGCTCGAGATAGACATGTCGGGGTATGTGCGTATTCGAGTGGGGAAGTTGGAGTGTAGTTTCAAAAACGTCCAAAGGGTGACAGCCGACTTGTGGAGAGTGGTTGTATGACCGATTGAAAGGAGGTATGAGCTGTGCTGGTATGATCAGCACGCTGCTCGCCCCAGCTCTGAATTTGTGGGGTATGTGACTCACGAGGGGTAAACGGGAACGACGGGAGCAAGCTCGGCTCAATGCAATATGATGACTTCCGGGGCAAAGAGTTGGTCGAGGGCTGAACCGGGTAAAGGGTGTGACGATGGGTACCGGGTTTCTATTAACAGTCGTGGATATGTAGTGGACGAGTATGAATGTACGGTATGCAAGGTGATCAAGGTGAGTGTTAGAAGTGTAAAAGCATGCATGCAACTCGTGTCCACGTTGACTTGAGCGCCATGTCCACTTCCCAAAGGGTGAAGCGAGACTATCGATTTCTGTGGGGATTTCAGCGTGGGGCTCAAACGCCAAAACCTGGGTAAATCCCTTTGGCCAAATTACGTAAACAACCTCCAAATCCACGCATTGCACGCCTTCGGAGCGAAAGTACCCGAGCTCATGGCAGTAGGCAGTGAGTGGTTAGTACCCGGCAGTGCGTGGGTAGAGGTAACGCTGAGAGGTCTCTCTGGGCTTTTGGATGTGCGTGGGGTGAAAAGATCGTTTGAACATTTGGGGGAGGATATCCTGGGGCCGTGCGATTAATTGCCGGAGACAGCCGTCTCTAGTTTACTGGAACCGCTGCGCTGCTTGGCTCGGTGAGGGGTGACCTGGTGACATGACGAAACGGCAGCTTTCATGCCGACAATCCGTCTTGGTGTAAGCAGCTGGATGGTGCTTGAGCCAGCGCCATATCCCCTATCGGAAAATCAGGTCTGGCAGAAACGGCAGCTCAAACGGCAATGACGTCGCGTTTCACCCGAGTATCTATGATTTTTACGTCGTCGTGCCTCCACTTACCAGCACTGATGGCTTCACCAAACAGAACAGACAGTCCCGCCTCAAAGGCGTTCGCGGACAAGCTGGCAAAGTATGCTTACGATCCGTCAAGCTCGGGATCGCCTCGGAAATCGTTACGGTTGCATGTAGCGGGACCGTCCGTCGTTGCTTCGCCTGTGCAGGCCCGGAAGGGGTCAAGAAGGGATACGGTCACGGCTCCCGAAGCTGAAAAGTCTAGTGCAAAGGGTCAAGTTGGAGCAGAGACGGAAACTGACGAGGAGGAGGAGGAGGAGGAAGAGTACAACCCCTCGCCAAGCCGCAAACGTAAATCGAGCAAGACGACGCCGATCAAGAACGTCAAGAAACCTAGACCGTTCGCCGCGCCCGAGGTGTATGCGCATCTCCGCCCGGTGAATGACCATCTCAAGCCTGATCTTAACAGTACGTTTGTCCTCTTTTATCAGTGGTGGGCTGACCCCAGTCATCTTCTGCGGTATCAAGTGGGTCCACCTTTCGCGCTGACCTGGTTCAATCAGGATTAAGCTGACCTCGCCCTTCCACTCGCAGTCCAGGTCAGTACCGTATCCTCTGCGGCTGTAGAGAGCTGATGATCTAGGCAAAATGTCTTCTACCCTCGGACATCACTTTGCCCACTCCACAAACAAATTCTGGGTATGTCCGATCCCGCGTCGAGCTCGGCTTGGAATTGGGCTGATTGCCGACTTGCAGAAAGCAGTACACCGTTCAGGTCAGCTATGGTCATCTCGCAATTAATCCCAGACTTACAGTAGGGATCACCGACCGCCAAATACCTCCAACAGAGGACTACCTCATGCCTGACAAATACAGCTTTGGCTTGGTACGTCCCTCCTTCCCCAGTCGCGATACCGCTTACCATCAGACAAATCTGTGCGGCAGACCCACATCGGAAGTGAGCACTCGCGATCGGTGCTAGCTGAACAGCAGCAATCGGAACTGTCGACTCTGGAAATGCGGCTGAACGTGCATGATCTCACGGTGAAACTCGTCAAGAACCGCGCGAACGTGGTTTGTTTCGTCGGCAAAAAGATATGGGACGTATACGAGAGTGTCGTGTCGAAGACGGCGGGCGAGGCGGTGGTTGTCCCCCTCGCGCCTCGCCCAATGGTATCAGCGAAAGCGGAAGGACCAGATGTGGACGATTTCGAGGGTTTGATCAAGCTAGAACGGGAAGATCAAGAGGGGGATACGGTTCATCCGAATCTCACCGGTTTGGCTACAAATGCAGAACAGGACGCCAAGCCCGATCTATCTAGCTCGACCTCCCTCTCAAATCCGCTTGTTAAATCCGAACCCGCAGCCACGGCGCGAGTACAACCCACACCCCCACTCCCACCCTCCACGCCGATTCCTGCCTCAAAATCCAAATCAACCATAGACTGGACTCAACCCCGGCCTTTCCGCTTACCGCATAATAAGGGGTACACCTATTTTTGGGTCACACCCAGTACCTCGGGCCTCGAACGGACTCCTGTGAGTTGATTTTGTTTTTCCTTTTTCTCTCCTTCATTACCCCTCGCCGAATCACCTGGAGAATAGTGAACGCGAAGTCCCTCTCTGACTTCAGCTCGAACAACAGGTGGAAATCTTCCGGCGTCTGAAGAATTTCTCTGAAAGGCTCGCACAAGGGGATCTTGGCGGGACATTTCGGGACATCAACGTGGACGGGGTACAAGACACGGTGGAGAAGATCCGGCTGGCAGCTGTGCAGAAGGGCAAGAAAGCCGAGCAGGCGTAGCGCCCGACTTGTTCAGTTTGATCACGACAACGATTCGCAATGCCAATTCTAGATGCATGTAATGATTTGTATGCGATACGATGCGGGTGATACAACATTCCTACTCGCTCCTCATCCCCTCTACGCCGACGCTATTGACTCGACGCCTACCAAAACCCGCTGAGCGCGACCAAGTCACTCGCGACAGTAACCTCGTCCGTTCCTATTTGCCTCATCATCTCGCGCTGCCTCGCAACCGGTTGCAGCGCGAAATGCTCGAGCAGATTCCCATCCAGTATCCCCTTGGTCAGAGGTTTACCTAGATCGTTCCTGACTGTCCTATATGCGCGTGGGTTCAGACCCGCGGTGTGCTGAGCGTTCCTGACGAGTTGGTCGGAAACGAGTTGGAGACGCTTGAACCGCGCAGACTTGACCGATACGACGGTGATCAGCGCTCCATCAGAGGTCGCTGGGGTTAGCGATTGCGCTGTTAAAACGTTCCCCCCCTCCCCCCTTCGAGCCATCGCGCTGGAGCGCCATTATGCCTGTACTCCCACGAAATCGGTGGTAGACGACTCACAATATATGATCTGAGTCTGCGGAGCGTGCTCCTCTTCCGCGCCTCTCCGCCTTGCGATCACCCTCGACGCACTCACTTCCACGCCCAATGCAAATTCCGTTCGCAACAACAATCTCTCTCCGTTCATCGAATCCGGATCGGCAGGATCAAAGTCCACCATGCGCATCACGCCCTTGTTGTCTGTCGTGATGAATGTCATGCTCGATTCATGGACCAAGAAATCGCCCGTGAGCAGCGAAACTTGTTGCAAATCGCGCGCGATTACGGTGAATTTGTATGGGTGTTCTTGCAACGATACGAACCAGATGGAGCGGAGGAGGTCGGAAATGAGGATCAAGTTTTTGAAGACGCGGATAGAGGTGACGTAGATCTGAACATCGAGAAAGGCGAGACCCATTAGTTGGTTGTCGTTGTCCAAGCCTTTTACGTAAATCTACCCATCAGCGGATACTCGTAACACGCGTCCACCACTTCGACTCACCTTCGGACCGTTCGAGTTGAGGAGGTACCCGTTGATGTTCGCCACGGCGCTGACGGGGTTTCTAGCGGGATCCTTGTACCGCATCTTCAACTTGAACCCACCCAGCTCTCCCGGTGCGCGGACAGTTTCACACACTTCGAAAATGTACAAGTTTCCCCTGGTCGCACGATCTTCCGCCAAATCGAAACCTGTACCCACGGCGATGAAATCTCGGAACCCGGTTGGCGTACTGGGCGATTCCAATGTGACACTCTGCATGCACAATACCTGCTCGCCTTGATCAAAGTCGTATCCGTCAATCACGCGCCAAGGGTCGGATCCTTGGGAAAACAGCTCGAGAGTCGACCGCTCGTTGGTTGGCGGAATGAGATTCTCGCCTTCTGGCCCCAACTGGATTTCGCCTTCCTCGTCGTATGCCTGGAAAGGCACGGTAATGGCCGCGGCGCCAACATAGTGACCGGAAGGTGGGTCGAAAGCGAGATTCGTGTATACACGTTCCATAGGGTACCGGTCACATGGCATGGCAAAGCTGGTGTCAAGTGTTGGGGGCAGATAGCAGATGAATGAACCGTCCTCTATCCGGATGAAGTATTCGCCCGTACCGCCCAAATGGGTGGTTTTGCCGAAAGCGAAAGCGGCCTGTTTGAGGCCGTACGCCTTGACGACGTGCGCATCGGACGAGACGATCCATTGGGGTTTTTCACCCGTGATAAAAATACCAGTGAGACCCTCAATGTCCGAGAAGGGAATGAGGCGATACGGCAGGCGCGTGGATGAAGTGAGGGGTAAGAGGGTTGTGTAGACTTTACGGAACCGCACAGCGAGAGATCGGCGTGACTGTGTCGTGGCGTCGAGCGTGAAGCGAGGTTGGGCTTCGTAGACGTTTAGTCGGCCGGAATCATGGAATGTCTATTGTCAGCACCATTGATCATCATGCACGATTGCAAACTCACAAGTAGGTGTGGTCTTGGGTTCTCCTTGCCTATTGGGGCAAACACCATCTGCTTGACATAATCCATCTCCCCGTTCTCATCCAGCCCGTTCCCGCTCGAATCGTCGGTAAAGCTTGGTTCTGAAGCCATCAGTCCCCCAGACTGAAGCACGACCGCCATGTCAGGTAACGATCTGATTTGCAAATCGCCCTCGGCGGTCAGAACCGCTAGCCACTGTGTCCCCTTTGCCGCGTTCATTGCAGACTCCATACTTTGCGCATCGGCCGATATGGCTGGTTTTTCATCTTGTAGCCGCTGGATCTGTTGCTGAGTGAGCTGCATGCGAGACTGTTGACCTGAACGGATCGCTGTAGATCGTTGTGCGGCGCTAGGGCCGGATCCACCTGCTTCAAACGAACGGTAGATCCCGGATGTATCGGAAAAGACTTCGATAGACTGGCAAGAGGGAAGCTCGTGGTCGACTTTTGCGATTTGTCGGGCTAGACTGTCTCCGACAAAGGTGTAGACCGTCCCGTCTGCCAGGCGGATAGCGATGAATGGGTCGGAGATGCTAGCGGAGACGATGGGTTGGGAGTCTGCGGTGAAGATGCAAGTTTGCTTCTTCCCATCGGAATCTAGTAGGCTGAGTTCTGTCGGAGAAGCATGGATCACGCATGACCGTGCGAAGAATGGCGCAACGTTGATCGTGATGCTGCCTATCCGACCAATCTGTTCCGGAGTGACCTTTGCCGTCAAGGCGAATATCTATCGTCAGGGCGAGACTCGATCCAGCATAGAACATGTACTCACTCTTGTAGCGCCCTTTTCTGAGCTGAACAGCAATGTGGTCCTCTCTGCATCGGCGACCTCTTTCAGCTTCTGGCCCACTTGCCGTTGTATAGGCAAGAACCACGCTCCATCGGAATTCATCAGTTCGTTATATCGTCTTCGTTTCGTAATTGGAATGCCTCGTCGAAACACGTTGAATGTAGAATGCTTGCTGCCTCCACCAACAGTGACCAGTTGTGGGTATGTCCGTGCCTAATGTCAGCTCTCCGTCTGACTCGCGACAGTGAAACTTACCCCTTGATCCGTGATGGCGATACCAAACTGCATATCCATGATTTTGCCCACGCCGTTCAACGTATCATACGTTGACAGCTTGGCATGCGCCGGCCCGGTCGCGACTAGCATCGAGCTTTTTCCATCCGCGGTTGGGGCATTGATATCGCCATACAGATCCTCGTCCCAATCCACTTCCATCTCTTCCTTTTTCTCGACCTCTTTCATTTCTCGGACCAAATCTACTTTTGTCAATAACGAATCTCCTTCGGCGCAGCTGATGAATAGCGATGAGTCGCCCGAATGAATGATACTTGTTGGAGGGGGCAATTGATCGCTTTGCTCGTCCACTATGATTGAACCGACCGACCGACCATCCATCTCGAAACGGACTTGGTGGACGTCACCATTGTGCAGTACCAGGAGCATTTCGCTCCGGTCGACAAAGATCCCTTTCGACCCTTCGAGCGAAAGCTTCCGGCCCTCAGATCGTCGGTCGGTACGTAACGACGTGGCATATTCCCACCATGCGTTGACGCTCGTTCCCATCACGCGACCTGTTTGGTCCACATGCAGCAGCCCAGTCTCGGTGACAACAACAACACCACCGAGCTCCGCGGGGCACGCTACTAGATAAAGACTGTCGGATGGGAGATTTGTCGCTAAAGTCAGAAGCGGATAAGAGCCGCCAGACGACAAATCGAATGTCCGGATTTCGACGACGAAGGTGTCTCTTGCAGTCTTGTATCGGCCTGCCCAGGTGAAGACGGGCGAATAGAGGAGGGCGAGCGTGGGCGAGTGGAATCCGGGTAAGAAGAGGAGATCTGCCAGGTTCTTGAGGTTTGGCGAGACGTCTGGTAGAGAAAGGACGTATGAGGGAGAGTACGGGACGTCGCTGACATTGGCTTTGTCCAACCAAGGCACTTGTCAACAATAGCACTCACCGAGGGTAGGTATCGTGCATATCCAGGTCCGATTGCTCTTGAAGTAAAGGTAGGATAGCCAAGGAGTCTTCCGGCAGCGTCAAAACGGCCATACGGGACAAAGGGTCCGTCCGTAATCTTGGATGATAGACTTGCAGGTCTCCGGTCATCATCTGAGGACACCGTTCGTACGTGTGCAGCGAGACCGTCGCAATGTCCCCTCTTGACCATTCCAAGATAGCCATCTTCCATCAGTCCTATTGCCACGCAGTGACAACTCACCTTGGCGTCTTTGAACGAAACAAGCAACCTATCCAGCCCATCCACACTGCTCTCAATCGTTCGAAGCGCTGCCAAGCCGGTTATCGTACCGTGCAGCTGATGCCGCGTTAACAGGTGAAGTTTCCGTGTCGTCTCAAATCGTACCGGCGCACGCTGACATGAGCAAAGCCACACAATGCATAGTCCTCTGTCAAAAGCGTAGAGTATCTCACTTCCGAGGGGCCTGTATCGTAGAAATCCTCCTCCATCCCGCCAACCTCTTCTAGCCCGTTGCTCCCGTTGACCTCGTCAGTCCCATTGACTCCGTTTGACTGGGGCAAGCTGTCTGTACGTGCAACAGAAGACTCGCGGATCTCGAATACTCGGATATCTTCATTTCCGGCTACTATTAGGTTGCCTATGATTTTGATCTCGGGCGCGTCGGTGTGAGGGCGTGGGAGAGGGTAGATGGTGGAAGGGGTGAAATTGGGGAGATATAAAGAGTAGTGTACAGCGGAAGGTGGGAGGAGGGTGGAGTGTAAGGCCTGCATGGTGACCAAGTTCAAGGCATTGAGTGTAGGTAAGGAATGACTTTGAGCCAGGAGAGCTTGCTTGATACTTGAATCACCCGCGCCTGTAGGTATTTACGTTGAGCAATGAGGATGCCCGCGCCTAAAGAAACCACAACATTGTAGGCACGTCTCGGAGCGCGGGTTGAGCCGCCAAGTGGTTGTCGGAAGAAATCGCCGCGGGAATAGGCGATGAGGCTGTTACTGTCCAACCGGATTGCTCCCATTCGTCGAGGCTTCCCTGCCGTCCCAAGTTGGCTCACCATCGTCCTCGCTACTCCTTCATCCTCTCTCCTTGAACACTCTTTACACCTATACATCTCGGCGCGATGCTCCCCCAATCATTCGCCCGTCTCGCCGTTCGCGCGAGCCCATTAAAATCCCTGCCTCAGGTAAATCGTTAAATCCTTTAGCTCGCACATTGTCCCGTTTACTCCGATCTTTTCCATGGATTGACACATTCGAGATCAAAGTGCTAATATCCTAGCAAGCCGCGAGGTTCTCTTCCCGATCCGCCCCCACTTCATCCCCCTTCACTTCCCGTACCGCCCTCGCCGTCTCTTCGCTCGCTACCGCCGGTTCCGTTGCATTGTACACGCAGACTTTTGGCTTGCCGTCAATCTTCCAAGAGGCCAGTGCCAACTCTGCCGCCGAGGAGGGTCTGCATTCCCCAGCGTACCCGTGGGAGCACAAGGGACCTTTCGAGACTTTCAACCACGCTTCGATCCGACGAGGTTACCAGGGTGAGTGGATTTCCGGAAGTATTCGAGCGAGCCGGGTGGAAGCGTGGAAATGTCGACAATCGTGAAACGTCTCAAGGATGTGGAGGCGGGTGTGTGTATGGACAGGACTAACAGCAGTCTACCGAGAAGTTTGTTCCGCATGTCACTCGCTCGACCGAATCGCTTGGCGTAACTTGGTCGGTGTGTCGCACACTGTCGACGAGGCCAAGGCCATGGCCGAGGAGGTTGAATACACCGATGGACCCAACGACGAGGGAGAGATGTTCCAAAGGCCGTACGTCGCTGGGAAAAGAGAAATGCAAAGCTAACATCCCAGAGGAAAGCTTGCCGACTACATGCCCGCCCCATACCCCAACGACGAGGCTGCCCGTGCCGGAAATAACGGTGGTCTGCCACCAGACTTGTCTTTGATGGTCAAAGCCCGACACGGTGGTGCCGACTACGTCTACTCCCTGCTCACCGGATACGTTGACCCTCCCCCAGGTGTTCACGTCGCCGAAGGCATGAACTACAACCCGTACGTCGATGTTTTTCTCATCGTGCACGTGCTGATATTAGATACTTCCCAGGAGGTGGTATTGCCATGGCCCGAGTGCTGTACGACGGTCTTGTTGAGTACGACGACGGAACCCCAGCAACCACCTCTCAAATGGCTAAAGACGTGACGACTTTCCTCAACTGGAGTGCCGAGCCTGAACACGATCTCCGAAAGAAGATGGGTCTGCAAGCGATGATCATTTTCGGAACATTGTTCACCGTGTCGATTTACGTCAAGCGATTCAAGTGGGCCGGTGTCAAGAACAGAAAGTTGTTCTACAACCCGCCAAAGTAGTCTCATTAGATGGTCAAGGGTTGGGGTGTATGAATGGGTAGGGACAAGGATTGTTTCTCTGCAACTTTATGCAACCATGGCATTTCTGCTTGATCCTTGGGCTTCGTGTCGGATTTGTTGGAGAACCTCCGGCGGCGAGATGCGTGTAGTGTCGTCAAAACACGCTATGGCATATCAGATAATAATGTACAACGGCAAGTATGGGAATCACAGGCTAGTAATTTTGGGGTTCGCTGCGCGCCCAAGGGAGACATTGACACAGCGCGAAACCAATGCAGAGTTCGGCTGGGTATGAGCGGGGTATATGTGGAGGTTGCTGCTTGACGCACCGAGTTTAAACCAGCGAGATTGATCGGGCGCAGCTGGGGTGGGGGCGAGAAAGCAGCCTACGTATTGAACGTCTGGGACGATTGAGGAGGACATTGGTTTGCAATACTTTCTATCATCAGCTTGGATCGACCGATCGGGAACGGTGCGCACAACTGCTGACTGCTGAAGGATTTTTCGGATGCAGGTAGGTGAATTGGCGCAGGCCGCTACCGTCAGATCACTTGCCTTGATGCAGCGTCAGGTCCTATACTGCCCGGTCTGTATGGGGGTGACGGGACCGACTCACGGTGATATGGTACGAGACTGGTAGAGCGGGGGGGACGAATCGTGGAAGAGGACGATCGTTCCCCGCTGCCGATGCCGTGGTCCCCAGCGACACTGCTGTAAGCGATTGCGCTGTTTTTGCGTGTCGTAGCACGTGAAACGAGGCGAAGTGGGGAGCAAGGAACGAGGGTACACACTTGAGGTACGCCGCCAGGCGTGCTATGCTTGCATGAACGGACTATGTGATGGTAAGGACGGGTGGGAGTCGAACGATACCAACAACACGGCGTGGTGAGGTTGAATTAGCGATCTGCTTGGCGATGGTACCTCAGGCACGAATTCAGAAGATCAGCGCAGCGAGAACCAGATCTTGCACGACGAAGACGGCAACGCCGCTGCATGGATCCACTTCTGCATTGCTCGCAATCCCAATCCCGCATCTTCTCGACGTCGCATCGCGAGCTTTGTTAGGTGTTAGCAGGACCAGAACGGGTCGTAACCGGTCATTCGATCATACACCAAAACGCCACGCCACAATGCCCAGACCCGTTTGGGAACCAACTTTGCAATCCTGGCCGTTGGTTTCTGGCATGTCAGCAGGGCAAGGGGAGGCTGAGTGTTTGGATGAAGTTGATCAACTATGATCGGTCAATCAGTTAGACCGTACGCAATGTGGCGTGTAATCACACATAAGAACAACACCGGATACATGCAGTACAACTAATCAATATGAACAAACAGGACCCATTATCTGCAACAAGATAAGCTCGTTCACGACTTCCAGTACCAGATCGGCCCATTCGGCGAGTTTTCCTCCCTCGCAGCGTCCGTCCAGATCCCAAAGAAACCCCTCTTTGACCCGATACCACCGGGTTGCACACACTCCAGCCGCCACCTATCTTCGCCTCCATAGCGGATGATCAGCGTCCACCGGAGTTGCGGCGGATCATCCGCTGTGAGCTGCACCACGCCTCTGACGAAGCTGGCGTTGTTTCTAGAGAAATGTGCGATCATCTCCGAGTCTACTATCGACGAGCCATGGAATTTTAGCGGTGGGAACAGGTCGGAAGTGGGTAAAGCGGTCGTGATCTCTGGTAGATCGGGCAGCTTGTCGCCAGGTCTGTCGAGAACCAGTTGTAGGCGCATGAGATCGCCCACTGCTTCGCGGTAGGTCGATAGATCTAGCTCGACGGGGGAGAAACGTAGGGCCAAGGCGTGGGGATGGTTTAGCGCCATCCAGTCGCGGTAGCTACGGATTAGTTGTGGGTGGCAGATGTGACTTACTCTAAGAACGAGTAGGAGCCACACCATTGCCCTTCGACGCCTGCCCAGTCCCACACTTGGTCGTTTTTCAGCCGCAATGGCCGGTGAACATTGCGTAGGCCGATACTCCTAGATAAGTCCACTTTGCCCTCCAGAATACGCTGCACAGGCGCCCAATGATTATCGTCCTCTTCGTTCACGTCGATAGCATTAACCACTGCCATCAACCCATTATAGTTCAAGCATAAAATTCAACACCTACTCATGACAACACCAATCGCTTGTACCAACGCCCAATCGACCGTCCCGTCCTGCTGAAAAGGTCCCCAATCATTCGCGGCTGTAAAGTTCTTGGAGCTGTAAACAGTCTCACGCATGATCCCCCGGAACTCCAGATGCGCTTCCAGGTACAGATCCACCTGAGGAGTCAGAAGAATGTGTAGTCTGGACAAGTTAGGGTTGATGATTTCGCGCTGAGGCCGTCGCAGTGGGTTCCCGGGTTGAGAACGGAGCGGCCGGAGCGGCCGATAAGTCGATTTGGTAGAGAGGTGAATAATGAGGTGTTTGAAAGCGGCCGTTGACATCAGTCGGTCCAGAGCCTCCGCGTTTCGAGATACGGGCGGGGTAGGCTTGAGATCCTTTGAACCATTATCCTCGAGCTTTTCGTCCTCGTCGGCGTAGGAATCCGCTGGGTCCGGAGGCATCGAGGGGAGGTCGAGATACATGTCAAGCAGAGTCTGCGTGATGATGTCGATGTGATCTCGCTGCAGTGTCAGCTTATAGCAAGGTTCTAAGACACTTTTTTTCCGTTGTGATCATACGTACCAGCTCATGAAATCTGCCCTCTTCCCAACTCAGCATCCTCGAGACAAGCTCCCGATCTTGGACCCGCTTTTGCCAGTCAAACTCCGTTCTCGGCACCAAAAACCCTCCAGCAGTTCTCGGATCATCCCATCGCTGCAGATGAATATCACGCCATAGAGCACTATCCGGATTCTATCGTCAGCACACGAGCAAGTGCGCTTGTTCGCGCGCTCGAAGCTCGGCTTACGTCGTAGATGAACGACCGAAGATTCCGACACGTCTTAGCCGTGGAGACTAGAGATTGTGGATCATCTACCGCTGTACAGCACAGCACTCGGTGGATGATCTGTCGTTAGTCTTGAGTTCGTCCGTCTGGTCATCGCACCTCTGAAGGTGTCCGGAGCAGCGGGGACTGAGTCTGACAGCTCGATCCTCCAGACTGAGACGAGTGATCAGAGTGTGCAGGCGTCGAGATATCTTCGGAAGACATTGATTCTGACTACCTGGGTTCTTCTAGACGATGCACACACGGATGAGCCTGTACAGGGAGATGACACAGACCAAGGTATGCGGAGATACCATTTCGACTTCGGCGATCGGTCAAGTAAGTGGCCGGATTCACGTGGACCGTGGCGGTGGAGGTCGTGGTCCCGCGCAAAAGTCTCAGTGGCTGCCAGAGTTTTTAATGCATACAACATGAAAACGAACGATAGGGTCATGACTGGGCTTGCAAGATCACCGTGAATACGGTGATACGTCGAATACAATCTTTGAGGGCTTTGTTGCGAGACTGCGAGTCGTGTAGCTAAACGCAGCTAGCTAATAACTGAAAACTTCCTGAGCCCTTGATACGGCCACTTGACAGGCGAGGTGGGTAGTTGTTCACCGTACGCGCCTCGGTTATGCTGTCGTGACGGTGCCGAGTCCTCGTACCAGCTCTACGTCTCGGCCCCTGCAGCAGACACAGACACCGAGGTCTCAGCAGCGTGAACCTTTGAGTCCTCCTCCGTGGTGGTCTCACGGCCGTTGGCAGACAACGAGGAGAACTTCCGTTGGTATCGAGTTGCAGCTTCAGATTCGGGCTATAATCAGCACATACCAGGGGAGCCACCGGCGCGGAATCACCTTGATCCATTGCAACATCTCTGCTTGCACCAAGCCCATTTTGCCATATTCGCAAAAGTCGTCGTAGAAAGCTAAGGTAAGTGAACGCCAGCAGCCATGGACCTCACCTTTGACTTGCTCCGCTTCATCCCCCTGGATACCTTCATAGGTGAATTCGACGTCAACGTCAAATTGCTCTCCCAGCTCTGCAGCAGCTGCGAAGCCCTCAGAGATTGTCGTTTGCCCGCGAAGCGCTATTGATATGGCGAATATACCTAGGGCGACGACGCATGGGTGATACTGAACGCAGAGGGGCGTGTATTTGCTACCGTAAGCCGAACCACGACCGACCGATATGATCCCGACAGCCAATAACTTACGAGTAATCCAGCAGCAGCATCGCTATACCCCCAATCTCCTCCAGATTCATACCTTCGACGCCCTTGAGAGATTGCAATCCATGTTGCAAAACCTTTCGGGGTTGATCAACGTTCATGTCGAAACACAATGCGTCAAGCGCCATCTCCTCCGCCGCCAATATCTCCCGTTCCCACGCCTGATAGTCTCGCGATTGCTACTCATCAGCAGGCGTTGTCTTTCACCACCTACGTCTTTGCTTCCGCGGTCCGGCTCCCACAAGATGGCGCCTGGGCACCATTTACTCAGGCAGGTGTTGACGATATATCGCAGTTTCAGCGGTTCTTCTTCTATCTTTGAAGCTAAAAACAGCATCGTAGGCGCCATGAGCTGTCGGTGAGCTCCGGTGGCTCGTTACGACTTACCTTTTCCTTGAAGTCGTCTATTGATCTTCGCATGTAGAAGCGGTGGATCAAGGTCGCCGCAGTATACAGCACGTTTTTCGACGATGTATACACATGCGTGTTTGGGTCACTACGATGAGCTAGCGCTTGGGTGTTGTTCGCTACACGCACAATGCCGCTCTAGATAGGAGACTTTCGACATAGCTGATGACTGTTTTTCTCCGCTCAAGCTCCTCCTTGAGCGGTATCCCTGCTATTCTGGACGGAGTGTGTTCCAGTGCCGACTTGTCAAACAGCCACTGCTTCTCCGTGTCTGTCAATATCCGCATGGTCGGTCAAAGTAGAGTCACAAGCTTGACATCCGAAGTGAAGGTCCAAAGTGGAGGGTTATCCACGTCACGCGGGATCAAATGTATCTCGAAACAACCCTTGCGGCGATCCCCGTGTTTCCACCAAAAGTCAAGGCGCCCTTCGTTCAGCTCTCTCGACTCGTCTAGTTGATGCGTATTTCGGTTCCATCGTTCTTCAGCAGACAACGATACAGCCCCGCTTTCAGACAAATCACCGCGATATCGACGAGAAAAATGGCTACACCCGCTTCGAGTGTGACGCCAAACACGCTGGCAAAGCCGGTCAACAAGACGGCCCATGAGTTCGACAAGGCTCTCTTGGATACGACGTTGTACCGTCGTTTCTTCTTCACTCCGGCTTTCGAGATCTATGGAGGTGAGTGGGGCTTTATTCATACAAACTTCGTTCCGCCTCAAGGGCTACTTGGAAGGTACCATGTGAATCGATCATACCTCAATGAAACAGCATCGTACACTGTATCCGAGCTGACTATCAGGTGTTGCTGGGTAGGCTGAATATCCTCTATGTTGCTAACGTTTAGTTTGTATGATTACGGGCCAGCCGGTTCCGCTCTTCAAGCGAACGTCCTGAACGAATGGAGGAAGCACTTTATCATCGAGGAGGACATGCTTGAGCTCGACACTACGATCTTGACCACACACGACGTTCTCAAGACCTCTGGTCATGTTGACAAGTTCGCCGACTGGATGGTCAAGGACACGAAGAACGGAGAGATCTATCGGGCGGACCATTTAGTCGAGGCTGTTCTCGAGGCTCGTCTCAAGGGGGATAAGGAGGCACGCGGAATTGTCGAAGAGCCAAAGGAAGAGGATGAGGCGGACAAGAAGAAGAAGAAGAAGAAAGTCAAGTCTGTCGCTGTCAAGCTCGAGGACTCCGTTGTCGCCGAATACGAGAACATGCTCGCGCAGATTGACAACTATACCGGATCGCAACTCGGCGAAATCATGAAAAAACACGGTATCGTCAGCCCCACCACGGGGAACGAGCTCACCGACCCTGTCGAGTTCAACTTGATGTTCGAAAGCAACATCGGCCCTACTGGACATATCAAAGGGTACGTTGAGCATCAATCACGCTAACTACAGCTACTTGCGACCTGAAACCGCCCAGGGACACTTTGTCAACTTTGCCAAACTCCTCGACTTTAACAACGGTCGTCTGCCCTTCGCTTCCGCCCAGATCGGTAAATCCTTCCGCAATGAGATCGCTCCTCGTCAAGGACTCCTGCGGGTGCGCGAGTTTACAATGTGTGAGATTGAGAATTTCATTGATCCGCTCAACAAGGATCATGCCAGGTTCCACGAAATTAAGGACATCAAATTGATGCTATTACCGAAAGACATCCAAATGGAGGGTAAAACGGACTTGACCGAAATGACAATCGGACAGGCTGTTGCCGATGGTGTCGTCGACAACGAGACTCTTGGGTACTTCCTAGCGAGGACCCAGCTCTTCCTCGTCAAGATTGGTATCGATCCGAAGCGTATGCGATGTCGCCAGCATATGTCAAACGAGATGGCCCACTATGCTTCCGTGAGTGTCAACCGGTTACAGCCTACTTCCGCTAATTGAAGGACTGCTGGGACTTTGAGATCCAATCCTCCTACGGCTGGATCGAGTGTGTTGGATGTGCCGACCGATCGGCTTACGATCTTACCGTTCACGCGGCCAAGACCAAGCAGCCACTTCAAGTCCAGATCAAGCTCGATGAGCCGCAAGTCGTCGACAAGCTGCAAGCGGTTCTTAACGCGAAAGCCTTCGGCATGAAATTCAAGAAGGACGCCGCGACAGTCAAGGAGACTCTGCTTGGTTTGGAGAAGGACAAGTTACAGTGCATCAAAGACGAGCTTGAGAAGGGGTAAGTGTTGTACAGGGTCACAAGCTGACTGGAGTCCGTCAATGGTTCAGTGCACAGATGGCAAAAGCTATGAGATCACATCCGACATTGTCACCATCGAGGCAATCACTGTTACTGAGCATGGTAGGTGATGTTGGAGGACACAGCTGAATCTGAGTGCGAACTTTCACACCGGCCGTTGTGGAACCATCGGTACTATGTTTCAAATGTGCCTCTACAAAGCTAATCCGCAGTTTGGGCTTGGAAGAATTCTTTACTCCCTCTTAGAGCACAGTTTCTGGACCCGTGAACAGGACAAGGCTCGAGCGGTGTTGTCCCTGCCTGCCGTCATTGCCCCTTACAAGGTCGGAGTCGCGGGTATTTCACAGGACGCCGGCCTGAAGACGATGAACTCGGATATCAGTGAGTTTCAGTTCTGGTTCGAACAGATCAAATTGCTGATTATAGTTCGCAAGTTGCGCAAAGCTGGGCTCGCTAGCCGAGTCGATGACAGCTCCGTTTCTATCGGAAAGAAATACTCTCGAGCCGATGAGCTGGGCACAGCCTTCTTCATCACCACTGACTTCGCCTGTGAGTCGCTCGGCTCCTAATCATCTCGGTTGGCATTCCAAACTGATTCCAGCTATCAAAAACGGCACTGTCACGCTTCGAGAGCGTGATAGTACCAGTCAAAAGATTGGAAAGGTCGACGAAGTTATCGCAGTTGTCGATGAGCTCGTCAAAGGCACTCTCACATGGGAACAGATCGGTAGCCGCCTCGAGGAGTACAGCGGAGTGCAGGACGTGGAGTAAAAGGGAGTTGCATATCCCTTCTCCTTCTTCTATCTATGTATATACTCGAGAGATGAATCATTATACATTATGGATGATGAGAACTAGGTACTTATGCGGCAAGACGGTGAAGGGATGAGGGAAGGGGTTTGAAATAGATTGATGAAGTGAATCGCCAGATCCCACTCTTCGCCACCCTTGTTTCAGATTCAGTTTAATGCTCAGAGATATAAGGACAAACACGTCTCCCTGACCGAGAACGTTTGTGGTATTGAGATGACAAGAGAGAAGGAAGGGATGAGTACACGAGAAGGGGCAGAAGGTAAGGGAGAGCAGGTTAACGATGCAAGCGTTCTCTTCACCTGAATCAAACACACCTCACACCCGCTACTTTCATAAAGACTATGCATGGTTCTACGACAAGCTAGCACCGACAAGAGTCTGGGTTCGGCAGTAGCCATCCTTCGTGCGGATTTTGTGGACGGACTGCGTGTCCGGGTTGATCCAAGCGGTATCGAGGTTGTCGAGCGAAGTGAAGGAAGGTTGGATAGTCTCGAACACCTTTTTCTTCGGGTTGAGCTGGGCCTCCGGCGTGGCGGTCTCGAAGCCCTCAAAGTAGATCCTCTCGCCCGGTTGACTTCCCGCAGGCGGAAGTACAAATTCGATACCACCCTCGGTATCTTTGCCGTCCTTGGACGACGCACACAGCAACATGGCATATGAGACCAAACCCCTCATCTTCACCGGCTTGAGGTTGCAAACGACGATGATGGATTTGCCAAGGATGTCCTCCTCCTTCATGTATTTCACGAGACCGGAACAGACTGTTCGTGGTTCCTCCTCTCCGACGTCGATCTTCTCAACGTACAGCGAGTCGGCATCGGGGTGACGAGAGACTGAAAATCAGTAAACACATTTCTCTCTCGATTGCGTCCCACCGCTTTCCCCTCTTCCCTGCTCTCCTTCCTCCTCTCTGTCATGTTCCTAGAATCCGCTTGGATTTGCACTCATCCTAGCAATTTCACCCTTCAAGCGGTCCAGCGCCTCAAGCAAACTTACCGTGAAGAACCTTGCCTACACGGAGATCGATCATTGACGGGTTTGGTGCGGACGGTTCCTCCTTTGCTGGCTGAGCCTTGGCCGGTTTCTCCTTCTTCTCCTTCTTTCCCTTTTTTTCCGCACCCGCATTCTCCGCTCCGGGGATGACACCGCCAGCGGCGTTGAGCACGGCGTCCTTTGCGGATGCAACCGCGTTTGAAACAGCGCCAACGGCCGAGGCAGCTGATGCAGAAACAGCAGCGACGACACCCTCAGCTTGTTGTTCCGCAGCAGCGGCCTTGGCTTTCTTCTCCTTCTTCACCGGCGCGACCACTTGTCGTGGTGGAGCAGGAAGCGACGAGATGTCGACGTCGAGAGGTGGGTACGAGTTTGGCAACTCCTTTTGCGCGGAGTTGACCGAGTCGAGGGATTGGACGTGGAGAAAGTACCGCAATACAGATGGTTGCGATGGATGTTGCGAGGATGGGGCCGAGGCCTTGATGTTAGTTTAGCCGTAGTTTGGGCGTTTCAACTCACCATGGTTGGGTGCAAATGGCAGTAGAGCTCGACATCTGCGGTGGAAGGGAGGTTTGAGTAAAGGTAGGTTGAGGGTGTCAATTTCTTGTCAAGACCCTAAACCGTCAGCAAGCTCTCACCAGAGCCCAACCCACCGGAAGATCCTGCGACAAGCGCTCAGTCTCAGCCTGAAGCTTTTTGATGGCCGCCTTATCGGTATCATTGAGACCCTGCAAGTTTGGATCGGCCCTGATGGCGGCCGCGACAAAGTCGGAGACGGTGGACATTGTTCTGCGATGAAATCTAGTGCTGGTCAGGCGACGCAAGAGCATACAGAGGTTGAATGATAGAGGAAGTGCGAAATATGGTGCCGGGTGTGTAGAACCGTGACGTGGCATAGATGATAAAGCTCGAACTGGTTTTGCCACCATCCGTCATGCTGGAAAAAGGACAGCTACGTTGGACAATCTTTAGCTCTTACCAAAACACATCAACATGTCAGGAGGACCACCACCGCCTGGAAATTTCAACCCGGGAGCTTTCGAGTTCCGACCAGGGCAAGGACAGTCGTTTGTGCCCCGCGGCGGACCGCCAGGTCAACCTCCACAGGGTCAACCGGGGTACGACATGTACGGCGCGCAACAATATGGCCAGTACGGCGGATACCCTCAACAAGGGTACGGCGGATATCCGGGCCAACAGCAGCAGTACCCATATGGAGGAGCGCAACAGCAATACTACCCGCAACAACCTGCTCCACCAGCTCAACCGACTCAACGCGCTTTCGTTCCAGGTCAAAAGCAGACTTTTGTCCCAACTCAACGACCCGTGCAGGGTTTCCAGCCGCCTACGGTCAAGCCGGTCAGCCTGGGTGAGGCTAAGGCTGCCCCGGCTCCATCATTGAGCATTGGAGGTGGTGGAGCCAAAGCTGCTCCTTCGTTGTCTATCGGCGGTGCCGCCAAAGCCGCCCCTTCTCTGTCTATCGGTGAAGGCGCTGCCAAAGCTGCTCCGTCGCTCTCTATTGGAGGAGGAGCCAAGGCTGCTGCTCCTTCGCTGTCCATTGGCGGCTCCAAACCGGCTAAAAAGGAGGAGGAGAAGAAGGAGCCGGTCGAGGTGAAGGAGGAAGCGCCAAAGGTGGAGGCGTCAAAGGCCGAGGAAAAGAAAGCCGAGGAGCCCAAAAAGACCGAGGCACCCGTCGAATCCGCCCCCGCCGATGCTGGTGCCTCCAACACTGCATCCCCAGCCAAACCCGCCAAAGCTACCGGAACATCCTCCACCAACTTTTCCAAAGTTTCCGCCAAAACCGATGCCGACGCCGTTTACAAGGAACAAGCCGCCGCAGGAGCGGAAGCTATGCGTGATTTGTATGGTGACGATGCGAGCAACGCGGGTTTGAAAACCCACTTGAACATCATGTTCGCCGGACACGTCGACGCTGGTAAATCGACCTTGGGCGGTCAACTGCTAGTCCTCACTGGTGCTGTGGACAAGCGAACAATGGAGAAGATTGAGCAAGAAGCCAAGGCTGCGGGTCGTGATGGCTGGGCGTTGTCCTGGGCTTTGGACTCGGGCAAGGATGAACGAGCGAAAGGAAAGACGGTGGAAGTTGGTCGAGGATACTTTGAGACCGACCAAAGGCGATACACCATTCTCGATGCACCGGGACATAAGACCTACGTTCCGAGCATGATCACCGGTGCCGCGCAAGCCGATGTTGCGATGCTTGTGAGTGCATCGAACCATGTCCAGCTGACGACAGGTATTGTCCGCGCGAAAAGGTGAATTCGAGACTGGTTTCGAGCGAGAAGGTCAGACGCGTGAGCACGCGGTTCTGATCAAGAACAACGGTATCAATAAGCTCGTCCTAGTTGTCAACAAGATGGACGACCCGACAGTGCAGTGGGACCAAGGTCGTTACGACGAGATCAAGGGCAAGATCACTCCCTTCCTCAAAGCCTTGGGATTCAACCCAAAGACCGACTTGACCTTCATCCCCGTGTCCGCTCAAATGGGCGAAAACATGAAAGAGCGCATCGGCAAGAAGATTGCGCCGTGGTACGAGTGAGTGGCTTGCAGTATGCTGTGAACAGCGCTGATCTCAGGGGCCCGTCTTTGCTAGAGTTCCTGGACAAGTACGAAGTCCAAGACCGAGACATCAACGCGCCATTCATGTTGCCTGTTTCGGAGAAATACAACGAGTTGGGTACCTGTTGTATGGGCAAGATCGGTGTGTTGCTCGTGTGACCGGGAAGCACCACTGACTGTAGAATCCGGTCGAGTCAAGAAAGGAGACACGCTTTTGCTCATGCCTAACAAGGCGCAGGTGGAAATTTCAGCCATCTACACTGAAACTGCCGATGAATTGGAGCAGGCGTTCTGCGGAGACAACATCCGATTGCGTCTTCGTGGTATCGGAGACGATGAGATTCAGCCCGGTTACGTTTTGACTTCGGTCGCTCGTCCTGTCAAGGTCGCGACGACTTTCAAGGCGGATCTGAGTATCATCGATGCGAAGAACATTATCACCAACGTAGGTCCGTGCTGAAGGTCTGCACTAAATTCAAGGGTTACTCTTGCGTCATTCACGCCCACACTGTCGCCGAGGAGGTCACTTTGACCGTAAGTCCAAGTCGTCGTGATTTGAGCGTTCAGCACTAATCTCAGGCCCTACTGCACTACTTCTCCAAACCTGACAAGCGCAAGTCTAAGCGACCTCCGCAATTCGCCAAGCAGGGAATGTTAGTCCAAGCTTTGTTCACCGCCGCTGCGCCTATTTGTATCGAGAAATTCGACGATTACAAGACGCTCGGCCGATTCACTTTGCGAGACGAAGGAAAGACTGTGGCTATTGGCAGAGTTGTGAAAGTAATCGACAAGGACAGCATCCCGGACATGGACAAGCTGGATATCAAGGCGTAAGGTAGATTTGCATGAGCGATGTATCTTTAAAATGGCATGAGCGTGGTGTGGTCAATTTCCACAAGGGACTCAAAAGTCTGCGGGCGATGGCTTCTGTATTACATTGCGATACAACACGTCGTGATCCAGTGAGCGCTATCCGGCGCCGTCGGTAAAAAAGGCATAGTTTCTTTCCCCGCTCGCTCATTGCTCCTCGGCCCCTTTCTTCGCCTCCGCTTCAGCCGTCGCCTTCAGCACATCCTCCAGCTCGATATCGACGAATCGTGATATTGCCATGAATCTATCATCAGCCACGCTCAATTTCGATAGTAGGCAACCCACTGAGCTCCGTGGTAGGCTCCTAACCGTTGCATCGCTTGCAACTGCTGAGCCATCTCTGCGAATTGGACCTCTGACTGAGCGAGATTTTGGTTCAGCGATTTCAGCCTCGACGACAAAGCGGCATAATGACGCGTCTTGACTGATGTTGGGTTCATGGTATATCTCTGTCCGCTATTGTTATGGTCGTCGGTGTTGTTGATACAAGTTTCAACGCGAATCAACCAAAGCGCGAAGGTGGAGGCGTAATTAAGAGGGGGGGTCCGTTAAGTTATCCTTTTCGCCAGCCAAATTCCATCGCTCAGTCAGGAATCTCACAATTCATCGTTGTCCATGCAGCATACTTTAGCTAGCATTAGTGAGTGTCCTTCCTCCCCTCCTCCCCTTACCTCTCTCCGGACGAAACATGCTTCGACATTTGCACGTCAGGACGACGGCTTGGCTATTGTCATTCGTGATCGGTCAAGCTGCAGGCGTAAAACTTCGCACTATCTGACCTCTTTCGCTTCTTCTCCTCTTGCTGGTGACTTGGGATTGAGCTGATGAGACAGTACTTCATGCGACATGCATTATGTGATGTGTAGCTCGTCCCGGTTAAGTTGTAGTTCGGATGACTGTTGTATTAACCCCTCTTTCCCCATTCCCCACACACCGCTTTCAGTCCCCCGGCCGGCAGAAGGACCTTTTGTCTCTTCAATGTCGAGTATCGGGGTTATAGCCTTTTCGGCTCAAAGCGAATATAGACTTATAAAGCGTCTTGACTGGGCATGTTCCTGTTCGTTTCTTGCTTCTACTGAACAAGGGACTAATCAGTCTTGTCGATATTCCTTGTAGAGCATGTTGGATATCTTACTATGCAACTGGTGAAATTACTGTACCGGCTTCCCTTTCCATAACAGAATACATGGCTTTTGAGCGCGAGTTGTCAGCTCTGCGAATGAGGATCTGAAGGTTGCCCTGACAGCGGCAAACCTGGAGTATAGGTGGAGGTTGACCAGTTTGTAATCACCCATCTCGAACTTGTCTCACCACCATCCACAGCTCACATCACTTGATAAGAACCCCCGAAAAGCGGCCGTCTCTTAACGCCCGTTACAACTGCTTTGCCCAGGATGATAGTCAAGGAGATTGTCGAGCGGTCATCAGGCTCAAACCCGCCGGCTCCGCCGCAACCACCCAAACCTTCGTCTCACAAAGCTGGCTTCCCGATAGCAAGACGTCGCGCTCCACCCAATGCTCAAGCCCTAGGGTCCTCTTCATCTAATCTGTCCACTGTACAGTCGTATAATCATGACGAGCAAACCGGGACCGAGGAAAAGTTTGCACATGAGAATTTCTCTCAGCCATATGGGAAGCAGCCGTCCCATGGTGACGAAGCGCAACAGCAGATAGAGGAGGAGAACCGAGCAAAAGTCGCCGCCATGTCAGTCGAAGAAAGAGAGATGGAGACTGAGGAGCTGCTGGCGAGATTCGGTGGAGGATTGGTGGAAGTGATGCGGAAACGACGAGAACAGCGGGAGAAGGGTGCGAATGGATTTACATCGAGTTCGCGCAACCAAGCTGGACCATCGAAAATAGCAATGAGCGAATCAGGAAGGATAAGGCAAGAGGTCAGTGGGGAGAACGAAAGGCATCTACAGGCGATGAGCGAAGATGAACGGACGCAGGAGATGCAAGATCTGGAAGGCAGGTTTGGCGCGGCAACATTAGAAGCTCTTCGGCGCAGAGCAGAGCAACGAGCTGCCAAGTATGGAGCGCCAGCTCCTTCCGATCAGCGTGAGTCTGCAACACTGGCAAAGTACTGATAGCGAAGGACCTCCAGCTCGAGCTAATGCCATGGATCCCCCACCCCTGACACCCGACGACACTTCGCCTGAAGCTCTCAAATCCCGGTACTTCCCCGATATCCCCTCTGAGCCCGCAAAGATGGCATGGCTTAAACCTTCCCCACCTTCCATTGACTCTTCAACCCGATTCAATCTTTCGGGCAAGATCTTGTCAGAAGAAGACAAGTCGTCAATTCCAATATCCGCTGGGTTGCATCACCACGGCACATCACCCGATCTTGCGGGGTATACCCTCGAAGACGTCCTATGGTTATCTCGCTCGACAGTCCCTTCTCAACGAATAACGATGTTGGGCGTACTAGGTCGTATTTTGGGAGATTACGCTGCTGGGGTTTCCAACGAGGAAACGCAGAAGATCATCGAGGAATCGGCTGCGAAACAGAAAGGCGTGGAGATGGCGGTTGATATACTCCTCACTCGTACACGGGCGGTGGGTATCATCAGGGCAGCTGTTGAAACTCTCTACGAAGCATTGGGCGGAAGGACCTGGACATGGCTGGATGAAGATGGACCAAGTATATACCGACCCGATACCGACCCTGCCGGACTCGATCATGTCCGCTTCGACGAGCTCTCGCCGCAGTTGAAAGAGTTGCTAGGCAGAAATACCCCACTTCCGCCTGCCTCGACCTACCAGTTGGTGCAAATCCTCAGAAGGGCGTTGCACCACTCTCAAGACACCGCCGAGCTGATCACCTCGGTCGTTCCGGCTTTGGTCGAGGCAAGGGTACTTGCATGCCCATGGCCAACCAACTCAACTGCCCCGCCCTCGCTCGAAGTCCTCCGCATGCTTCGCGAAACGGTCGAATCTTCACGGACTTGCGCAGAGATCGTTGTCAACAAAGATATTCTATCTCCCTTGCTTCGCTTCCTCGTTCCCTCGACTTGGACAACAGACCTGGCTTTGGGACACCAATTGGCTTGTGAGACGTTGCGAATCTTCGGCGCTCTGGCTCGGTATGGACTTGCCGTGTCGATAGTCACCTCTGCGACTGACCTTATACGTTCTTTAGGCGATTGGGTCAAACAACAATGCGGCACTACCAACTCTTCATCAGAAGCCAAATCGGTCGTGATAGCGTATTGCGAATGTTTAACGATATGGACCGTGTGTGCGATTGACCCACACAAAACTACTCCCGATCACGCCTTGACTTGGACCCAGGCTAGCGGACTGGGCTGGGTCGACGAGGCAGTCGATTTAGGTCAGGCGATCTGTGTGCAAAAAGGCAGATGGCAGGAATTGGCCAGCATTCTGGCATTCATAAACGCCTATGTGGCTGGAGCAAAGATCAATGAACCTAGTGCCGGACGAGAGGCAATTTCGAATCTGATGTCTCGTCTTCGTGCTGCCGGTCTTGGCCGATCGATGGACCTGCTGCTCGCCGGACAAGAGCAAGCCGGCGAGCTTGAAACGAGATTAGTGGAACAAGTCTTGAAATTGGAGAACGCTGCGCACGATCAGGAAGACGGACTGTTTGATCGTGAGATGCAGCTGCGCTTGATCGAAGCTGCCTCATCCCCTACCGCCTTCGGCCCTGTTGGACGGGCATATCAAGCGATGTGTCTAAGCCGGCGCATCGATGCTATAGACGATGGGACCTGGACGGCCCGCGCCTTGAAGCTTCTGCAGCTGTTCAGTCCAGGTCAAGAAACAGACGCTCTCGATCTTGTCGACCTACTCCTTAGATCTGATCTGCGAGCCACACCCGCTGTGGCTGACGAGCTCGCCTCGATGTCGCATCCCGACAAATTACAGATCTTACGCCCTCTACTCCACTACGCCATCCTGCCGACAGCTTCGCAAGTTGTCGGTCCAGCCAGCCCATCTCATCTTTATCTCAAAGCAACTACTACGCTTCGAAGACCGGCCACACAAGACGCATCGATGAAACGCCAACCAGGTCTGCCTTTATCGCCCGATTGGCTTTTTACTCCGATAAATGAACTTCTGGAATCTTCAACATCGCCAGCCTTCTCCCAAGCTCCCCCAGATTGGGATCCCTCCGAGCTGGAGATCGTTCAAGCGACACTTCTCCTCGTTCGGACTCAGCAACACATCTGCCCAACATCGAGATCGACGTTGCTCATGAACTTGATGAAAGTGTTCATGCTCGAACACAACAGTCAAGCAACCGGAGAACACCCCGAGGCATTCAGAGACGATACCGTGACCGAGTCGCTGAGGGAGCTCGTCAGACCAATGCTCACCCCCGCTCCACACAACGACGACACAATGGAGAAGACGGCGGTGCCGTTCCTCGGCCCCGATATTCCATTCTACCAATTCTACTCCGACTTTGTGAGTTTGTACGAAGCAATTTCATACGGCGATGCCATCTTCTCGCAGCTCATTCTTCCTCCTCTCGCCATGACCTATCCCATCGATTTCAGAAAACTTCTATGGGTTGAACAGCCCACTGCGCTTCGTTCCATCCGCACAAAGCTATCCGAGGCACCTCTTGAATATGGCGATGTAGGCGCCTACTTGAGCCCTGTCGAAAAGGACGCAGATGTCTTGGCAGGCTATACGAGGGCTTTGATCAGGAGTTGGGTGACTCCCCGGAACGAGACATTGTGGAAGATTGCAACGTGGCATCTGGCGGGAACGTTCTGGCGAGAAGGTAGAGAGGGTAAAGAGGAAGTAAGAAGAGGTTTGATCAGGGCCATAATGGCGTCGGCCCCTGTGGAAGTTATCAAGGAGGTCATGTCGGTCGATCTGAGCGTGGCCAAGGTGTATGATAATGCGAAGGTGGGCGAAGAGGAACAGAAGGGAAGGGTAGAGGTGGTAAAGGAGTTCGGTGGCGAGCAGCTCGGGGAGAAAGTAAGGCGCTTGATGACTCCCTCTTAGCTTCATGGATCTTCATATCAGATGTATTGAATCCATAATTCCATGTTATAAATGTCGCATCTCTGTCTCCATGGCTGACTCGAGCGCCACAGGATGCAACGCGGATGGTGTTCAGCATGACAGGTCGTGCAACGTGGATCTTGCCACTGAACGCGATGCCGGCTAAACTCGGGTAGCGCGTGCACGTCACCTCACTCACCGCTTGCTTTGTGCTTCTCATTCTACCTTCTCACCTCTCCCCGAGCAATCCGCGTCTCCAGCTCAACCACCATGTCGCTGTCCCCATCTCAGCAAGATGCGTTGGAGCAACTCTGGGCAGTCACAGCCAGCGACAATACTCCCGCTCAAGAGCGCGACGAGCGGATTCTCCGCGAAGCGGGATGGGATGTCCAAGTGAGCCCACCGGTCGGCACGCTTCGATCAAGCTAACTGAACAGCGAGCAGTAGAGCAGATATTCTCTGGTGCTGCTGACTCTGCGCCGTCCATCCGTAGCGGCGGGCCATCTCGCGGACCTTCCAGGTCGACCACAACAGACGAGGGAGATGGGCTCGGGGTGAATCCGCCGCCGGGAAGTAGGAGGTTATCTGGTACAGGCGGTATACCCCGCAATGCCTCAGGAGCCGGAACGTCTGGCGTCGGCTTATGGGGACTACTATCGTCGCCCGTAAGGCTCATTTGGAGTATCCTCACCGGAACATGGTATTTCTTCAGTAAGCCTCTTTCCCCCGAAAACACACGTCCGGCTTCCTAGCTAAACCCAGTTCGCACTTTCGTCCCCTTGTCCTTTCTCCCCCGTATTCCACGGTTCCTACTCCCCCCCAATGGTGCTCCCGCGCAGAGTCGGACGCAAAACCCCACACAGACTTCCCTAGCATTCGTACGCGACCTAGAGGTCTTTACGGGATGTTCGGCAAGCACGAATTCGCTGCCGGATTTTTATATTGGACCTTACCGCGAATTCATGTTGAATGTCCGAAAAGAGGGCAAGGTTGGCGTGGTGATCGTTGTGTGCGGAGAACACGAGAACGATGAGGAGTTCAAGAGAGATGTGTTGTGCGACTCGGAATTGGTCCGAACATTCAAGGAGAAGGATATAATGGTCTGGGCAGCGGATGTAAGGTCGAGAGAAGGGTACCAGGGTATGTTGACAATCTTGCATGGATACACTCTCCAAAGAAGCACACACTAATGGCAGTGTCGCAAACCCTCTTACACACCACGTACCCCAGTATCACCTTTGTTTCTCTCCTCCCGTCTTCCACAACTTCCAACTCGACCGCCTCACCCAAACTCTCCGTATTGACCTCCATCTCCGGCCGTCCATCAACCACGACATCGGCATCGTCAATAATCCAAACGCTCACCACTTCCGTCCTGCCCCGCGCCACTCCCTTCCTCAACCGCCTCAAACGAGAACGGCTCACCCTGGCCGAAGCCCGTCATCTGCGTCAGGAGCAAGACCGCGCGTTCAAAGACGCCGAAAGGCGAGATCGAGCCAAGATGGATGCGCAGAAACAAGCCGCAGAGCTAGAAAGGTTAAAGGAAGAACGGGCCGCTCGGGACGCTGCGGATAAAGAGAAACGAATAAGAGATAGAAAG
Organism: Papiliotrema fonsecae; assembly: GCA_035773095.1. Taxonomy (NCBI): domain Eukaryota; kingdom Fungi; phylum Basidiomycota; class Tremellomycetes; order Tremellales; family Rhynchogastremaceae; genus Papiliotrema; species Papiliotrema fonsecae. The sequence goes on from JAHRBW010000007.1 coordinate 786,785, forward strand.
GAGTGGAGGCGATACGCTCGCAAACACCTTCTCCCACCTTCCTCCGGATCTGTCCGTGTCGCCATCCGCACACCTTTGAACGCGGACCGGAACGTACGCAACTTTGAAGCCGGTCCGTCAACCCTACCCCTGTTCGTATATGCCGAAACGCTTCTGATCCCGGCTACCGATGATCCAGCCGACGATCCGGATAGCCCGCCGGAGGGATACGAACCTGAATGGGACTTTAAAATCGTCACGACTTACCCTAGGAAGGAAGTTGATCGTGTTCAGCAAGGAGGGGAAGAGGTTTGGAACGTGGTCAAAGGTGCCGGAGGAGCACTGTTCGCCGAAAAGGCGGAAGGGAGCGTCTGGGGGGACGCAGAGGCAAAGGAGATCAATGGAGAAGATAGCGATGAAGAGGTTGTAGAAGAGTGATTGGCATGTCACTACCATTTCCCACGTCCCGAAGAGCTCTCAGCACGCAGGCAATCTGTGCAAACGAGACAAACAAGCAAGCACGGTTTGGGCATTACGATCACATGAGGGCAATCTACTATGTAAGGGTATCTTCATAAAAAGCCAATCGTCAAAAACAGATGGAAACCCGCGACTCTGCGAGTCCTCCTACAATCACCATTACAGATCACCTCTATCTATTGTACTTCTTCTTTCTCTTTCGTTCAGGTCTCAAACCCTTAGAACCCGGCCTTGGCACATTGTTCTGGGAATTGGGCCTTCAAGTGCTCGACCAGTGCCCTCAGCTCGGCTTTGGTCTCGTCGGTCGTGTCGTCCTCGTGACTCGGGTCGAGCAGGACGTAGGCAAAGGCCGAAAGGAGGTGATCAAGATGAGGAATCAACAGGTTGGGTTGGGTCCTGAAGATTGAGAAGAGGGCGTTGAACACTGCCTTGTTCTCGAGCGTGTCGAAACGTAATGGCAATACGCTGACGATGACGGGGACAACTTGGTCGAGTGGCAAAGCGGAAGAGTTCTTCACAATCATGCGTGAGATGGCACCGGCCGCATTGTCTCGGGCGTTGTATAAAGGCGGCGCAGAGTGCTCTGGAACAGCAAAGTACGGTTGGAGAGCGGTGAGAATGTGTTGGTATTGCGGAGCGAGGTCGGCGTTGGAGTGCTCGACAAGAACACCAGCGGCAAAGGCGGCGTTGGATCGAACATCGGCCTCGTCGTCCCTCAGACCTCGGTAGATGATCTCGAGAAGCGGTTGGGTGAATTGGGTGACACCGCTCTTGAGACCAACGATGATCTCACCAAGACAGCCAACAGCCATGGATCGTTCGCTGTTGTTTCGCTTCTCATTGGAGTACTGAGAGATGAGGGGGAGAACACTGCCAAAGGCTTGTCCAAAGTCGGGACCAAGGATGGTGGCCATAGCACCGAACACGTCGGAAGCGTTGGAGATGAGGGCAGCTTCGTATTCGGAAGAGTCGGCATCGACATCGACGTTCTCGTCGTCTCCATCGGGATCTTGTTGACACAGCGACTTCTTCTCGAGAATCTCAATAGCAAGAGTGGCGATTTCATCAAGGTGTCCCTCAACGAGAGCAGGACCACACTTGTTCATGGTCTCGGCGAGCTCGGAACAGATGTAGGTGACAACGGTTCTGTGCGTTAGCACTAGTTTCCAGTACAATGATCTAAGCGGTGTAGGGTAGAGTCAGAAAAAATGTTAAAAAGTAGTCTCATTCTCTTTCTTTGAAAGGTGCGAAGTGAGCTGAGTAAAGTTTCTCATCATTTATGTGGAGGTGGTCATGGTGGGAAGAAAAAGGTACTAACTTGTCGTCTTCCGTCTTCCAGGTCTCGAATATCGTGGGCAGAATATGGTCAACGGCCTTCTTGACATCCGGGTGGAACTGGACACGCTGACAATCAGTGAAGCTCAGTTCAGAAGTAGAGGACTACTCACAACAACACCACCTGGGATCCAGTCTTGCGGCTCAGACAGCTCGTAGAGCGTCTTGATGAACGCGAAGAGAGAACCAATGGCGCTCTTTCGGATACCCTCGTAGTAATGGTCGAGAAGCTCGATGAGGACAGTCATGGTCTCCTCAACAAACGGCATGAAAGCCGACTTGGTGGCAGCGAACAGCTCTCCGATGGCATCGGCAGCAACCTCCTTCTCAATAGCGACGGCACTATTGACGTTGGAGAACATTTTCTCCATGAGATCGAGATCGGTCTCGTCCTCAAGGTCCTCCTCGTCGAGAGCAGCCTTGGAAGACGAGCCGGTTCCGTAAGCCTCGGCAGCGTTGTCGGCAGTCTCACCATCCTCAATCCACTCATCGGAAGCCTCGCTTTGTTGGCACGAGGCAATGAGAGCGGGGACACATTGTGGGAGGTAGTGGGCGAACTCGCCCTCGAAGACGGTAGCCATGACACCGAAGAAGATGAAGGATGACTCTCGGAGACGGGTGTTGTCCATCGTCAAAGCCTCGAAGGCAGCCTTCATGAGTTCGGGGAAGTATGGGCGGAAGGCATCGGCGCCCACGGCATCGGCAAGTGTACCGATAGTGTCGGTGGCAACACCTCGCAGATCGAATTGCTCATCGGATCCTTGAAGGGTAAGGAAAGGAACAAGACGCTTGATGGTTTGCTCAAAGTACGGTTGGAAACCGGCCTTGGCGGCGTGAGCGGCAGATCCGATGGCACCGGTGACAGTGATCTTGACAGGGATCGCTCCACCCTCGAGAAGAACCAGCAGTCGCTCCATGAGAAGAGTGAGGTAGTTGGCGATGTCGTCGCCAAGGATCTCTAGGTAAGAGTCGAGACATGTACAGGCGTTGCGTTGGGTCGCCTCATCAACAATGAGGTTGAAGAGGATGGGGACAATGACTTCGTGGCGAGTAGCGCACTCCTCGGCGAGCCATTCGCAGAGACAGCCAAGAGCGATACAAGCGGCCTTGCGGACGATGACCTCTGGGTCTTTGAGGCCGTTCTCGATGACAGGCCAGAGCTGGTCGACGTGAGGTCGAATGTACTCGCTGCAGCCTTCGACCACAACGCCAAAGGCCATGAGAGCAGACTTTCGCATTCGAGCGTCGCCTGATGACATGTAGACTTGGAGTTGAGTGGTGAGGACGGGGAAGACTTGTTGTGGGGGAAGAGCCTGAGACAGCGCATCGAGACATCGGAAGGCGAGCTGTCGTCAGTGCAGCCCGAATGCATCGTGATCCTACTCACTCTTGACGGGGAGTCCTCGTCGACATCTTCTGGGTCATCCTCGCAACCGATAGGCAACAAGCCCTCAATGATTGGCTTGGCAAGACCCAAAGCCTGGACCTTGCTCTTCTTGTATCGCACAATCCAAGCAAGAACGTTCAACGCACCACATCGCATCGTCTCGTCGACCTCCTTGTTGGCGGCCACACCAAGGAAGAATTGGGTCAATTCGGTGACGTGTTTAGCGACAAGCGGAGTGTCGAGGATAAGCAGCGTCTCGAAAACGTCGTAGGCGTGCTTGACACCTTCATCGTCCTCTTCCGTGATAGCTTGTTGGGTAACTTGCAGCATGGGAACGATCAACTCTTGGAAAGCCTTGATCTTTGCCTTTTCATCGGTGGAGATGTACTCGGCGACCTTGGCAAGACCTCGAAGAGTGGTCATACGGACTTCACCAGATTCAGGGTCACGCAAGGTGGTGCTAAGAATGTCAAAGACCGGGCCGTGTTGAGCATCCAGCGAGTCAAAGACAGTGTCGAGCAGGGAGAACAAGACGTAGACCGCAGTCTCACGATGTGTCCGCTCGGGCGAACGGGTAGCCTCGTACAAACCGGGAAGCAATGTCGGCCATGTCACGGGCGAAGTGGTAAGCTCGAGCTCGGCAATGGCAGAGACAGCTCGGGCAAGAGCGTGTCGCACAATAGCTCTGAAAATTAGGCATGACCGTGCGCAACAGACCTCTCCACTTACGTTGGCTCTTGCGTTAATCTGCCCAGGAGAGCTTCTTTGATCTGTGTTCGGATAGACTGGTCAGTCTTCTTCCACATTCGACCATCTCGGTTCGATATTCTCTTTCGGAGCTCGACGGCAGCAAGTTGTCTAATCTGGCTATCAGCCAAAGCCCAGCAATGGACTCAGGACTAACCGCTTGGTTCTGGCTCGTAGCGGCGATCTCATACAAGGCAGGGATACACGTAGCATTCTTGTAGAATTGCGTGTTGAGCTGCGTAGTAGCCTGACCGTCAGAATGACATTCCACGTTTTCGGGCCTGACGACTTGCCTGCTTGATAATATTTGTGTCAGGAGCGATACTCGCTTCCAGAAGCTGATGCAGCGTCTGGACGTATTGGGCCTGATGAGTGAGCTGAAGCCCTTGTGAGAACGAAAGGACAGCTACATACGTCCATTTTGGAGAAGGGTGATAGAGATGTGTTGGTTACGAAAAAAAGTTGGAAGAACCGGTGTGGGCGCGTTGATTATCACTTGACATGGGGTCGCTTAAAGATTTTTGACCCAAATGACACGTCACGGAATTATTGCTTCCGTGTTTCACCGCTTCAAACTCCGTTGGTATCTGTTTGCAGCAGCATTTAATCATCACTTGCATACTTCGAAACCAAAGAGTGGAGACACCTATACTGCAATACCACCCGCAGCTACAGTCCGGTACTGGCTACTGACACCACTGACAGTTCATAATGGCTACCTAAAACACATCCTCTCCCACCCTTCGCAGCCGAGCCTATCACGGCTCGTGCGCCTGCCTTTCTTTTCCCATAGAAAGGCGGTACACGCGAAGGGTAAGAACGATAGAACTTTACAATATCTTCCAGCCTTTGATATAAGCCGGAGGAGCTCCGTCGTTCCATTTCCTCTTTGAGGGTGGAAAAGGTTGGGGCCTCTTGACTCGGGTGCAGGACATTCTTATGTAGTTTGTAACGATTCAATCATTGCCATTGCTTGATTGAGACCACCAGACTCGAGACGCAGATTCAAAACTACTACAAAAAGTCTTTTTCAGTATTCTTCTGGCGGCTTGATGATACACCGCACACTTGAGGTCAATCACTCAGCGCTCCGTTACAACGGACCGGCGTCCCGAAATTCAGATGGAGGGCGGAGTTTCCGGTATTATTCTTCCCCGCAGCACGCGCTGATGGATTCCGCTTCTAGCTAAACGGTCTGACGCGTTTACCGAAAGGTTAGAAGCGCGATGCTTGGACCGACCGAATTGACCGGATTTATTCGGGTCGAGCAATGCAAGCAGTATGCATGGCAGTAATGACAGAGACTTTGCCGTCTACACGGCTGCCACAGATGAATCATGGCAACGGGATGAAAATGAAATGAGGGTAGATGTGGCTGGGTGTCTAGCGGATGAATCGGTATCTATCAATGTTGTGATTGGTTCTCAAGCGGATCACGGATAAAGGGAACCGGCAAGCCGTACCATTTACAACCACTCACCGACGCCCGACTCGCACAATATCACAGAATCCTTTTATCGTCATCCTTTTGTTGCTCTTCATCACCTTCCTTCTCTTCTTGGCCTAGTTTGCCCTCCTGACGAATCATGGCCGAGTCACAAACTCCTGTACGTCTTACTCACTTGCCCTTGTCCTCGCCAGCCCTTTGCAGGACCGCTGCGCTCGCCTTGGCATCCTAAACTCCTTTCGTTGTGAATCTCTGCTGATACATCGCTTTCTCATGCATCATCTCCGCTCTACACGCTCTAATGCCACTTCTAATCTTCCACCCACGTTCAGATCGAGGCATGGGTCAGCCACACCGGCTTTGACACCTCCCGACCTCAAACACCCGCCGGTCCGGGTCTCCAAACGTGAGTCACCTACACCGACACCGCTCATCTCAGCATCACCGGCCTGCGAAAGAAGCAAGCTGGTAACAATGGACCGCTCAAAAAGGTTCTTGTTGCCAACCGTGGTGAAATCGCTATTCGAGTCTTCCGTACCGCCCACGAGCTCGCCATGTCTACCGTCGCCATCTACTCACACGAGGACCGAATGGGCGCTCACAGATACAAGTCGGATGAATCTTACCTCGTCGGCAAGGGCATGACACCCGTCGCTGCCTACCTCGCACAGGATGACATCATCCGTATTGCGCTCGAACACGGTGTCGACATGATCCACCCCGGTTATGGTTTCCTGTCAGAAAACGCCGAGTTTGCCAAAAAGGTCGAGGCCGCAGGTATCGCCTTTATCGGTCCTCGACCGGAGACCATTGACGCTTTGGGAGACAAGACCAAGGCCAGGACATTGGCCATGAAGACCAAGGTCCCCGTTGTTCCCGGAACCCCCGGACCGGTTGAGTCATACGACCTGGCTGCTGACTTTATCAAGGAGCACGGTTTCCCCGTCATCATCAAAGCCGCCATGGGTGGTGGAGGACGTGGTATGCGTGTTGTCAGGGACCAGGAGAGCTTCAAGGAGAACTTCGAGCGAGCCGTTAGTGAAGCCAAGAGCGCTTTCGGTGACGGAACCGTCTTTATCGAACGTGAGTCATTTGTAACGGTCTCGCTGATGGCAGGATTCCTCGACAAACCCCGACACATTGAGGTCCAGATTCTTGCCGACAGTCAAGGTAACACTGTCCACCTCTTCGAGCGAGATTGTTCCGTCCAACGTCGTCACCAGAAGGTAAGCAGTTAAGAGTACCCCGCTAATATCAGGTCGTTGAAGTCGCCCCGGCGCCCCACCTTGACGAATCCGTTCGTCAAGCGATCTTAAACGACGCACTTACTCTTGCCAAAGCCGTCAATTACCGAAACGCGGGTACCGCCGAGTTCTTGGTTGACCAGCAAGGTCGTCACTACTTTATCGAGATCAATCCACGTATCCAGGTCGAACACACCATCACCGAGGAGATCACCGGTATCGATATCGTCGCCGCTCAAATCCAGATTGCCGCCGGTGTCACCCTGGCTCAGCTTGGTTTGACTCAAGAGCACATCCACCGACGCGGTTTCGCAATCCAATGTCGTATCACCACCGAAGACGCCGCAGCCGGTTTCCAACCGGACACCGGTAAGATCGAAGTCTACCGATCAGCCGGTGGTAACGGTGTCCGACTCGATGCTTCGTCTGGTTATGCCGGTGCTCAGATCACCCCACACTACGACTCTCTTCTCGTCAAGTGTTCCGTCAGTGGAGCCACTTTCGAGGTTGCCCGAAGAAAAATGCTCCGAGCCCTTGTCGAGTTCCGTATCCGTGGAGTCAAGACGAACATTCCTTTCGTTATCCGTCTCCTCACTCACCCAGTTTTCGAGTCTGGTCTCACTTGGACCACCTTTATCGACGACACACCAGAACTTTTCAAGCTCGTTCAATCCCAGAACCGAGCTCAGAAACTGCTCGCTTACCTGGGTGACCTCGCCGTCAACGGATCATCCATCAAGGGACAAGCTGGTGAGCCCGGACTCCGCACCGAAGCGTTCATTCCTCAAATCACCGACAATGCCGACCCAACCAAGGTCATCGATTGCAGCCAGCCGTGCAAGAACGGTTGGAGAAACATCATTGTCAACGAGGGTCCCGAGGCCTTTGCCAAGGCCATTCGTGGTTACAAGGGATGTCTCATCATGGACACGACCTGGCGAGACGCTCATCAGTCGTTGCTTGCTACCCGTATGCGAACCGTCGATATGGCCAACATCGCCAAGGAGACCTCGCATGCTTTGCAAAACGCCTACTCGCTCGAATGCTGGGGTGGTGCCACCTTTGATGTCGCTATGCGATTCCTTTACGAAGACCCATGGGACCGATTGCGCACGCTCCGAAAACTTGTGCCCAACATCCCGCTGCAAGCTTTGGTTCGTGGTGCCAACTCGGTTGGTTACACCTCGTACCCAGACAATGCGATCTACGAGTTCTCCAAGAAGGCTGTCGAAGCCGGTCTCGACATCTTCCGTGTCTTCGACTCGCTCAACTACTTTGAAAACTTGAAGCTCGGTATCGATGCTGCCAAGAAGGCTGGTGGTGTTGTTGAGGGTACCATCTGCTACTCTGGTGACGTTGCCAACCCCAAGCGAACCAAGTACACCCTGCAGTACTACCTCGACCTTACCGACCAACTCGTCGGCGAAGGCATTCACGTCCTTGGTATCAAGGACATGGCTGGTCTGCTCAAGCCCCAAGCTGCTACTATGCTGATCGGCGCTATCCGAAAGGCACACCCGGACCTCCCGATCCACGTTCACTCGCACGACACTGCCGGTATCGCCGCTGCCAGTATGCTTGCTTGCGCTCAAGCCGGTGCCGATGTGGTCGATGTCGCCATTGATGATCTTTCCGGTCTCACCTCGCAACCCGCCATGGGTGCTGTTGTCTCTGCCCTCGAGCAAACCGGTCTTGGTACTGGTATCTCGCACGAGAACATTCAAGCTCTCAACCAATACTGGTCGCAGATCCGTGTTCTTTACGCTCCCTTCGAGGCCAACGTCCGAGCTTCTGACTCTGGTGTCTTTGACCACGAAATGCCTGGTGGACAATACACCAACCTGCAGTTCCAGGCCTCTCAACTCGGTCTTGGAACTCAATGGGTCGAGATCAAGAAGAAGTACATCGAAGCCAACCAGCTTTGTGGTGACATTGTCAAGGTCACGCCGTCTTCCAAGGTCGTCGGTGACTTTGCTCAATTCATGGTGTCCAACAAGCTTTCCAAGCAAGACGTCCTGGACCGAGCGTCTCAACTCGACTTCCCGTCGTCTGTCGTCGAGTTCTTCCAAGGTTACCTTGGTCAACCGTACCAAGGTTTCCCTGAACCTCTCCGATCCCACATTATCCGTGACAAGGAGCGTATCGACTCTCGTCCTGGTCTCAGCATGGAGCCCCTCAACTTTAGCAAGATCAAGGCCGAGCTGAAGGAAAAGTACGGTAACCACATCAACGACTTTGACGTGCAATCATATTGCATGTACCCCAAGGTCTTTGAAGAGTTCCAGTCTTTCCTCGAAAAGTACGGAGACCTTTCAGTGGTTCCCACGCGACACTTCCTTGGTAAACCAGTGATCGGAGAGGAGATGACTATCTCGATTGAACAGGGTAAGACCTTGACCATCAAATTGCTGGCCATCGGACCATTGAACCCGGAGAAGGGAACGCGAGAGTGTTTCTTCGAGCTCAACGGAGAGTCTCGTGCGGTTGTCATTCAAGACACCAATGCGGCGATCGAAAACGTGTCGAGGGAGAAGGCGTCCTCGGACCCAGGAAGCGTCGGATCGCCAATGGTGAGTTGTCCTCATGATCGGTCGAACTTGAGCTAACGATAGTCTGGTGTTGTCATCGACGTCCGAGTCAAGGAGGGCCAGGATGTCAAGGCCGGTGACCCGCTTTGTGTTCTGTCAGCCATGAAGGTGAGTCTGGGAGACGCAAGTCAGTAAACGCTCGCTAACGATTAGATGGAGTCTGTCGTCTCGTCGCCTGTCTCTGGTAAAGTCAAGAGGGTTCTTGTCGTCCAGAGTGACTCGATCAGCCAAGGTGACTTGGTTGTGGACATTCAGCATTAAACGATGGCCGACTGGGTACAGACGCGTTGATTACTAGAGTGATCCGACGGGGAGATGAAGTGATTCATGTACGTTTATAGAAATACGATCGATGCAGCTCAATTGCGACTTGCGGGTGGGCCAGCGGACAGCACTCCACGGACTGGACGGACGCGGAGCTCAAACACGGATGTAACAATGCCAATCGGAGATGCGCGACACTGACTGACTGTGCCCGTTCTCATATCCTGTGACTTGGCAGCGTGCGCAGCTTCTTGATTGGAGCAGATCCAGAGATGGTATCGATCACAATGCCACTCGTAAGCGTCACGCTGTGGGACCCTGCCGCGGGGGCGGAGGTATTGTCAGCCCGGAGTTTTTGGCACGATGTGGTCATGTTGTGCGACATGTGCCGTGCTTGTGCCATTTTGTTGGCCAACTATTGAGATCTTACGGACGTAACCGGTGACAAACGCACCCGCGGCCCCGAGTGTTTCCTTCCCGCTAGTCTATTCCAGTGATCCGTTGGTGTCTGTGCTCACTTTGTAACCGGTTGCCGAAACCGAAGTTGTGGAGATGTTGAAAAACCATGTGGCATATAGTCACGATACCAAGATCGCAGGGGGATAATCGGGACAACGTGTGACTTTAGCGGCCAGTCTGGAGTCGCTTCTTCCCAAAGGAAGGAGAGTAGACGCCACATCCGGCCCAAACATTAATTAAATGAGGCGTGACGTGAGATTTCCTCTGGAGTTGCGCCAGATACGGCATGCGCCACATGATATCAGCGATATCAACCGGGGCGAATGCCCTCCCTCTCCGACGGGTGGCAAAAGAGTGGCGTGATCCCGCACGGCACGATCGTTTGGTGAAGGGTGGTGTGGGATGCGAGTGAAATATACCTCCGAGACCGACTCCACTAGATCAGGGAAATGTGCTTTTTAGATTCATTCCCCCACGCAGTGGCGTGTTCAGGGCTTGAGTGCAGTCTAAAAGAGACTAAATAGGGATCCCGGGTGCGGGTGGGTGTGAGCGGGTACGACGATGCCTCCACGCTCCTGGTGATGGGTGATGCTTTCCATTTTCTCGATGACTTTAATGCTCGGTAAAAGATAATATCCTGATTCCTGATCTCCCTTGTTCACATCCTTAGTGCCATCCTCATCCGTAGCGCGATCTCTATCGACTTCATCACTTTATAGCAACACTAGCATCGTTACACTTGCTTTCATCTCTGTGGATATATACACAATCTTATCAGCGTAACTACATCGCTGGCTATAACCGGGACTCGTTTGCGGCACTGGAGACGATACGCTACGCTATCCCTCCAACGCAACTGCCGCCCCCAAAGACACATTACACGTTAGACCCGTGAGCGACTCCCCCTCCGCAAAGGTCTCAAACTGACTGCGGTTTCTCTTTTCCGTACACGTCCCATCTTGCTATCCTCTCTTTTTCGCGTGTTTTATTGCACTCTCGCTTGCACCTTTGCGTTGTGCTCAAGTCTTTCACCTTTGACTCGATCGATCCGATCCTGCTCACCCATCAACGACGTCGCGCATCGCTGCTCTTTTGCGCATTCCCATTCGCCCAACAGTGTTAGCATGAGCGCTTCGGACAGCTCTTCCACCCCCGACTTTGCATTCGAACCTCCTTCGATGGGAGAACCCTCCGGAAACCCGTTCGACCTTGCCCTCAAAACTCCTAACAACACCTACAACCTAGGCATTCCGACTTCCGCTTTCACGTCCAACAACACGTTCAACGTCAATCAATACCAACCCCCTTCCATGGGCTATTCGTCCGCCTCATCCTTCTCCTCCACATCAGGTTCTGCTGCCGGTACATCGTTCTCATCCGTCGACGCTCTTCCCGCAATCTCGCGCGAGTTCGCCCGACCCAACTCTAACGAAACACGTCGTCCAGCGACCGCTGCCGGCGCATTGCAATCGTTTGGCGGAATGACACCGCGCGGTAGCAAGCCCGAGAAGCCCGAAACTATCAACGAAGGCAACGAAGGACTATTCACCGATCCTTTCAGCGAGAAAGACGAGTCGAAACAGCTTTCTTCACAGGACAACATGGATCCCTATACCCCAACCAATCGACGCGCTTCCGAGCCGCAGTTCAACAATCCGCTCAACATCCAGAGCTCGTGGCCTCAACCACAGTCTGCTACACCGGAACACAGCGCCGTCCTTTCGCCTCATAACCAAACCTACCCGTTGACATCGGCGCCGGCAAATGTCACAGGGTTTGGCCTCGTAGCTGGACCGAATATCCACTCGCAGATGCAGCAGCTGAACAGGGCTGGTGCTATGTCTTACGGATCTCGTCCACAGACCAGCGACGGGATCCCTTCATACGGTAGTATTAACCCCAACGGTGTATCTCTACCTTCTGCCCGCACGATCGCCAACCAGATCGACTCGCCTCAAGGATTTGTACAGCCACAAGCTCAATTCTACGGTAACCCCTCACAACCGTACCGCGATAATCGGGCTGCTTCCCTTGGCGATGTACACGCCGCGCAGCAGCAGTACCAGCCTGGCCGTCACCAACTGATGAACTACGGTGACAAGTACTCGCAAGGTCAAGATGGCAAGGACGACACGACCTTTGTTCCTCTTGGTGCACCCACTCACGGGGGTCCGTCGACTAAGAAGCGACCTAGGAGACGGTATGATGAAATTGAACGACTGTATGGATGTGGTTGGAATGGCTGCGAAAAGTCATACGGAACGCTCAATCATCTCAACGCTCACGTTGCTATGCAAAAACACGGAGAGAAGCGTCTTCCAACGGGTAAGTCTGGTGTTTCACTTGCAATACACTTTTGCTAACAAACAGAATTCAAGGATATGCGTAAAGCTTGGCGCAAGAAGAAGCGAGATCAAGCTGCTGTTGCTGCCAATGCTCAATACATGGCTACAACCAGCACATGGAACCCGCGTCAGTCGATTTCTTCTTCGGAATCAGACTACGACCGACGAGACTCTGCCATCTCGGCCTACTCTGTCGGAACCGATTACTCATCACACCGAGGGTCGCTTGTCTATTCCAGCGGCGGCTACCCAGGATGGCACGACTCGTCTCGCCCCACCACGTCGTCTTCCGTCACCTCGTCGGCGGACGGTCGATTCCCAATTGGCGTTCAAGGCGGTTACGCACATGGCATGATCAACACTGCCCCCGCTCAACGGCGGCCTTCGGTACCAACCCACATGTCCATGCCAGCCGCCAACGGGTACGAGCACTCTATGCCCCCACAGCAAAACTCGTTCCCTCACCCGGGACATGCGATGCACCCAGCACACCACTATCCGGCGCAACAAGCTCAACGACCAATGTCACAAGGCCAGTTGGCATTTGGTAGCTTGACAACACCAATGCCCATGCCCATGATGGCGGGTGGGGGTGTCCCCGGTACGCAGTTCGCTTTCCAGCGATGATCAGCGGCACGGGGGATGAGACTGGGGCTTGTTCTATTGCTGTGACGACGGGACTGAGTTCCGGCAGCGTTTGGGCTGAAGCGGACTTTTTGGACGTTTTGTGTGTAAGACGATTTGTGTAAGATAATACGGACGGAAGGAAAGAACGGATATTTTCAATCTTGTGCGAGCGGTTTTGGTAGACGAGTAGTATGAAATTGTAATTATGATCGTATGTGAAAGATGAACACATGACATACTGCAGCGCTCGTCGAATGCTAATGTCAATTGGTCCATCAATCGAGGATCCGGCAGAGTGCCACGAAGAGCGTGATCACGGTTCTTGGTCGATGGCGCGGCGTTAAATCTCTTCGTTCTTTCATCATCCGCACAAAGGAACCCCGACCTGCATGATGATTCGTGGTCCTTTCTGACGGCGTCCCGGGCCATTCTCACGTATTGAGTATGTTTGACTCAGTGATCCATCCCTTTGATCATCTGTCCGGCTTCGGCAAAGGAGCAGTCTACACCACCTACCTTTGGACCCACTCGAACGCTGATGCGATGCTGCTGATGCGCTGTCCGTGCCGGTGCTGGGTTTGAGCGCGCCAGATCGGCATGAACAAGGTCAAAGGAGTGGTATCATCGATTCTCACGGTCCAAACGATCAGCACTGATCCACTGACTTGTCCTTGCTCGCGCCGTACACCGAGCGCCTCTCGTCGTCGTCGCAAAGTCTCACATAGACGTCTTGCACCGTCATTGTCACGGTCAACCCACATACACTCCTACCCGCACCCACATCACCGAGCAACATGGCGCTGGCAAAGATGTCCGGTCTGCGTCAACGTCAAACCCCTCAAACACAGATCAATCCGCTGACAACGGCTACGCTCGCGATAGGAAACGCTGAACCGTTCTTTGTACCTGATACGTCGCCTATGATCGTTTATGGAGACGGGCAGACTTCGAGGTGGACAGTCGGGTACGCAGCTCAGAGAGATGGGTATGACCAGACGTTGCATGTGGTTGGGGAAAGGGAGAGGATAGGATTTAGGGTCGAGGGTGAGTTGTGCTTGTTACTGACTTTACACACACACCCACACACCCACACACCCACACACCCACACACACGCAGTCACCATCCCAACGCAGTCAAGCTAAACCCAGCCACCATCCTCACCCTCCTCGTCCCCTCCTTCCCCAATTGCTCCGCCACAATCTCAATCAACGCCTCCTCCCCCACCTCCGCTTGCGCCACCCCGTCCGCACAAGGTGACATCCCGTTCTCGCTGTACAACCTCCCCTCTGGGCTACACGACGTAGAGTGGGATAGCGGGGTGATTGCGCCCGGGGGTCAAGTCGTCTTTTGGGGTGTAGAGGGGCAGAGGATGGGGAAGGAGGGGATGGTGAATGTGACGATAGATGATACTTACGGATCGAACGGCAAGACTGGAGGTGGGAGTAAAGACGTTGATGTGGGGTTGCAATATACGGGGGATTGGGAGATGGCGGGCGGTAGGGATGGGAATTTCAATAAGACATTAGCGGTGGCCCAAACCACAGGGGCGAGTATGGTCTTCAAGGGGAAAGGTGAGTGCGATGGGCGATAGGGCGACAGGGGCATAGGATCGGACCCAAAGCAATCATCGTATCGCGCTGATCGCAGGCTCCGCGGTATACCTGTACGGCACGATCGGTCCCGACCACGGCTCAGCCTCAATCTCGCTCAACGGAGAAACCGTCCATTCGCGTATGAACCTCACTTCTCCCTGGACAATCCCTTACCAGCTGCTATGGTTTGGAACGGGATACGACCCATCTTCACCGTTTAAGGTCGAGATGAAGAGTCTGGAGGATAAGAAGATGACGCTGGATTTTATGGTTCTCAGCACGGATTCGACAACCCTCGCTTCTCTGTGAGTTGTTGTCTGGATTGCTTTAATTCATAGCACTTAGAAGGGGATGAGGGCGCTGATAAGTAGTAAGACGATCTCCGCCGGGTCGTCCGACTTCCTCTCGACCCTAGCCGGTAAACTCGTCGTTTTCCTCCTTGTCCCCTTGATCACCTGTACAGCCATTGTAACGGCCTTCTTCCTCTGTGTGCGCCGCCGACGCTCCATTGCCACTACCAAACGCCAGTCGTGGACTTCGGACATTTACATCCGGCCCAAAGCCGAAAAGCACACAAGCTCTGGAGCGTGGTCGGGCCATAGTGAGCCTTCGATACAGGACGTGTTTGCGTCGTACGACGAAGGGAGGGAGCAGCGGCTATCGGACAGATGGGCCTCGTCGCCATCATCCATACGTTCTGACACGTCTCGACAGTGTCGCACCGCTCAATCGCGACAACAGGGACAAATGGTCTTACCGTACGATACGCCCGCTGGCGCTTCAAGAAGGACATTGCCGGCACTGTCAGAAGGACTGAGCATGTCGGGTAGTCCGACAGAGCGGGGAACGGCAGAGAGCTGGACACGGCCATTGAGAAGTCTGTTGGGATCGAATTATACCAGATCGATCGTTGACCATTCGCCAAGAAGGGAAACAAACTTACCACCATACACTCCCGGAGATAATGGGACGTACCTATCCACGAGCTCTTCCGGTTCAAACACTGAGGCCGGAGCTCAAGCGGGAGCCAGCACGAGCTCGGAGTCATACGCCACGGCAGAAGCGGAGAAGGCGTTGTTATACATCCTGGCGCACGTGGGTCAAGGGTCGAACGATTCTAAATCAAGCTTAGAACGCGAAATAAACCCTTCGCCTGGCTATACGCGCGCTGGACCTAGTTACGCCGAGAGGGCAAGCACGATCGTCCCATCTGAAGTACTTTCAATATTCGGTCAACCCCCCTCGGAACATCGTGATAGCGCAATGACAGGGTATTCTCACTTACACCACATGTTCGGTTCTTCCCCTGTTCCCCCGTCACCGCCCGTGCCGAATGTGCTTCCAGTGCGACCGAGAGTCAATACAGACTTGACGAGTTTGCGCCACGCCTCGGGACCCGCTTCGGCCATTTCGTCCGTTCCTGCGCATAGCGCTATGCCGCTGTTGAGAACTCCGGGTAGATCGCCGGGAAAGTCCGCATCGGACGATGAATGGGAAGAGAGGAGGTTGAGGGGGATCTCGGTGGTCAGTGGGGGAAGTGGACGGAGCGCAGCAAGACCGGATTCGGACGTGATTCCGTTCGAGACGTTTGTCAGCGCAAGACGTGGTGATGTGGGAAAGTAGGAGATTAAAAGTCCAATCTTGCGGCTTGGTGTATGATGTTGTAATGAAATCTAGGGTGATAGCTTCAATGCGTTGCTTGCTCGGTTCTCATCCCGTAGTTTGTCTGGCTCGCTCCAGCCTGAAACCGACTTGAAACGCTACGCGTGGAACCACTAATCAGTACGTTTGTCAGGATCACAGCGCGCCGCTGCTTGTATCGAAAGAAAGGTGTGATACATCCGTACGCCCGTACGGCCCTTCTACCCGTACACCGAGAATAGACCGACCCCACACCAAGGCATTCTAACCTGCTCACGGCGCCTGTTCACCCTTCATCCACTCCTCGAATCCGACCTTGATCCGTTGTTGAATACTCTCTAAGCTGTCCAGAGCTGGCCGGACGTCCAGAGAGAACACCGGGTTACCCTCCTCGTCATCCGGCGCAGAATAGTAATCGATGACATATCGGACTGTAGTGTTACCCGCCGCTGGACGCGTGACGACCCAGTCGTGTCGATCGAAAGGCGGTTCAGTGCTGGACATCAGGACCGCTCACACGAGGAACAGATTAAAACGAAGACAGAGGAGTATGCGACTCACTTGAATTTCGATGGGAAGAGTTTACCGGCCCATAGATGTAATCTCGCTTTAGGCGACAGCTCTCCTGGTCTACCTTGGAATTTGGATAATTGCGCCGATTCACCGCTAAATCGTCAGCTGGCTCTGCGATCGCGGGATGTGAACAACTCACCCAGGACACCTCTTCTCCCATTTCATGACCTCTTGCCATGCTTCCTCGTTGAGGAAGTTGTGGATGAAAACCATCATCTCGATACTCTCTTCTGGTGTCTCCCAGCCTTTTCTCGCTAGCGCGTTGTAAAATTGTTGAGGAGAGGGATAATCCCATACTTCCCCTTCAGCCTGACCTACGGCATCTTTCGGCCGAGGGATCGTAGAGGCCGTTCTGTCCGTGGGCAGGTCTAATAACTGACCTGGTTGTTTCTCAATCGCAGAGAGACCTTTGGGGATGGAGTTGAGCGGGTTGAGGTCGGAGGCTTTGTCGTGCGGAATAGGGCATTTGGCAGGTGCGGAGTTGGATGTGACAGGGTGAGGGGGAAGTTTGGGCATATTCTCGGGAGAAGCCTTGTGCATCGGACATGAGGCTGGTGGGCGGGGCGATGAGGAGGAGGAAGAGGAGGAAGAAGGGATAGAGGGGTGGTCAGCCGGCAAGCCTGGATGGGCGGCGTCGAGACCGACGGCGATGGATGTTGAGCCAATGTTCCAGCGCATTTTCACGAGGAGAACGAGATGGAGTAGAGGAAAGGTGTTGAAGGGGCCGATGGGTATGAACAAAGAGAGGCCAATTAGAAATAGTTGATTGGAATCAACTTTTGTTTTCAAGCGCGATGACACCAATCCGGGTGGCAAAAACAACCAACGGATCACCGCCGGATCAAACCGCCTCCTCGATCTAAACGGTGCACCAAATCAAGTTTGGCTCAGATGCTCGACTTTTTCCACACCATCACCTTCTCTCTCTCTCTTTCATCACTCACCATGTCTGC
The DNA here is from genome assembly GCA_035773095.1 of Papiliotrema fonsecae. Lineage (NCBI taxonomy): Eukaryota > Fungi > Basidiomycota > Tremellomycetes > Tremellales > Rhynchogastremaceae > Papiliotrema > Papiliotrema fonsecae. Next base: position 804,447 of record JAHRBW010000007.1, read on the forward strand.
TCAAGCACAATTACCCCAATTCGACGCCGCGTCAAAGGTCCGCTGCCTGCTTTTCTGAATCCTTCATCTCAGCTGACGGACAGAAAGAGCTCGAGGAGTTCCTTGAGCAGGAGTGAGTTGATTCCCCGTGATACCAGCGCGGGACTGACGGGATAGGCAAACAAAGGCCAAGCTCCAAGCGACAGTCCACGAGTTGACAGATACATGTGAGCTATTCTCTCCTTTTCGATCGCAAGCTGACGGATAGGCTGGAAAAAGTGAGACAAACAGCTGTCCACACGCTCAAACAAGCACTAACGTTAGGTGCATAACCGGCGGTATCTCCACAAAGTTCTCAAAGGGCGAAGCGAGCTGTCTCGAGAACTGCGTCGACAGGTTCCTCGATTCGAGTCTGTACATTGTCCGACAGATTGAGGCTCAACGAAATCAATTACATTAATTGCTTTCGTTTCGTCTGGTTGCGAAATGCGGGAAAGGGAGAAGGAAGTATAGCAGACAACACAAACACATGTATTACCATCACTCATCGTCACCCACACGCCTCGACAGTTTGCGGGTCAACCATACTGGTACGTCCTCCACCCTGTCCTCCCTTGGGATGATGTTCGTCTTTAATACGATATGTTAGACTTCTGCAGGTGCTTGCACCGTTGCGGATACTATCCTTGACGCCTGACCTCTTTACTTTTCATTTCTTCGTCTTTCCAATGGTGTCGGATTTCGGCTGACATCCAGATGTTTCATGATCGGTTGTCGTCGATCACTGACAAGTTGAGTCGCGAGGGGGTTGGTGCTGCAAGTAGTCCGGCGGAGTTTTGGAGCGCGGTGTTCCAGATAACAATGCCTCTAAACTCTGCGCAAGCATTGTCCACATATATGCATATCATCCAATACATTACACTCAGGCAGAAAGCGTCTTGCACTCAGGCGGAAAGCGGCTTAATCATCAACGGCATCTGCAAACCGGCCTTCTCCTCTCCCTTCACTCGAGGTCGCATAACAATACTGCTGTTAGCCACAAATTTTGTAAATCTCCCTTTGCAGGCCGTGTTTCATATCGAGACATGCACGCTCACTCAGACTTCCTCTCAAACTCGGGCTTTGAAGGCAACGGCTCAAACGTGAAGCTTCTCAACAGCACAAACATCATCGCCTTGATCTCGACCAGGGCGAACCGATAGCCTATGCAGTTTCTCGTCCCTCCGAGGAAAGTGAGCATATTGCCCCAAACGCCCGGAACAGAGTTGAGGGCTTCTTGCTGTTCTTTCGAGTGAGAACGCGTGTATCTGTCTGGGTTGTACTCTGCGCCGTCGGACCCCCAGATCTCAGTGGAAGCGTTCAAGGTGTGGATGGCTGCTATTAGCCGTGCGCGTTGGAGTTACACGACGCAACTCACGGATAAGCATCGTGGTGCCTTTATTCAGGCGCACCGAGCTGAGCGTCTTGCCATATCGGTCTTGGATAGGAACCCCAAGAGGGATTTCAACATCTTGCGTCGCGTTACGGATGGTACTGGGCACAGGCGCGTACAAGCGTAGACCCTCTCGAATCACGGCGTCGAGGTACGGCAACGCGTTCAGCTCGTCCCTACCCATCAGCGCGGGACTCTTCAGCAACAGCGGCCACTCACATCGAGGGGTTCTCATTTGGCACCTCGGCGAGCTCGGCCCGGAGTCTGTCCTGCGATTCGGGATGAAGCGAGAGAAGGTAAAGGGTCCATGTCAACGCCGTCGAGGAGGTCTCATTCCCAGCAAGCATCTGTAATCAGGCGGGATTCCGCCGCGCGATAAGAAGCCACATACAAAGGTGGTGATCTGAGCCAGGACCTCAGCATCGGTCAACCTCTGATCGGGCCTCAGATCTTCGGCCATGTTCGCTTTGATCAAGATTGACAGTAAATCTTTGCCGATGTCGGATCCTTTCTCAACATTGCCCGAAAGCGCAGACTTGATGGCCGCTTTCTTCTCCCTGATAAGTTGCTACTATCAGCCGCCGCCTCAACGCCTAGAGCTGTCCACTCACCATACCGATCCGGTCCGAGATGGCTTTGGACGAGTTGATCACTCTTGTCCTCCTGGTTGGCTGATGTTAGGTCAAGATCTGGTGAATGTCGCAGTCACTCACGATAAGCCCCGCTCCAGGTACCAATGCCTGGATGATTCCTATGGCCGTGATCCCCTGTCCGGCCGTGAGCATTTCTCGATAAGCCTCTGCGAGCTCATTCTTCGGTTCGCTTAATGCTTTGAAGTCGTAATTGAATCCCGCAACCCCGATAACGTCTAGCGTCGCTTGACCGAGGAATTTCATGATATCGACTTTCCGACCGCCCACCACCTTATCCTCTTCTTTGGCAGGGGTGGGGCTGGCTTCGATACTCTCGTCGTCGATTAACAACATCAACTTGTCCCTCAGCTCTCCGGCTTTGTCGAGGAAGATGGGGACCATTTCGCGGACGGCTGCTGGCGAGAACGAAGAGTTGAGCACCTTTCGTTGGCGTTTATGATCGTGCCCTTCGGCCGTGAGGACTCCGTTACCGAGCATGTTCACCAGGAATTGACGAGTTTGCGCGGGTTTCTGGAAGATTTCGTTATGTGTCAACATGAAGTTGAGGGCGGTGCGGTCTTCGGTGTAGAAACGAGGACGGTTGAGAAGGAAACCATAGCGGTAAGTTGAGCCGTATTCTTTCGCCCACAGCGCGTGCATCCCCATCGGCGGCGCAGCGATGATGGAGCGGATATGGCCAAAGAACCAATGACCTCCAGGTGGACCTGATATCAGCTCCCGCGTATGTTTGAATTGTCATGAGTGTGTATTGTATCCCGCCTGCAGATGATCAAACCAGCGGCACAGGCCCACCTGCTATCCAACCTGATCCTGCTGATGCTAGTGGCAGGCAGTCAAGCGAGTGCAACAGTACAATCGACTCACTCTTGAGGTTACGGAACCCGCTGGAATAGAGCTTGTAAGGGCCCACATAGAGATAGATCCCAGCGAGAAGCAGCGCAATACCCCCTAGCAAAGTCACCAAGACCGACGACCAAGTCGCGGTAGCCCGGACGTAGAAGGGCGAGTTATACACCAGATCAAGTATTGACATGGTGGACAGATGGAAGTACAAACGACAATGAGCTCTTCCGCTCACTTGTACAGTTATCGATGGGCCCTATGCGGGGACGGGGATGGCCTTGGCCGTCCAGCTCGGTCAGGTCGACAGCTCACCGTGTCATCCACTCACACCATCCCGGTTTGTCCGGGCCCCGCGACTCTCAAGCCTATTAAAGGTACGTGGCATTCAAAGCCTCGCGCCTAACTCTGCAAGGCGCTCCCCTCAAACGCGTTACGACGTTTGCGCGCTTCACGTCCAGCTCGGTCCAAGACAAAGATAAATACTCGGTTACACTGCAAAGACCATTTCCTTTCACACCATTTCCTTTCACACCATTGTCAAAGTCCTCGAGAACGTATAACACGACTAATAACGACTCGTCTAGACCATACACATCGTAGATCGACCCCTATCATGATTTCCAACGTATCCGACGCCTCCGCATCGGGGTCCGATCGGTCCACACCCCCTCTTCCTCCTTTACCCGTCATAGCGCCACTCCAGAATCCAAAGTACCGGCACATATCCCGTTCTGCCGCCAAGCGAGAATCAGTACAAATGCTAGGGTCTATTAAAGATCTCCAGCTACACTTCGCTCGAGCGGGCCTAGCAGAGCATCATCCGGGTAGTGGGGTCGGGGTCAAGGGATTAGGTGGGATCGACGAGGGGAAGGACAACGACGAGAACCTGCCTCCGCGGGCATCTTCTTCGTCCTCTTCATTCCGACATGAACGGCGGGCTTGGAAAGAGGTGAATCTGCCGAGAGTCGATCCAGAGTCGGTGAGGCGCGAGGCGAGGGGGACAGTGGGGAGGATCAGGAATCTTTGGGGGTTGGGCGGAGGATCGTCTATTTCGATGGCAATGGGATTATCGCCCTCGTGTTCTACCACCAACTTTGCGTCGGGCTCGACCGGTACGCCCACCACGCCGAGCCGGAATCGCAAGAGAGGGACAAAAGTAACGCTAGTCGATACAGCGAAAGCGATCCGAAGGGTTCGGGACTTGGCAATGATCGTTTCCGACGGTCCAGGGAATCGCAGGGTATCGAGCTCTTCATTGCTTGTGCCGAAATCAGGTAGAAACCGGTCGGGTTTCTCAACGCCATCCAGGCCCTCCGGCGGAATGCCTCGAGCGGTTAGTATGGGCGCTACCCGTCCTCCGACAACTAGCTTGCGAGAGGAGATCAAGGAAGATGGACTAGGGGAACTTCGTAAAGCGGCTTTGGAAGTGCTAAGCGGTCTTCGAGCGCTGGAAGAGACATTGCGGATCGTTGAAACTCGACAAGAACCTTCTTCACCTTCACGGCCATTCTCACTTGGAGTTGAGAGTGACGTCTCGGCCGTAGATACGGATTCGAACCGACCAACATCGACTTTCACCGGGACGGATGGGTACGATTCGGATGAAGAGGAGTACAGCTTCAACGCGGAGAACCAGGAGACCCAGGAACAGTACGGCAAGACGTGGGAAGAGAGAATCGAGGATGAAAGTAGGGAGTATCGGGCTTTAGAAGAGGAAGAGGAGCGGGTAGACGGGGTGAGAGACAGCGTAAAAAAGTGGCTGGGGATTGTGGAAGGGCTTTTCGGTGTGGAAGCAGGAACGGCGGGCGAGCTCGAACAGTGGGCTCGGGAAAATTGGGACGGACGTTCGTTAGGTGAGTGTTTGCATATCGCATGAGAACGGTGAAGCTGATAACAGAACGGCTACATGCGTTTCTGCTCTCTCACCTGCCGCACAACCTGCAAGCGCTGCTGCCTTCATCTACATCGGGAGACTTTGAGCCCGTACTGCTAGCTAGGCTTTCGTGAGTGCTATCCCGCGCCCGGTCGGCATTTAAAGCTAATCCTAGCGACGGATACATCCTGGCACAAGCCTGCAACTCTGCCATCTTGTATTCAACAAAAGTTTGGGGGGTCATTCCTCCCGAGGACATTCACGACACTCTACGCCTAGGGGAAGAAGGCGAGGAGAAAGCTGACAAGGAGTGGACATTCCGTCGTGTGGGCAACCTCACTTGCTGGGCTGCGTGCGTATCTACGACCCTGAATTAGCAGTGCCATGACTGATTATTAGCACTCTCCGAAACCGATACAAGCTCCCGATCCATATGCCCACATCCAGCCATACTCTGGCAGTGCCGCTTATTCTTCCACCTAAACCGGCGTCTCCCTCTCCTAACCCTTCTCCGTCCGTTTCGCCTGTACCAGGTGTACGCACCCCTCCTAAGCGCAAGGACATGGCGCCCAGAATCGATTTTGATCCGCTTGTAGTGGCTAAAAAGGGAGAAGGGTGGGAAGAGTCGTTGAGGGTCGTGGTGGAGAGATGGGTGGAAGAGGCGGCCAGGGAGGCTAGGGAGAGCCAAAGTGACGCGGGGGAGACGACCAATTGATGACCAGTCAATGAACACTGTAGCTACACGAACGAACGCGCACGAACCATGATCTACAAGGCATCCTTGCATTATGCATGTATCCATCTTGAGCCTAGTGTGTATAGACGTGATCTGTAGGATGGGCGACGGGTAAAATTACCGGTAGGCTGCCACCATCTTCACGGCCAACTTGCGTTTCTCCATTTCACACTCTTCTCACCTACACCTGGGTCCTTTTCCCCCCATCCGTCCCTCCCCGGCCTCGAACAAAGCCGGCGGCGCTCAAAAACGGTTTTTGAAGGTCTCACCTCCTTGTTCACGCTCTCCACAAAACCGAGAGGGCAAGCAGAAGTACATAGTAATCATATCAACAATCCCAAAACGCCCTCAACCACTCGAATACTGCACTTCAACACAGACCACACGACACGATGGACGCAGCTACTTTGACCAAACTCGTCAAGGAGTTGAAAGAGCTTACTGATGGGGATAACGCGACAATGAAGGCAGAGGTTGGCTATACGTACTCGGGCATTTCGTTAGCTAACGGGCAGGAGGCCAAGGCGATTCTGAAGAGATTCAAATCGGAGGTGGTTCCTACGGAAGACTTGCTCCGGGTTGGTATTGCTCTTTCTCTGCTTCTGATATTCATTTCATTGCTGCGGTCCCTTTGCAACGACGCCGCTGGAGCAGAGGGAGACGAGGAAGATAGGGGTGGATTGCATCAGATCAGTCAGCTAATGAGCAGTCGAGTAAAGCCGGTGTAGCTGTGGGAAAGCTGCGTACGAATGCTGACGCCGGTGTTGCGGCTCTATCGAAAGAGATTGTGAAGCTGTGGAAAGATAAGATTGAGGAGAACAAGAAGAAGAGGAAGAGGGAGGATGGGGAGGGGTCGGGTGTGAAAAAGGAGGAAGAGGGTAAAGATAAGGATATCAAGCGGGTCAAGGCTGAGGGTGAGTCGGCGGTTCGGTCTCTCATACTCCAACCTTCTCTCCATCGACGAGGGATGAATAAGGTGGATAGTTCGTTTCCACTGACGGCACAGCCTCCGCCTCTGCCTCCTCGCCCGCTGGGTCCTCGGGATCCGCAGGGTCCGACACAAAGCCCAGGACAGAAGACGTCAAACCCAAAACCGAGGAATCAGATGTAAAGGCCCAATCACCGCCTACCCGCCCTCCACTCTCTACAATCGACAGCGACCGTAAAGAGGCCCGAACGGCCAAGAAAGACGGTATAGCGGATAAACTTCGAGCAGAACCGAACGACGGAGACGATTTCAGGCACAAAATTGTCGTGCAGTTCTACGACGCGCTGGCTAGTGATTCTACGGCGGAAAAGAGAATTCTGACGGAACGAGCACAAGGGATCGAACGGCAGGTTTGGGAGAAGGCGAATGGGTCAACCGGGAATGAATACCGTCAAAGTGAGTCTCGCTCTCGACCGGCATGAGCTTTGTAGGCTGGTGTGCGGGCGGCATTCCTCCGAAGGCATGGCCCAGATCATTGCTCACTGCAGAATGCCGATCGCTGTTTCTCAACCTCAAAGACAAGCAGAACCCCTGGTTGCGGAATGAGATTGTGCTCGGGTCGACATCGCCGGAAAAGTTTGTGGAGATGACAAAAGAGGTATACATCACTGTTACGTGGTTATGAGCTGGGCTGACTTTGCTAGGAACTTGCTTCCGAGACTGTCCGAGCGATGAATGAGAAGATTGCGATGGAGAACCTGTTCAAGGCGAAAGCGGTGGGAGAGACACAGGTGAGTGGAATGATACCAATGCGTCCTGAGAGCCTGCACTTATGCCGGGCCGAAACCGATGCGTTCAAGTGTGGAAGATGTCAACAGCGAAAATGTACCTACTACCAGATGCAAACGCGATCTGCAGATGAGCCTATGACAGTGAGTTGGTCCATCGCTTCGCTATGCATGAGCTGACTTTAGACTTTCGTCTCGTATGTCTATGCACAAACCATCCGTTGAGCGAGCGCTGACCTACTTTACCCTCCTTGCACTCTTCACGCTCATCATCCGCCTCACAGATGTACCGTGAGTCCCGCCTCGAATTCGCTTCGCTTGGAAGATTAGCCGCGCTGACCAGGCAGAATTGCGGCAACAAGTGGAAATTCAGTTGAGTCGCGGTATCTTCACCGCGCGCCGTGCATGCAATGGACCACGGTCGAGTCGAGCAGAAGAGAGTCGGGTGGTTTGTAGTCGACCGATTCTGGTGATGAATCAGCATACGCTGTCCATGCATAGTCCATATGATACTCTAGGGATGCTTTGTGTCAATGACAAACGCCGGGATCGAAAGCGGCCGAAAGTTCTTTTTGCGATAACAATTGGCGAGTCCGGCTCAGTCAGCTTTAGCGACGCTTCCCCGACCCGCATCCTCTGATCATCCCATCCCATTCCATCCCTGTTCACTTTTTACCAATCACCCCTACCTCTCCAAACTGTCATTGAGAACCCGTCTACCCGTCCTCACCAGGGCATTACCTCGTACATCCACACGAATCACCACCACCGTCAGACCGTTCCGTCAAGTCCGATCGGTCCATTCTAGCGCTACACCCCCACCGCCCAAACATCGTATAACACCTCTTCCTTTACCTACCGACGAGAACACGGCCAACATGTCGCCAATCCCCAACGGACACACTGCCGATGTGAAGATCACCGAGCCAAAGGCTCACGGCGAGAAATCAAAGAAGATGCACTCGCAAGTCGTTATCATTGGATCTGGACCTGCTGGCCACACGGCCGCAATCTACCTTGCGCGTGCCAACCTCGAGCCGGTGCTGTACGAGGTGAGTTTGGTTTTAATCATCGAAAGGCCAGAGCTGACGTATAGGGTATGCTCGCTAATGGGTATGTTTCTTTTCTGTGGAGGGAGCATCAAGGAATGCAGAAATATCGGACAGTCGAGGTATAGGCGCTAACGATAGCTTCGCCCCAGGAGGTCAGCTTACCACTACGACTGACGTCGAAAACTTCCCGGGTTTCCCTGATGGAGTCCGTGGACCCGAAATGATGGACAAGTTCCGTGCCCAAAGGTGAGTCGTCGGCTTCATTTACGACTCGTGGCCTCTCTATGCCCTTTTACCTATGGTTATCTTCTCAATTCCATCTGCCCTTCCGCCCTTTCTCCTCTTGCCCCATCTTCCACTCTGATCCCCGCTAACTTCAGCGAGCGATTCGGTACCAACATCATCACCGAGACCATCGCCCGTGTCGACTTCTCCCAACGCCCCTTCAAGTACTGGACCGAAGGCGAGGAGGAGGACCACGAGTTCATGACTGCCGACACTATCATCATCGCCACTGGTGCTTCTGCCAAACGACTCTTCCTTCCCGGAGAAGACACCTACTGGCAGAGCGGTATTTCCGCCTGTGCGGTCTGTGACGGTGCCGTTCCAATCTTCAGGAACAAGCCTTTGGCCGTTATTGGTGGTGGAGACTCTGCTGCGGAGGAGGCTACTTGTGAGTCGACACTGACGGATGGCTTGTGGGAGAGCGAAAGCTGATAGTAGACTTGACAAAGTACGCTTCGCACGTCTACGTTCTTGTCCGAAGGGACGAACTGCGTGCCAGTAAGATCATGGCTAAGCGACTCGTCGCCCACCCAAAGGTCACCGTTCTCTGGAACGTGAGTTGCAGTCTCTTCCCCTTGCCTGCTTGTGTGTCGCACGCCCGAGCCAGACTGACCCCAGACCGTCGCGACCGAATGCAAGGGAGACGGCGACTTGCTCCAAAGCCTCACACTCCAAGATGTCAAGACCAAGGAAACCCGTGATCTCCCCGTAAACGGTCTCTTCTACGCTATCGGCCACGAACCCGCCACTGCCCTTGTCAAATCCCAGCTCGAACTCGACGAGGATGGATACATCAGGACCGTCCCGGGAACCACCCAGACCAGTATCAAGGGTGTGTTCGCGGCGGGTGATGTCCAGGACAAGAAGTACCGACAGGCAATCACGTCGGCTGGATCTGGATGTATGGCCGCCTTGGAGGCTGAGAGGCTGATCAGCGAGGAAGAGGCTGAGGATGAGAGCATCCCAGCGGAGAAGGTTCACGTCCCGGCGGAGGGATACCTCGGCGCGGACAAGGAGTAGAGTTTTGAATGGGGAAAGGGAAAATATAGATGAGGATAGATCAAGGTTCGATATGCATCGGTTCTTGCTGATACGACGAAACTGATGGCTTCATGGAGGAGCGATATCACGCATTGACGGGTTCACATGCTCACACGGCGTTTTCTGTCGGGCAGATTCAGTCTATTCTACGCTTGGTCTACCCGCACGGCACACACCACGCAGCGACACGAACCAAACGTTTTCCATAAAAGCGATGACATGCATAAACACCCAACGCGATGACTACTGCTCTACTTATGTTCTGCTCTCAACCCACTCCCTACAATGGGCTGGTTTAACCCATGATATCCTTCAAAGCATCATCGGCCGCCGTGTCGATATCGACAGGTTTGGGCGGAGGGGGCGGCATGATCCTCTTGGGCTCGTCCGCTGGTGGAGGCGGGAGCGCAGGTAATGGTGGTGGTTTATCGCCGATAAACTCGTCCTGCCAGTCAGCTCTGCCTCTTACAAGCTCTCTGCCCTCGAGCAAGGGATCAGCAAACGCAAACTCACCTCTGAAACACTGGCGACCAATATCGTCCTACCGCCGAATTGTCGACCTCCCAACGCTTCCATGGCCTTTTTCGTACTCGGAATCTCATGGTACATAACGTACACCCTCCCCACACCGTTCGCCTCATCCATCCTCCTGTTCTGATCGGCCTCAACCGCGGACATCGGTTCTGCTTGCCATCCCTTCTTCTGCTTACGAGCGACAGGCCGTGGGATTCGCACACCTTCGACTTCACCGTATTTCGAACATTCCTCGTTGATATCTTCCAAGATATCCTGATACTCTTCGTCGTCCTGCAGTTCTTCGGGCGTGACCATGTTGAGCATGACCATGCATCGCGAGGTGATCTCCACGGCTTCGGCATCGGCGTCCGCAAGAATGCTCTTGACTGCATGTTAGCGGTTGCGAACAGGTGGAGGATATGTAACGTACGGTTCTTCAAGAAGTTGGTCGTTCCTGGCAGACCACCGCTGCCTGACCCATTGTTCTTACCGACATCCGCACGCTGCACAACCAATCCCTTGTCACCGAGCTGGAAGTTGTGCAGGCCCGCAATGGCCATATCCGTAACGTCGGGGTCGACGTATTCGCAGAAGGCGAATCCTTTCGATTGCAATTCTCCATCCACAGTCTCCTTGACCAAGTTGAAAGTCTTCAGTTCTCCAAACGATTTGAGTAGCTCCATGACTTGGTCTTCGTTGAGATGCGTTGGGAGACCGCCGATGAACAGCTTGTTGGGTGATTCGGCAGCAGCGCCTCCACCTAGCGCTGGGTCGATGCCGATGTACTCCTTGGGTCGCTTCAAGCTGAGTTCGGCGCCCTGGTACTCGATACCATCGAGGGAAAGAGCGGCTGTGGCTTCGTCGGGCGTTCGGAACTAACGTCAGCTCTGTTCAAGGATCATAGCTCACCTCAACGAAACCATATAGCTTCTCCTGATTGATCGCAACCATTTCCACAACTTCTCCGGGTTTCTGACTGGCGAGTTTGCGCTCGTGCATGAGTTTCTCAAAGAACGCTTTGAGCTCTGCTTCCTTCGCTTCGCTGGTAATGTTACCGAAGTATAGTCGCTTGGCCTGTCGGGCAGGGGTGATGATGCCGACAGCACCAGGAGCAAAGGCGCCCGAGACGAGTGTAGCGGGAAGACCGAGGTGGGCTGGGGGAGGAACACGTCCGGGACCGTATGTGAACATACCTGATGATCAGCTTCATCCTGACTGTGCAAGAGCTGCAATTGGTAGATATAAATGGAAACCTCGCTCACCGGTCATTTTCGCTTCCATTCCGCTAATACCGTCAAACTGAGGCGGTCGGACGTCCCACAGCGTGAATTCTATTACTCTCTCCTCAAGCGGAACAGCGCCTTCAGGAGTCGGCGACCTAGGCGGTGACTGCGGCCTCCTTCCCCCTCCTCCACCACCGCGTCTGTCATCCCGCCCTCTACCACCTCCGCCTCCACCATATCCTCCTCCATATCCTCCTCCGCCGCCTCTACCTCCATCATATCCCCCTCTTCCGCCTCCGTATCCATCACCTCCTCCGTATCCTCCCGGCGGTCCGCGTCGGGGCGGAGGAGCATCATAACCCCTCATTGGCGCTGCGAACTCATCCTCGTATCCCCCTCTCCGCCTAGGAGGAGGGGCATATCCACCTCCACCCATCGGTTCAGCAGCGAGACCTTCGTCTTCCCTTCTCCTTCCGCCTCCACCCCCTCTTTCTCGGTCGTATCGTTCTCGGTCGTATCTCTCCCTGTCGTACCTTCCCCGATCATCGCGCCTATCTCTGTCACCCCGGTAATCCCTGTCTCCTCCTCTGTGACCATCACCTCGATCATCGCGTGGCGGTCGGTCTCGATAACGGTCGTCCCGGTCATCCCGGCGTCGTTCACCGTGACGGTCCGAGTCCCTATGCCCGTGACTTCGGTGCGAACGACCTATCATCAGCTCATCACCGAGGCTATGTTGACAGAGCGGAAATGCCAACTCACCGTCGTCTTGTTGAGAGTAGGACGAAGCCGCAGCTTCCAACGCGTCTTGACGTCAGCTGACGGAACACTGAGAATTGCTCAGCTCACCGTATTCGTTCATGTTGTTTTTGATGCTTGGAATCGTAAGAGACCTTTTGAATAGAGCGAAATAGCTCGACGCGAACTTAGCCATCAGAACCGTCCGGTAACCGGCGTTTGCGGTAATTAACCATAGTGGCGCCTATCCCCTCCGCTGTGGTTATCCTCAGTGTAGCTTGCTGGCATGCATTGAGGATCGGGAGCTACCGATTATACATGGGGAAGCTGATAGTCGTGCATGGTCGTAGCTGTTCAGTCGTGTATCTATGACAGTTCGGTACAACAAGACATCCCCCGAAGAACCCATCCACCAACCGAGCTCAAGCATCACCTACGAGCCTCTTCAACATATCCTCTATCCGCATCTGGCGCTCTTCCATGCTGTCCAATCGCTCCTTCCAATCTCTCTCCACTTCCTCATTCCTCATTTGAGACGTCGGAGTGATATCCGACTGCCTTGCTTCCACTTCTGAAGCTTTTCCTATGGTGCCACTACCGGACATACTAATCGTACTACCTTCTCTGCCCGGAAATGGAATTCCACCGCGCTTCGACCTTGTGGGAGCTGGCGATTGCGGTCGAGAATGCGTGGGTGTCCTCATCGGTGTCAGTGTCGGTGAAGCAAAAGCCGATCTCTTCACTTCCTCGGCTGGAGGCAAAAGCGATCTCGGTACCGCCCGTATAGTATCGTCAGCTTTGAATTTAGATGTCTGCTGAGAATCGGGCTTCGACGCTGACAGGGGTTCCTGGGAGAGCAAAGACGGTTGGAGCTTTTTGGGTGGGGGCGGTAAGCTTGATAATGGTTGCAGACCCTGCAAACCTTGAGAAAAGTTCCGGCTATGGGAACGAGGTTTGCTGCGCGGCGAGACCAGACTGGAAGGTACGGGTTGTGACTGCGAGTTCGGCATAGCCAGTCCTACTAGACTCATCCGCCTCTCTCTCAGGCGGTCAAAAATCTCCGCGTTGTCTCCATTGGCGTGAACAAAGAGCCTCGCGAGAGGACTAGGTTCCTGTATGGACGAGTTGCGTCTGGGCCGGGAAGCGGGTGGCTGCCTCGGAGGGAACGATGTGGCGACAGGGGAGGCCTGCGAAGATCCGGGCGGCACGGAGACGCGACGCCGCCGCATTGTGTCTTGTTCCTCATTCGCGGTCGATGTTTCGCGGTCGGGTGACGCTGTCATCTGCTCGGCAGATTTAGGATGGGCAAGGACCTCTTGGGCGTCTTCCGCATCGATCTCCTCGCTGCTCTCGTCGTCATCATCGTCGAAGGCCGGAGGGAGCTGCATACCCGTGTCCAACGCGTCGTCATCCCAACCTCGGTAGAACGTGCCAATTTCCCGCTCAATCTCGAACACTATGTCAAAGTCGTGTCTCGATGCAAAGCTGTCAAATCCGGCTTGTTGTTAGTGGCATCTTAATGCGAATTGCGGAGCTTACTAGCTGTCTTGATCTTCCTTGGCAGTGTACCAACATAGCGCTCAGCGTAATCACCGAACGCTTCCAGGAGACTAGTGTCGCTGTATTGCCGTCTTTCGTAGAGTGATAGGGCCATTAGAACTGGGAAGTTGGATGCACGGATCAGTAAGACTGTTGTTAGCATAACCAGGCAAAATAACCCACCGTTCAGCTTATGGAACCTACATGTCAGCTGGTTGCTACGAGTTGATATGCTATGGGTCGACTCACCATCTGGGATTGAGGATGTAGCTCATGGGCCACATGAAAATGAAGGCCACAATGTTGAAGGGCAACTGGTAGCTGAAAACGGCGTCTGCCAATCAGCTTAAGACCGAGCTGTCATCAATGCCACTCACCGGCCTTGACTCCCTCAAGCGTCGAAACTGCTTTGCGGAACATGGACTAGCTGTCAGTTTCATTCGTGATTGTCCCTTACCTCGGCCGCAGCATCCGCGTTGATCGTTGCAAAAGTGTTACCGAGGATTGCAACCAGTACAGTCAATAGGAGCGTGTTGGAGAGCAAAGCGTAAATGATGATTAGAACAGGGCCCAAGAAGGGGTGCAGGTCATCTACACGATTAGCAGGAGCGCGGCTATACCAACGGAAAACTCACGGGCGTTCTCGAAGCCGGATGCGTCCAAGCCAAAATAGACTTCGAGAAGCCACCAGCCAATCTGAGAGAGGGCAAATCTGAAAATGAGCTGTGCAACTTGTCGAGTAAGTTTGAGCCTACCTTCCTTGGCCGAGTGTGAACAGCGCATACAAAAACCCGAGGAAACAGAAGATCCCGATGCTCATCAAGACTGGACTGTCAGTGGCGCTGATAGTGTAAACTTATGACAACCAACAGAAGAATTCCATAAGCATTGATCTGATGCTCAACACCATCAGGTTGTTGGCCAGCGTGACGAAAGCCAGTCGAGGGAAGATCAGCACGGCGCCTGCTGTTAGCAAACCTCCGTAAAGTTTTCCAAAGTTTGCGCACCGATGGCGAGCCAGTCGGCGCCCAACGACAATGCGTCATCGTCGTGATAGTGAAAACCGTAGGTTCGCGCCCCGAGGTAGACGAAGTAGATGATCATAAAGACAAAGTCGAATCCGTTAACCAGAGAACTGCTGAATACTGAGAGTCAGTCGTTGTGATCAGCTCACAGCCTACCTTTCAGACCATGTTCTCTGATTGTGGCTAATTTGTCGAGAGAATATGCTAAAGGGTCAAATGGTGACCTAGCGGATTGTGACAGTACTCACCGAGGGCGTAGATGATGAAAGCCAGCTCTCGGCCATTCAGCCTGTCCTCTTCTATCCCTTCCACGGCAAAGACGTAAAGAATGAACAGAATGAGAAAATTGGTGTACTCTAGGAACGATCGGACTTTAGGCACCTTCAGTCTAGACATCAGCCGACCGCTTGATGACGCAACTCACCGATAGTGATCAAGCAGAGGAGCTTTGTGGGGGTTGTACATCTGAATTGGCTTCTTCTTGTAATTCTGACGGTCAACCGAAGAACTTGACTCATACTCACATCCGCGATCAGGGCATGAGAATTGACGCCGGAGTAGATAATCTTTCCCGTCCAAATGCCCTCTAGCATTAGTTGCGTGCCACTTACAGTCCACATTACTAACCAATGACCTTCTGACACGATGGACTTCTGATGAATCGTTTCGAGCTGGAAACAATCGCCATCTCTCATTAGCTGGAGGCTTAAGCTTGATATTTACCTCCAGAGCGTTTCCGCCGTCCGTCAGAATATCATCATCACCCTCTTCTTCTGCTCGCTTTATGATCTCCTCTGGAGCGCCCTGGAAGACCGCCCACGGAGTGAGGAGTATCGTCGCTAGTGGTAAACTTCTTTCTGACCATCCACCTGAGTATCAGCAGCGTATCCAGTTCTCCAAACCTTATGTCGAAGAAGACGCAAACTCACGGAGAACTCGAATGGCTAGAATCTCGCACAGAGCTGCTCTTGAGAGCGAGAGAGTATTGATCGATAACTGAGACGAGTCGCTCACGAACTGGACTTTGTTGAGCAAGAGGCAGAAGACTAGGATCAGCTTTGACAATTGGTAGCCAGATCCGCTCACCTGTTGCTTGGTTCTGTAAGGCGAGGTACTTTTCGGTCAACGGCCTGTCTCGTCAACGTCTGCCTAGCATATGCACTTTCAGCCGTCTCAGCGGAGGTTGGATTCTTCGTGGGATCTTCAGGGCCAACACATACCTGATGATGGTATAGGTCGAATCGGGAGCGAGTAGTTGGTCGTGTGTCAAAGGCGTGTCTATGAATCAGCACGCTGCACGCGTCTTTGCAATCCGCATGACTCAGGAGACAGTACGCACCGATATGAGTGAGGATATCTACCCGGATGAGATGAATCAGGGGGTATACTTTGGTCTGTTCAGTCAGTTGGCCGTCCCACATCTGCTCGCGACACTAACCTCGCTCAGAATTTTCGAGGTTGGACCGCAAGCTGAACTCGGTCCGAGCAACGGCGTCCGTTCCTCATCCTGCACAAAGTGCAGAGGCGTGATGCTCCCACTCATGTCGATCAAGCCTTCCTCATGATGCGTTCACGCCAGGTTGTGTTGCGAGTGGTCGATTTGCAAGTGGTCTGGGTCCCGATAAGGACTGTTGTCTGGATGATTTGGATGGAGGTTTCGGAAATCACGGTCAGCGTTTCAAAAAAGTCGTGACGTCACATCACAAGGCGGCAGCATCTTCTCGAGCACTATTCTGGTGCGGAACTCTGGACATTCGGCGAGCGAGATACTGTATAAGGATAGTCTCAAGACTAACTCGGACCATTTCCAGCTCGCCGAGTAGACTTGGCTGCTTTGCATGAAGATCGATCTGCGTCGCGGTGACATGATGTAGGGGCAAACAAAACTGCTCATCCGATTTCGTTTCGTGACTGAAGCCTCCACTCACTTCGTTACGTACATTACAGCCATATCATCACTGTCTGGAAGGTCTTCCAACCCCTTAGAACGAATTTCAGAACACTTTGATCTGACCAGGCCCTTGTCATCCCATAGAGGCGGAGCCAGTGAGGTGCCACTTTCGGCGTTTACCGCTTCTCCCGGCTAGTAGCTCGTCGCTCTCGTGTATTCACAGTTACTCTCCCAGCATATCACCTCTAAACATCTCTTGAATCGTTCAACAACAAGCTATACCTCTCGCTACACAATGTACTCGGCGCGACCGCATACGACATCGCCGCCGCCAGACTCAAATGACCCTTCCTCAGCCTGGCCTCCATCCAACATCTCGCATCTTTTCGCACCCTCCCAATCTGTCTTTCCGCCCACTCCAGGAGGATACATGTTTGATCAACACCAGCGCTCACGCAATGGACCTGGTCCATACGGATCCAACTACCAGACCTCCTCGCAACCCCAAAATACGTCTCAGAACGTTAACCAGCCTCCTTTGTTATTGAACAACCTAGCTCAACACCTGAATAACCCTCCAGCACCTACCGCTTATGGAACGACGACCACTCCTCAGGCGGGAGGAAAAATGCTGCTGTTGCCGAATGGAGCACCACCACCGGCTGGGAGTGAGGAGGAGAAGATATACATCCTGATTACCGAACTATTAGACCCCGAGACTAGAGAGACGGCGTTACTGGAACTGAGCAAGAAGAGGGAGATGTACGAGGATCTCGCTTTGGTGTTATGGGGTGGATTTGGTGAGTATTTCAGACCCTTGATATCGCTTGGACTGACAACCAGGAATCATGTCGAGCTTGCTGCTTGAGATTGTCAATGTTTACCCGGCGCTGTCTCCGCCAAGCTTGACAGCGCATGCTTCAAATCGAGTATGCAATGCCCTCGCGCTTCTGCAATGCGTGGCCAGTCATTCGGAGACAAGAAGTCTTTTCCTCAACGGTACGTACCATACAAGCTGTGCTTTGTCAGCCAAGGCTAATGATCAGCTCATGTGCCACTCTTCCTGTATCCCTTTCTCAACACGACTTCCAAGACACGACCTTTTGAATATCTCCGCCTCACCTCACTTGGTGTGATTGGCGCTCTTGTCAAGGTGAGTTTTGCATCTCCTCACTTGCGTTGTCCGCTGACAACAGCAAAACGAAAACTCGGATGTTATCAACTTCCTGCTTTCGACCGAAATCATTCCCCTCTGCTTGCGAATAATGGAGACGGGATCGGAACTTTCCAAAACTGTTGCCATTTTCATCGTCCAAAAGATCCTCCTCGACGACCTCGGACTGCAATACATCTGTCAAACATACGAGCGTTTCTACGCCGTTGGAGCCGTGCTTGCCAACATGGTTCAAGCATTGGTAGAAAGTCAAGCGGTGCGACTGCTCAAGCATGTCGTCAGGTGTTATCTTCGTATGAGCGATAATCCGAGGTACGTCTCCGCGTCACCCATACGAACTCTAGCTGACAAGCAGGGCGCGCGAAGCTCTTCGAGCATGCCTTCCAGAAGCCCTCCGAGATGGCACATTCACCGGTCTCCTCAAAGGCGACATGGTTACCAAACGCTGTCTCTCTACGCTGATCATGAACCTCAACGAGCGCGACTGAGTCCGACTCGCAAGAAACAATGACCTAAATACCAAATACCAAACTCAAACGAATAATCGTTCCATCCTAGTTCCGGTAACAATAGACGACCAAACGGCTCCACGGCACAACGCACATCACGCATTTTTTGTCCCATCCTCCGACTTCATACGTTTTTAACAATTTCTGCTCATAGTCTGTAAACTATTGTCTCGGTTGCATGTATAAGTGAACAAGTATAGGTACAACAAGGGATGTTAGGCTTTTCTACACACCTATGGCGGCTAGCCATCTCCGTGGACCATCTGCCGGTCCTCCACCTCTGCTCATTGATCTACCAGACCCGCCAGGAGCTGTCAGCATGGAGGGTAAGAGCGGGTTGGCGGAAGCTGCCGAGGCTTTTCTGTTCGCTGCTGATGCTCGGACTAGGCGTCAGTTCTTGTACTTACAGTGAGAGTCAAACTCACCACACGTTGAGATTTCATTGATGTTCGTCTCCAATACCAGTCCTCCTTGGATGATTTCGCCCAGCACATGGTGTACCTTGTATAAGCGCATGTTGTCAGCTGCACCAGAGACACACCTCGTCAAAGTGGAAAATGAGGTCGAGTTCACAGACATTCTCAAACGCACGATCTAGCGATTCCACAAAGACCTTCACATCAGCTTGTTCCCTTTGCTTCAATGCTGATCACTGCTCACCTGTATCAAATCCAGAATACCAAGCTCCGATTCCGCTCCATCCACCACGAACCTGGTTATGAGCATTTCACCCTTTTGGAACTTGCATCGACTCACACAAAGTATAACGTAGCGTAATGCCGGTATATCACCCTCGTATCGTCTTCCGGATATCGAATAGCTTCATCTCTCTTCTCTTTCCCCTTTCCTTCGGAGCCACCGTTGGGTGAAGGGAAGACAAGGTCAGGCGCGTCGAGAAAGTTGCATAGGCCGGACGGTCTGTCCGAGATCAAGGAGAAGATCTGGGCGATGAGGGTTTGCTGGACTAGGGGTGATAGGGGAGTGTAGAACTTGGACAATCTGGGTTTACCTAGGTCGTTAGCGAATGCTCTTCGATCATGACGATCGTATGCGGTGATGCGCAACTAGCAGCGCCAGGGTTGATGTACAAGCGCGAGAACGGAATGTACAGCTCGTCAAGCGCAGTGGATGTTGGGCTAGTGCAATACCCCACCGAAAACCGGGTGGTTCCGCATGGATTAGATGTTCAGGACTCACCGTGTGTGTTGAAGATAAGAACAGCCTGGATCATTATGAACGAAGGCGAGTCGGTCGTTGGTGAGAGAGAAGCAACAATAGCGGATCTCGGAAATGACTTCACCGGTTTGTTCGGGTTTGGACCACGTCTTTCGTGACACACCGTCACGCCGTTTTCTATATCTTTTGACCATATCAGAACATCAATCATTCATGATCACCGACGGGCAAATGCGGTATAACTCGGCTCTTGGGATTTAGGATATGCACATGGACCGAGCAGCTCGAGTGGGAACAGTCATGAGATCAAGGCGGATCGATTTGCGAAGTTCGATTGACAATGACGTTTACCTCGATTCAAGAGGGCGTGAGTATGCACTGTAAGGCCGTGCGCGGGCAACGGTTGATGAGGCTGAACAGTTTGTCGCGTCGTCTTCGCCAAGGTGGGACGAGGACCTGCCTTCTTAAGCTCACACGCAAGAAGTTTGGGCTGCGTTTTTGGCCTTCTGGCGAGATCGATGCGCCCGCCCCACGATGTCAGTCTGCGGAGGGCCTCGCTGACGTTTCTTATATGAAGAAGAAAGCCTTCTTTATGGGGCTATCGCAGGACCTTTGGGGCTTCGCGGAGTGGTCTCGACTGCTCTACTCTTCGAGATCCCGTCTTCGTCTCATCCATTCAGACGAAATGATGCACGCTTTTGGGAAGGCGCTTGCCATCCATTACAGTCCACTTACGAAGTCTCCTCCCCCACGCGTCGACCGGCGCCTTCCAAGGCGAAGACGAGGTCTACCCGCCCGGCTGGTATATATAAGCTGGCGTTGATACATTGCCATCTATCTCACAGCTCAAATTCCCATTTCCCGTTCTATCTCACACACAATGAAGCTTCCTTCTTTGTCCGAAGATAACCAAACATTCGACACCAGCACCTGGACCTACTCTGCCAAATGCAAGGGAAATTCTTCCACCACAATGACTGACGTCCTTTCAAAGATCGATGCTCATGCTGATGCCAGCATCAAATGGCTCTCCCTGCACGCGAAGAGGAGCCAGGATACCGATTGGCTGGCAAGCGCGCAGACGGCCAAGGAAAAGCTCTTGCGTTCTTGTGGAAAGAGTCTCGAGCAGGCGATAGATGACGGGGCGACTTACAGACCGGGTCAGGACAATCCGTATGAGTGGAGGTTTACCGCTACGCTCGAGCAAGGGGGGGCGATCAAGCTCGATTTTCGTTCGCATGAAGGGGTTGCTTATCTTCGGCCATGGTGTTCCCCGACTAATTCAAACGATCAAGGCAGCGACTTCCGATGACCTTGAACACGCATGTAGCGATGAGCAGTGTCGTAAGACAGCAGGCATTCGCCAGGAGGAGGTTTTGTAAGATGCATGGCTGACCGCAAGGCTGATGGTGTGTAGGGCATGGGTGAGGGATGTAGGGCCTTCAATTGTGCATAGACTCGTCACCTCGCATGTATATTTCATTGCTACCGCCCATCAGCTGAGTCGAAGCTCCTTGTGTTGCATGGCATGTCCGAGAAGTAAAGAAAGGGTGTGGGGGGGGGGATTTTTTGTCCCGGTGGCGACATCGCTCACCCCCCCAAAATCTACCTAGCTGTGTATCCATGGATGACGCAGGACAAAAGCAGAAGCATTCGTTATCGTCCACCTTTCATCCTTCGACTGACCGAGATGGCAGGCTTACCCTAGGCAAAGGAAGGGGCGAGGCGGAGTAAGCTCGTTCACACGCACAGAAGCAGCTTTTCAAATGTCAAACGGTCAACCGGAACACCGTTCTTTCCGCCCTTTGTACTCAAGCCCAGTCTACTGTGCATGAGAAGTGGGAGTACCATAAACCATTGTCTCTGGGGATATTCACGGTCCTTCTGGCCGGAGACAGAGATGATGGGATGTTGGTATGACCCAAATTCCGATCAATGCTTCGCCAAGGTATAAAAGACCGGGACAGCGTCCGTCAATCCCTCACTCACATTCACATCATCATGACCGGTGTCCCCAACACTCGGCGCATCGAGTCATATGCTGCAACCAGCAATGCAACTCTCACACACGATCCTTGGACGTACCACGATTCCGGTACTTTCTCTTGTGATACGGAGCCATCAGATATTGCGGAGTACATCATACGTCAGCTGGAAACGGGCATGGACAAAGTGACAGGACGTCCTTCTGGTTCCGGGACAGAACGATGGACTGCTGGCCGAGAGATCATAACCAAAATAATGCGACCTTCGGGCTCCGAGATGCAAGGCGTAGCGCACGATGTCTCTCAGGCTGTCACCAAAGAGAATCGCTGCCAGGCAAAAACGAAGGTTTTGAGCGCTGATGGATCAATCAGCACAATTAAGAAGGGAAGCCACCCTTTCAAATGGGACGTAACCGTTACTACTGGCCCCAGTAATACCATTGGCGACCTTGTGGCAGGCTACTGCATCACCAAGGGCTACACGGGACAAGGCTCTGGCCTTCCCGAAAAAATTCAACCGAGCATCCACGCAATTGTGGTGTGGGAGCATAGTACGATGGTTGAGAAGTACGGCTGGGAAAATCTATGGACTGAGGACGGAAAGATGAAGAGTACGGAACAGCTGGAGGGAGAAAAGAAAGACGAGGAGGCGATCGAGGAAGCGAACCAATCGAGGATGGAGTCTGAGCAGTCGGTGGGCTCCGAAGAATCTGACTACTACTCTGACGACAGTTCGTGACACGAAGCAAGAATCAACGTCATAGCGGTCGCTGCTCTGCCGTGATGCATTCCATATCTGCATGACTGAGAATCGCCGTATCATCCCATCATCTGCGAGATCTCTTTCGGAGGCCGTATAGTCTGAGAGAAAGTCATCAGCCTATAATGTCAGTCCATACACCAGAGACAGCGAGATAGTGACGACTGACCTCTTGACGGCTTGAATCCACTTTCTCGAAACTTCGTCATTCAGCACATGGGCGATCTTATCCACATATAGCTTATCCTGCGAGGACCGCTCGTGGATACCGACACTCGTTACTCCGATAGGCCACGCGGCCGTTCCAATGGACAAGCGGAGGTAAGAGTCGTTTGCTTTTTGGTAATGTCTCGTTTGCATGTAATGGACGATTTCCGCGAGTCCTCGTAACACGTCCGGCGCGACTTCCTGGTTGTCAGCGAGGGAAGGTTGGGACACGAGGCGAAGAACCCGGGGACCAGCAGAGACAAGCCACTGACAGTCTCACGTAGCGAGGAGAACTTACTCTTGATCGTAATTGACGGAACAGCGGTTTGAGGTTGAGAGCAGACGAGACTTGTGTCGCTGCAGCCATCTTTCCTTGTCCTGATCGCTTCACTTCTTCCGGCCTCGCTTCCATCCATTCCTCCCATTCTTTCATCACGCCCTACACGTCAACATCGACTCTGTTTTGTCGGATCTTGTAAGCCCACCTTGAGAGCAAAGTATATCAACGGATAAAGCTTATTAGGATCATCTTTGATTAGATTTAAATCCAGCACCGACCCCTCCTCCGGTGCCGTCGCCTTGCCCTTCGTCTCCTTCGCCACTGGCGGTTTCATTTCACCATTCGCTCCAGCCGAGGCATGTGTTAACCTCGCCGCTTTGCCCAGATTCTTCTCCTCCAAAGACGTCTCAAGGCTCTCCAAGGTCCGCTTGAAATCGTTCTGTTGCCCCTCGCCTCGTTCCTCCAATAGCTCCAGAGCACGCAGACGAAGTCGCCTATCTTTATCTGTTTCGCCGAACAATCGAATCGGCTGCCCTTTTAGTCGTAATCGTCTGATACATTCTTCTGGTGAAATGTTGAAAGTTTCCGTTTCGGTTGCAGAGGAGCCTCCTGCGCCTGGCGAGGATAGACGAGCCTGCGCATCCTTACGAGCTTGTTCAGCCTACGGACGTCAGCTGGAGCTTCACATGGCGGTGCCAGCCCTGCCATATCACGCACCTCCTTGCGCATCTTGACCGCCCTGGTCTCCGCTTTCAACCTCTCCCTCCTTTCCTCCGCTTCAGCCTTCTTCCGCCGTTCTTCTTCCTCTTGCTCCGCTTCAATCTCCCCTCTCGTCTTGTACCGCTTGCTACCCTCTCCGCTGGACGGTCCTGCCTCTAACGACCTCTTCTTTGCGTTGATCTCTGCTAGTAAGCCCTCCATGGTGGATGTCAAAGTACAGGAACAAAGATCTAAGACTGGTTGATGAATTGCCACTTGCGGCAATTTGACGCTGTATCGCCGGTCCAGTCCGTCATCGTGCGGTGCCTCGAGTTGCTGCAACCGCATCCTCAAAGTACAACCGCTCACTCGACCACAAGTATTATACAAACCATCATGGCTAAAGGTGAGCCACTGGTGTCTCTTGAGGCGGAAAGGGGCTGATATCAGTTCCAAGAAGTTTTAGACTGCTCTCCGAGCTCGAGCACGGTGAGAAAGGTATTGGAGATGGGTCGTGTTCGTACGGTCTGAGGGTGAGTCTTGTGGACGATACACCACGCGACTGCTGACCATGTAGGACGGAGACGATATCGCCATGTACGAGTGGAACGGGACCATCCTCGGTCCCCCTCATTCGGCATACGAGAATCGAATCTTCTCACTGAGCATCTACTGTGGTGATCGATATCCAGGTGAGTGTCCCTCAGTAATCTCACACGACCGCCATGAGTCTTTTAGGATCAGTGCTGATCTCAGATGTCCCGCCTTTGGTCAAGTTCGAGTCGAAAATCAATCTTCCATGCGTCGACCAAAACGGTCTGGTAAGCGTCTCGACACTGTCTTCTGCTTGGCGAGCTCACGCTTTTTAGGTCAACTTCAGCAGGATCGCTTCTATTGCCAACTGGAAACGAGACTTCACGCTCGAAACCGTCCTCGTCGAGCTCAGACGGTGAGTGCTAGAGCTCACTTATAATCCCAAGGGGAACTCTCTGCTGGGCAAAGTGGTTCAGCGGATCAGGCGGCAGAGCTGACTTCAGCGACATGGCATCCCCTTCTAACCGCAAACAACCTCAACCCGCTGAAGGCACCGAATTCCCTCCGGTCGACCTTGCTCAACTGGCCAAGCAGCGAAAAGTCTAGGCGTATTCTGAGCTCATCCATTCGACTCTGTGTTTCGTGATTTTGGTTGATGCATGAACTCTCAATCGATCGTGTCCCGACGAGCGATTGTCACGCCGTGGAGCTTACGCACGGATCTCTGCTCCCTTGGCAAGCTGATGTGGGCTGTCTCACTGACACAGCTGATACGTTGTGCATGCGTCACACCTCGTATGGCGGTTGCGGAACTCTGCGTTCACTTCGTGCGTCAGACCTTGCAATCAAATCTCTCCCTTTCGGCGAGGCCGGTCCGCCCTTCTCTTCCGTTCGACGTCGAAAACCGACTCCCTCTCCTTTATCCATCTTCACACCACTCAGCGACGATCATTCGGCCAAAGGACGGTATAGCGGATCATCGCATTTTCGGGCGCGCGAAGCGTACTCACAAAGGACGTCCATCGTTCCTGACTCCTTCAGCTTAGGCTGTTGTACTGACGCTTTTGTTCTTCAGAATCCACCGCGAGTCCCGCCAATCTGGGGAAAAGAACAAAGGCCCTTTGGATCGTGCTTCAAACTGACGAAGCTCTGAAACGCTGATGACCAGCCTTCATCAGTCCAATTGATCTCGCAATCGGCGTTGCTTCAACCCGTGTATCGATATCTCATTGTCCCACCACCATCGTACAGTCTCAACCGTAGTATCAACCCTGAATCCCGGCACCGAGATGCGAAACGAGACGTTTCTCGACATGCGATCGCCTAAATCGCCACGAAGGTTCTTCTCCCCCTTCTCTCCTCAGAAGTCCACCGGTCAAGCAGCTCCCCCTCTCCCGCCTCTTCCACCGATGCCAACGATGCCTTTGCCTCCTACACCAACCGCAAACCCTGACTCGACACCCCGCAGCTCGAACCGTAAATCTCACACGCCCAATTCTTCCACTTCGTCTACCGGCGGAAACATGGGCCTGGGCTCTGGCGCAACAGTCGTTAGAAGACCCTCGGACGCACTCCGTGGTGTACAAAAGCCTTTCCCACGGGAAACTAAACATTCTACTCCTACCCATCAAGAGTCTGGGACGGCAAAGCAGTCGGGTTCGATAACGAAGAGGAGCATGGAAGAGCTATGGGTCCCCCTCACACCGTCGACACCTCCTTTGAGGCATCAGAAATCCGAAGTACGCGCTCCTCACCGTTCGCAATCTGACGATGCTGGCGCTCAGTATTCAAGGATCAGCATGACGAGCACCAAGAGTGTCCGACATCAATCGATCTCGCCTCGGAAAGAGGAGTATAGGTCGGTACTGAAAGGATCTTTCTCTTCCCTCTCCAGCTTTGCGCCATCTCCTTCACCCCCTTCATCATCAGCGCATCTAGAGCCATCCAGTAAGAAAAGTCACCAGTCCATGTCCCCTTCCCCGCGATACCAAGGTGGGGTAGAGGCGATGTCGGCTTTCGATCCCTTTGGCCTGAAGGATCCCCCCGCTTCTCTGTCAGAAGCCAAAGCCAAGGCAATCAAGCAAGAACGCCGTACCACCGTCCGCCCGCCGCCTAGGTTGGCTCTACCCCCCTTCCACGCTTTGCTCACTTCCAAGTCGACCCGACCGGCGCCGACGGGTAAGAATGAGATTCTGGTCGTGCTGGAGTTCGGGTATAGTCTTGATGATCCGCCGAAAAACACGTCGGTAACGCTCCCGTGGGTTGTGCTGGGAGGTGCCGGGGGACATCTCGTTAGGTTTATCAAGGACAATCTAACGGATGAAGAGGAGGAGAGGTGCGTTAGTATGGCACCAGAAATGACGGACGGGAGTAGTGCCGAGGACAGTGATTTGGATTCGGATTCGTACGACCTGAATGATTTGCTGCGGTGAGTTTGAATTTGTCAGCTGGAGTTAGGACTGATAGTAGGGATGAGTACTTGAAGTCATTGTTCATTACATCTCCATCTCAACCAGAGTTCAACCTTCCACACAACCCCGCGGCATCCACCACCCGTCCGCTCAAGCCTGTCAAAGCAGGCTTAGCAACAAAGAAACGCGCTGCGACGCGTAATCAGTACACCCAGCTCGTTCAGTATCCATCACCTCTATCGCCGTACACCTCAAGACCCTCTGTGGCTACACGACGACATGCGCCTGTACTCATAATTGAGGCGGAAAAGGTGAACGGTGGGACCATTACTGAGCTCAAGGTGCTTCTGACGCGAGACGCCGCGGTGTATCACTTGATCGCCGCCAGGCTCGCTACGGGAGGGTGGATCAAGGTCGAGTCGACCAGACGAAAACGGCTGGAAGACGAGTTGAGATGGTTGGGCATGACTGGGCTTGAAGCCGAATTGGATGCTGTCAAGCTGAAAAGCGCAGTGTGGAAGGGTGGAGAGGGGTATATCTAGTCACATCTTGCGTTTCGTCTCCGACATGCATCAGCTCGTAGAGGGTCAAGTGAAGCAGACATGGACACGTCTACGCGATCGCTGCATGCTAAAGCTGTGACTGTGCTGTACGACCGCTCGGGTGCGTATCTATGCCCGAGGATGAGTCCGTCACGGATATATGGAAGTATCCCACACTACCGGTGTACAGTAATCTTATTGCGTGCTTGGAAAAAGGCCTTTGAGCCGAATCGCGGACTTTACGCGGAAGGATACATGGCCATATCGCCTCTTTACCCTTTCCAGTAGATAACGCGGCGGTAGTTGCGAGGCGCGACAGTGCGGGGTGTATGTTTTTGGTCGCATGCATGGGTTACGCCTGGCTGGCTGGTTGCGTTCAACTCAATTCGAGATATTCGAGATCTGATTAATCATCCGTTCTCGTATACTTGGGTCGTACTTCCGAATTGCTCGTAAACGCATACTGTCTAGACAGGAAAAAAAAAGAGAATAATCGCCCGAGTCAGACAGACGGACAATACATTGTCGGACCGAGACAACAACCCGATTTCGACTTTCAGATTGCGATTGCAACGAGTGACGGTGATTGAATTCGTCGACGTTTATCTCTACTCCACCATCACCATTGGCACACCAACGGCACATCACCGACACTCTACCAATCACATCAACACCACCGGGACCACCGTTAGGCCGTTGTCATGTCGAAACTACCTGGAAATGGGTTCCAGTCGAGAGCGCCGGTTTTACCTGGGTTAGGGCTGCACAGTTTCCATAATGACTCGTGAGTGGTCTTCCCTTCCTTTGTTTCGGAAAAGGAAAACGTGCCACGATGAAACGGACCTTTCTTCGGACAGTCTGACAGTCGGACGCTATTGACGTATCCTCGCTTTGTCACTGAAGCTGACCCTAGACCACCGTTTGCTCCAGCATCCCAGCACGCGAGTCACGAGCCAGAATTCCTCCAGCTGGATGGGGGTCCGCCAACTTCTCGCCCTCTGACGCCTAGCGAGTATCACTCCAACGTCACTTCTCCAGGCGAAGGTCGACCGAGCACTTCCAGCTCCTCTCAGCCTGTCCCTATCCAAGCTCAAGGCCAGGTACAACCTACGGTCCCCCAACCGCAACGACCATCTGCAAGCCGTATACCGACGTCATCGGCCGACGACTATCTGGCCGTCTCACGATCCAAACGGTTGGTCTCGGGCTACACGTTCGGCCCACCCGTCGATCCAGACACACACGATACGCTAGAGAATCCCGAAGATACAGCAGACCCATCATCCGATCCAAGCCATACCACTCCTCCTTCGCAGACGCGCGATTCTACGCCGGTATCGACCGTATCGAGCTCGCCGCAGCAGTCTGAGGTGGGGGTTTTGGAGTCGAATATGGAGCGAATCAAGTTGGAAGAGAGAGATAGCGATTTGAAGAGGAGAAGAGACAGCAAAAGCATCAGAGCGAGGGATAAGGAGATCGGCTACGATGCGCTGGCGGGATTGAATGACGGCGAGGCAGATGCGGATGAGAATGCGATGCCGGCGAGCTTTGGCACAAGGCAGTATCTGCTCGGCGAGGAGGGAGAGGCGGGGGAGTATAGGTTCCCCAAGCACAGGCTGAGGACAAAGATGAAGGGTGAGTGGGCGTTTTCGGTGACTCGTCTCCGGACGGTCCTATCCTGGTGGATACTGAGCAGTATGCTGATTGCAGACGAATCGAAAATCCCCATCGTCATTGTCGCTTGCGGCTCGTTCTCCCCTCCCACCTACCTCCATCTGCGTATGTTCGAAATGGCCAAGGATGAAGTCGTCGAATCGCAAACGTACGAAATCATGGCCGGATATTACTCGCCCGTGTAAGTAGCCTTGTCATCTGATACCCACCACCTCCCAACAGGACCGCCGGACTGATAACAGGTCGTCATACTACAAGAAAGCAGGTCTTGCCCCTGCGATCCACCGTGTACGGATGTGCGAGCTAGCCGTCGAACACACCTCGACGTGGCTGATGGTCGACCCTTGGGAAGCCGGACAACCAGAATACACCCGTACCGCTGTTGTGCTGGAGCACTTCAACGAGATGCTAAACGTTCAAGAAGGCGGTTTGGTCATGAGCGACGGCAAGAGGAGGAGGTACAAGATCATGTTGTTGGCTGGAGGTGATTTGATCGAGTCGTTTGGTGAACCGGGAGTATGGAGCGAGCCTGATGTGAGTGTCTGGCTACCGATAACATGAAGGCTGGGATCTGATTATAGTTGCACATCATTCTTGGTCGATTTGGGTGCTTGATCGTCGAACGAGCGGGGTCAGACGTATGGGCTTTCCTCCTGTCCCACGATATATTATACCACCACAGGTGAGTTGTCGAGCACGTACATGCTTTGCGTAGGCTGATTGTTAGGCGCAACGTCATCGTGATCAAGCAGCTGATTTACAACGATATCTCATCTACGAAAGTTCGACTGTTCGTCAAGCGAGGAATGAGCATCAAATACTTGCTGCCAAACAGCGTCATCCAGTATATTTACGACAACAAGCTGTACCGCGCTCCGGAGGGGTTGGCGGCTATCGGCGCGGGTTGCGGCAAGGACGAAGGTAAGGATTAAAGGGAGGACACAGGATAGAGGGGTAGTCTCTGAGGGAAGGGCAAAGGTCGAGGGGAGGATCCATAATAGACATTTGAGCAATGACCATCTTGTACAACAGTAACATCCAGGATTTTGTACTCATGCAGATCTAGCACCGGCATGCGCGTAAAGCAACAAGACGTATGACCTATCTCGAGCTTTTCATCCACCACATTGCGCCGATAGCCCCGATGATCAACCCACCCATCATGCCCCTCACTGCGCCCTCGATGAGATCGTTTGGTCTGTTGCGGTTCGTCCAACTCCTCTTCACCCCCGCGTCTGACGGCGCGACTATCCGTCCCCCTTTATCCCATCCTAGATCCAGCACCTTCTTCCTCAGAGCCTCGTCCCTCAACACGGCCATTTCGCCCAACCCCCATTCATCGCAAATCCCAATCATCCACTCCATACGTTTCCTCCCCAGCTCGCCTCCGACGCCTGGAGCTCGTTTCCTCAGATCTCCACGTAACTTGCCCACGCCGTCTATGGCCTCTTCGACGTTTGGGGGCAGGGCATCGAGGATGATATCCCTGACCATTGCCCCGATCTTGGGCCCCTGTCCGCCTGTAGAAACCATGATTTGTAAAGGGCCTTTACGCATTTGCGCGCCGAAATAGAAATCACATTTGGGAGGCACGTCCGCGACGTTGACCACGACCCTTTTCTCCTTACACATCTCGTAGACCGCGTAAGAGAGCGGATTGTCGTCTATGGCAGTAAGGACCATGGCGTAGTCTTCGACTTTGAGCGGGTCGTCTCGACCGAGATATTGACGGTCGTGCCATGTCACATCGTCTGGATACTCGGCGAGACGGTGGGCTATGGACGGGTCGAGTGGGGCTGGAGCGACGAGCGTGACGTGAGCGCCGGATTCGAGGAGGAAGTATAAACGCCCGGAAGCGACATTTCCTCCGCCGATAAGAAGCACGGGACGTTTATCAAGCCTGTAGGCGATCATGAGAGATGTGCCTTTGACGATGGGCGGGTATGGCGGAGCAGGGCTCGATGCCGAGCCCGGGGTGGTTGTAGTGGACATGGCGAGTACCGGGCGTATAAGGTCAAGGCGGGTGTCGTGGGGAGTGCCAGTAGTGGTCGATTCTCCTCCTTCTTCTATCGTTCGATCGCTGTGGGTTGGAACACTTATAGCCTGGTTGTAGCGAATGAAAGAAATTTGGGCTTTTACCGAGATAAGGAGAAACCAAGCGGGTGATAAGATCGGAAAAGAGGATTCTTTATTCGAATTCAGGTACAGCTCATCTCATCTCCCACTCGGTCTTGCTCTTGCATCTTACACACACACACACATCCCGCTGTCCATATCCTTACCTCGCCGTACGACCTTATTTGAAACAGCAAACAATAGCGCCAACATGGGATACACACTCGCGGTTCTAGGTACGTTGCACTATACCGCTAGACAATCCACAACCCAATGCCTACCACTACCGTCCACCTCCGCTGACACGCAGGATGCGGCACAATGGGCGTAGCCATCCTCTCGGGCACCCTAACTTCTCTCGAGAACCGCTCTCGTCTCGCACATGGCAACAACGCTGAACCGCCTTCGGGCATTTCCACCCCAACAGCCTCCCAATTCCTCGACGCGCCAGAAGACGCTTTGCCCAGCCGGTTCATCGCTACAGTAGGCAGAGAAGAGACTGGGCGGAAGTTGAAGAAGACGTTCGAGGCGATGGGGGGCATGGGCGGGATGGTGGAGATTCGCGCGGGACAGGGGAATGTGGGGGCTGTTGAAGAGGCAGATGTCATTTTGGTCTGGTGAGTGTGCAGAGGTGGCTTCGAGATCGCGACGGCGTCTCAACGGCTCGTACATATGCTCAGAAGGCGTCGGCCGGTATAAGGGAAAACGAGCGCCTGAACAATAGCACCAACAGAGAACACTCAGCTTACGACCAGCTCAAAACCGAACATTGCTAAAACAATCCTTCAAGAACAAGGCATGGAAGCCGCTCTTGATGGGAAACTGGTCATCTCAATTTGTGCGGGAGTCACGATTGCTCAACTGCAAACTTGGGTGCCTAAGACCGCCCACGTCGTCCGTGCCATGCCGAACACTCCGTGCAAGGTGCGTTACCCCCTGTCCTGCGGTCATCTTTTTCCTCCTCCGTCTTTCTTCTCGCTCTTTGGACCATCTTGAAACCTCTTCGCACACACTGCAGAATTGTACTCACTCACTCCTACCGTGGACCGTGTTATTGCGCGCCTGCCGCCGAACGACCCCGCTGACTCCAGATCCGAGAAGGAATGACGGTCGTCACGCCCATCTCCAACCCCCTCTCCCGCGCTCTCATCCTCGCAATCTTCACGTCATGCGGTAGATGCAGGTTCCTCGACGAAAAGTTTTTCGACGCGTGTACGGCCGTAGCGGGATCTGGACCTGCTTTCGTCGCTTTGGTCTTGGAAGCAATGGCCGATGGGGGCGTTATGATGGGTCTTCCGCGGCCCGAGGCACTGGAGCTTGCTGCGCAGAGTGAGTCAAGCTTTGCGCTGTGAACACACTCGCTCGAGGTGTTGAAAACGGGGATTCACAAACGCGGTACGGGCCGAGCTGACGGGCAGCTATACAAGGAACAGGAAGGATGGCGCTCTACGGTGGACTCCACCCGGCTCAACTGAAAGATTCCGTTACGAGTAAGTGCGACTGATCCAGTTGTCAAAGAGGGACGGCACTTACGCGCAGCCCCGGGAGGATGCACCATCGCCGGTCTGCTCACGCTGGAAGACGGAAGAGTCCGTTCGACAATGGCAAGAGCTATTCAGGTCGCGACGAACCAGTAGGTGGGATTCACGTCGCTGGACTGACAATAGCGCTGCGGGTTTGGGTCAAGACAAGAAGTAGGCTTGATGAGGGAGCACGTACGTTTCAAGGATTCGAGCATATACACAGATACGTCGAGCAGTTACTCTGAACACCGCCTAGCACGGGTAGCATGCATGAGCGTTTTGACGCATGTGACATCTGTTAACACGCGCTTCGAAGGGAGGTTTCGGTTAGCACACGGGTCTTTGTCGATCGACATAACCCAGAAGGCGCGTATCGGAAGAATAGTCTGCATTATCTGATTTACAACGGTCAATGACCTGACCCAAATCCCTCTTTATCGTATTTCCATGCTCTATCGCGATCCAGACTATCGACTTGAGCGTCAATGGCGCCTGGGTGTTTATATTCTTCGGATCTGGCAGACAGATGTATGTGATGAAACGATATGAGCGAGGCGATTAACAGATACAGGCTCCACAAAGCGCACCACCAAGAAGCGCAGCTGGTATTAGTATTTGTTCCGTAACTCCGTCGGGAACCCCGGGGATGCGTTTGAGAGCAACGAGGAGGACAGCGATAGCGAGAACGTACCGAGACAACCTGCTCCGCCTGCTCCAGCACCTCCTTGAGGTCTACCTTGGACATACACTGGTTGGGTCTGGGGATATTGTTGGCCGTATCCCTGTTGACCGTAACCCATGGGTTGTTGACCGCTGGTGTTAGCGCTTTCCTTTTCGTTGGTACGCTAGCTTCTAGGTCGTTTCGCAATGTCCACCGCTAAAGCAGGACTACGCCCGCACTCACTAATAAGCGTTCTGTCCTGACTGCTGTTGCTGACCCTGCCAGTTCTGCGGCATAGACGAACGAGGGTACCATTTCCCATCAGAGGCTTGGTACATGTCCGACTGGTTGGGTTGCTGCGAGTGGGAGTTGTTGTACTTGTCCATATTGGCGATTGGTTTCAAGGTTGATGTGTGTAAGAGTTGAAGTGAGAGATGGAGACGGGGGAGTAAGCTCGACGAGTTTATTTGTGCGGGAAAGCCAATGACGGAGTGAGTCAGTGGCGAACAGCTTGGCACAGTCGTAAATGTGGCGGTGCACCGTATCCGGCACAGCGGCGCAGTGCAAATCTCAATAAGTGAGTACTGGCACATATGGACGATCTCCAGGGGTACGGCCGTGGATCCCACCTCGATCTGTAATCGTGTACCTGACCACGCTGTATTCTTCGCTCGATCTGGGCCTGAAAACACTCCCACATACGCCCCGAAGTAGAGCATGGCTGGTTATAGGCGGGGATCGCCGACGTAACCCTCGATCGAGGTCACCGTGAGAGATTGGAAGGACAATAACAATTCCATCTCGTGCCTGATTGCCATCCCTGCTTTCATTCCGCTTCGAGCGAGTTCAACGTCTCGACGGTTGTATTCAGCTCTATCCATATTGGATTGTACACATCCAACAGAGGTCACGCTTTGTTCGTTCGGCAGATAAATTCTGTCGCAGACGGCGATCTCACCAATCTGCGCACCATGATCCCCGCTCGGCCGCACAAGCAGTCGATGAATGAGCTCAAGCTGCGTCGGATCGAAGAGTATAAAGCGAGATTACGGGAAGACCTGGCAAGGCCTCGACAGAGGATCAGCGAGGCTAGTGTAACGTGAGCTGGGAACTCCCGTCTTTTTGGGGGGGCTACGGCTGACAATAGGTTGATCGAGCATTGTACGAAGACGAGAGATCCGATGGTGAGTTGGCTTGCGTCCTGCATGTATGGAGATCGAGCGGATGAGTTATCACAGTGTGAACAGGGGATCTTTCCCGTACTGACTTCAGCTGCCCAGCGTATGGGGTCCGCCAAGGAAACATGACGATCCCTATGCACCTCCTGATCAAGGGAATTGCTGTTCGGGTGAGACTTTTGCTGTCGCCCTCAGGAGGGGTATTGACGACAGTCATGTGAGCGTGACCAACTGTGTGTCCCATCTACCACCATCTTCCGGCTATCCCCAGGAATCTGCTAGTACGACGTAGTGTTTTATGATACTCCTCTCGTTTGTTTACCACATCCCCTCGTCAATGACTCAAGTCACAATGTACCCGCCATAGCATACAATGCATCATCATCTTTCACCGCCAACCCGACGTGCCCATATTCACTGAATTCCGTACTTCTTCCTAGCTGCTGGCTCGACATACAGCCAACCTAATGGAGTATCTCTGACCAACGCCGCCATACGATACTGCCACGGCAAGTGCACAAGGTGTTTCGGCGGTACTTGCAGCGCTGAGATGGCGCTAAATGGGAGGTATGGGATCAGTGGAGCGGGCGCGGGGTTGAGCGCGATATGCTCCATGATCACATCCACGACTGGGCTCAGCTTGGTCGTACTGGTGGATTCGCTTTGCTCACCTTTACCAGGAGGCAACAGGAGTCCTTCCCACGAATGCTTTACTCCACCCGACACCTCGCATTGACCCCCTGTTTCGCTCAAGGCGCTTTTGTGTCGGAACCCATTATCAATGGTGCCCGGGCAAATCGACAAGAATCTCACTCCGCTCCCCTCACATTCCACCCGGCACGCCTCGACGGCCATGAGACCCGCAGCTTTCGTTGCGGAGTAAATGGCCCGTTTCGGCGCAGGGACAGTAGCGGCGACAGAGGACAGATGGTGCAAAACTGGCGAGCGAGAGCGGGAAAGGAGCGGCAGGAACGTGGCTAGTGATAGCGTGGTGCCTAGGTAGTTGATCTCGGAACAGATCTGCGCTTCGACCTTGACTCGATTCAACGCTTCCTCGTCCGGGTCATTTCCGAATGATTTGCGCGCGAGCGGGTTGGCCGAGCCAGTGGAGGGTGTCAGTGGTGAACCGGCGATATCGAGCAATGTTTGTGTAGAAGGAACACCCGCAAGGATATGCAGCGTATCGATACCTCCCCAAGCTAATCTTTAGCTTCCCACGCGTGAACCGAGACAAGCTCACCATCAATGACTGCCTGCCTGACAGCGATGAGATCGGTAGGGGAGGTTACATCCCCGGTAATGACGATCACGTCCTTTGCGCCAAGACGTTGACATTCCGCTTTGACTTCGTCCAACGCTTCTTTCCTTCTGGCGAACAGGCAACTGAGATGAGCCTCTTCGGCGTGCTTGTGACTAAAAGGCACTCACATCTTTGCGCCTCGTCTAGCATATGTCAGTGCCAAGTCCTTGCCGACGCCCGAGCTCGCTCCGAGGAGTATGACCCGTTCCTCATCTGGCTTGATAATTTTCTCTCTCGTCGGCAGGGGACGGGCCTTGAAGAGGCGCAAGAGAATGGGGATAGCAAGGAGGTATATGAATTTTGAAGGCATCGTTCCTAATGAGCTCCTGAGAGGGCGGGTCCAGAAAGTGTTTGTTTATTTGAGATTCAGGGCGAAGTGAAGGAAGAGTGACGAGGTGACGACTGTGAATTGATGTTTTGCACAACACCTCGTTTCATCTTTCTCTTCATCTCATCCCCTACACTCCCACAAGCATCTTCCCCCCTCCGCTCATTGTGCATCAACCTCGCTGCCTGGCATCACTGAGCACTACCTACTTCTCCGCGGCGAGCTTGCCGAGAATTACATCACTTCGCATTCCCTGCTCTCAGACATCCTTTCTAGGCCAACCTCTTACACCTTCGCGCTCTTCGCCTTCCTTCGATCGAGATCTTTCGTTTCGTCTAGCATAACCTCCTTTGCGATTTGCAACCTCCAGCGTCATCTGAACGACGTCGCGAGCTATATAAAAACTACTACCCCTTCGCCCTACCTTCCCCACACAAGACTTAACCAGACTTCACCACCATGACGGCAAACGGAACTTCTTCAGCTGATCTCGAGCATCTGCGCAAAGAGTACGCCGCTGCGGGTCAATCTCACGTTTTCACCTTCTACGACAAGCTCTCCCCGGCTGAACAAACCAAACTGCTGAACCAGCTCAAAGACATTGATGTCCACCGAGTCAACAGGATCTACGCCAACGCCGTCGCTGCCGACGGACCTGTCACCCCTCCATCCCACTCTATCCCTCTTGACGACTCTCTAGCTCCTGGCGGAGCCAACATGGTCGGCCGATCGCGTACGCCATCGCCTGGACCTAAAGACGAAGTCATGCCTCTCCCCGATAGTGCGACAGCCACTATCGTCGGTAACCCAAAAGACGAGGCGAAATGGCGCGACATTGGTTTGCAAGCTATCGCAGATGGTGAAGTCGCTGTGCTCCTCATGGCTGGTGGACAAGGTACGCGTCTGGGCTCAAGCTCGCCAAAGGGAATGTACGACATCCAGCTGCCGAGCGGCATGACGCTGTTTGAGCTTCAGGCAGGAAGAATCAAGAAGCTTGAAGAGGTCGCGGCGGAGAAGGCGGGTAAAGACGCCAAGGACGTCAGCATCAGGTGGTATGTCATGACCAGCGGGCCGACGAGGGGAGAGACGGAAAAGTACTTCAACTCGAAAAACTTTTTCGGTTTGAAGAAAGAGAACGTTATCTTCTTCGAGCAGGGTAAGTCGAAAGCCAGCATCTTAAAACAGTCAACTGACCATCAGGCGTCCTGCCCGCTCTATCAGACGATGGCAAGCTCATGCTCTCGTCAACGTCATCCGTCGGTGTCGCTCCTGACGGAAACGGCGGTCTGTACGCCGCTCTCCGCCGACCACTTACCGCCGACTCGCCAACAACCGTCTTGACAGATCTGCGCGACCGCAACATTCAATATATCCACGCATACTGCGTCGACAATTGTCTCGTCAGAGTCGCTGACCCGGTCTTTGTCGGTTGCTGCATCGCCCGTCACGCCGCGGCTGGAGCCAAAGTCGTCCGCAAGACCATCCCCACTGAATCTGTCGGTGTCCTGGCGAAGAAGGGCGATACGTTCTCCGTTGTCGAGTATTCCGAACTCAGCAAAGAGAAAGCTGAACAGCGCACGTCCGACGGTGAGCTTGCTTTCCGCGCAGCCAACATTGCCAACCACTTTTACACCACTTCATTCCTCGAGAGCGTCGAAGCGATGGAGAGGAAGATGGCGTTCCACATTGCCCGCAAGAAGATCCCCACGGTCGATTTGTCCACCGGGGAGTCCATCAAGCCGACCGAGCCAAACGGCATGAAGCTCGAGCTGTTCGTTTTCGATGTGTTCCCATTCACGCGATCACTATGCGTGCTCGAGGTCGACCGAGCGGAGGAGTTCTCGCCGTTGAAGAACGCGCCCGGATCCAAGGCTGACTGCCCGGAAACAAGCAGGAAAGACTTGCTTGCGCAACAACAAAGGTGGCTGCTGGCTGCTGGTGCGACCGTGGCGGATGGGGTGGAAGTCGAGGTCACGCCTGATATCTCGTATGCCGGTGAGGACTTGGAGTTTGTCAAGGGCAAGAGCTTCGTCAAGTCTGGCGTGCTGAGGAAGGAAGAGGACGTTGAGGGACTTGTTCAATAGAGACGGCCCGTCATGGCCATGAAGAGAGTTTGCATTTAATGCTCGTAGAGTACCGGACAATGTCTTGTTTATGCATCGTAGATGGATCACTGAGAGTTCACTATACAATCAATCGAGTGGTCTTATTTCATCCAAGAAGATCATGCGCGTGACGCGTGGACGCGCCGACATTGATTTCTGGGGTCCACACTTGCACGCGTCATGAACGATTTTGTATTGAGTGGATTCGGCTCTGAAGCTGGCGACACAACCTTTGCGTGAGGTTTCCCGAGGAGGAACGAATTGAATGAGCTGATCGGTAGAGCAAAAAGTATTAAGCCCAACTGGCTTCTCACGCCTTTACCATACGAGAGGTACACCAAGTCGCACCCGCAATCATCTCTGCACTCGATATGCCTGAACAAAATTTCGCAAGAGTTCCATCTGTACACGGTACAGGCGCTATCTGGCCTCTCACCGATACTGCTGGGTCGGGTGATGCAGAGAGTCAGGCGGGATCGAGGGTATGAAGCGGAGTACGAAGGGGTTCAGCGCAATCCGGACATTACGACGATATGGGCTTTATCCGCTTTGCTAGACCCAGAAGGCGAGGACATACAGCCAGACCATATGGTTGCTCTGCCTTTATCGAACAGTCTGCATTATTTCCAGGCCGACCCGACTTTGGAAGAGCCCGAACACCCGTTCATCATGCTCCCCAAGCTCTTCCGAGAGATACAACCCTCAAGCTCTTTATCGTTTCTGACCACACTGACCCTGGACGCGATGGACCGAGCCGTCACCGACGAGTCTATACTCAATTTACGATACTGTACCCACCTTACTGTGCTGCACATGCGAGGCTGCGGTATCTCCGATACGTCCATACGACTGCTTGCATCGGCGCTGGACCTTGACACGAAGAAAGGAATGTGCCGACTACGAGCTTGGTTCATGCCCGGATGCAAGGGTGTTGGCGACAGAATCATGCGGTCACTCGCTCGCTGGCCAGGGCTGTGCGCGGTAGATGTACGAGGCACGTCGGTCACTGCGGCTGGAATGGGGATACTCAATCGGTTTCAACAGACATACTTCGGTGGGGAGAATGCGGATTATCAAGCATGTACAACAGGCTTACTGCCTCTGTTCGAGGCTGAATCATCGGCGGCGAAAGTGCTGGAGTCGCTCTGCCTCTCGCTTCTAGCTGGAGAGGCGCCGGCCCAGGCAGAATCGAGACGCACACCCACCGACGAGCAGGGTCTCTGGGATAACAGATGGTGGTTGGCTTTACACCTCTTACCCACCACCCAAGCCCTTGATCTCGCTTGGTTACCCCATAGACCCAACAAGACGAACTCGACATCATTGCCGACCCCCAACGTGGGCGTCTACAAACCAGGAGTGGGGATGATATACGGTCAAGATGCGTCAAACGTCTTCTCCGAGACTGCGGCATATCGATACAACCTGAAAACGGCTCTACGGATCGAAGCGGAAGAAGAAGGGTTGTCCGATCCAAACGTGTTCTTCGATCTGAGAGATGAGGAGGAGCGTAGGTGGAGGAAAGAAGAGAGGAAGAAGGCGTATGGAGTATCGCAATGGGACGAAGATCGGAGTAAGGCATTCTTCACGTCGGACGCGAAAACAAGTGCGGGCAAAGGGAAAGGAAAAGGCCGAGGCAACGGCGAGTCCAAGCCGAGTCAGGCGAAGACGGACCGTCTGTTACAGGTACAGGAGAAGAAGGATAAAGGGTTGATGTTGGTACGTATGGTGAACCCCGACTGGGAGAATCTAAGGTGGACAACGGCAACTACCATCTCCACCGAAGGGGCCGCCGCGGTGAAGACGCGCGCCAGTGCAGCGATGAAAACGAGCAGCCGCGGAAACGTGTCCGATGGCCTACTAGCAGACATCATGAACATCCAACGGCCCCGGGATCCGGCTTCATCGCTTACAAGTCCTACAATCTCCACTCAGATTGATAGCAAACCCACAATGGCAGCACCGTCACCGTCGAGGACGGTATCCACAACGCCTACTCGGTCAGTCAACCCGTTCAAGCGGAAAGAAATGGTGCCTGGAATCAAGCCATGGAGCCAGCTTAGCCAGACGACGTCCGCGCCCTCGCATGCCATATCCAGCCCCACCCCGCCCCATCCTTCTTTGTCGGCTGCTCCGATAGGGCTGAGATTCGATGCTATCAAGAAACGGCGTCTCGATGGGAGCGATGAGGGCGGCGGAGTGAGGAAGGGCATGAAGATATTTAGCGTCAAGCCGAGAGCACCGTGAGGTGCTGTTCCCTGGCTTGATCCGGATCTGATAACCTTGCGACTATCGCATCTACGGGTGTCACCCCAACCGCTATGATTAGCTTGTCAGCGTGACCTTGGTAGGAATACCAGTCTGCTTGTAGACGCAGAGCCGTTGTACATTGTGCTAGCAGCACCTATATAAACAGTATAGTAATGCGACGAAAGACGACACAAGGTGTTCAGAGCCGCTCGGCCAACGTTCCGTTCCACAATCCTTCTTACCGAAAGACCCTCAAGCCATCAACCAGCTTCTCCTTCTCTCCCTCCATCATCGTAATCTCCTCCTTGACCGTCTCCAGCTCGGCTCGGCATTGCTCTTTCTCCATCTTCAGCTGCTGTATGTCCGCTAACAACGCCTCTTTCTCTTCCTTTAGGCGATCTAGATCCTCTTGCTCCTTGCTACTGACGAATCCGATGACCCGCTGTCTCCACGCCTCGTCGAAAGGCCATTTAGGCCGTTCAAACGGGTAGCCCCTCGTCGTAAGGTCCGCTTCAGCCTGGTGCAGCGGGGATCTGGCTGTTTCTGCCGTTTCCAGGAGTTTCAAGGTACGGTCCCTCGTATGGATCCAGGCATTATGGGTCGACTTCAGCAAGTCCAGAGCGGCCCTGACGACGAGACTCATAGGTCGGCCGTGTTCGTCGTAGGTCAGACGGAAGATTTGTTTGCTGTCAGACGACCAAATGTCCAGTTCTGACAAATCGGCAAAACGCACATGTTCCAGCTGAAGCGGTGAGAGCCTGACGCCGTCAACAACAAAGCCCATGACGAGACTTACGTTCTGAAGTACTTGATCAACCTAGCGACGAGCTTTGACTGCTCCGGGAGTAGCCGACACGGTCCTTGGCTGGTGACACATCGTAGAGTCACTTTCGTCCGTTCATCGGCGATACAAGCGAGGTTTCGAGCGATGGCAAGCATGGGAAGACGCGCATAGTGAGATGCAGGATCGCCTCCGAAGCATTCCGAGAATGTCACGTCGACTTTTTGAAGTGCGCGATCGCAAGAGAGGTAAGGACGACTGGACAGTCGGACTTCGTTGTCCGGAATCATGATAGAGGTATCATTACGGGAGGCTCCCATGACAAATGATATCGCTTGCAGGCTCGTCAGGTTGTCGTGTATGGCATCGACCATATCTCCGAGATCCACGAGGGTGATCCCTGGTCGGTTCATGCCCCAGGCAGGTGGGAATAAGCGGGTCTCGTCCCAGTCCCTCAGCTGAAGCACTTTGAGGCTGGACCCTACAGCTTCAGCGAACACGGTGAATTGACCAATATCATACGCCATGACCCGGCAGGCTTGGACGTGCGATATGGGAAGCGTAGCCGTATCAGACCTCGCGTCCACTTGACGAGCAACAACAAGTCGAGCGAGATCATCGAGTTCAACGCGGATGTCTCGAATGTAAACAGAGTTGATCCTGGGGTCGAGCAGCGACGACGCGGTTTCCAGCCGGTGAGCGAGGTATGCGCCGCCGTCGTGGTGTAACTGTAGTCCATACGTGAAGCTCATGGCCCAGCCAGGCATGTTTTCTGGCGGTGCAAGCGACATTGATGTTTTGCTCGACAAGATCTCCTGGAGAGATGCGAACTTGCGTTCATGCACGGAAATTGTCCTCGATCCAGTGTTCCGGTCCACTTCCCAGACCTTCTCATCTGTCGCAAAGGAGTAGCCCTTATCGAACCCATTACGGATGGCGCGAACTTGTCGTAGATTGGAACATTTGCCAAAAAGGTCATCGATCATACACCCTGTGATATCGCTCGGCTTGCGCTTGCTCGTGTCGGATCCGTCGTACGTACAGACAACGGTCTGTACGGCGTCCAGACCACAACTCAGCCATTACTATCGGTCAGCCTAGCGTCCACGGCGTTGTCTCGACTCCACTCACATTGCTGCGTTTCGCTCTGGCCACATGATCCCAGTTCATCACACCGCACATTCTCCGCATGATAGCAGGGACGAACGCCTTGGATACCCAGAGCAGATTCTCATACGTCTGACGCTGGTCGATCTCATCGAGGATCAGCTCGAACAGCTCCGGGGTATGCAGCACCCGCAACTGCGGCGATGCACGTAGAGGCGTGTCTGTATGTTAGCGGACGCATGTGTTTGCGAGCACAGATCTACTCACCGTTCGCCTTAACCTCGACATCGTCTTCGCTTAGGAGGCTGTCACCAGGGATGGAGCTGTTGGTTTGTGAGATAGGCGGGCTCATGGTAGGTAGTAAGGTCAGACCAGGACGGGGGAAGAGAAAGGCTCTACGAGCCGGTCTTTCCTTTCATCCCAGATCGCTCAGCGGGTTGATCAGTGTGAAACACAAAGGACCGGTCCCATCAGTGACCAGCAGTATCAGAGTATCTGTGGAAATCCGCAGTCATAAGTGTATACCCATACGCGTTCGGGCTATCGGGCACGTTACACACTGCACGGGATCATTGTGATGAATGATCAAGCCCGGTACGTACCTCAAAAGGTACGTATAGTCAATGCTTGTCCGTTTCCAAAAAAAAAAAGAAGAAGTGCGTCAGCTCGCAAGCTCATCTATTGCAAATAGAGTGGCGCCTGCCTGTCGAGTGAGTACAGCAAAAAGGGCATGAACAGAGGATGTGATGAGATGTAGGACACAACAAGCAGGTTGGAATTGGTGAGTAACGAGTAAGGAGAGTCAGCAGTTGCTTTGCGGAAGCAATAAGTGTAGTCCAGCCGCCCCCGTAGGGACCGCCGGACAGAGCCAGATATTGAGCGAGTGAACCAGCCGAAGCCAGCACAAGACAAGGTCGCCCCCTGAGACATATGTGTCGCTGTGCTATGGGCGGAGACCAAACCTAACGGGCGACAGGATGAGGGCCGCTGAGCCGTTCAAGCAAGGTAAGTATGAAAGCTATGCAAAAATGCTGGTATATATACGCTGGCACTGTTATCGCGCGCGCGCGAGTTCGAGCCAGCGAGAATCCCATGATTCCATCAATTCGGTCTTCTGATATCTCATCTCGCTAAACATCTGCGTTGATACGTCGGAATACCACAATGCCGACATGTCGCACGCTGCAGCTTTCCCTCGCATAAATGGAAAACCGCACGCGCACCTGAAAGAGGATTTGCCCGGGCAGATATACACGATTGATGGATTTCTCTCCCCGCAGGAAGTCGTAAATATACGAAAATGGGGAGAATCCATCGGACTTCAGGATCCCGTTCCACCGAGGAAGGGTGAGGCCGAGCGCACTGCTCGTGAGTTGCTCTGATCGGGTTTGTCCATAAATCGTGCTGACGAGAAGGAAGGGGTACATTGGACTCGCCTGAAGTGGCTTCCGCCCTTCTAACCGCTTTGCAACCTCACCTTGCAGCATTGGATCCGCCCTATACCCCGTCCGTTCCATTGCTGTCGCCAAATATAAGGGTATATCATTACCCTTCGAAGACTTTTTTCCGTGGGCACTACGACTCCCCTCAGATGGACACGCGGAGTAAACGCTTGTCGTGCTGGACAATCTTAATCTACCTCTCAGATGGAGTGAAAGGTGGCGGAACGACATTCTGGCTGGATGATCCAGATAGGGATTCAAGTGGGAGTGCAAGCAAGGGCAAGAAGGCTAGGACTGTCAAGGGAAAGGAAGGCAAGCTTAAAGCGGGTACATCGGGCGTCAGTGAGCCAAGGAAGATAACCATCGAGCCGAAAGCTGGG
The DNA here is from genome assembly GCA_035773095.1 of Papiliotrema fonsecae. NCBI lineage: Eukaryota > Fungi > Basidiomycota > Tremellomycetes > Tremellales > Rhynchogastremaceae > Papiliotrema > Papiliotrema fonsecae. The sequence goes on from JAHRBW010000007.1 coordinate 848,110, forward strand.
AGATTGCTGCTGCACTGGCACGGCGTTGCTCGAGGTGGCTGCATGCTGCATGAGGGGGAGGAGGTGCTTGCCGGAGACAAGTGGGTGCTTCGCACCGATATATTGGCGTAATGAGGCCACTGTTCCACCAGAATAGTGGAACAACTGAATGATCGTATAACCTCGTAAACGACTGATTACAACTATGCATTGTACAACTGCGTCAAAGCGACGATGTAATGTCTACGCTCGCCTCTTTCACCTCTAAGCAATCCAAGCAGGGCTCTTGCTCGATCCGCCCGAAGTATGCACTTCCTTGATCTCAGCCTGCCCTCTCTGTCCGGCCGTAGCGAGACATCCCTCAACAACCTGCAACAGATGCTGGTTCTCCAGGGCCGCTTGTACTCTCTCTTTGTCGTTCAGCTGCTTGTTCACTGCATGCTCCGATTGGTGACTCCCCGGCTTGATCCTGATGTCGACCCGATATCTCGCTGGGAGGGCTCGTAGTAGTCGAACGCGTAATGACAGGCCGATGAGCGTTGACATGCTGCAGTGAGGAATAGTAGGTGTAAGGTAGACCAGCACGCGGGAACCAGCTACTGAGATATCGGCTGGCGTAACAACTCGGAGCTGTTCGAGACTGATAGGGTGTTCTGGATCCGTTATGGATCGTAGTAAATCTGGTGGCTCAGCTTTGTCACGAGCCCAAGTGAAGCACGCCGCTACGCTACTGCGACTTGATTTAGCAGAGCAACGCACCATATACTTCCTCCGCATCAATCTCTTCCCGTTCTTCATCGCTTGAGGGCAGTTCTGCATCCTCGTCGTTCTCCCACAACAGCGATTTCGAAGGCACAGGTCGGCGCGAAGAGCTGCTCGCAGCGGGTGTGTCGAAGACTGTAGGGTTGAGATTGTCCAATTGTCGCGACATGCTGATGCTGTCCTCTGTTTACTGTGTTGAGTGTATCTTTACGAGTGTCTAAAGTATGCAATGTTGCGTATGAAGAGAGATGGACGACAAAAGAGTGTGCTGCTGACAGATTCCGGAGCGTTCAGTTGATCCGCCACCTTCGCTCGTGTCGATTTTCCCGATGCAACCCGATTCGTCCATCTCTCCCATACTCATCTCTCTCTCACATCTACACACAGTATACATATCATCAACACAATGTCTGACGGTGAAAAGTGAGCAAACCAGATTGAAACATGCATAAAGACGAGCTGACAATGTAGGAAATTCGTTGTGAGTCTGCATGAGCTTGTTGCTGAAAGGATGCTTACGAGACTCAGCTCCAAACTGCCGGTTTCGAGTAAGCTTTCTCATTTATCAATGCTTGATGGGGAGACGCTGATATGTAGTGCTCGATTCCCGAACCAGAACCAAACTAAGCACTGGTGAGTTGCGCATGCCTGTATGACAAGCTAGAGCTGATCATGTAGCTGGGTGAGATAGTCGTCGTTGAACGTCGACCAAAGCTGATCATCGTGTTTCTCGTCGATTGCCGATATCCTCCCGCTTAACCCTTGTATATCCTCCTTTGACGATCTCCCACAATACAGCAAAACTATGTCGACTTCCACAAGTGTGTGAACGCTAAGGGAGAGGACTTTGCCCCATGTCAACAATTCAAGAGGGCCTACGCTTCTCTCTGCCCTAGTGAGTATCGCCGCATCTTCCTGCTCGAGTATCGCTGACAAGCAGACGAATGGGTCAGTGGCTCCGTGCGGGTGACCTTGCGCGAACTAACCAACAGACCGAGAAGTGGGATGAGCAGGTCGAGGCCGGTGTCTTCCCAGCTTCGCTCAAGCCATGATTGGACTACCGATATCATATCAACAATGCATGTTTGCCGTAGCGATAACCGTTCTAGTGGATTTATCCGGGCCCATTTCACTTTCCAGATACAGTTCGGCTTTCCTTTGATCGCTACTGACATCTTTAGCGCGCTATCCCCTTGTTCGTGGCACACGAGGTAGACCCATGAAGCCCCACTGAACTGTGCAGACGTGCATGTATCGTAACGCAAAGACCCCAAGATGAACTCTCTAAGCCCACTTCACTAGTCTCTATTGACCTTCTGGCGCTGGCACCTGCTCCTCAACTTGCTCTCCATCATCCTCCACAAAGATTTCCGCGTACTTTTCCAGTATCGTCTCGATTGCCTGCTTGTTAGCCGTAGCCCGCAGTCATTGGTGCTCCGCCAGAGACCCACTTTACACTGGAAAGACATATGTTCCAGATTTAAACCGCCTTCGTGTGGTGGTGCACCCAACAGTGTCGGGCCAAAGACAATCGAGAGGTTTGACACGCTCATTTGGTTGACCGACTCGTTCTGCCGTATTCTGCTCATCAGCGCAGTCCACTCATACAGCCCGTTGTTTCACCTGTCAAGGTGGCCCATAAAGAATTTGAGCGTAGCGTAATTTGGATCTGGCAGCTCGTTGACCTGCTCGTGAAGGCGGATATGTCTTAATCGCTCATTGTCATATCCTGCACTTCAGCTTGCTGCCATCTCTCCCAGGAATACCACTTACGAGCGGCCTCGATGAACTGGTGGTACAGACCGTATGTCAAGAGAGGTTCTGGCAGTTCTCGGAACCAAAGCTTGAGCGCTCCGGAAACAACGTTGATATCGGCTGACCATTCGTCCGACATGACATCTACCGCATTCACGTCTAAGGATAAGCGAGCACCACGGAAACACTGCATATACGGCTTACCTTTGTCCAGAGCAGCTTTTAGTGCTTGTACGCGCGAGGTCGTACCCGACAACCTATAGATACCCATCGATTCCAGTCCTGCACATCAGCTGGGAATGCGCACAGTCTGGGTCAGCTCACCATAGGCTTCGATAGCCTGAGCGCATTTTTCGACCACCCGTGGTACTTCCGTTCCATCCCTAGCCAGTTGCTCTCCGAGATCGATACCGAAAGTTGGCCCGCCAGGGGATAGAGCTGCAGCGGAAGAGGTGATCGGGGCCGCTGGAGCTGGTGTATTCGGATTGTGACTGCTGCTGGCAACGCTTTTGCTCTCGGGAGCGATCTGCTGAACAGGCGGAGATGCCGAAGATCCGTTGGATTGCTGCACTGGAGCAGGGACAGAAGCGACAGTGGTTGATGATTGGTTCGAAATAGTCGAGGTGTCTGTTTGACTCCGCTCAACGTGAGGCGGTAAGCGGGGAAGCTGGAGATGAGATCTGCTGCAGGATACAGAATGATCAACTCACGAAACCTTCTTCGTACGGCCCATCACGTCTTGGACCTCGAGGCGTTCCACGCGCGACGACGTAGTTCTGCATATACGACTTGAAATCGGTCCGATTGTCGATAGATTCGAAGATCCCCCTCAAACTGGGTCCTTCACCTGGCGCGCCCATGGGGTTCAAGGTCGTCCCTTCACCAACCAGAGTCGATTCGTACAGGAACGCGAACCGTGACAAATGGTACTGAGTGCCCATGTCTAGCTCGTCGGCGCATTCTTTCAGCAGCTAACGTCAGCTTGTCTCGTAGCGACTGTCGGCAATCAGTCCTCACCCGTAAGATCTTTGGCAGTTGGAAGTTGAAGTACTCCTGACGTAAGGCTTGACTTTCCAAGACAGCCTTCCGGAACGTCTCGCTCGCTGTAGCCATTCGACTACGCACGTCCTCCTCTTGCCTTCCAAGCGAACCAGCGCCTTTCCCTTTGAACAGCAACCCCCCTTTCGTCATGGCCTTGCCTAACGCTCGTTTGCTTCCTCCATGTGTCCCAGACGACCCCGTCGTTCCGTTGGAAGAGATGCTCGTGCTCGACCGCATTCCGCTTTCCTTGATAGACTCTCCTTCTTTTGCTACAAGCACTCGTTCCAGTTCTTCTGCTGTGGCATCGAAACGGGATTTTGCCTAGTCGTCAGCATTGGTTATGATAGAGCATTTCCCGCTGACCTTTTCCATAGCGACTTCGCTCTCTTGCAAGATGTTCTGGTATCGCGTTCCGTTCTCCTTGTGCTGCATGGTCAACGACGCCTTTGTGTCAAGATCCCTTTCAACGCACCAGTTTCCGCAGCTTTTCTCCCTCGCGGGCAAGAGCTAGCAACTCGTCCGCCATCTCGTTCAATCGCTGCGAGAACCGTATCCGGTTTTCCGCAACCTGGTTTTGTAAACGCATGCTCGAGTGGTACGCGTGAACGAACGTCCTAAGTATGAGCTGAGATCTACTCTGACAAGTCCTCGAGAACTCACCCCGCCTTACAGTCCGCTCTGGCGTATATGTCCGAAGTGTTACGGTTCAACTCCATCAACGACCGAGCGTATTTTTCCTCGATATCGGCACGCGAACGGAAGAAGACTGCGACTTGCTGACCGCGTTAGCCTTCTCTGTCTCTCCAGTAGCAATAGGTATACCTTGCATGAAGCGATAGATTGTTTTATCCGATCTGCAAGAAGCGGTAGCCCGCACTTACATCAGCCCGACTGTAATCTCAAAAACTCGGCTTCAAAGACGGCAGATGTAAGATCACTCACGTCCATATCGCACAAGGCCCTCAGAACAGCTTCATCAAAGCCGACCGGCACCACGTCTTCTTTACCAATAACGGCCCCGTCCCCCATTCCCGAGGTACTGCCCGCGCTGCCCACTCCGCCGAATCCCGACGACATGCGGTGATCCATCTCCGGTCTCATGAGGTTCCCTATTCCCGATCCAGCGGTTGACCCTCCGTACGAAGCAGAAGGGCCCATGTCGGAGACGGAAGATGGGGAGCGGTCATAGGTCTGCGGGACGGACGATGACGATGAAGCGTGAACGAGGGGGGGCTTTTGTCCAGGCGACACTGGAGAGTCCATAGCTGTCATCAACACTATCCAGATAATCCGGAGAGATCGGAGTGATCTGCATGGCAGCGTTCTTGAAACGACCACTCACGAAATCCTCGGCGATAACCTGCATTCTCATCGTCCCTCTTCACGTCGGCATATCCGTCGGGCAGGTGCTCCGTCCGATCACTAATCATGGCTGTGTCCTCACCACTTGTTGGTTGTATGTTCGCTCAAGTCCGCCCTCGTTTATCGTCTGTGTACGAGCCCAAAGGGTGATGGGAAGTGTGATGCAAGGGGTCAAGTTAGATGAGTGACAGACGCGCAGAGGGGGAGGGTTCAGCTCAGGGTCACGTGTTTTCCCGTGTCCGACGATCTTTTCCTTGTGTCCTTGCTATTATGGCGGTTCTACTGCAAATATGCTAGAGTACTTTCAAACTCGATCATTCCGAGGCATCATATGCATGTGTATTCGGCATCGTCGTGTACGTGAAACGGGAATATTAAGGTTATGCACTGATTGCATGATAATTAGGACGCAGTGGTGCCTCTTTCGTCCGAGAGTTTCCCCTTCCGCACGAGAGCCCTAGGTTACAGAGAAACCCTTTTGCCGAGCTCGCCTAATTGCCTCGCATCCTCTCCTTTCACGTTACCATCTGCGCTCTGACCTCCGTCACTGGGCACTCTGGGACTCGTTCTGCCATATCCCGAAGGGCTCGTGCCGTTGTTAGAATTGGCAGGGACACCTCGATCATCGATGGCCATTCGCAATGGCGGAAGAGTAAACCCGCTGGCGCTAGCAGAAGGCGGAGCCGATGTCTGGCCATTCGACGCGGCTGATTTTGGGTTGAGGAGGCCAGAATCCATAGCCCCGTTAGGTGATCTCCCACCAGCTTGTTCGGTTTGCCGGTGTTCGGGGGAAGGGCCGGCCACGTGGGGAGTATTGCCGTTGCCATTTATAGGCGTTCCGTTAGGACCGACGGCCATAGCTGCATGGCGGGCATGCTGCGCGGCAGCTTCGTCCCTCTCTCGCACCTTGTCTTGTGGAGAGCGAGGGAGGGGGTCGTAGTATTGCGCAGGGGGGATTTCATCATAATATGGATCTCGACGCGCGTATCCACGCGCGTATGGGTCGTATGGATGTTGCGCATATACCTGTGAGGGGGGAGAAGGACGACCGGTGTTATACCGTCTGTCATCGTAGTAAGCCTCTTGGGGAGTCACTGGCTGTTGCATAGGATTTGTCGAAGCAGACGAAACAGCGGAAGGGGGTGGGGCAGCATATGGTCGTGAACGCGAAGGGTCGTGGTAAGGGTGGTAACGATCGGGTGGCGGTGGGTATCCGCCTTGGTGCGGAGGCGGGCGGATCGCATACGGATCGCGACCTGGAGGAACGAGCTCTTGGGGAGTATACGGATGCGGGTAACGCTGTTGCGGGGGATAAGGATCGGTAGCACGTGCTGGGTACGCCTCTCTAGGCGGTGATCGACCACGTCCATACTGGTCGTTGGCGTCAGCCGATGCGGTCGCGGTCACCGGCACAGGTAGAGATCCCGATGGAGGCGGGGGATAGCTGCTAGCGCGACGAGAGGTGTAGTCTGGATCTCGGCGGTGTTCCCACTCTGGCCATATTCCAGAAGTGATCTTTAGCGAAGCGAGTAGCGGTAATTGATGAGGCAGAGGAAGAGGGTTATTGGCATCTCCCTGAGGGTTATGCTAAAATTAACTCTGAGTCGGTGTAACAGTTTAACCGTCTGACGGTTGCTCACCTTTGACGAATATGCTACTACGTGGAACTTTTTTGCTTTGCCGGTGACTGGATGAGTCATGGTCGTAGAGTAAGTTTGCTTGATAAGAGACTCCGGCTTCAAGGCGGAGCGACCATAGGGGGAGTATGCATGTCCAGAATGTGGGCGGCCCATGTAATCTGCTTGCGAGCCGCGAGACGGTGGCGGAGAGAGGTTGTCCGAAGATCTGTCGTCAGATTTGCGCGTGCATGATGAGGAAGCAGGGAGTACGACGCTGGGAGTATAACGCGGATAAAGGTAACACTTACTCGGTGTAGACCAGAAACCCACCGCCGCCAACTCGGGACGCACCCCATCGTCGACCATCTGTCCATCGGCGCATATTTGTTTCCTCTGCGACTGTCAGCGAAGAGAGACAGGGACAGCTGAGCAACCGAAACTGACCCTCTTCCCAGACCCAAACTGTTCCTGGGCGGATCATAGATCGCTCATGACCAGTAAGCCGCCGAGTGACACGGGGAACGAGACCGAGTCTGACCGCTTCAAGAATGTGAATGCTGACGGTCAGTGACGGAAGAGACACAGCGGTAGGAGAAAGATCACCCACGCATCAGCCGGCGATTTCAAGGCGCAAATAGCGGCCGGTTGCTGTGTGGATGTCGATGGGTACATATCGAGTCAGCGATGGAGTGAAAGCAATGTTATCGGAAGGAAATGACGGGTGCGTAGCCGCAGCGTGTCGAGGCAAGATTGATCGACGATGCACCCAATTGTTTTTGCGGATGTAGGTAAAGAGGGTTAGTTAGTCGGCTACGAAGAAGAATGCTTCTTTTCACGCGTGGCCGAGTGTTTCGGCGGTTAAGCTTGTCACTAAAAAGGTGTATCCGAGAAAGGCGGTTTCGGCGAGAAGGCAAGGGACAGAGAAGAAGCCGGGCGTGATGACTGAATCGGGTTTTTAGACCTGGGATCACGATGTATATGGCAGCGAGAGATGTAAGGTGTGTATGGAGGGGGTAAAAGGTGTTTTGCCTGTCGAGGATTGGAGAATTGCTGTTGGTTTCGAGATGCAGCCAAGGGCAAAAGTAACCTTGTAACCTTGTTCGCTAAGGCAATTTTCACACATGGGGGCTTGGTTCCCGGACAAGAGCCAGACGCCGCTCCATTAAGCAGGCGTGTCATCCGCGGTTTTTTGGCTCCGTGGCTTCGATCATCGTCATTGCTTCGGAGCCACAACCTTGTCTCCCTCCGAATTGGACGGGATCTGAGGTTTAATAGGGTGTGCATTCACGGCATAAGCCTAACTACCTTTGTTCACAAGCACACTGCCGGTAGTCTCCCGCTTTTAACGCGATTAATCTGTTCCCGGTCCTTCCGCGTGCACCTACTAGGCTCTACCACATTCCCCAAAGGTCATCACAGACTGTTTCAGCGTTATCAACCCAGCAATCAATGTGGGGCTTCTCTAACAAAGCTAGATTTCAATGTGGTCGAATTTACCCTGTGTCGCCCTCTCACCCACTCCCTTCTCGAAGTTTGCGCATCCAGGCTCCCATACTTCTGTATCGCGCCCACACGGTTAAATCTAGCCTTGTCGAACCGCTCGGCTTTGCGCTGTCAGATCTCATGAAATCACCCGGAGGCGCCGGCCGCGGAATATTATGCAACGTACCATTCAGAGCTCTGCGCTTGTTAAGCAACACACTTTTGCGTTCCTTCTCGCCGAGTGCCGGGAGGAAAGAGATCTCAGTCTTCTTTTACCCTTGTTTTGTGACAGGGCGCTTCACGCTTAATCGGGCAAGTCCGGGATCTGCCGCGGGCAAAAGCCCGCCTGCCCTGATATTCAAAGTGCCATCCCGCCTTTAAGCTGATGCCAAACAGCGGAAGTATGTGACATGTCATGCTGGGTGCTGGTGAAGAACTCCGCCGCTACACCAGGTTCCGGCTCTCCAGGCAGGCGAATAGCCATGTACATGCATGCATTTGAAAGCAGCCATAATATCACAGATACTCCCCATCTAGCTTACTGACCGGTAGTACCCCCCCGTTCATCGAGCTCCGTCTGGTTTCCAGCTTCCGCGAACTGGACAATAAGCCTCCGATGTGGCAGCGGGACCATACTGCTGGGAACTTACAATTGTGTACTACGTTTGCTTGCGGCGAATCCGGTCCTTCTGCACCAAAGTCGGGTTCTCCTCCCGGTGAAAATCCGGTGATGGGCAGGATGAGAACGTCGCCCACTCGCAATGGATGATCGATGCCCCTCAGTCGATGCCAGGTGACGTTGTATCGCGCCAATAGAAATCTGTGATCTGTAAGCTTTTCGTACAACACCTCATGTAGCAATGTCATGAGGGGGTTGTACCCACGCGAGTACCGCATCGGAAAACAAGCCAGGCCCGGTCCACTCCATGACGCTCATCGCATGATCCTTTCCTAGGTTCCGCAAATCTGCGAGTCTCTCCTCCCATCCGTCGGGACGCTCTTCCTCCAGCTGCTGTATCACCAGTAATCGATTGTTGTCCCACGCCTCGACGACCCGAGTCGAGTTGACCACCCGACGTGCCGCATCGACATATATTGGGTGGTAGGGTGCGCCGGACAAGGTCCATTGGCAGATCCCGACTGCGCGAGGCCACTGCTGCCACCAATCCATTTTTGCATGGACGTTGACGTCGATGGACACGACGACTGATGGGTGTCGCGAGAGCGTTCTCTTCCAGTGTTTCCCATCGGTGTCTGACAGGTCCAAGAACTCTACGTCCAACTTGCCCCAGTCCTCTATCCGGCGTATCGGCCGGGTCTTATATTAGCTTCGCAATCTCCACACCTGACACGACTCACGTCAACATCGGAGTAGACGCCCCCTTCGATCAGAGGTAGCAGGTACCTCAGGAAATCAGCCCGCAACACCCCCCGGTGCATGTAGCTCCATGCCCACATGACGTCCGTATCGGGGAACGTCTTCCCCACCCATGCCCACGCTTCACTGTCGTCCAAGAAGTTTAACTTCCATCCATCTTCCTGGTTCATACTGACCCACTCCTCGGTCATTTCTCCTATACTGTCTCGCGTTTTGTCTGTTTGATGTATTGTCTTGTAGGCGATCATGCTTGGAGGGCCAAGGTCCATCCGAGGTGATTTTGGAAAGTAGGAGGATAGGGAAGGCGGGAGGTGAGCCGTTAGTGATGCGAGAATGGGCTGTGCGAGCGGAGTAGATAGGTTTGTCGCGAAATCATGCAATTGTTGAAAATATCTGGAGTATCAGCCTAACGTTCGTTCCAGCGTAATCATTCGAGCATGTACCGCGTCTACAGCCGGCGTTACTTGCATATCCTGTAGACTTACAATCTGGACCCCTCTGTACCAGCTTCGAATCCATATCGATACCGCTCTTCGGCACGCCAACCGAGATCAGCCAATCCCATCTGCTCATCCGGCTTCCATCCCTGTTGTTCCGTCATGCCCCAATTGGGGTCAAGTGATCTCAAGGTGGTGTACGTTATTTCCAGAAACGCAGGCGGCTCCATCTCGTCCCAGTCCGTGCTGTCTTGCATACTGACTATACCAAGGAGTAGCAAGACCGCCGAGACTGCGGTAGCTGCTTGGACCACTTTTCTCCGTGTCGTTCGAGTTTTAGGTCCAGTAGAACCGCTAGCGGGCAAAGATGTGTATTGGTCTCGACCGCGCCATGATGGCAACCACGAGGAAATTGGTGTACTGGGCGAAGAGTTGAAAATCGACAGTCGTGGCCGTTGCGGCATTTCCAGACTTTTCTAACAGCGCTGTTTACAAGTCGAGTACGTTCGTATTTGCGTCCACCTTCCCTACCGAGCCAGTATTGTAGCTGCTTGATAGTATAGGCGAAGACGATGTGGTGTTGTTTGATGTACCAGTCAAAGATTGATGAAACGAGAGTGAAAAACGCCTGCAAGGAACATGATCATGTCGTTCAAGGGCCGCTGCCGCAGCAATCTCAGGGCAGTCAGCGTTAAACCTTTAAACTGTTTGTTTCAGATTGGCCTTTTCTTATCTTACTATGGAGCTCATTGCATCTTTGCTGCTAGCAAACCCTTCCTACGAGGCCACTCATATATACTTCTGTCTGACCTGCTTGAGATTGCATGTTATCACCTTCAGCTTTGTCAGGTATCTCAAGCTTGCAGCGAGGTGGACACGAGCTATTAAAAGAACGTGATGAGGCTGCGGCGAACCGGCCATGGTTAAGCTGCCACATTCAGAAAACTCCGGTAATCACCGACTTCGGGGTGGAGCAGGTTTTTGTTTTTGCAGTTTTCATACAGTGGCGAGTTTAACCAGGCGGACGAGACTCTCCCTTCTCAACATCAATCCCCTTCCCTCCTTTCTCTTCTTATCCTTATCAAAACAACCGATCTTCCACTTAGGAAGCAATATACAACACACTCTTTCTCTCTACCAAAAGAAAACCTTTTAAAACAGCAAATATGGTATGTGCTCACCCGTCTTCCTTAGCCTCTTGGCTCACGTTTAGTCTTACGGAGGTGGATACGGCGGTGGTGGTGGTGGTTACGGCGGAGGCGGAGGAGGCTACGGTGGTGGTGGTGGAGGCTACGGAGGAGGTGGTGGATACGGTGGAGGAGGAGGTGGTGGATATGGAGGTAATTCATACGGCGGCTACGGCGGCGGCGGTTACGGAGGCATGTCTTGATACCACATGAACTTCACGTCGCGGATGGATCATGCTGACAACCAGGCGACAGGATGGGCAACCTCGGTGCCGGTCTTCAAAACATCGACTGGAACACTACTCAGCTCACCAAGTTCGAAAAGAAGTAAGCTGGCACAATTGCCCAGGATCTTTCGCTGACATGATAGCTTCTACGTTGAGGACCCCCGTGTTACGGCTCGTTCAGAGAAGGAAATTGCCGATTTCCGTGCCGAGAAGAAGATGACTGTGAGTCCATCAGGAACAGACTGCAATTCACAGCTAACAAGCAGATCCAAGGTCAAAACGTCCCCCGTCCTATCTCTACCTTCGAAGAGGCTGGCTTCCCCGAGTACGTCCTGAGCGAGATTCGCGCTCTCGGCTTCCCCAGCCCCACCGGTATCCAATGCCAAGCTTGGCCTATGGCTTTGTCTGGTCGTGATGTCGTCGCCGTCGCTGAGACCGGTTCCGGTAAAACCATCTCTTTCGCCCTTCCCGCTATGGTTCACATCAACGCCCAGCCGCTTCTCGCCCCAGGCGATGGACCAATCGTCCTCATCCTTGCCCCAACTCGTGAGCTTGCTGTCCAAACCCAAGCCGAGTGCACCAAGTTCGGTAAATCTTCCCGCATCCGAAACACTGCCATCTACGGTGGTGCCCCCAAGGGTCCGCAGATCCGAGACCTGCAACGCGGTGTCGAGATCTGCGTTGCCACCCCCGGTCGTCTGATTGATATGCTGGAGACTGGCAAGACCAACCTCCGACGTGTCACCTACCTCGTCATGGACGAAGCCGACCGAATGTTGGACATGGGTTTCGAGCCCCAGATCAGGAAGATTGTCGCTCAGATCCGACCTGACCGTCAAACGCTCTTGTTCTCTGCTACTTGGCCCAAGGAGGTTCAGCGTCTCGCTATGGACTTCCAGCACGACTTCATCCAGGTCAACATCGGATCCCTTGACCTGTCTGCGAACCACAACGTCGCTCAACACGTCGAAGTCTGCTCCGAGTTTGACAAGCGTGGCAAGCTCCTCAAGCACCTTGAAGCTATCTCGCAAGAGAACGGCAAGGTTATCATCTTCGTCGGCACCAAGCGAGTCGCCGATGAGCTCACCAAGTACTTGCGAACGGATGGCTGGCCCGCGCTCGCCATCCACGGTGACAAGTAAGTGTGCACTTTCTTCCCCTTCGATCGCCAACTGACAATCAGGCAACAATCTGAACGTGACTGGGTCCTCGCCGAGTTCAAGTCTGGCCGATCCCCTATTATGTTGGCCACCGATGTTGCTTCGCGTGGTTTAGGTATGTTCCCCTCCAGCCCCACTTCTATCCGCAAGGCGGCATTACCACCTAAAGTCGAGTTTGGTCTCATCACACCGAAAGCACAGCACAAACTGGGACTTTTTTGGCGTGACGATGCTTTGTCTGATCACTTGGTCTGTCGTCCCTGGCGCGTTTGACCAGGTAAGCAACGAAGCAATGTCGCGTCTTTGATCAAGTCCCGTCAAGTTTGTGGGACGCACTGATCGTTCCGGGCATCTTTCTTGCTCGTGAATGTGACGACCAAAAGCGTTTAGCAGAAGCTGCCAAACCTGCCCCCTTTTGGGGCGGGAGCAACAGTCGACACTGCGTAGTGATTTGACCGACCGGGTTTGGAGGTGATCTGTCGAGCGGGTTTTCAAACCCATCGAAGTTTTGTTGACATAGGCTCGTCCTTTCCTTCTCACTTTTCTGTTCTGTTCTGCCTAATCGTTACTCATTGACTTTACATTTTGCTTCAACTTGCAGACGTCAAGGATATTGCATGTGAGTTGACCTCTCTTTGATTTGAGCTTTACTGATTACAGACGTCATCAACTACGACTTCCCCAACAACTGTGAAGACTACATTCACCGAATCGGTCGGTAAGTTAATCTCACCTTTCCGGCTGCGTGTTCTGACAATCTAGTACCGGTCGTGCCGGAGCTAAGGGTACATCGTACACTTACTTCACTACCGACAATAGCAAGAACGCTCGAGAATTGGTCAAGATTCTGCAAGAATCCAAGTCCATCGTCCCTCCTGAGCTCATGGAAATGAGCATGTACGGTGGTGGTGGCGGAGGACGAGGTCGTGGTGGAGGACGAGGTCGCGGTGGTGGAGGTGGAGGCGGACGATATGGTGGTGGAGGTGGTTACGGAGGTTCCGGAGCTAACAGCTATGGTGGTGGAGGTGGTGGTGGAGGATACGGTGGTTCGAGGTGGTAAACCCATTTTGATCACCAGACTCTGCTTACTGACTCGCCGCTTTGGCCATAGACTTGATTCAGGTTCCACATCACAATCATTGCTTCGGCAAGACTTTCTCTGTACATACCACTATCATTTAGATTTCATTCCTCTATACCGGGCCTCTGCAAAGGACCGATGCATCTGATACGAGAAATAAGGGCGCTTCTGCTACGAGCACTAAATGATGGGGGTGGCTGTGATTCGTCCTGCGCGGGTATATTTTCAATTGCATGCGATCGCACGTGAATGTCGTCGAGTGCAAAGTAGCCGAGAATTAGCCATTATCGCGGCTCGCTGGAATTACGGCTGGTTGCTTTCCGGCAACAAGAGATCTGATCGAGAAGCTGTGCTATGTAACGCGCGGGGCCATACTTCCCGGATCCCCTGGTCCATGTTGATAATGCATTAAAGGCGCTCAGGCGTCCAGGCGCGAGACGTCGAGGTCATACGAAGCGACAGTGGGACGACTCAATCTCCGTTCGATCGTTTCCCTCAATCGCCCCTCAAAGTACATGAAGACGTTTAATTGAGACTAACCGGCTTTGTGGCGTCCGGGATGACGTTTTCCATTGTCTCATTGTACCCGGATGGTGGCGGAACGACCTGGTTACCGGTTGCAGCCAATATTCGTGACAACCCTCGTGCTCCTTGGTTTGCCGCTGGTTTCTCGGGCAGCGGTTCACGTTGTCCATTCACCACTCCGAGCCGGGTGCCGGCATCTACCGCCGGTGAGATCATCGTACGATTCATATCTTTTACCCTTTGAGTCTTTGCGTCGACTTGTCGTTGTGAGCAGCTACTTTGGGCTCTCGGAGCTTTCTACTTTGGGCAGCAAGAACCAGGGGTAGGTACCGATGACCGGCAAAGTCTCTCGGTAAGGTCTCGAAATTCCAGGATATCATACGGCCTGTTATGCCCACAATACCCAAGGTAGACATGTGGACGTAGCGTTACCCTCCGCCCCCACAGAGCGTTCATGCACGGGCCCCTGGACATATCGCTGGCCTGCTCTGACGCCCGTAGCATGATCTGATTGACCTCGTTTGACCCCGCATGACTGTTTCAATTAATCTTGCCTCTTTAGCCCACTTTAACTCACTCACTCGGATGATCGATTCCATTCGCCGGTCATCTGCACAATGCTTACCCTCTTCTGGCATGAGCTCGGCGCTACGAGAGTCTCAAGGCGGATGACGAGGAGGCATATTGTATCGTACGACGGAATTCCGGGGTGCTCATCACGAGACATGGTGGATCTCGGCGGTGAGGAGCATGAGTGGTCGTATCGATAACAAAGGTATATAAAGGTGGATAGATCGGTGTAGATAGAATCATCACGCTCATCTCTTCCGCTACTTTACTACAAATTCCTAAACCCACCTCACCCAAACCAACCACTACCACAAGATGATGTTCTCTGCTCTCTTCGCTCTTGCTTCCGTCCTCGGAGCCTCGGCCGTCCCCACCATGAAGAGGATGAACGACGGCGCCGCCTCCAACATGACCATGTCTGGCCCCACCGACGTCCAGATCCTGCAGTACGCCTTGACCCTCGAGCACCTCGAGAACAAGTTCTAGTGAGTAGACAGACGCCTTGGGTATACTTTGTTCACCACTAACCCCAGCTCCGACGCCCTTGCTCAATTCTCCGACGAGGACTTCGAGGCCGCTGGTCACCCCCGATGGGTCCGAGGCCGTGTCTCCCAAATCGCCGAGCACGAGCAATCCCACGTCACACTCCTCGCCGGCGCCCTTGGTGACGCCGCTGTCCAGCCGTGTAACTACAAGTTGTGAGTAGTCTGCTTCTTGCGGCCGTTCTTTTTTTGCTGACTCGCCAGCCCTTACACCGATGTCAACTCATTCGTCGGTCTTGCCCACCTCATCGAGAACGTCGGTGTCTCTGCCTACCTCGGTGCCGCCAACGCCATCACCGACCCAGCCTACGTTACTGTTGCTGGTTCCATCTTGACCGTTGAGGCTCGTCACCAAACCTGGCAGTCATCTGCCGTCCTCAAGGCCCAGCCTTGGCAGGGACCTTACGACACGCCTCTCGGCCTCAACATGGTCTACACCATTGCCTCGGCCTTCATCGAGTCTTGTCCAGACTCCAACGCCGCCCTCCCAGTGAAGGCCTACCCTTCCCTTGCCGTTACCGGTAACCCGGGAGAGACCGTCAAGTTCAACTTTGACGACGAATCTACCGACGTCAAGTGCGCCATCTTCTACTCTGGTCTCGGCAACACCGTCGTCCAGCTTAACGAGGACAACACCGCCACCATCCCCGAGAACCTCCAGGGTATCTTCTACGTCGTCGTCTCCACCGCCTCCGACGCTATGTCCGTCACCCCAGACAACATTGTTGCCGGTCCCGCCATCCTCGAGTACTCTTTCGACGCCTGGACCTCCAACCCCACCTACGCTTAAAGGGCGAGATGTGAGTCGAGATGGAATTCAGCGGACAATATGGCACAAAAGAACACGGACGTGCGAAAGCAGATAGTTTAGGAAGAAGTTTTCAGCCTGGTCTCTAGGACAATCTTATAATGTATTCACTGGCCTTTTACCGCATTGCTGTTTACATTCAATGGGCGGTGTGCTTTCGTAGCTAGTTGCCCACTAGTCAACCAGGCCTAGCTTGATAGCAATGGTCGGTATCCCGTGACATCGCTCACAACTTGGCCTTCTCATCGTAAGCCACGAATTCAATCTCCACGTCTGTTCCCCCTGCGGGAAGTTCCTTCACACCGATACAAGTCCTGGCTGGTTTCGGGTCCGGCATCAGTTCTTTCCACACCTGCTCGTCAGTTGGATAAAGAGCAGCGTGCTTCGAGTAACTCACCTCATTGACTGCGGCAAAGTCTTTGGAAAGGTCGGAGAGGTAGATATTGGCTTTGACGACGTTGGCGAGGGACAGTCCGGCGCCTTGCAAAACGGCTTCAAGGTTCTGCTTGTCAGTTGATACGACTATATCGTAGGTGTGAAGCTCACCTTGATGACTTGACGCGTACGGTCTTGGACCTTTGGCTCAGCGCACCTGTCTTTCAGACTGCTAGCTCGAGAATCGCTTACAGTACCCGCCACCATTTGCCCTTCTTTGTTCATTCCGACAGAACCACTCGTGTAGACCATATTACCAGCTCGTACAGCCTGAGAGTACTGTACATTAATCTCAGCTCGTCTCTTGTCTTCTTGACAGCGAGTGTTGCTGGAGGAAGAAGTGGATAGCGTTGACTGACAATTCCGGCGAGCGGAGCAGGGGCCTCTTTGGTCAGAATGTATTCAGCTGGCATTTCGTGAGCTATTAAAGCTATGGAAATACAGTGTGAGAGAGCTAATAAGCTGTGAGGTAGGTGTGAAGCATAAAAGTGGGCGCTCCCACTGATGTGACGTGACGGGTGGGGACAGCTGTGGGTGGAGGGTATTATCAAGTCACGTGATGAACATTACACGACTAGATGAGCGAGATCTGCCCCAATGTTGATCGAAATCACACCTGCCCATGATCCCCTGCATTAGCATTGGCGAGGTGTAGACGATCTGCCCGATCCGGTCGTGCCGCTTGACGCGGGACCCAAGAGGAGCTCGTCTAGATGTCCGCTTGAAAAGCCAGCTTATCAAGCATGCTCTCACGCGGTGGTGGCCGAATCCCCGAACCTGACTCATCCGAGGTTGATCGCTAATCTCAAATATCCATTCTCTCTCCCTTCTCACGCCATACACTGTCGTTTGATGCACTTGCACACGCACCGTAAGCTGACAGCCGAACAGTATCGCCGAAGTTAGCATCCATATCGGTAATCACGTTGTCAGGCTTCTTGGCTGAAGCCTCCTTATTCAAGGATACCTCCACTCTTGCTAAAACGTGCTTGCAAATATTCAACCTCCACATGATTCAGGATTGCAAGATCTTTTGTTAGACTGTGAGAGATCGCTCGGGCTCGGTGATCGAAAGGCAACGTCGGGGATGCTGACTGTTGAGACTCCTTCTAATAGTTGACTAACGCAACGCGGGGTAGGGGTATAAAACCTGTGTTCAAACGACCCTCCTTTCCCATCTCATAACAACTTCAACTCATCTTACTCACATAGCCGCTTCAACCTCACCCCGCGCGCACTGATAGCACTAGAACACTCTGATTGAACCACAGACAACCAGCGCGCAAAGAACATCGCGACCAATGTCTCTTCAGCCCACCTCCACCGCACCCCTCGACACGCCATCCCTCGACATGAGCCGCTCAGGGACCCTTTCACCCGGCACAAACACCGGTACTCTTCCTTCCCCATCTCACACCGCTGTCGACCTGCATCAGCATGGTCTGCAGCACGCAGAGAACAAGTGGATCGACGCGGAAGAAGCTGCGTTCAAAAAAGTCGCCGAAGCGCAAGCTGAGAAGGATGGACCTCGAGGTGCCGAGATTAAACTCAGTCAGAAGCGGAAATGGTTCTTGCTCTTCATCTTCTCCGTCGCGCAATACCTCGATGTAGCGTCATATTCCGGTCTGGTATGTGACTTGCTCAGTATGACTCCGCCAAAAGCTGACGTCCAGTTCGTGTTCACCGAGCCAATGCTCAGAGACTTGGACATCAAATACGAAGAATCTTCGTGGATCATTGTGAGTTCGAGTTGAGTCGGAGATGAAACTCGGCTGATGGCAAGACTGCATACTCAGTCACTTTCGCCTCTTTCCTCCTGCTCTTTGGACGTGTTTCCGACCTCTACTCGGCTAAACCAGTCTTTGCATACGGTTTCTTGGGTAGGCTTTGTTTCAGTTGGAATGGCACGCATACTGACAGCTCAGGTCTGGGAATCACCAACTTGATCATCTCGTTCCTTCCCGAACAGTACTCCTACTTCATCTTCCGAGCGATCTCTGGTATTTTCGGAGCAGCCACCGTACGTCGCTTATTACATCCACGTAGCTAGGGCTAATCAATCAGATTCCATCTGCTTTCCGACTGATCTTGGCTATCTTTGAACCTTCCGAGTTGCAAGTCGCTCTTACAATGTTTGGTCTGAGCGGTGCTTTGGCAAATGTGACCGGTAAGCTTCACCTTGGCCGATTGTATCTTGCTTCAGCTGATCCAAGGTCTTGTCATCGCTGGCTTTTTCGGCTTCATCACTGCTGGTGGTCAGAACGCCGCATGGCGATGGGTTAGTCCAACACTTTCCCCACAAGATGCATACTGATGTCAGTTCTTCCGGATGATTACGATCGTCATTGTCCCCTTTGCCTTCGCTGCTTTCGCCCTCGTGCCAAAGACCTCAGGAGACGGCGCCGAATACACTCCCCGCGACAAGTTCAAACGTCTCGATATCATTGGATGCTTCACCATGCTCATCTCTATCATTCTCCTCATTCTCGGTCTTACTCTCGGCGCATCAAACGGGTTCAGGACAGCAGGCTTCCTCGTGCCGTTCCTCCTCAGTTGGCCCATCTTGGTCTTCTTCTTCGTCTGGGAGGCAAAACTACCGGACGGCTATGCTTTGATCCCGCCAGCATTCTGGAAGATCCCCAACATGACCCTTCTCATCTTCTTCGCTTTGGGCATCTACCCATGGTGGGCTGTCAGCCAGCTTCCCTTTATCGAGAGGTTCTTGGCGGTGTACGGGGAAACTCCGATCATCGCTGCGGTCAGGCTGCTCCCACAAGGTATCGCAGCTCTGGCTATTGCCATGGTCATCCCGTAAGTGCTCATCTGCTCATCAGACACAACCCAAAGCTCATGGCCAGACCTCTCTTGCAAAAGCTCGGATCCGCTAGGTGGCCCATTGCAATCGGTACTGTCCTCGGTGCGGCCGCATACCTGCTTTTCATCTTTTCCGATGGTGAGATGGCGAACAACGGTTACTGGCGCTGGCTCTTCCCTTCCTTCATTTTCGGTTCAGGCGCCACCATGGCCGTCTTCCTTGGTGTCAAGTGAGCTTACCCGTCTCCTACGCCCTGTACACGAGCTGACGTCCTAGTATTACCGTCATGACTTCTGTCCCGCCTCAGATGTCCGGAGTCGCCGGAGCCCTGCTGCAAGTCTCCCTTCAAGTCGGAGCCGTTGTTGGTCTTTCCGTCCAGGCTGGTCTGTTGACCATTCACGAAGGCGCTTTCGCCAACTTTGCCAATGTTCAAGCGTCCTTCTGGTTCCAATTCGGATGGATCCTGTTCAACCTGGTTGCGTTCATGATCTTCTTCCGACCTAACCAGGTGGCCGAGGCGAGCGAGCAGCACAAGCAGGAAGGTGGCACTCACGTTGCCAACGCCGTCTAAGCATAGGAGATGGGAGAGATGCACGACACTTAGATATAGGATTATATATACTTATTACATCAGAATTACAGCTTAATAGAACGTATCGCCATTGATCGAGACACATGTATACATTGCTCCAACCTAATACTGGTAACAGGCCGGCGGGCATCCAGCTGGCTTGAGACTCACTCCTCCTCAGTGGAAACACCTCTCGAAAGCAGATAAATTCAACGGCAGCGTGATGAAGCCGGGCCAAGTGGGCGAAAGGCGCCTTCGCTCAAAGTATTCACCAAGACGACCTTGACCATCACACGGTGGCGATGTGCCGTCGATTAGAGATCCCTCTCCTTATATTCGAAATGCCCGGGAAGCCGACAAAAGAGGGTCCACTAGACAGACGAGTGTACTTGGATAACTACAATTGAGGGGTTGGTACACATGGTGCATTTGACTCATATCCGATTGAGACTGTTAACACGATTGTCATGGCATTGCTGCTTTGTGCCACTGGAATTTGATTCCGCCACGCGGACGACCAGGACGACTGAAATACCGTTGAGCGTCATCCGACCTGTGATCTGGTCGTTTTGCATCATCTCTCTCTAACGGACACATCTTCCAACAACAAGGACTTGAGCAACTGAGCGAGCCATACCAAACAACCCAACTCTCTCGCCATGTCACGCGCAACACTCACTCGCGTGCTGCAAGCACCTTTCGCCCTCCACTTCGCATCGTCCTCTCGACTTGTCGTTCCCCGCCCTACACTCCCTCTCGTGCGGCACAAAGCAACAATAACAGAGACCGATATTCGGCGGATGAAGTCACGCCCCTTTGAGCATCCCGAGATACCTTTTACCGAAGCTCACTTGATCAATCCCTCTGGAGGTGGGTTGCTTCCTGTCCAGCCGGTCAAGGACATTCTCGCTACATTCGACCCTTCTACGCACTATGCTTCACCCGTATCGCTCAGCCCGCCTATCCTCAAGATCTTATCTATCGAAGCACATATCGCGTCTTTACTGGAGAAATCGGCTGCCGCAACGAAACAGCGCAAGCTACTTTCAGCGGAAAAGGAAGTTCAAGTGCCGTGGACGTCGGCGGATGGGGATGCGGAACGCAAAGTCGAGTTGGCGAAAGGGCTTCTGTCAAAGGGCGACAGAGTGACTATTGTCTTTGCCCCACGGGCTAAAGGCGGCGATGCGAAGAATAAAGTCACGCCGCAGCGTATGAAGGAGATTAGGGATATGTTTGCAACTCGGCTAGTGGACATTGGCGAGAAGGTGCGAGACGACGAGCTCCGTGGGAAAATGACGAAAATGTTCTGGAAACCGAAAACTGAAGTCGTCAAGGAGGCCGAGGCGACTCTGATGGAGCATGTGACGGAGAAGAAGCAGGAGACGAAAGAACGGAAAGAGGCTAGACGGCAGTTGACAGAGAAGAGACGGTTGGAGGCGCTCGAGGCGGCGAAAAACGCACCAAAGCTCGATTTCTTGGTGGAGCAGGAAGAGAGGGAGCGGAGGGAAAGGGAAGAGATGTTGGAGGCTTTGAGAGAAAAGGAGGAGAGGGCGAAGAAGACTTATGGGGAACAGGGCGGTCGGCCGCAGAGGAATTTACCACAGGAAAGAAGAAGGAGGTATTGAGACAAAACAAGTTTCGACGTACACGCATGCAGCCAGCGCCCGCTGTGTGACGTCCAGGACGAGATGGTTTTTCACGTGGACACGACCGAGCCATACGATCCTATGATGATTTGCATAAAAGTACAACCAAATGACCGCTATCTGCGGGATGATGCTCTATTGCCGTTCTATCCGTGTCTACCCTCCGATCCCCTTGTCGCCCTTACGCCTCTAACATGCTCACTTCCCGCCTACCTCACACTCGATACTGACCAAGACGCCTTTGTGGCCCTCCACATGAATCTTCTGCCCCTGCAGGCCCGTTTTGTCGCCTAAAACCAATGCCGTCAACTGGCGACCGTACTGTCTATCAATTGCTGTCTTGCAATGCAACACGCTCAACTCACCACACAACCAGTGTCCAGACCCTTTGTGTACTTCTTGATATCCAGACCGCGACCAGCTACCCGTCAGCAACGTAACGGCCACAGCGACAGGACGACTCACCCGCATGGCCGTAGATAATGCTGACAGGCGAACATTCCAAGCTCGACTCGTCTTCCTCTTCTTTATCGTCCTTTTTCCTCTTATCTTCTCTCTCATCGTCGTCTTGCACGAGACTACGCGTGCATCTCTTGATCTCCTTGTTCCACACATTGCTCCAAGGCGTTCCTTTACTTCCGTCTTTCGTCACCTTGCCCTTCTTCTTACCGTGCATATGAACCGATCTCATCTCGATCAGCGTGTATGGATCGGTATTTTGCTTGACGTCGAAGAGAATCGACAGCTCTTCGGCCATACGACGAGCATTCGAGTCGCTGAAGTGAGATTCGGCGGCGGCAACAAGCGGTTGAGACGTGTCGGACAAGTGCTTGGTAGGGTCGGACGGCATCAGGCCAGCGTGAACAACAAAAGAGTGTAGCGACGGGAAGTGGAGAGCAAGGGGAAGGTCGAGGAGGTATTGGAACTGCTTTGGACTGAGTGCGCTGTTGTTCAGCTAAATCCACTGAACGCGAGTATGGACTTACCGAGCGATGTGCCAATGTTGACTTTTCCATTTCCAGCTCTTAGGCCATTGTTTGCCTTGTCGTCGCAAAGTCTTGACTAGCCCCTCCTCGTCTTCATCTGCCATGTCGTCGATAAACTTCTTCCAGTCATCTCCCCCCGCCCACTCCATCCATGACCGCCATTGGATGACCTATAGGTCAGCAAGTGTGGTATGGTGGTGCTGGGTGACATACCGGCTGGTCATGATTGCCTCTAACGCCATGTACTTTGAACTCTCGCATCCAATCCAACACCTCGAGATTTCTCTCCCCCTTTGCGATCAGGTCTCCGACATGGATGATCTTGTCTTTGTCCATATCGTATTGAATCGTCGTCAACAGCCGCCTAGAAGTTAGCGAGGGAGACGAGAGTGTACGCATCACTCTTAGAACTCACTGCAATGGCGCGAAAGAACCATGGATATCACCGATAAAGATCAGGCGGTCTCCATGTTCAATGCTAGCCTCGGCCGAAGGGATTGTCTGCATTTTGACATATTGGTCGAAATCTGCAACATTAGTACGAGCTCGCCGCGAGGAGATATGCATTCGCGCTGACCTTTAGGTCTCTCCTTGTGATTCAGCGCATCGCCAAGATCCTGTGCTACCCAGCCTGCTCCGCCAATGCCTACGTCGTTCCCTACACCAAAGATTGTGCGTAATCCCGTTCGTCGGTGTTCCGGCGCTGTACTGGCCATAAAAGCAACACTGAGCAAGAATATCGTGATGATGGCTACGGAGCCCGTCCGTCTAAGCACGGACAGTGGTATGATCGCCGACTTCTTGTCGGCGTTCGACGGCGTGGGCAGCGGTAGTAGCTCGTCCATCATAGATTTCCGTTGCCTCGGGACAGGCCGAGATGGTCGAGTTTGTGATTGAGAATTTGGACTTGTTTGGCTGTCTGCGAGCGAGGGCGTCTGTGGATTATGAGGGTCATATGTACCCGACGTGTACTGGGACTCCATCATACGAGGCGGAGTGTTGGTGTGAGGGTGACTGTAAAAGTGGTGTCAAGCACGTTTATGAGCCCAGTGAGAGATATATGGAGGATTGTATTTAGGCAGCGGCAATGGAACAGGGAAACCTTGATTTTTACGACGAATGCGGTCATGACGCAACCTCGGATCGAACAGGTCCTCGTATACCTTGGCTCGGCACTGGTTATGCATTCCTACAACCACAAACGTGGCCGACCCGAGCGAGTAGGAATATGGGGTGCGCGAAACCCTCGATATGAATAAGATCTGGGCGATGGCTCGAGACGCACCGTTGTTTACAAAATCATTTCATACTGGTCGGCGGTTCGGAGGATTACTGTGATCATGCACTCGATGGCCGGTCCGTTCATATGTCGTCCACTCGTTTCCTACAATGGTCGAGATAATACTGCACAGATGGATGTCAACTCTACGTACGGCAGCATGAGCAGGTCTACCATGCTTTTGGGTGGTTGAAGATTCCGAGACGTCATCGGCGATCTTTGTTTTTGCATTTCTTCGTTCACCCTAGGCACCGTATAACTGCTGTGTGCTAGCCATGGCATTGTGATCGACATCATTCAACATACACACGCACACATCTTCACGCGGCATCGAGCATGAGTTTCGGCTTTGTGGGCTTACGGCGGGTCGTTATCGCTCTGCCTGTAGCGTGGACGGGCGCCTGGCTGGGGTACTACGGTTCGTCGCGATTCTCTCTGAAAGTGACAATCAGCGATGCTAAAGCTTAGCTTACACCGATACCATCCGGCGTGGGCACATAAGGTCCAGGAATAAAGAGCTTGGGGAGACGCTGAAGAGATTACATGGAGTCAGCGAGATTGATTATACGAAACCGGCGAGCGAGGAGGAAAAGGCGGCGATCAAGAAACGGTACAACCAGCGCCCTCGGTGTGAGCGAGACTGATAAGCAGATTCTCGAGCTTGAAATTCGCTGGGAGATATTGGAACCCTTATGTTGAGTGGAGGGAGCAGGGCGCATGGGTAAGTCTTGCTAGGGCAAGAGAGAGCGGTTGAGCTAAAAGACAGGAATGGGCATTATGGAAGATCATCATCTCGACAATCACACTTAAGCTGTTTTATGACGGGTGGGTCGTTGAGAACGTCGGCCCATGATACATGCTGATATACAGAGGGGTTCCAGCTGAGCGCCCCATCCCGGATTTACCGATAGAAAGGCCCGACTTCTCGCTACTGTTCGGCCCGTCCTCAAGCGCCGCATCGTCTCTTACCTCCGCTATCAAGAGCAGGCTCGGAGGGACGCCACCTGCATCGAGCGAGCCTGTCGAAAAGCCCTTGGTCGTAGGGCGAGGCGAAGATGTGCGAGTTACGGATAAAATGACCTTGACATGGGTAAGCTGCTAGCTTTACCAAACGTCAACGCAGCTAACCCAGTACAGCTCGGGCAGTCGACATCCTACGTCACAATGGACAATCTTGCCATTCTCACCGACCCGGCTCTCTCTGATCGAACACTTCCTTCTCGCGTCGCTCCTCAACGGTTGCGGCCTTCTCCCTGCACTCTCGACGAACTCAAAAAGGTCGATCTCGTCCTTGTATCCCACAAGTGAGCCGCGTCATGCATGACATTTGAGGTGCAATTCTGACGATCAGTCATTACGACCATCTTGATCCCGAAGCTATCAAAGAGTTAGGCGATTCTTGCGAGTGGATCGTACCTGCTGGGGTTGCGCCGTTTATCCGGTCATTCGGTGTTACCAGGGTAACCGAGTTGGAGTGAGTAGCGTCCTGATTGTATGTTTTGCGATGCTCACATTAGCTGGTGGGAAGAGAAGCAGCACACTCTTCGGCAAAAGGGCAAAGCAGACAAGCAATTCACAATCACCGCAGTCCCTTTGATGGTGGGTCATGGCGGTATCACATTGGCTAATACCAGCATTGGTCTGCTCGAACGCCGAAAGACACTAACGCTACGCTGTGGTCCGGCTTTCACGTCCGATCGCATCCAGTCGATTCGTCCCCACCTAGATCGTTCATGCACTTTGGTGATACCGGGTAAGCCAAAGAACCGATTCAGTTGCCGTGGATCGCTTACGACAGGTATTCCCCTACCCTGTTCGCCGCAGTAGGCCGTGTATTTGGCCCTGTGGATCTTGCAGCGATCCCGATCGGCTCGTACGAGCCTCGATGGCATATGCATTTGCAGCACACCGATCCCGAAGGGGCAGTACGTATGGCGATGCAAATCAACATCAAAAAGAGTGTCGGCGTGCATTGGGGGACGTGGTTGATGAGCGATGAGGCTTGTGAGTATTGTTAAATACCGGACCACGCTAGTCATCGCTGATTACGCCAGATAACAAGCCACCTGTCGATCTAGCTTTGGCGCGGAAAAAGCTCAACATGGAATCTGAGCGGTTTTGCGTGCTCCCCGTCGGGAAAACGATGGTCGTGGAATGAGCTGCGTTGCGTAGAAATATCATGCATGTACAGGTTCAAACCGCCCTGCATATACCTGCGGATGGCTTTTCAGCCATCTTGAATACAGTTCCAGTGCCTCGGACTTCACGTGTCCCATCGTTGTTGCCCTGCCACCTTGTTCCCGAAACATGACAAGGTTTCACTTGCAATTGGCCGGAATAGGAAACTTTGTTTGTCGGGCTCAATGAAGCGCTTTACCCCTGTCGATCAATCGCCCTCCAGTCTGAGATTGGCCTGTCAAGTTGACCGGTATGTAATGGGAATGGTCCGTATTGAGCGGGAAAGGCAAAAGATGGTGTGCGCGGGGATGCGGCAAGAGTGATACAAAGGGCAATTCGAGGGATGTTACGTTGACGACGCGTTTCACATCGAACATCACAGAGCGGCCCAGACCCCATACAAAGACAATAATCCATATTGAGCACATCTTCTGCTCGTTCGCTTGGTGCTGCGCTCGTGTTTTTTTTTCACATCGAGATCCCATCTTGGCTGTCTATACTACCTTGATGATCATTCTGTTCATCTCAGTATTAGCCGGACGATAGCGGCGCGACACGGCTGCAGATCCCACAACTTCGGCAAAAACGGACCATTGTTGATCCTCTCTGTTACAGTCACGAGCCAAACACGTTGTCATCTCATTTCGCTTCAAAGCCACACGCAGACACAAGGTATAATCTCGGCCAAACATTCAGGTCCAGCTTAGTGCAACAAAGCTCAGCTCCGTATTCAGCTCTACGTTCGTCTCAATCAGTCTCAAACAGGACGGACGTGTCTGTGAGTGAAACATCTGGCAGTGCTTGCTGGCCCGGTCGCCATATCCGCCAGCCCCCAGCCCAATAATACTATCGCCAAACACACATTCAACGAGGCCCAGTCTTATACGCTTGTGTGCGCACTCTGTGTTTCCTATCCGTCTTGATCGATCGCTGATGACAAGAAGGAAGCGGATGATGTCAATCGACAATAGCCCGACGATGTTGGAGGTGCTGCTTCAGGATGATGGCGGAGGATTCGGCAATGGCATCAAAGAAATGCAGAATATAAAGGATGTTGAGCTGCCCCGGAGAGCTTCAATGGCTCCTCCGCCTGTGCCTAACTCTCCGGTCGCGTAGGTTGCTTCTCCTAGACCGTCTGCCTCGCCATGAACCGCGTGGTTACCTCGGGGTCAGACACTGACCTGTAGATACCGCATGACGCGTCTGCCATCCCTACAACAGATCTCTGACCGCCTCCATCAACCATCACCCCTCTCTACCCAACCTTCGTCATCCTCCAACATCAACACTATACCCCCGGCTTCCTCTGAGATCCCGGGCACCCCTCCAAAACTCAAAGTCGCCATACTCGCCACAGGCTCGACGCATGCTTCAGCCTATACGGCGTCTCCCTCTGGCCGACTAAAGTTACCCGCCAGCGCGATGATGCGGTCTCAATCTTCTTCATCTTCTACCGGCCTACCGACACTCGTTACGTTTGACAAAGAACGTATGAGCGCGCCCCGAGCTGCGGGTATGGAGATGACGGAAGAAGGCGGTCTTTGGAATACGGCTGATCCCTTCGGGTCAGCATCCGCGCCTAAACAACCAGCAGCGGAGAGCATGTCAAGAACGCCGAGTATGGACGCGTATATCAGGGGATATAAAGACGTTCCCTCCTTGTCGGCAATCCGGGATCGTATGGGTTCATTGAGCTCGGCTAGGCAGTTTCTCCGATCAGAAGCTGATAGCTTGAATGGCGTTACTGTACCTATCAAGCAGGAATCGACCTCTTCGATAGACCAATACATCCCAGAGCTCATCACGCCTTCAATAACGGCTGCGGAGGCGGAGAGGGTTGGCTCCAAGCTCGAGACGGATACCGCTGCTTCGGCGTCAACTTCCACCGCTGCAGCGGCCGGCTCGAAGCGAAAAGACGAACACGCCTTGCGACACGCTTGGACGTTGTACTTCGATTCCAAGACGTATAAACCGCACCCTGAGATGGTTGAACCGAAAGAAGGGGAACATTCCTGTAGCGATTATGAGAAGAGTCTGGTGACAGTGGGCAAGCTTGACACTGTGAGTAGCTGCTCACGATGTGAGTCGAGCTGACAGGCAGGTAGAGAGCTTTGCGAGGCATTTCAACAACGTCAGGCTGCCTAGCAGTTTACCGCCAAATTCGAACTACCACATGTTCAAAGACGGTATCCGTCCGGTGAGCGCTATAGGTGCTGTTGATAGATGCCGAAGCTGATACAGTCAGATGTGGGAAGATCCGGCCAATGCAAAAGGCGGGAAATGGGTGGTCCTCCTGCGATCCTCACCTCACTTGCTCGACCACTGCTGGGCAAACCTTACCATGGCCCTGATCGGCGAGGTCCTCGATCCGGAGAATATGGTCTGCGGTGTCGTAGCGTCCACGAGGCCAAAGATCGACCGTTTACAAGTCTGGACACGAGTGAAAGACGACGTTGACGGGATCAACCTGATAGGGCGACGGATACTCGAAGCGATGGCGTTGGAGGGTAGGGATGCGGAGAATCTCTCACTAGAGTTCCAGGTGAGCCCATCTCTGTACTGCTTCATCGCAAGGACAGTGCCTGACAACAGTACAACGAAAGCAGCTCAAGTCCGCCTCCAGGAACATTCCTCCACACCACATTCTCTAACCGAACTGCTTCTTACGCACACACCCCGATAACCCCTTCCCGATTGGGCGTCTCCACATCCGAGCGCAGCCTCACGCACCACCCTTCCTTGCCTCATTTGCCCAAATCACCGCTATCGCCCCGCTCACCTCTATCGTCACGTACCGCCGATTTCAGAGAAAACAAGGATGGCGGCGGGGCAGGAGGCAAGAGGGATACCCTGGCACCTCCACTTGTGTTTGGTGGTGCGACAAGAAGGGGATCAGCGTTCAACGCTTTCAGTGGACCAATGGGCAAGCTTGCAGGCAGTATTGGAGCGACTAGCCCGCGGCGTGCGAGTGTGCAGGTTGGAGAGGGCAAGTGATGTCGTTAGGTTGCCGAGTGCTGGGGACGGCTACTGTTGTGCTGTATCTAGGATTACTGTGTTCTGGTATCGCGCCACGCTTATGCAACGGATAACCAGGTGTCGTATTTGTGCATGTAAGTAACCACGATAGCGATAGCTAAGTCTCTCAATCCTCGTCGTCGTGCTACCAGGTTCCTGTTTCATACCCGCTCCGGGCATCGTCAGCTGGAGCAAGCCCGCTGAATATGAGAGACTTCTCTGCATCCGAGAACACGAGGCTCGGACCATAATCCGTGAGCATATGATGAGCGGGCTGCGCAGATGAGAGACACAGCATCCTGCCCTCAACAGCCTGTGGAGGGTTTTGGCGAAAAGTAGGGTGATCCCACTCAGCATCTGTATCCCACAGCACTGAGAGGCGGGTATCGTCGGCACAAGTGACGATTGTCCATTTACACTTTGTTGAAGGACATCTCGACCGGGACAGCTCGTCGAACCGCTGCTCGACCGCTGCCTCCAATCTCGACGTTACGATGTTGGATGCGGTACTCCACTGTGAAACCGAGATACCGCAAGGTCTTTGACATCTCCCCACATCGGTCTTGATCCGTGCCATGATGATCGTGATGGGATCCGAGGACCAGATCGGAATGTGAGCAGACGACGTGATTTTTGTCGTGCACTTGTCGTTGGTCTCCTTGATCACGTGAAACCTGTCGGACTCAAGCTCGAGTCCTAACTTGTTGCTCATGACATCTTTTACACATTTTCTGTAGTCCTTGTGAAGTGTTGATGGATTATCGTCCATCTCTTGCCGTGCGCACGGATAGAAAAGTCGGTCGACGGTATGACGAACAACAAGTTGAGGCAATTGCTGTGGCGACATCTTTCTCATCTTCGAATGCGAACGAGTCTAGGAGCGCTTGAAAGGCGAAAGATCCTTTCTGTGTGCTGTCCTTTGTTGTCTTGACCCGTGAATGTATCATTCACTGCCTAGGTAGTGTTCCAGTCTCCTCCCTCACGCGCCTCGACGCGGAATACTTGTGGGGATTCTTCACACGGACCCAAGCATTCAGCCACTTGTACTGCTTTGCTCTGTCCACGTTTCTCCTTGGCACAGTAAGCTATCGCTGCAGGACCAACAAGTGTTTTCACCATTACTCAAAATCTTTCAATCATAGCATCAACTGTATGCATAGACGTCCTATCTCGTTGCCAGCGACTACCGCACGTTAGCAAAACCTCGTTTGGTCATTTTGTACTGCACGCGACCGTTAGTGAACCTAATATACACTCCTGGCTGCGAAACGAACGCCTTTGTAATCCCTATCCCAGAATCCGACTCCATGCAGGAGGGAGTCGGGTAATCTTTGTTTGGTGTAGAGTATGGTGACAGTTCCTGTTTGCTGTAGAGCAGAACGACGGTCAGTATCCCCCGTTTTGATGGTGTTGACCATGGCTTCGGCGCCTCGAAGCGAATTCTGCTGTATTGCCGCTCGCCCTCGCTCTCGGATACACGGTGTGCCGAGAGTTCTCTAGCCAGATCCTCCACCATTGACCTCGCGTCGGTCATCTGCCTGCCGTGGCCGGTACTCTTCGCTTTCCCACTAGTCAGGGCGTCCTTGATGTGTCTCGGGTTCCTCTGGATTGTGTGTGTGGATCTAGCCCACCAAGATCTGTATGTACGGATAGACTTGATCAAGTCATATTCAGATGACGGGATCACGCCTATATCTACCTTCTCTTCAGCCATTGGAGCAGAGTCGCCAGTTTTGACTGACAGGTCGGACATCGCCTTGAGCAGTTCGTTCTCAACTTTGGCGCGCCACGAGGCTAGCACACGCTGTTCTGAAGCGGGGCACGAGCTGCACACCTTTGTCAGTTCCACGGAAGTGCTCTCAATACCCTGCTTAGCTCCATCATGGTGCGAGCTGGGAGGCAGAATAATGTGGGACATGGTAAACTTGAGAGAAATCAAAGGGGCATTCTTACGGGAAAAGGCGTGATCATCACCTGGGGCTTGGCTGGGCCGGAATTTGGCCTGCTTCTACAAGGGAAAGATGAACAAAGGATGTTTGGTGAAGAGATATACGCTGTGAACTGTCGGTTCATCCCTAAGCTATCGGCTTTGTGGACACGGTCAACAGTACTCGAATTGGTAGCGTCAGTCACCGTGGTGGCGAAAAAGGTTTGAAGGGTGATCAGTACTGCAGAGGACGGGCGGAAGAGACACCCAACCCCCCACACACAGTACACAAGGCCCTCGGAGCCCAGGCAAGGAAGCACATAGACGTTCTCGTTCAGTTTTGAAGATCTGAAAGGTCAATGTAAGGAAGGTGAGACCTACGAAGGCGGAGTGCGTCAGCGAAGCCTGGGGTTTCTACGTATAGAAGCCGTCAACAACATCCGCTCGCTACATGTCCCTCCAACGACCAAACGAAGCCTCGACACGAGCCGGGAGAGACCACGCCAAGACCGGACAAACAGTAAGATCCTCTCTCCATTGCAACAAAGCTGTACACCGCGATGTACATCTATGGCTAGTGTGGCACAATGCCGAACACCGACACCGGGCTGCGGTCTGTTCAATACGCAGTATCACATTTTTTGCATATTCGCTACATTGTTCGACTAATTTATACACGAGATTCGGAAAACTTCGGATCAGAATAGGGAAAAATCGCCGCGGATGTAGGCCGAAACATGTAACGTCCAAAAGATCTCCTCGCCAAACCTCTCAAAGCCGCATCACCTGCGCTGCACTGCGCATCCCCCTTGTCCTCGCTTTCACCTGTCTAAAAAGCCGAGTGGTGTCCCATCCCCATCCCTGGTACTGCCGGTGGTGGTGGTGCCGTCCAAGCAAAGTACTGATGACCCAACATTGGGTTTGGAGTCATTCCTGTCCCGCCCGCCAAACCAGTTGGGATCGAAAATCCATTCCCGCTCCCATCGTCTTCTCCGCCAATCGTTCCCATGCTGTCCTCCCACGCCTCCCCAGATGTCTTCTTGCCATCATTAGGAACCAGTGTCTGACTCGCCAGACGCTTGTTACCCGGTCGAGCGAGTGATGAGGAGAACTTGGCTGCGTTGGCACGGAAAGTCGGTTTGATCGGTGTGTGCAGATTGTCACCTCCAAATGATGGTATCCGCTCTGGTGCCAGTGTCTGCTGAAGAGCCGACGAATGCTGCAGCACCGAAGCCAGGGGTCGACCAAAGTTGTTCGCATTGAAACTGCCCATCGAGCCGGCGGAGCCAGATGAGGAATCTGCAGGGAGCGTCGCCAAGTCTGAGTTGGGCAGGGTCGATTTGATCTTTGATTGGGCATTCGCATCAAACTCGAAGGAATCTTGGCGGTTCTTGATAGAATCTTTCCAGCTTCGCATCAAGCCCTCGTCGGTCGTTGTTGGCGCGGCAGCAAGATCCACGGGCGCGTCCATATACTGTGATTGCATGTAAGAAGATCGCTGTAACGCGGGCTTTGGCGTGATTGCATGCGTCGAGAAGAACGGTTGGAGATTCCCTGTTAAAAGCGGAGAAGTCAGGTCGGGCATAGAGTTTGACCGACTCAGTCCTCGAGGGCCTGGCCCAGGTCGGACAGGCGGAGTTTTATGCGTGGCACCTACAGCACTGTTGACACTGCCCATGTTGCTGTAGTCGAAAGCTTCGGCGCTGTTCGATGGATTCATACTGCTAGTCATAGGCTCCGACATGAAGAGCTTCCACAGATCCTTGACATCGCCCAACGACGGGATCTTTCCAGCAGCCATGTTTGAGCCTTCGGGAAGCTGTTGATGTGTGATGGGGTATGACGGCCTTCTGGCCGAAGCGGTGCCGGCCTGGGCATACTGGCTCGCAGTGTAGGGGTCTACGATCCCGTCTTGCAAGGTCATCTGATTGAAGGCGTTCGCCCAGACTCCTGTACCGATACTCGATCGTCTTCGCTCATTGAGAGCATTGAGAGCCGTTTCGTCCAATGCTTCAAGAGTAGTTGCCGAGCTGGGCGGACGAGAGATCCACTCTGGGTCTTCTTCTGTAACGTTGTGATTAAGGAACGGTTGCCTAGGATCGATCGTATTCGTCATTGACGGAGCCCAAGCAAAGTTCTTGGAATCGGGCTGATATATCGCGGCGTCCTGCATACCCGTCATGCCAGGCATATGGTTTGGACTGAGAGAGCTGCCAAGATAGGCGTCCGGTGCAACGTTCGGATCGATTGGCTGTCCTTTAGCATCGGTATACACGTTGTTGGTGTACGAGCTCGAGCTTGTCCTCCTTTCAGGGGGGAAATCAGAATCAGGGCTCGTTGAATGGCTCGTCAAAGATGGCGTCGGTGCCAGTCGGTTCTGCGGGGAGCTGAGAGACGACGATCCCGAGTGACGATGCTGTAGAGGCAGCGGTTGATATTGTGAGGATGTAGTAGAGGGCATCGACGGTACTGAAGGGTACATTGTAGATTGAGTGCTTTGCTGGATTGTTCCATACGACGGGTCCATCGACTGATTGTTCATGTTCTGCCATTGGTTGTGTTGCCAACTTTGAGCGTACATCATCTGATTTGGGTCGTGGTTGGGAAGCGGCATTGTCGCTTGCTGGGACGGGACGTTCGGAGCGGCCATCGTACTGTTGATGGGACTCGAGATGGAGTGAGGGGAGGAATAGTTAGATTGCGGTGAGGCCGATGATCCAGACAAGGTAGTGGCTGCCATGCTCGTACTGGCCGATGCATTCGGAAGCGTTGCCCGCGGCGTTGGCAGGGCGGCGATACTCCGCGACTTTTGAGGCTTGTTGTACGAGCACCTCAATTTACGATTCGCACACCGTTCTATGAATCAGCCTCGTCGCTATTGCCAGAGACAAGGGGGACTTACGGCAAGGCTCACTGAAATCACATCGGACTTTCGAGTGGTTGCACTGATCACACGCTCGCTTTTTAAACCCAAACTCGTAACCAAGCGAGTTCAAACTGCCAGAACTGCTGTTTCTGCCCATCGCCGCGCCTCCCTGGTCCGATTCCGACATTCGCATCGGAACAGCGGTGAAAGGCGGCTGGAAGGTATTCATGCCGTTCGGTCCCAGACTTTGAGTCATGCTTTGAGACATTGATGGCATTGCCAATGTACCGGAAGCGAAACTGGTTGGGACAGATGGCGCGTACATGATATTGTTCATACTCAACGGCGGGTTGCTTGTCCATTCTCCGCCAGGACCAGCTGGACCGGCTTGAGGCGCAGTCGCAAGCAAGGGGTGGTGCGGGTACATGCTTTGGGCTTGTAACGGCGGCGGCTGAGGCTGAGTTGATGATGGTGGCATATGCGGAGATTGCGTGGGCGGACCAGAATGAGCCGGGTTTGCCATCTGGTTGGATTGGTGGAAGGATGCTCGGCGAGCTTTCACCGCATTCTCCTCTGGGGTGGCTTGCGGAACAGGCGGTGGTACTGAGGTAGGCATCGACTTGCGCCTTCCTTTCTTCCCTTTGGGCGGGTTCCCATTCTCGTCAGGCGGTTTATGGGCCTTGTTGACATGTCGCGAGAGCAGATCGCTAAGGGGGTCAGCATTACGCACGTGACTTAGGGGAAACCCGCGTCATGACTTACCTCCTCGCAAACCTCAATGGACATTCTTTGCATTCGTACGGCCTATCCCCAGTGTGCGCCCGAAGATGTCGTCCAACGTGCTGGGGACGCGTAAAAGTAGCCGAGCATAACTGATATCAGCTCTTACACCATTGTGGCATTTTTCGGACCGCCTCTGACGTTTGAGGGTCCCGCCTTTTGGCAGCGTTCGGTCGGTCAACTTACAGGACATTTATGATCACCTCCCATCCTGGGTAGCTTTCACGTTGTGGTCGATAGTCAAGACTATGCCAGGCGTATGCGAATCAAGGGTCGAAACACCAGGGGAGTAGTAAGACAAAAGAGCCGATACAAAGGATGTCACTTGAAATTCCAATGATTCAATCGACTTTGAAAATGACGAACAAGCGGTTCTCGTGTATGTGCAGGTTCGTCACGTCGATCCAGTGTACAGATAACGGGGAGCTCGTGGTGGTCGTCTGGCGTGAAAGTAAGCGGGGAAAAGGATGTTCGGCTTCAAACAAAGCGCTAGACCGCGACGAGTAGTAGGATTGATATTATTGCACGCGATTCAACAAGATGAGGAGACCATTGTGGAATGACGCTTTGTTGTTGTAGAGTAAACGAGCTTGCGTGATGGACCGTTCAGACGAAGAGAAACGAGACGGTCGAGATGGGTATGTACGAAGCAAAAGTCGCGCAAAGGAAGAGATTAGACGCCCAGAGTGGTAGCGTTCGAGGTTGAATGTGTGTATACAATGACGTCGGTTGTATTTCCTTTCGGTCGAGACAAACCGGCTGTATGATGCGATGTTGTGAAGAAAACCGTCTTCCTCTTCTTCTTCTTCTTCTTCTTCTTCGTCTTCTTGTCTTTCTTAAATGCGATTGATTCTCGTGGATAGACAGGAAAGAAGCGATGATGAGGAAGACGACAGACGGGGCGTGCTCGGTACCGTTTACTAGGATATGAGTGCTGTTTTTCCGCGTATCGCAATGAGATTCTGGGCTGTTACGAACATTCTGGTCCGTCAGGGGAGGGGGGACGGCGGGGGGGGGGAGCATGAGGCAAGATGAGCGCGTGGGCGTAAAGGGGGCAACCGTGAGTCCAAACGTGACGTCAGCGGTACAGCCCACAAAACCGCCACAATGAAACCCGCGTCACTTTTCTCAGGGTAAGAACCATATATGTTCAATTGGCTATCTCCCCCCCCCCCCCCTCAGTCCATTTTCTCTTCACTCTCCCCGTACTCAGGAGAAACACACCTACCGGTCATGTCCGCATGCGATCTGCGCCATCCTTGCATCCTTTGCGTCCTCGCCGTATCCTCTGCTTTCTGGAGACTCATATGCAACGCCACGCTCGCGGGCGAGACTGCTTGAGTTCGAAACCTTTAGATTCATCTCGTAAAACAACACAACGTGAGGATCTGCATTACTGCCGAACCAGATCTCACTGGTCTACAGGTCACACCGGAAAGGCCGGAAAAGTGATCAAGACATCATACCATAAGCCTCTTCTCGCACCCCCCCTAGCCCTATTTGCGAACGACAAGATAGCCGCCTCGCTATGTCCGAGATAAATTCTGGTATTGCGTCGTCGTGGTCTCGTACTCCTTGACAAACAACCGCTTTTGTTCTCGGATCATCCATCTGAAATATCAGCCACTTGCGGGAGCGGATCGCGCTATCCAGCACTCACTTCATGATGTCGTTGATGTATTCTCGCAGAATGTTTAGCGATTCGGTGTCAATATTCGTGTAAGCGATAAAAGGGCCAAAATTAACTGTGAGATCAGAACCCCATGCTTGAACCTTTACGTCCATACTTACCGAACAACCGAAGCAGATGTTCAGCTCCGTACACCTCTGACATCGGCTTGTCGGTGTTCGCGCGTCTCTGCTCGACATATTGCGCCCGTTCAAAGCGGTAAAGCAAATTGTTGCCAAGCGCTTTGTCAAAATATAGCGTGATACCGGAAATGATCTCCGACAACAAAGCAGTCGCTCGACTACGCATCAGCTATGTGTGCCATAAAACCGTCGGGAGCTCACTTTGATCGGTCTTGTGATCTCTTGGTGGCTAAGACATACTGTCTATATTCCTCCAAGAGTTCTCTGACGTTGGGTTTACGTGGGAGGGTGACGAGCTGTTGTAAGCCGAATGCCGCGATTGAGCGCGGCTGTGGAAACGCGCGGACTCACTTGATTGTTCTTGGTAACGTTCTCCCAGTCGTCAACTAGTTGCAACTTCAAAATGTCCGGGATGACAATCTTTACTTCTGGTCGTTTCAGATATTCGGTCTCCTATCCATCAGTTTACGGGCGCAAATGCAACAGGCGACTTACCGTGTCGATCCCCGTTGACTCCCTCCCTCGCTTCTTGCTGCTTTCGCCCTTTTTACCCTTGCCCTTCTCCTTTACCGAGCTGGAAGTCGGACTTGTTGATCCTGCCGGCCTGTTCTTCTTCGTTTGTTGTTCCAACAGTTGTCGACGTTTGGCAAAACCGGCTTCATTGAGCTTGAGCAAACGTGCTTCAGGTACCCATTCGTCCCATCTGCCGAGTGAAGCGAAAATAGGTGAACGAAACCGCGAGGTATATAGTATCGGGGGAGAGTAGAGAGAGAAAGTTGCATATAACGGCAAACAAAAGAATGAGCACGGGTCAGCTGATTAAAGCAGAAGAGACCTGAATACTCACGTCTGCTTCCACCCCTTGTAGTGGATGAAGTAATGCGGGCCAGTGGTGCCCAGAAGGGTGTTCGACTCGGTCCAGTTCTCCGCCAAAAGGATCTATGAGTATATCAGCACGTTTTCTACAGGCTTAGAGGAGTGGTGGAAGGTATGTAGAAAGGGAATAGTCCGATATAGGTCGATAAGCCCCAGTGGCAAGCCGGTGCACTCTCCGCCCTACTCCGCACTGGCGAACGCTTGTCCGCACTCGAAACTTTCCCCAAAGCAGCACAAAGGGAAATAGATTGTTATGAGATGACTTACACGGGCCTCGTAGATCAACGGACCGTGGTACGCCAAGACATATTCGTCCGTCATGAATTGGTTGGTCGAGGGAGCCGTCATTGTATTATGATCGTATGCACCGTTCTTTGAGTGATTGAGATTATGGAAAAGTAGGAGGGGGTATCTATCATTAGCATGGTAACGGTGAAATCAATAGGAATGTCGGATGGCCGTGGGGAAAAGAGGATATATGGTTCGAGGTAAGTGAATGATAGAACGCGTACTATTCCAGATGCACGTTTGACCAAATGTGATGGGCGTGGTGTATCCTATTTGCGGACTTGTGATATCCCTTCCAGTAGCGTGTGTTGGGATGTAAGCAAGACCAAAGAGACCTCGCGGTGAGTAGCCACGCAGACTTGAAGACCAAATTGAGGGAGAGTTGAAGACGCGACGAGTTTCCGGTCGACGAGGTCCACCACGGAGCGAATGCAAGCCTATAAAACAGATCAGCATACGCTCTGTCAGAATCCCATCAGTACGCTGTACGCACGAGCCAAAGTATCGAGCGGAGCGGGACCAGTATAATGAGAGACGGAGAAGGAAGGGAGGAGGGTGCTCAGAGCGACGGCTGTTTTGCATCTGACGTTGCTTGTTACCGGGGTGAGCGGATAAGTTTCCGCGTCGACATGGATTTCGCGGTCTTGTCAACAAAAATCACCGACGCGTCGGGGTCAGGTATGACGGGGGTATGCCGGAGAGATCGAAAATCAGCAGAGGAAAAGCGATGAGGGGATTGTCATAGTATCGTTGATGCCGACTACCAGGCATGGCAGAAGCTTGCTGTGCTACAACGGAGAGTGGAAGGCGTGGTCCGCCGATTCCGCTGCGAGTCCACCACCTCATCCGGCCATGATCCTCTGTGCAATTTTTCATCATGATACCGCCCCGTCCTGTCATATCAAAACGACCAAAAGATGCCAAATATATACAATGTTGTCGAGCTTCATCGGTCATCACCCTTCATTTCCTCGTCTCCCGTGGCTCTCGTACGTCGCGTCTCAACCTAGCCGAATCTGGTTTCGGCGTTTTAACATTTCGTTACGAAGTTTTCCAAAGCAAGATGGCAGTAGGGCCGAGGTAAAAGTAAATGAAGTTTTTGGTCTCTGCATCGTTAGTTGTGTTATCGTGTGCAGCGCAGTAGCTGACCGTGAGTGACAAAACTGCCAAAACTACCATCAGCTTCTGACAATGCTGGACCCTAGCGGGACGAAATGCCAGACAGAAGCCTCTGTATGGCCGTCGACATCAAGCGGGGGTCCAGTGCAGTTGACTCACTTCTTGCCCACGACGCAATGCCAGGTAGTCCCCCAGATCCTATCCGCTTCTTTTTTCAACCACATCGCAACGTCCTTCTCCACATTGTACTTCTCCAACGCGGCGACAGCCAGCTCGACGACTTGATGTTGCATGTCCTCGTGCACTTTTGTCAGTCTTCCATCATGCGTACCGCCGCCCATCAGTGCGTCCCATCAGGTTCGCACAAGTTTCTCCGGGGTGGTGCAAGGCAGAAATGTACCGGCAAGAAGAGTGGGACTTACTGTCTACACTCTTGATGATCGCCTTCTGAGTAGTTTGCATATCGCCGTTGCTCGGTGTATCCTGGGCCGACATGGTGATAGATCGATCGGAAGTTGGTTGTACGGGGTGGTAGTTGACCGAATGAGGTCTAAGAGTCAGATGACCGAGCGGATGACATGCAAAACTGGCCAGAGCGCCCTTACCTTGTTTTTGCACTTTCGACAGTTATTAGTTATGTTTGAAACCCGTATCGGTCGCGACGGGGTTGTACTCTGTAGGAAAGCGAGATGAGATGAGATGCAAGATGCAAAGACTGAGAATAGGCGAACAGGGTTATATGACCCTCCTTACCAGGTCAAAGCGCAAAGTTATATGGGGACCCGCATTCGGCCCGCGCTTTTGATCTCTTGATCTATCCTCCCGACCCTATCTATTACGACTCATTCACAATGTCGTCTGTAGCCATCCCAGAGAATACAGACTATCCTACTCTCAATTTAGGATATAACGAAACGTCCTGCCAGACGGTCAACATCGTCGGTCTTGACGTAAAGGTCTACGGACTGGAAGAGGTTCAGAGCTCGTCACTACCTCTTGCTGCTGTTGTGAGTGTCTCTTTCGATCCGCCCTCTCACGTTCTAGCCCTCCCCGATGATGTCGCAAGGACCATGCCGAACGACGCTCACCTCAGATCGCGACACATGGGCGATGCAACAACCAAAAACAGATGCGGCACTTCGCCAATGGTCTGCTTGGACATGTATCCTCTTTGTCTAGCAATCAGCCGAGAACGAGGGACATGATCGTCGTCACAGTTGTGCGTGAGATGAAACCTCGAGGGATATGTCCCAGCTGATCCCCTACGCAGGATCAACGGAATCACGGCGAACGGACAGTAAACCGAGATTCCAATCTCTCATACGATAAGAACCCAAACCATCTCGTCGATATGGCCGCTTGCGTCGGTGAGTTGTCAAAACCTAGCCTTTGTTGTCCCGAGACGATGTAGCGATGTAGCCTCGCGGATAAAAACTAATCACTAGTCGGAGGGTGTCAGGACGTTTCATACATTATCGACTTCCTCGCTGCCTACCTCTTTCCAAAAGGCGAGAAAGTAATCGAAGAATGGATAGCCACAGGAATCTCTCTCGGTGGTAATCTCACCTGGAGGCTTTTGCAAACAGGTTCATCCTCCTCGCCCTGGCAAGAAACCTAGCTGATGGTAAGAACCACGTATCAACATCGCCATACCCATCATTGGCCTCCCATGGCAGTCTTTCCCAGTTTACCTCCGCGCTCGTGCTATCGGCATGGGATTAGACTTTGCGCCTCCACTCTATCCACCTGGCTTGAAGCATGTCCTCGAGACACCCCCGCCGGAAGGGTGTTTCAAGGGCAAGAAGATATTGTCTATACACGGCGCGAGCGATACACTTGTTCCGTACGATCAGGGGGAAGCACATATTTCGGATATCAAAAGACAGGTTGAGCGAGGAGAAGCAGGCGGTGAAATGGAAGTTTGGCTGAAAGATGGGGCCGGGCATGTAGTCACGACAGATATGATAGAGCGGACTGGGGACTGGATATGGCGTCATGCGCTTAGCAAACAATAAAGGTCATCCCGAAAACCATGAACGATATGGCAAAGCAGGACAGTGTGTGATGACATGGCAGTGTAGTGAAAATACGACAAGAATGCGATGTAAAAACAAAACTCCGCGCTAACCCGCTCTATGCACTTGTATGCTCGGACGAGATATTCTCCAAGGCCGTTATAGTCCGCTGTCAATTAGCGTGAGATCCAGACTATACTGAAACTTGACTCACCGTCAGCGTCAAGATGGCGCCCATCGTTAGGCTCCCCATAGCATCCGCATTCCACATCTGCTCATTCTCCCCTTCTTCCTCCACTCTGTTCTGCCCGCTATTCGCCTGTGCCGCCAGCTCGCCTTCACTCATCAAGCGTCTAGCGTGATCGATGACGCTTTGTAACCGCCCTTTCTTCAGGTAGAGATAACGAATCTCTTCTTCCAACCCTGTGGGTGGGCGTTCAAGAGCTGTGCGAACGAACGACCGGGAAAGAACGTAGGCTTTCTCAGAGTACAGTCGGCTGGCGGATCAGCCCACGACGTCAAACTATTCGGCAGACT
Source organism: Papiliotrema fonsecae (assembly GCA_035773095.1). NCBI lineage: Eukaryota > Fungi > Basidiomycota > Tremellomycetes > Tremellales > Rhynchogastremaceae > Papiliotrema > Papiliotrema fonsecae. Next base: position 889,170 of record JAHRBW010000007.1, read on the forward strand.
CACGAGTTGACTCGACCTTCTTTTGTGCCTTCTAACTTGGCAAATGCGGGCTCGCAATGGTAGGGAGAGCGGACAAGAACGAGACCCGAAATAGAAACAAACACTTGCAGCAAGGTAGATTTGGCGGGTCTGTCCTTAGCTGGACATCGTAAACTCCGTGGACGACTCACCTCCAAGACTCCGACTTTTCGCCCGACCATGTCCCGAGGACGGACAGGCATACTTTTCCTTCTTCATACAGATTGGCTGACAATCAGCAAGCGAAACAATGCCACTCAGCTATATCACTTACGATTGCATCTACCCTTTCCGAAGGTGTGGGAGTGGAAATGCACAACTGGTGGTTCATATGGAAATTTGGCGGGATTCAAATAGACGTCAAAGACAAATGGCGCATCGGCATAACTACGATTAGCGATACAGCGTGTAGCCGCGTCAATCCACTTACGGCGTTCCTTCTGGTCCTATAATCAAGACCCTCATGAGATCCGTTCTGTTCTCGTATGTTCGAACTAGAATGTTCTCTGCTGGTAAACTCAAGTTTCAAAACAATTTCATGGCAGACTGACCTGGTAATGACGACATCAACGCACGGTGCTCCTTGTTCAACCGTAAGTGGTAGCTCTTGCTGCCTGTTTGGTTGCTCGATTCCGCGATAAAGTGATGATCAGGTGGCGCTTCCTCCAGCATCACGAAGCGTTGCCAGTTCTCGTCTTCTTCCAGCGTCGACCGTTTAGGCGAATTCGAGCCATTCATTGCCGGTCTCGAAGGTCCAGCTTCACTAGACGGTTCCCGGTCTGCCTGAGTTGTCGTATTGTTCATCGGCGGCCGCGTGTCCATTGATGACTCGAAAGAAGAAGGCTGGACCGAAGGTACAACCCGCTCCACGTCCCTACGTTCTTGTTCCTCCTCGTCCACTTCCATACTATCGTTTCCATCGTCCAAATCCTCATCCATCCAATCCGCTTCTTCTTGACCTCCCTCGCTCAAAGTCTCCCAGCTTGCTTCGCTTGAAGCTCGCTCATCGAAATCCATCGTCATGCCCATCTCATCCGCCCAAGCTTCCGGCCCTTCATCCATGGCATCGTCCATATAGCCCGGGTCTGCTAACAAATGCAAGTTGCGCAACTCGACTCGGGTCATGTTGCCGTTACCAAGTTTTACGCTGATCTTTCCGTCCAAATGCAGCTCGCTGACTGTGCCGTACCAATCCACCTTGGACTTGTCTCCCTGCGGCAGGACCATTTCGACCCTGGCCTGTTCTTCCGCGTATTCCTCGGCTTTTTGAGCGAGTTCGTTTCTCCACCACATGTGGTCCATTTGAGTTTCGAATTGGCCTAACATGGAAACCTCGGGTGCCGGGGTGAGATTGTCCGAGCAAAGAAGAACAGGTTGACCGACGCTAACACCATAATGGGGCTTGTCTGGTCCTCCGACTCCTCCAGGGTCGAGCTCCATTGCTGAAACCATTTGCCGATCTCCAGTATCGGTGAAAAGGACTTCGGCGACACGTTGGTGAGGGTTGAAAGATTGAAGTACAGCAGCTCGATGTTCCCCATTGTCTCCTTTCCAAGCTAGATGGTCTCCCGGCCAGCATTCGTAACTAGATATCAGGAGATTTCCAAGGAGATGACTTTGGCGTTAGCTTACTCGTCGATATTTTGGTAAGGCACCAGATCAGAGGCAACCTCCTGTGTGATTGAGCCATCTTGCCATCTCAGTTTCAATGACGATCTAACATCGGTAATTTTGAGCGCGTTGACCGATATGGTCCCGTCATAATGCGAGGAAGGTAGCACACCATATCCTTGCGGTCAGTTGCAGTAACTCAGGAACCTTGAGAAGTAGCTTACTGCGTTCATCATCCCATGATCTGAATTTCACGGTCATAAGCATCGGGGGCACACCGGTTCGGGTCATATCGAAATGTATCAGATTCTTGAGCTCGTTGCCTTTCCAAAATCGCTTCGGCATAGGGTGCTGCTCTTGCTCATCTCTGGATAGCTGGGAATCAGCCAAGAGTCCGCATAGACGATTGCACTTACAGTCTGATTGAGAGCGTGCCACGTGATGAAAACGATGACGGGCCGTATATCTATTATGCGATCTACACTCGGGTTGGCCGTAGGCGGAAGACGGGAACCGGGAAGGTAATCTGGCTCTTTAGGCAAGATGTCCTGCTACATCAGCAATGCTCAGACACTCAACGATTCAGGCGACTTACTGCCAGTACGGCGCCCGGAACCATGAATCCCCCCATTTCCGCTATTCTGTACATTTCATTGTCACCGCGCCCCTCGACAATCGCATCTTCGAAAACCTGCACGGTCAGCTGGTGCGCAAGTGATTGTGCGATAGACTCACCTCCTCAACAGTCCCTACCCACTCGTCGTAGATCACCCTATCCCTCGCTTCCAGTACCATAGCTCCCTGAAGCAGATCATAAGGTACCCACTCCTTGACCTTTTGCTTCGACATGACGTGCTCGAGCCGGACTTCAGATTTGCTTTCAATCACCACGGCACTTTCAATGTTCGCCAAAGACCGCTTGACAATATCGCCGGTAAGGAACTCGCGTTGAAATAATGACAGAGTAGACTCGGGTACGATCATGAGTTCCCGCGTCAGCACGTTCCTGTCCGTTAGATACAGCTCTGATTGCACAAAGCGATTCCTACTGAATGCCCACTTCGCCCCGTAACAGCGGTCTGTCAAGGGGATGAGCCGGGCATCCCTCATGCATCGGTGGCAGGAGACCTTCCTCATCGGCCCAGCATCGCTATATGTGAGTAATCTGAGTTTATGCGGGACGTTTGACTCACCAACACCTTTCCCCGGAAGGTCGGGTCAGACGAGCTGGTCACCGTGTCCCCGCCGAAGAGCTGCTGGTAAGTCCTCCTTGACCTGATTGAGCTATCCTCAGACGTACTGTAGACGTATAGTCATCCGGGAGACCCGGTAATGACTTGGGAGGGGCCGGCATGGAAATGTTTATGCGAGCAAGGCAAAGTACAATTGATCTGTAACAGGTCTGGTAATGAATCTTGAAATCTGAGACGTGAAGAACCGGGTGGCGGGACTAGCCGAGTCACCCCTCTCAACTTTGTTGATAAACGTAAACGCAACTCGTGCTCAACATGCAGAACAAAAATGCTGGAGTTCACGACCACACATGCATACTCTACATCTATGCTCGTACGGGAAGCAAACGAAGGAGCGGCAGTTCAACGTGGAAGGAGGATTATCCTGGGCCAATCTGCTCATTAGCATCGTACTTCGCGAATTTGACAACGCAGAATATACTTTGGGCATATCGTGGTGTTCTCTGGAGACATCAGTACTGAATCTGATGGTTATAGTTAGGGGGGGGGACATACGTGAGCCTGTCTAGCTTGGAGTTGAACTCGGTCACTCGATCTTTATGGGATAGCTGCGCGTTCTTTCGAGCCCTATCCTCTCGCTGCCAGTCAGCGTCAGCACCTGGAAGACGGCCCGGAAATGTCAATCAAGGCAAGAAAGAGAATCGAGCTCACCCTCTTCCGCTGTACTTCCTCAAATCTCCTCTCCGCGTCGGTCAACTTTCGTCCACCTGAGCTAGCGCCTTGCGCAGCTGCAGTAGAAGAAGAGCTCGCCTGCTGCGACACATCTTTCTGTTTCTCCTTCTGAGCAATCTCAGCATCCACCTTGGTTCGGTCAGTCGTAGATGAAGACTTCTTCTTCTTCTTCCTGCACTATCAGCCGGCTGTCTCTGCTGACACGCTTGCAGGAGATACGGTACGCACTTGTCGCCGGTGCCCTTCAGCTTGAGCGGACCGCTCGGCTTGTGAGCGTAGTCGCTCATGCTGAGATTACGCCCGTGAAGCGAAGATGAGGGATGACGAAAGGTGAAAGAGGAGGTATTAGACGCGGATGCAAGTGATGGGCTGGTCACGTGGTATGTTGCAATGTTGTAGCCAATCCTATAATATGAATGTAGCCTCTCAACAAAGCGAGGAGATCTTGCTTTTCCTTGTAGTCTCACACACCAAGCGTGTCGAGGTGTTCGTTGACTTCAAGCACAACCTTGCAACATGCAACATCGCCCGCTGCCAGAACAGTCCTTGACTGTACTGTAGCTGATCCTCTTCCGGCGATGTCCGCCAACAAGCTTCACTTGTCTCGCCGCAATTCAATTGACTCGCCGCCCGCGATATCTTCTTGTCTTTGCACTTCTTCTTACCAAAACCAAAGTCTGTCCAGGATCACCCATCGCTCCGCTCCAGCATCGCGCTGTAGAAGATACGTGTGGTGTTTCCATAGAGGGCAAAAAGACAACGGCTTGGTAAGTTACTTTTGGGCTTTGTGGGGACGGAAACCGTCAGCAGGGATGTGGTATTCCAATGCCCTTCTTTTCCATGCATCCGCCTCAGTTCTGGTCTGAAAGAGGCAAATGTCGATCAGCAAGTCGCATTGGACGTCTGGGAGGGCGCAGACCTAGTGTTGTGACGATGAAGGAGAATACAATCGCTGACACGACTTCAGGTCGATACGCTGTTTGACCAGTCGCTCTCACGTCTGTCCGAACCGTTCAACCGGTACTTCTCACGAAGCTGAACAGACGCGTTAGATCTCTGAGTAATTGTTACAATGATCAGCGCTACTGCAGGACCGCAAACGGCCAAGGTGAGTTATCATGATAAACAAAGGTTCTGTCAAACAATAACGAGGCTGACAAAGCAAGTTTTCTTTTGGCCAACCCGCTGCCCCTAATCTCAATGTCCACCTTCTCTGCCCTAACTGCAAAGAAGATCCGCCAAACCTTGTCGAGGAGTACTCCAAGGGAGATATAGTGTGCGCGTCATGCGGAAGTGTACTGGGAGACAGGATTGTCGATACCCGTTCTGAGTGTACATTCGTCGTCTTCTATAAAGGATCGCGCATACTGACACACAGGGCGTGTATGTTGTAACGCATTGCATTGGGGCACCACTGACTTGTAGACTTTTGCGGGTGACGAGAATGGAGACGATCCTTCGCGTGTTGGTGACGCAGCGAACCCATTGCTTGGTGAAACCTTCGAGACCGTCATATCTGGTAACGATGGACGTTCCGGTATTGCGCGTGATCTTCAACGTGCTCAATCCCGTCAGCATGCGGGACCTGGAAACCGTACCATGGCCAATCTGTCTGCTGCTTTTGGGAAAATCAACGAAAAGTGCGAGACGATGCAGCTTCCGCGCAACGTCATCCAACGCGCTCAATGGGCATACAAGGTCGCCGATGACAACAAGCTTGTACGAGGGAAGGACATTGACGCGGCCATTGGAGCCTGTATCATTCTGGGATGTCGAGATGCCAAAGTCGACCGATCGCTCCTCGAAGTGTCAAACATTATCAAAGTCGACAAGAAGAAGATCGGCAGAGCTCTCCTTGCTCTCGGCCCCGTCGTAAACCTCGAGCTGGCACACAAGAAGCCAATGGCGGTTGCGAACAAGACAGAGCAATCGACACTGAGTTTGATCGCTCGTCTGATCAACTTGCTCGCTCTCGACAACGAGACGAATAAGATCGCTCGATATGTGGCCGAACGAGCTGGAGACCAGAACGGCGTTATAGGTCGCAGTCCTGTCTCCATCGCTGCTGGAGTTTTGTACTTTACCGTCCTCTTGGTCGACAAGAACAAGGAAGAAGCTTCAGCAAAGGAGATTGCCAAGCTTGCCAGTGTTAGCGATTCTACCATCAAGTTGTTAGTGATGGTTCCGCATAGTTGAAGATCGGGCTCACAGCTGACTCTGCAGTATCTGCAAGAAGATTGCAGTGAACATTTCAGAAGTTATCAAGCCGGAATGGGTGAGAGCGTCCGCGCGCATCGTTGCGTTCTAGCTAACATCGCAGTCCTCACTTCCCGGTTACGACAGTCTCCTCACCCTCGGCAAGGCAGAGCTTGCCAGTAATAAGCCTCGACCTGAGACACCCAAGTCCGAAGCTCCCGCCTCGCCAAAGGAAGAAATTGCAGCGACTCCTAAATCGGAGGTCGCTACTCCCTGATCGCTCAATGATCAGCCTTGGCGAAGAGGTGGTTGGGAGAAGGGCAGACATGGGCCATTTTTGTGGATTAAGAGGGCATTACACATTGTGTGCGTCAAGACTTGGCCTGTTTTTATCAAGTTATCTGTAATAGTTTGCGCAATTTCCCCTCTCTGTCCTCCCCACCAAACCCGATCGTGCACTCGATTCACCAAACTCTTCTTTATATCGTAGTCCATCATGAAACATTGTTCCCCGGCTTGCAAGCTGCGACGTGGGTTTCGCAACATTGTGTTGTACTTATAACTTCATTGCATGGTATTTGCTCTATGGCGCTCGTTCGAGTGTTCACTGCTCCTGCGCAAGAAGGTTCCGATCACTTGCTCTTGGCCTTTTTCCCTTTCAGCTTCGCCTTCCCCCCGAACTCTTGCAGCTTGATTTCTTGAATTCTTTGCGCATCAAACTCCTTCCCAAGCCACCTGACCAGGATGAGCGGTCGCGCTTCGATCTCCGCATCTGCCCCGCCTGTTGTTGACCTTATGGGGCGATGCAGGTCCGGGTGGAGACCGACAGGCCGAGCGTTTAGGGCATGTACAAAGTCGGGATGACGGGTCAGGTATTCCTCGACGTGGACAAACGAGCGTTTGCGGATGAGAACGTCGGCGACGCGTTCTCGGACAAGGGGCATCGTTCCCTGATAGTCAGCACAGAATGATCTGCCACGGCGACTTCAGAGGGAACAAGAACAGCGAGAAAAGAACAGATCACTCACGCCTGAAACGACCCATAGATGCTCGCACTGAGGTATCAAGACTGGCTGTTTCCCATACCTCTTTGCTATTTCCTCTCGTTCACTGTTCAGCTTTTGTCGAAGAACTTGTACCGTGGTGATCATTTCTCCGACTGATAGTGCGGTGTTATCTTCTCCATCGGCGCCTTCGAAGGGGATCAACGTCGAAATGAGCAATGCTCCGTCTGATATGAGCTGAGCTCTGGCGGTCGCTGGCGACGACTCACGTTGCATGTCCCATTCTCCTCCCCACATTCCGACCAGTTCCGAACCAGGTGGAATCACCACATTCGCTGCTCGTTAGCTTCAACGCGGGTATTGAAGAGCTATCGGCTCACTTCGTTTGACATTAGCAAGAACGGTACTCATGTCCGCCTCATCGTCTTCCGCCGTTTTGCTATATTCCTCTTCTTCCAGATCGATGGTCCGCACCGCTCTTCTCGCCTTCGGATGCGCCCACTTACGTCAGCTCGGCGGCATCAACGTTACTCACGATTAAGCCGAGCAGTCGCTTGAAACGAGCAGGGTCAGCACCATCTGCGCGTATCATGGCTTCTCTGGTCGGCCAGTTACGAGTGACGATATCTTCCACATCTGCGTGATCACGAAGCGGGTTAAGCACGTTTGGAGGGAGGTCAATCCTGATCATCAGCTTAGCGTGAAGAAAAGAGGTTTGAATAACTGACTCTAGCATTTCGGGCACTCCTAGCCTGGCCAAAGTTTTCTCGTTCCAAAGTCCTTTAGTCCTGGTCAGAACTTCCTTGAGCTGTTCGGGGCTAAAGTCGGTCGGTGTGACATGCACACCAATTTCACGAAGGCGGTCGCCCAATCTACCGGTCAACCGTGATCCCGGGACGGGTCATAGAGATACTCACCGAGTGTGCGAGAGGCTGCATGTCTTCCTACCAGGCGGAAAGACTTGCTTTGTCCTCCATTTACCGATACCAACACGTGGACCACCACCTCCGCCGCACTGCACATCAGCACATAGTAAGCGCGTTCAAAGTGTATTTCACGAACATCGGTACATCTACAGGGTCAGCTCGTTACAATTGATTGTAGTTGACAACGCTCACCTCTGGTACTTCCCATCACAAGGCGCACACACAATCTCCGCTATCGGATTCATGTTCTCCTTGTCCCCGCCCACAATCATACCCGAAGCCACGACCCGCTGACACACGTCACAGAATTGACGCCTTACTATGGCTCTTTTCTCTTCATCCTCGCTTTCGAGTGTCGTTCGGAGTCGCTTGCGCATATCCACAGTCCCTATCGAAGTTCCCGCCGTGCTATGGTCGGGCAAAGCCGAGGGACACTCTACAGCAGCGCAGGACGGGCAGCGCAAGTCGATAGAGATGTCTTCGGGGATATGCGATCGGGGCGCTCTGAACATGATGCGCGCGATAGTCTTCTTGCACCAAGCACAGGACGCCGAGCGCTCGACGACAATCTTCTTCTCTGTGGTCCGTTTTGTTCGTTTTGCAGCGGGTGAAGTGGCGTCGGCATCGCTGAAGGGAGAAGCCGAACGTTTGACGGGGGATGTGATGGTCTGGGCGTAAACCGAAGGAGTAGAGAGAACATCGTTCGTTGTCAAGAACGGGGTGGTAGTGTTGATGCTGTTAAAGTACATTCCGCTGGATTCCATGTCGAAAGATTGTCGTTGCTGGGTCGGCATCATATGCTGCTGTTGCGGCTGAACCATTTGCGCCTGTTGGTGTTGTTGCGAGTTTGGGTCTGTATATTCAGGTAGCCAGGAGAAGAGACTCTCCAGGTTGGAATCGTGCATCATCGCTTCGAGGTCGAAGTGGTTTATGGGTGTAGGTGGATTCTCCGGTTGTCCCAGCTGCTGAACGTCTTGAAACGCGTTCAATGCCGGAGGCGGAGGATTTGCCGCGGGCGGTAACATTGGCTGGAAAGGCATCTCCGCCTGAGTGCTGGTTTGAGAAGGAGCTCCTATGTCGAACGTATTGATGTCCATTGGTGCGTACGGGGCAGGCGTCGCCGTCATTGACTCTCGAGCGAGTCGCTTTTCCGTCGCCGACTTCCATTTCTCCAATTCCAACTCGGCCTCCTTCTCCTTCTTCCTTGCTTCGGCGATTTGCAGCTCGATAGATTTCGTTTTGAGCTTGATGAGCTCGGTGAACATCATATGCCGAGAAGCATCTTCTTCCCGCTTGGGCATCTGGTCGAGAAATGCTTCGAAAGTTGCATCTTCGCCCGAAAGAGTCTGTGAAGGCTGATTGGACGAGGTCGAGTTGGTTCGGGGAAGCAAAGTAGGAGGGACGGCAGGGGTAGATTGGTTACTTAGTGGATTCATGGACCACTGTTGAAAGTGGTCCGCCGGTATATGTCGGCTAGTCGAGGGATGATAGGCATTCGCCATGTTTTCGTATACGCTTCTACGTTGTCTGTTGAGCTGTTGGATAAGCTTGTCGCCCTCTGGGTCCGTTCGAGAGTTTGGGCAGCGAGGGAGCTGCTGAGGTGATCCCCGTTGGTTGACGAGGTCGAATCAGGGTTCAAGGGGAGCAGGGGTATGTTATGCGAATTTTGGCGGTTCGGCAGTTGCTGCTATCAGCCGGCAGTCCCTACGTATGTCCAGACCAAGACTCACGAGATGACTAGAGAGTACCTGCATGGGGTCTGGAAAGTAGAGAGTACTGCGACATGAGTGGTGTATGTGGAATCACCGTGATAGGCCGGATCGTACAATAACAAAAGGGCACCGCGAGAAATGGAACTTTGTTGGAACAGACGTGGATTCGCACTCGACCTCGAATATCATCCGTCCCTTACACCGTCATTCCACCTTTACACGTATATGCCCGTTCATGCGTTGGATAGTGAGGATCATTCTAGCCTTCTTGTGAGGAAGGTAGTGCCCCTCGCCGGTAACCCGGAGCTCGAGGTGATCTCGACGCAGCTGGGCAAAGGATGGACACGAGAATACCGCGTTGACAATGTCCGAACCTTAGATTCTGGACGGAGAATTTCGGGCAATAACGCGTCGGGATGGATAGATTTCTTGCTTGCTGCTGCTGCGGTTTGGCTAATATACTCTCAGCGCCGCCTGTACATCTTCAACGGGGACTGGACGGTACCAGGTTGGGATATCTTCAGAGCAGTGAGCCGAGCTTTCACGGTCCTTATCCCCTGCTGACGCAAGTCACCTCGCCTAGCTCTGGCTGTTGCTCTGACGGTACTTATCGATATACGGCGACGGGTGACATTGCACCGTACGTCGGCTCGTTAGGACGACACTTATTCGCAGAATCTGTCCTTACGCTGCCTCATCTCGGAATACAGCTATCCACCACACGTCAGCTTCGGCTTCCCTTTGTCACAAAGAGGCGCATCACGTTGTCTACGTCGAACCAATTCATACCGGTAGCAGATGTTTCTACCGTGGTGATTAATGAAGGCCTTCATCGCTGGAGCGTCCGATACTACCTCGCTATTGTCAGCCGAGGCGGAAGTGGGGTGGAGGTGGCCTTTGACGTGGGTTTCTTATATGGACACCGGGCTATGGCTGATTGGATAGTTGGTTACGCCTCGTCATGCGGTATTGAGAGAGGTGTATCATGGGATCCGTGAAGACTTGTTCGACGAGTGGGAGGAAGAGTGATGGATTCACGCGTCGGCGTTCCACCAGGTATCAAGTTACAGGGTTTCTCACCTGGTTGCTGCTTCCGCCCGAATACGATGAGAGCTCGTAGTGTAAACGATATGGATGTCGGGGTTTGGGAGTAAGGCTACGGGAGCGGTTTTGGCGGTGATCCCTCTTCTCCTTGGACCTTTCGACCCAGCTGTCCGCATTCGCAACCTCGGCTGAAGGGATAGATTCGGACGGCCTTTGTGACTTTTAGGCTTTCTTTTCACAGTTGTAGCTGTATACAATGCATGATTGACCTCGGTCTAAACCTAGTAGACCAGCTCTGCCCGCATCAGGAACTTCTGAGGAGCCCTATCTCGTCCGGCTTTCGGTCGGTGTTCGACCATGTTGAGCTTTCTCACCGCCCGGGCGGCTTGGGTGGGTGTCTCAAAGGATAAAGCGTACAACGCGCTTGATCTTCTTTGGGAGCTGCACGGTCAGTATTGTCTTTTCTCCTTCCCGTTCTGCGCCATGGCTTCAGCGAAGCTTCACCCCTCTTCCCCGCCCTTCGCGTCCTGGGATGTTGCCAAAGCTCTCACACGAAATCATGTGCCGTAAAGCTACTCACTAAGGAAGCCTCGACACGCCCATCTCCTCCGACAATCCCGTCTCGCTGACTGGTCTGCCCGCATCTCCCAACACCTCCTCAGCCACGATGGCCTTGACCGTCTCGTCCGTGATCCTAGGCGGCAAACCCTTCAACAACACCCGTCTCCCTTCCCAGCCCTTTTCCGTCGCCCACCGTCTGTTAAACTTCCAAGCAAACGGCGCAAATTGCGCGGCAGCGCCATCGGTCCCTGCGCCCGACTCCCGTCGTCTATCTCCCGTCCAGAGGTGAAGATCGATAGCGTCCATTTGGGCATTTTGGAACTCTCTCGCGCCGTTCAGCGTGAATTCGGATCGGGTACGCGGGGCTTCAAAGCCCGGGAAAAGGGGCGTGGACCGGATGTACTCGTGTGTCAGGCTGGTGTGCTCGGGCGAGGTGAAGGAGAGGTGGAATGTCCGGTAAAGGGAGAAAGAACGGGGTATGGAGATGACAGATGAGGTGACTGATGTTAGCGCATTCTCGACAGGTATGAGCAGTCATTTGACGGCTTCTCAATAGAAGAGACGTACTGTTGCTAAGGGGATAGTCGTTGGTAACGAGCTTTCGTTCTCGCAAAGCTCGCAAAACGTCCATAGGGGTAGCCGTGCGTGGGATTCCATGAATCAGAAGGTTTTTAGCATCTTTTGCCCCTATATGTAAGTCAAACATTCCCGATCCGACACGGCAGCTGCGTAACGCTGATGCTACCGTCGCAAGTTCACTTACTGGGGTCTCGGAAGGGGATGATCTGGTGAGCTTCCTTCACAGATTTGGTCGCTGCAGGCGTAGTTTTCGCTGCGGAACTTCCACTCCCTTCGGCTGCCACGGCGGCAAGTCTAGCAAATGTCTGCCTCATCGAAACGTTGTTGATGGTGTAAAGTGTGAAGTAGAGCACCCTACAACAGTGCAATTCAGAGATTTAGTGAAACTTCGGCGTTCGCCGCCGAGGCAACTCAATTGGAGAATAATGTGCATCATGGTCATGCCTGCATGAAGCATCAGAAGAGCAATAAACACCCAAAAGCTAGCCAGAGCTACCGGGATGAGACATGTAAAGGAATATATTCAACCACTCTCGGCTAGTGACGGATGAGCGAATGGCGAGACCTGCGTTGAAGGTGTTCTTTGACGTTGAAAGAGACGTCATGAGCTTGCTCGACAATCTCGCGCTTCTTCTTCCTATTCGTTTAGCTTGATCATAGCTTATTTTTTCTACCCAACTTACTTGCACACTTTCGCTTGGGACGGGGCTTCGGGCGATGCTCCCAGGTCAGGAGTGGGCGATAAGGCAGCTGCAACGCTCGAAGACCTGGCCGCGCTGACGGCTGAAGACGCACTAGAAGTCAAGTCCGCTTCGACAAGGTGGACATTTGCTCCGGCGATGGCGGAGACGGGAGCGCTGGCCGCAGAAGCGGAAACAGAAGGACTGTGGACTGACAGTCAACCAGTGTCAAACTGCGCAGACAATACACTACACACCACTCTCGACGAAACCTTCCAAGGGATCACCAGCAGCTTTCATAATCTCGGCAGCAGTGGAAAGCTCGAGCGAATCCTTGTTGGAGGCGTCGAAGCCCCATTGTCGGATTTGTGAAACACCCGTCTCGCCGAGTCCAGGGATATACTGTAGCATCTCATCGAGATCGGTGGTGTTCTCAACAAGTGGGAACACCATGGGGACACGCTCTCGGAACTTGTTATCAGCTTGAACCACGATTTCTGCTCGGATATCTTACCCTTAAGTTGACGAACTGAGTGTTCGGGTAGATCATGTCTGGTGGGTTATCCTCTTTGCACTCGGGCTTGGTATCGGGTCCAGCGGCAGGCCAAACTTTGTTGCAGCCCGGAAGCTCCTTGATGGGACGGTAAAAGCCTACATCCCTGATCGTTAGCTGAGAAATGGCCGAGCAGCCGTGACCTTACTCGTTGGGGATCTTCCCTTGGTACCGACACCCCCATGTCGCGCTCTCGTTGCTTGATTTGGCCAGAGGCGCGCATTTACCGAGATTCTCACCGACACCTTTACCGTCACCACATTGAGCCAGTGCGTCTTTCAATGTCTGCTGATTCCACTGGAGATGAGCTCGGGGATGCCAAGTGAGCTCAAACTTACACCATCCAGGAAGTCAGCATGGTACGTCAGACCAGACTGGTCACCATTGGATAAGATCAACGGGTTTCCATTGTACCAGGGTTGTTCGGGGGTCAGGTAGTACGAAGCTTCCATGAAGATGGTTGGGTACTTGATAGGGTGACTGATTGTAAGCGGATTGCGAAGGACGGTACGCACGAGTCAGGGCATTCGTAGCCGTTGGGGTCATCGAATGGTGCTGTACCGCCGCCCAGTTGACGCTGGGGCCAGGTCATGTGCGAGCTGAGCATCAGTTCAACGATCGAGCAGATGAGCTTACAAGTGATCAGGCGAGTCAAGATTACCCGATGCCAGACCGCAACTGGGGAAGAAGATACCCATGGCAATGGTGTCACAACCGCCCGGGTGGCTCGTTCCGTTGGGCAAATACGGAGTCTGTAGACCATGGTTGCAAGATATCCGGATACCCATAGTGCGGGTGTCTGAAAGATTCCTTGTCATGGCCATACCGGAAATCATGCGGAGACCAGGAGGAAAAGGCTTGATGTCAGGGCCTTTGGTAAAGTAGTAGATCCTGTTGCCGTTGAGGATTGGGGAGAAAGTGTTGTTCTGATTTCGATAGTACAGAGCCCTGGGCGTCAGCACAAGAAGGAGGAAAGATCAGGTCATCTTGGGACAGATCACTTACGGAGCCCAGTAATTGGATTTATCGTCACCAACGATGGCAGACGAACAATCACAAGCCTGTTGTTGCTCTGGTGTGTTGACCTTCTCTGCTTAGTTAGCGGACGCGATACTTGCAGCATTGAGATAGCTGACGATTGAAGCAAGACGCTCCCATGATATTGTGAACATGCCCAGAGAGGGTACCCGGATTGATAATAGGATCGATTCTCGCGAATGCCAGCGACGCCAGACGAGTGAGAATAAAGTGGTCAGGGGCAGCAAGGGACACGGTGGCTGAACCCAGAGCGGCGACGAAAAGGAGGGCAGCGTTAACACCGAAGGAAGACTTCATCTTGAGCCAGTTCGCAGATGATTGGGGTTCTGCAATGTGGACGGCAGGTGGGGTAGAGCTCTTGCGGTGGACGGAGCGCCAGTTGATCGATCGGGCAATCGAGTGACGTGGACGTGTCGTGATCGTGATCGTGGTTGTGGTCGTGGTCGTGATGGGTAGAGAGCGTGATGAGTTGAAAAGAGTGTAATGGCGGGGTACAAATCCCTTTCGAGCGTTGTACGAGCCTTGAGACGGGGTTGTTGAGGGAGAAAGTGTTGTTGAAGGATGAGAGAAATGAAATGAGCCGACTGACTCGGTAGATATACGATTGGGTTGATAGGTGAGTACGCTTTGATTGTCAATATGACGCCTGAGGTGATACGCTCAAACGCCCCCTTCTTGAACCGTTTCATCTCTCGCCCCTCTCTTCCCCCGCGCATCAAACGCATACGCCCCTCTCTCGTACCCTCCTTTGAATGGCTCGTCTGGAATTGGGAACTGGAAAACTAAACATCAATGTCATCTGTCATCTATCGGAACATGTGTCTCGCACGCTTCGGTCGTCTAGTACCCTCGTTTCAGCTGGGTTATTTTTTTGGCGTGAAGAGGGTATACCTTTGATCAGTATTATCAGCAACGACCTCGGTCATCGTTGTTATGATTGTCGCGGCCGGCCAACAGTGTATCATGGTTATCCTGTCTTGCTGCGCATGCAGAAATTAAGGGCGTGAATCATGATGCGCTCAGACTCGTGACATCTTCGCGGTCACGGACGAAGGTCAAGATCATATCACCGAGTTATCCTTGTTGGGTTGGGCTTGGTGTCGTGAATGGGCAGACTAGTCAAAGGTATGCTTCGTGTTCAAGTACTCGTACATGATTAGGAACGACATGCACGCGTATAAACTCGCGTTCCATCGAGTTACCGTTCTCCCTGGTTAGTGCCTACAGCGCCTTTCCCGGTCTTACGTTACGCTCAAGCCGGAACCGACCGCGACTGCTTTTGCTTCCAGTCTTTTCCGCAACAACACATCGCGACAGCCAGGCCGTCAACAGGATGCGAGTAAGCTCCAAGTGACGCGCCCCGCCTGGAGCCTGTCACTGGCACCACCTGAGGATCTGAACCGAATGCATAGAACCACTGGAACCAGATGGATGCAAATCGTCTTAGGGTCGTGTGCTGTGCCTTACCCCGGTTTACCCCATATTGCTCCCTCCCTGAAGGTCCACTTTGTTGACCATATCAACAACGCATTTACCGCACAACACGCTTTTCTACCTCCAACCTCATCCTTCATCAACAATCCGTTCTCCATAGCATAGCATAGGTATCAGTACAAAAAAAGGAATAACGACAATCTGAAACGAGTACCGCCAATTCAGTCTTGACGAGTCGAACAACGGTATGTAGCCATTTGTCGAACGTGATGTGGAAGGTCGGGCCTTGGGCGGGCCCTCACTAGCGTGTCCATAGATACATTCACTATCCCAATCTCTCAGCTCCGCACCTGTGACAGTGTGTACAGAAGTAGACAGGGCTAACAACGCAGCATCAATACACGTATATAACGCTAACACGACCGACACTCAGACCGAGCATCATCATCCTTTGTTCGACCACCTCCACAACAGCATAGACAAAACACCAGCATCTTCGCAATGTCAAAGTACAGCCAGAAGCCATACACTGCGGAAGAGAAGAAGAAGGCGATCGAGCAGTACTGCGAGAAGATCCAGTATAGTCCGAGATACTCTAGTGAGTCACCGTTGGTCGTCATGAACAGGGTAAAATACAGCGCAGAGCTGACTTGCAGACGAGGATTGGGAATACAGGTGAGCTCAAACGTGAACGATTTATGATCTTGGCTAACGACAGACATGTTATCGTATGTCCCTCTACGCCACTCCCTTTGCTATACTTACCTATCCGCAGATCCCTAAACAGCTCGTTCGTTTCGTTCCACAAGGCGTTTGCCCGGAGGATGTGTGGAGAGGACTCGGTATTAGACAATCACCGGGGTAAGCCCTTCCTGATGCTCCCAGCGATCAAGCTGATTCGTTAGTTGGGAGATGTACATGCGCCACGACCCTGTAAGTCTTTGTTCACCTGAATCCCCAATCCTTCTGGACGCAATATGGGGTGTCCCGTGCCCTTCTCAACCTCATCTGTGATCGGACGTTGAGGGCAAGTCCGAAATGGGGCTCCGGTGTCAGCGTCTCTCCCCTTCCCACATCAAGGTGTATACACCTGGCGAGTGCTCAAGCAACTCGGTTCTCCCCTTCTCCTCATCTTATTATTCTCCTTGCATGGCTGTGTAGTGAATGAATATGAGCTGACTTGGCAGGAACCAGTGAATACACTCATCACCGACCTTCACGATATACTGACAGCCAGCACGTCCTCCTCTTCCGTCGGCCAAAGAATTACGACCAGATGCACCCCCCATTCTCTACCACTACAGCCGCTCGTCTCGTCAACGTCGGAAGCAAGTAGGCCGCGAAGCACAACACGTCAAGCCGTTGACCCGTTGGACAGCCCCTCTTTGCTTGCGTCTGCTCTCTTCCGGCCTTTCGCTCCTTCGCTCTTCGCATATTCGTCTTTTTCTCCGGGCACAATGACCGCATAGTCTTCAAGAGTTATGATAACCATCATTTTCGTCCTTTTCCGTGTTTCGTCATGCCATAGAAGCCATTTAGCATTTTGGATGGGAGGGTTCTACACTCGTCAAGGTTTCTAGCATGTTGATGTATATATTTAAACTGACATGGTCGTTGATGGTGTGTCTAAAGCGGCTTTCGCCAAGGTGAAGATATGGGCAACGCTTAGGCGAGTAAGTGGGATGTTTGGACGATAGCGTCGACCTGTGCGTGAGCTTGTGAGTATGGAGCCAGAGCCCCCCGCGGAATGGAGCAAGTGCACATACAATGAGCTGTTCGTAAGCTTGGGCCGGGCTGTTACATGACAAACGCTCACCTGATGGTCTTCTAATTGAGGCAGGCCAGAGACGAGAATAACACCGATAGGAGCGACGTCCACACCCTTGATCCAAAGAGGGAAACCTGAAGGTCAATATCATGAAACGAAATATAGAAGCCCGCTCACCTCCGCCATGGCATGCGAACTCGGGGAAGGGGAGCTGCGCGGCCTCAGGCGCCTTTCCAGCTTTGGCAAGTCTACCGTGAGTTCCGGGCTCGATAGGGATTAAGAGTAGCTCACTCTCGTCCTACACGCAATGACGATTTATGCATCGTCTTCACAGTGTTAGCTTTACCTTTGGCCCAGTTCCTTGCGGTTAGAATGTATTTTCCGATGATGGCAAATGTAAGCCCTACCAATTGCTAAGAGCGACGGAGGGGGCTTCCCCAACGACAGCGCTGAAGAGCTCGTGCCCCCCAAACAGCTCGATTTTGATCACAATCCCCAGATCCTTGCCCGCATATCGGTCCATGAACAAGGACCGGATAGCTGATCCCAGCTCAAACGCATTGTCGGCTGTGAAACCCTTGAAACGGGCGAGTTGTTCGTGTTGCGAGATACTGGAGAGGAGGTTTTCATAATCGTCCACCTTGAGGGAAGCGACGGACGGGACGGAGCTGAGTGGATGAGCGGACATTTTGGTGTTGGCTTGACGTCAAGTAAGTGGTTAACGTGAGATTGGATAGAAAGCCTGGTAATTAGCGACTGGAATATGACTGTTCGGCTTGATAAGCCGCTATAACTCCGGTGTACAAGCAAAGAGTGACGCGTTTGACCTTCGTCGCCAGGTGGGCTCTATGACTTTTCGTCGACGTGCACCCCATACTTGCATCAACCGTCCCGGCTTCTCCGTAGCGTAACCAATTCCGTTGAGACCGGAAAGATTACACAAGCAGCATCAGTACTTTGAGCCTTGGCTACGAACATACCTCGCAGACAGACTTCCGGAAATCCCCCATCTCATCCTCCATCATCCCCCCGAACCGATCTTGTCGAATTTGCGTCATAGCACTCGGTACAACCTACACTTTCTCACCTCATTCATTCTTCAACTCATCATCTCAAAGACCGCACTTGGGCCTCGCTCACGTCAAACAAACAAGCATACATAGACACGCCGCGGACCTCACCACACCTCGCGGATCTCGCCAAGAACTTCGTATCCTCGTCGCTTCACTTAGCAAGACCGAAGAGTCCACCTATTTGCTTAGCTTATAAACACTGAACATGGTGGCCACTCGGTAAGTCTTTATTGCACCACACATATAATCTAGACGGACCAGTCGCATTCATTGTCCCCCCCGCCCCCTCCAAAACTGACTCCATAGCGCACGCACGGGTTTAACCCCCTCCACGCCCCCTCCTGCTCCTGCTCCTGTCGCAGATCCCATTTCGCCCACTGGAGCGACCACAATAGATATGACCCTTTCGCGGACCGGGGAGAATGTTATCAAAACCCCAGCAGGATCGGTGACTGTACGACCGTATCGTTCGTCTTCAAACGCCCAGCTCAAAGCCGTATTGAGCTTCACGCCGCGAATGTCGAGTTTGGACCGAGAAAACACAAAATCTCAAAAGGACGAGTTCAGAGGGTTCTTCACCCTATTCTGGATCGGTCTAGGCCTGCTCTTCCTCCGCACGTCGATAGATTCTTGGGAACAGAATCGGACCCCGTTATCCTGGAACTTTGGACGACTTATCACGGGCGATGCCCTCGTCCTGGCCATCTCGGATGGGATCATGATGGGTGCCATGTTCTTTTGCGTTCCTTTCGTCAAAGCGCTACAAAATCGATACATCTCGTACTACTGGACCGGAGCGATTATTCAGCACGTGTTTCAGGCGCTATACCTCGGAACAGCCATTTGGTGGGGATACCACCGTCAGTGGTACTGGGTCCAAGCTGGATTTTTGGTCTTGCATGCTTTGTCAAATCTGATGAAGGTGAGCCGTCGCGAAAGGAGCGTTTGAGCTGACGGTAGATGCACTCGTACATGGCTCACAACGGAATGCTCGCAACTGTCTATTTCCGACTCAAGACCGAGAGGGGTGAACTGATCAAGCTTGTTGATTCTTTGCCTGGAGGACGTGAGGCCGTTATCGAGGAAGCGTCAGCCAGGAGGGTGCAGCTCGAAGCGCAAGAAGCGGGGACTACACCAATCGGAACGCCCTCAGCTGTGCTTGAGCAAAGCCCTCTTGCTCGAGCGGAAGCGGTCACACCGACTGGGAATCGTGAGAGCGACTTGCGTCGGAGGTCCATCACGCAATCCGCCAAAAAAAAGGGTGCACCAGCTACCGATTCGCTACCCCATCCTGATCCGGATTTACCACATGGAACGTCCCTCGAGCCCGCCTACGAGATCTCAACATACGGTATCCCAGCGCCAAGCGAGCTTGCATGGTCTCCCAACGAGCGTGTCGCGCTTCTCGCTCGCAACATTGATGCGATGGAAGAAGAGCTCAAGAGTAATGGGGCAAACAGACTCATATGGCCGCAAAACGTTACATACGGCCATTTCCTCGATTACCTCTTCATCCCCACTTTGGTATATCAGCTCGAATACCCACGAACGACCGTCATGCGTCCTTGGGTCGTTCTGGAGAAGGTTGCGGCGACTTTCGGAACATTCTCTCTCATCTACCTTATTACGGAACACTACATTATGCCATATACACCCAAACCCGGGGATTCGCTGCTTAAGAGCTTCATCAACCTCGCCTTGCCAATGATGGTCAACTACCTCTTGATCTTCTACATTATCTTTGAGTGTGTTTGTACCGGATTCGCCGAGATCTCCTAGTGAGTTGCACTGTGCTCCACGCTTTCTATCTATAGAGAGAGAGCTGACGCCAGCTTTGCCGACAGAGAATTCTACCAAGATTGGTGGAACTCGACCTCGTGGGACCAATTTTCACGTAAATGGAACAAACCCGTCCACACCTTTTTGTTACGACACGTCTACGCTTCGACAATGTACGGCCTGAAACTCTCTCGGACGTCCGCGACATTCGTTACGTTCCTCTTATCGGCATTGTGCCATGAACTCGTCATGGCGGTAGTGACGAAGAAGATCCGGCCATACTTGTTCTTGATGCAGGTGAGTTTCTCAAGGCCATCAAGGTGGAACAAGTGGGGGAGAATCTTGGCTGATGGTAGATGGCGCAATTGCCTATGATCGCCTTGGGAAGATTGCCCGTTGTAAAGAGGAACAAAACGGTCGGGAATATCGTCTTCTGGATAGGACTCATGTCGGGTTTCCCATTATTGTGAGCTTACCGCCTCAAGATTTCGTGCGCCAAGCTGACGGTCAGAGCGGTGTGTTACCTCCGCTATTAGTCCCGAGCGAGACGACAAAGAATGAAAGCCCAGACGAAATCAGAATAGAGCATAGCAGACCTTACGATCATTCAACGACACCTCTCGATGCATGGCTTGATCTCTCTCTGCTAACGATCGTGCTGATCCAGTCTGACTACAAAGACCAACGCTGACCCAAACACCGCTGATACCATCAAAGACTATGCATACAGTGGATCGACCTATCTGGAAGATAGGCTAGCTACGGGAAGAATATACGCTGTGATTAAAATCATGGATAAAACTGGTGCTCGCATATCGTCGAGGGTATTGGAAAGAGAAAGGAAAAAGAGACGACCGCGCGATAACCCGGAGATAGCGAAAAGCGAAAGAATTAGCCAAGGATTGGATCGGCCAGCGGCCCAAGATTCGACTGTTTTTCTACACAAGAAAGGCCCGATACGTGTGTTTATACACACAACACCCGTTGAAAGTTCGTCATGTCGTTAATCATACGTCTGAAGTAGCAGCTCAACGAGCCTCGGGCGAAGTCGTTCCTGCCGGTGAAGGAACCGGCTTTTCCTCCATCGACATGTGTGAGCCGTGCTCCGAAGGCGCAGAGTGATTAGCTGAATGAGACTCTTCTCTCCAGTGCTCTGGTGAGCCGTTCGAGTCGATATCTGTCGATCGGTACATTGAAGGAATCGTACTAGCGGAAGAAGCAGGAGGAGGAGGAGCTTGGTACGGTGCCCAAAGCGGCATGTACATCGGCTGCTGTTGCTGATGGTGGTGGCCGTGCTGGGCGTATTGTTGGTGTTGGTAGTGCGGATGTGAAACAGGGATGTAGTGGTACCCAGGAGGCAGGTTGTATGCTGGTGCAGCGGCAGCATACTGTGGAGGAGGCTGGAAAGACGGGAGGAAAGGACGACCTGAACCGTCGAAAGCGGGCCCGGACGATGGACCAGGCGACCATACCGCATCGTCGTAGATCATCTTCTTGTCGATAGACGGCGGGGACGTGGTACCGATCGCTAGCTGCTTAGAACGTGCTGTCGCTTTGGCTTTACCGCTGCTCTTTCCTCGGGCGACAGAGGTAGCGCTGGAAACAGGGGAAGAACTAGGTGGATGGTAGCCGCCACCGGTGAACCATGCTTCGCAACCGGCTCGGATCGCCCATTTGCGCGCACCACCAGACTGGTCGCCGAACGGACGGGGGAGCTTGACGAATGCTTTGCACATTGAGGTTTGATGGCGGACCCCGTTGTAAATCTTGGATGGATTCTGACGGTAATCTGGGGTCAGTGGTCGGAAGCACGATCGAGGAGGGTGGAGGTGGTGCCGTTGGAAAGCATGAAAGGAGACGAGACTACTCACAAGCATATCGCTTCTTGATGCTGTCCGAGATTTCGGACACGTAGAGATGATGAGGTGGTGCGGCGAGAAGCAACGCCTCTCCGATCAATGCAGCGTAAGACATTGGTGGTCTCGGAGCAGGGATTTCACCCGGAGCGAGAATGGGCTCGAGCTGTTTACCAGAAGGGTACATCTCGTATAATGGGTGGCCGTAATATTGGGGCGGGATGAGCTGATGTTGAGGAGGAAGATGAGGTGACGAGCCGTGATGAGGCTGTTGTGGCCAAGGTGAGCCACTCGACGCTGAAGAGAAAGATGCGTCGTAGCTGTAAGAGGTGGAAAAGGAAGCGTCGGCAGCGTCAGAGTAGGGAGTGCTGCTGTGTAACGGGATAGTTGAGTGAGCTGGAGGATAGGAAGATGATGTTGAGTGTGTCGCCGTGCTCGTCGGCAAGGTGGCGAAAGGCGTACCTGAAGCTGCCTCGTGTATTCCTTGCTGATGTGACGTAGCGTTCGTCAGGTGCAGGGGGGTTGTTGATGGTGCAGAGGTCGACAACTCGTTGGATGAGTATGCAATGGACGTCGATGCAGCGTCGAGGACTGTACCGGCAGTGGACGGTCTTCCGGCTTCATTCACAGCAGCGGCAGCGATGGAGGTGGTGTTAGCGATGTTGGTCAGCGCAGAGGGCGCTGGAGTGGCGATCGAAGCGGTCGAGGTGGTTGATGTATCGACGTTGGGCATCATTCGTCTAGGATAAGGGATCTGGAAGATTGCATTATGGGAGAGAGAAGGACGAAGAGCAGGACGAGGGTGTTGTTGTTTGCAGGAGGGAGCGACCATAAATGGGTCAGACGAGAGATGATGGTGCGAGTGATCTTGATGAGACGGGATGAGTCGAGCACACGAGGTTGCGGGGGTGGTACCGGAGCTGATGGCGTTGTCAGCGGCAATTCCAAGAGGTCGCAATGTTTCAATGAGACAATAAACCCGTGAGGCGATCGTCTGAACCGCCTTCCCCTGCCATGTCGCCGATCAACTCCCAAGTGGGGGGGGAGTATGATGAAAGACAAAAAGGCAATAAGAAGAGCTGACTCACCCCATGATAACGCCGTTTCCCATGATCGCGCCGCTGATCCCGTAAGACGAAGGTGGCGAAGGGGTATCCGGATAGGCAGGCATTTCAGGTGATGCGATGAGCTGGGCGTTGTCGGGGTGCTGAGAAGGAGTGATGGGCGAGGCAAGGGGGTTAGTTGAGTATGTGTTGCTACGAAAGGTAAACGGAGTTTGAAGCAAAGGAGATGAATAAGATTGAGTTGGGGAAGATGAAGACAATACGTCTGATTCTTCAGCGGAAAGCTGTTGTTGTCGCTGTTGGTGTGTGAGATGCGAAAGCTCGAGGGAAGAAGAGGAAGGATGAGTTGGCTCATTATATCTCGGCCAGGTCGCATACCGCGAAGGAGGTGTTGGGGTGGTAAACATCGCGTCTGGGGTGGTAAACATCGCGTCGAGTGGAGCAAGGGGGCGTCAAACGGCGAGAAGGTGGTGACGGAGGACAAGCAGTTATGTGTGGTGACCACCGTTTCAAAGGTGTATACTGGATGAGGATGACCAAGCAGTGTGGGTGTGAGTAAAGTGTGTGTGGATGAAAGGGGGGTGAAATGGTACTGTGCGAGGGAGGTTATCCAGTAGCCATCTACATATACCTCGAGCCAGTGGGGGAGGAGTAGGCGCAGAGAAGGGTCGACGTCGGAGCTAGCTTCGATCAAACAAGCACGCGTACAAAAGAACACTGTGTGAGTGTGAATATGGGAATGAGTAGTTTCAGAAGAAGGGCGATCAGAAGATGATCAGTTCCGACCGAGCAGTAAGTATCTATTATACCAGCAAGTGATCAGCGTCGGAGAAAAGGGTTGAATGATCCGGGCATTCTTCCTCTGGCTATATGCCCGAACCGCCTTCCTCAGTCCTTATGCCCAGTCTGTGCAGGCCATCATGTGCGTCGGTCATTATGTCCCGAGGACAATCTTATTGTGTAGTCAAAACAGAATGTGTACAAACACCTCTCCGGTCTGCCGAGAGCTTTATGATGGATGTGATGGTGGTGTGATCGTCTGGCATCGGTCATGGCGGGTACGACGGCGAGGAGGGTGATCGACGTAGCGCGCAATCGACTTGAACTGCGTGGCTTCGGGATCAATGACGATGGAGTTCAACCTCTACTCTTGATGAGAAGTCGTATCAAGCCACTGACCAACGCCATCGGGTACGCCCGAGGTTGATCGTTTGATCGCAATTTCGGCGAAGGCGAGGATCCTCACGACCACCCTCAAACTGTCGATCATTTGGTAATGCGATTATTTCCGTCGTAAAGGGGCTGAAACGGTCGATCAATGAGGTACTATCGTGCGCTGGTGTACACACAGGCGCACACTGCTTCTTCGCGTTTACCACCCTTCTTCGTTGTTGGGAGAAGGCCGGGTATCTGGCGTGATGGTGGATGATACGATTTGAGGTAGGGCCAACACCCCTTGTTCCTTGATTGGCAATATTCGACCCGAAGCTGGGAAGAGTGACAGAGCGGTGGCCGAGCAGTTGCGGCAGTAAAGTTTCGAGACTCTGCTAAGGCAGCCTGGCCACTCCCACAGGGTTCTGGCCTGCAATCACCGTACTGACAGGGTTTCCACTCTAGCTAGATTGTGCATAGCGACGAGTCAGCAGTCTTCCTATCTGCAGAGCAGCGGATCATCGCCTAACGAAGCAATACCTGCGTGATCGAGTCAAAAGTCGATCATGGGACATGATGATCACAGGAACATCCGAAGCGATTCCCGCGTTTCATGTCGCGTACTCTCGAACAAATCCGAGCATCCGAACAGCATTTATTGTCCTCGTGACTCGTATTATCGAGGCGTCGAGGTACGTCGCTTGTGTCCCGTTGATCGGACCTTTCCCGCTGCGATGGATCTATTCCCGTTTGCTAACCCTCGTCCCACGTTTCCGTGAGACTTTCCAACGTTCGTATCTTGTGTTAGCCTTCGCTCTCATCGAAATGCTAACAGTCAGACGTCAGTAGCCCACTGAGAGAGGCAAGCCGAGCGTTGCGGAGTGAGGAACAGCAAGCGCGATAGCCAGGCGCCGGCCCGCCACGATCTGCTGGGCCATAGCGAAGACAAGGTTGAGAGCTTCTTTCTTCCCCATCAACACGTTCGTGGTCATTTGCCAGCTGAATACATCCGTGCTCGAGCTCGTATCTCCCATCCCGGGACCGAGAATGACGTGGGATGACGAACAGAATGCCAGACAGGAGTGATATACTTACTTTGAAACTCACTCCCGCTCTCGCTTCCCCGCGCATGGATGAGACGATTGGGGGGGGGGGCGCGGGCGGGGGTTTGTCAAAGCTCGGCGCATACTCGGAACGTCTCATGTCGGAACGTTACCACGCGGAGTCATAGATAGGACATAATAGCACGCTATTTGCAGTCTACTCGGGCGTATCCGAAGTTTGGAATCATCATAACTATCCATCGCGCCTTTGTTCCATACGTTGTATGCATGTTAGTCCTGCATTTTCTGCGATCCAGTGCTCGGTACCGCCGATCGTCGAGCTTTCATACAAACCGGCGTTTGCGGTCCTGCGAGG
The DNA here is from genome assembly GCA_035773095.1 of Papiliotrema fonsecae. Lineage (NCBI taxonomy): Eukaryota > Fungi > Basidiomycota > Tremellomycetes > Tremellales > Rhynchogastremaceae > Papiliotrema > Papiliotrema fonsecae. The sequence goes on from JAHRBW010000007.1 coordinate 914,562, forward strand.
GAATAACGAGTGTGGGAACCGCGACGCCTCCGAACGACGTGGTTCCAAAACGCCCCAGGGGCCGTCATCCCCACACGTCGGTTCGGTAATTTTCTCCCGAAATAATAGCCTTACGCTGTGCATCTTCTAAAATCGTTCGGATAATTACTATTTTCGCATCGCCTTCAGTAATGGCCTTAACCTCCCATTGATTTCCATTGAATGCTATGCGGTGTGGCATAATGCAGCAGCACTATCGGAAGAAGAACGAGACTGTAGTTCCTGTTGCATTGTATGATACTGTCTGTCAGGATACAGATTTATCCCCGCTCAGGCATATTCTCAGTGGCGTCTGGTATTCCCGTGAAATGACGTTGTGACAGGGTCAGCAGGACCCTGCTGCAGAGGCGGCATCGGCTGTCGTGTGAGAGGCCAGAGGTCGCGCGAGCGGTTTATAACCATGGCTTTGTCCGCCAAGAGGTCTTTTATGTCAGTGATTCCAACGAGGAGAAAACCCGCCGTGTTGATTCCTTGTTGCGGGGCAAAGGAACCTGGGTAGATGTTCAAAGACAAAGCACCAGCGGGTTACATTCCTCCATGTCACCGACTTTTATATCTCCGTTTCTGTAGTACCGCTTCACTTGCATACAAACCTTCTTTGACCCGAATAGAGTTGTATCAACAAGTACGAATCCTATCGAAGCGCGTGTCAAGAGCTTCGTCGCCTCGAAGTATCTGGTCTTCCCGCCGTCAAGAGACGTCATCATCGTTCCTATCCAGTTGCTGTGCCTTTTCCCGAATCACAGAGTCTCTATAATCTCCAGTGGACATCCATTCGTCAGAGGCGACTTTTAACCAGTAGTGCTTCCGTAAATAATCACTGCATACTTTAGGTGAGTTGGTGGTCGAGCAAGGCCTTGCTTGGCTTTGGCGTTTCCCACCTCTTGGCAAACCCCCTTTGGAACTTGGTCTCACTTCGTCATTCCCACGGTTTACGAAGTTTGGTAATCATGTCGCCTTCTCCCATCTCGTCTCCTATTCATTGTCCTTGATTTCTTGACAAACGTGCTGAAAAAACGGAAGAAGTAGAGCTGATACATATTCATCAGGCAGCCCTTCCTCAATCGACACTCGACTCTTTCCATTTACTCCAGCTTCAGCTATCCGGTTCGGCTTACTCCGTCATCAAGCATCTATTTAATCCTTATCTTTTTCATCTTCGAGCGTCATTGTGTATACACAACTTCGCCTTGATCCTGTATTCACATCGTTGCGACCTTATTAGATCGTCGGGATGACCTCGATTGTATCTCGTCCGGCACAAGCTGCCTCAGGGGGCGACCCATACCTTTCAGCCCGCATCAACAACGTGCGACGTTCTGATCGATCTCGCCCATCACAGGCGACAGTTCCACGACTCGATGCGGTGCCGGAAGATAGGCGACCTCCCCCTACGACATATCGACCTGTGTCTGGCGACATCAAGGGCAAAGGAAAGGCTCGAGAAGAGACGCGGACATCGCCAAGCGCGGAACCTGCCCAGCGGCAACGGACGGACTGGGTACTAGATCTGCACGAAGTCGCGAGGGGAGCGGGACGCTGGGATCAGCGCGAACGAGTCATCCTCGTTGTAGGAAGTAAGTTGGGGCGGGCCTGATCACGCAGAACTAAGATGCGAAGGGGAACTGACATTAGGTCCGACCGCTGATACTCTCGCGCCGATCTTGTATAACCCTATATTCTCAGATACTCTCCTTCTTGTAGGGTCAACAGAACCTCTCCCGTCGATTCAAGCCCTCACTTCCCCTTCCTACCTGTTACAAAAATCGCCAAATCAAACCATCTACCCAACCCTTCAACCATTCACTGTTTCCAGTGCCGTCGCAGGCGTATCCTCCATCCCAGCCATTATTGACGAAGCTATCACTCTTGCGCACTTGTACCGTCGTTCGAACGCAGGCCAATCTCGACCAGCTAGAAGGCGCGATTCGGACGACTCGGCCAAGTCTCTCACCCCACCCCGCACACCGCCTTTAATGAATCTCTCGCCGCTTGGTTCACCCGAAGCCCGCCTGCGCTCCTCTTTTGATTCAGGTGGAGATGCTCTAGACCAACCACACTCGCTGTCCGATCTCGGTAGGCCTGATTTGACGAAAAGTTCGTCTGAGGTTTCGCTTCGTTCCGCTCTCACAAAATCGAGGATCTCATCCGTCCACCTTTCCCGCGAAAGCATGTTCGGCTCATTATCGCGGAACCCAAGAACCGATAACAAATCATGGACCGGTGGATCTCCCATCGACGCCGTGATTAATTTTATTCCCTCCGCTTCGGACTTTCAGCCGCAGCGCGCGATGCAAGACATGCTGCACCAAGCGGTCGTTCTTTCATCCGGCGTTCTGCCGACAATGTCGCTTCGACCGGGGAAGTCCTCGCAACCCGACCTCCTACCTGTCTCGCTTGTGCACGTTCTTCCATCGCAAGTACCCGGCCCATTACCCGGCGTTATCGAAAACTTCCTCTTAGGCCTGGTTCCGAAATTCGCCGCTCAGTCCGATCGGGAGATATGGTCTTCTGTCACGACAATCCCGGCTTGGTTGGCTTCTCCTCGCGAGGTTGACAACGATCAACACTCCGGATCTGAGGTGCTTCTCCTTGGCGGTCTACGATGTCCTTTGTCTCGTAACCCCGATATAAAACCTCGAGCGTTCTTACCAAACTGGGGCGTCTGTATCTCTTCGCCTGGCTTGATTGCCTCGTCACGGCCACGCCGCCCTGCTGCTGTCTCGATGCAAACAACGCCCCCTTCTATCGACTACGATGGGGTACGCGCAGGCACACCTCCCGTTCCGCAAGAAAAGAACGTGTTGAATCACCCGGGAAGCAATCGTGTGATCTTCCGAGGAGAGCATCCATTCGACAGATATTCTCAACCCGGAACTCCAGAGTTGGACACCAACACGTCATCAAGCTCTTCTACAGGTTCTGTACCGGCGGAAATTTCAGGCAAAGGAGACGAGAGGAGCGCGCAGGGAGAGAAGAAGAAGAAGGGGTTAACGGGGTGGTTGAAGAGCAAGACAAAGCGAAGCTGAGGGCTGACAAAGTGGTGGGGGAGAGTTGCGCATATTGTTTAAATTTTTCGATGTTGTACCTCTTTATGATGCGAATATACATGTCATGCATTGACAAATTATAGTAGCTGCTGAGGTCGTGAGTAGGTATGCTTGATGGTTCGGTTAGACATGGGCATCTATAGCGCTTTCACCGATCCTCTCCTAAGTGGGACCATCCCCTTCTACCGGTCGTTACCACGTTCCGCACCAATCCTTCAAGGCAGTCGCACGTGTATGTTTCTGGCCTGTGACACTTTGTCCAAGCCAACCTTTGTCCGTATAGAGGAGGTATGGGTGAATAGATGTGGGACAGTGGGGAATCATAATGTACTGATCCTTTTATCGTCAGAAACACGTTGCGGCTAGTCGCCACGTACTTTGCACCACATTTTAAGCCTCGTATCCAGACATGCATCCGGACATCCTCTAATCATTCACATTCGCTGCCCTCCCGCCGAAGACTGACATCGTGCGATCATCTTACTTCGTACACCGACCAAGAACGCAGGTGGAATCGTCCAGTGGCAACAGTACACCATGTCTACACCCAACACCCCTGTTTCTCCCATCACACCCAAAGCGCCGGATCTCTGCCCGTTCTCTTCTTTTCCCGTCATCCTTGCCCAGAACCGGACTCAAGAGTCTTCGGCTGGAGACGTGCCCTCGCTCCCCTCTCCAACCGTCGACGGGGCCAACCGGTCATTGCCCGGCTTACACGCCTTGAATACCCCCAAACAACGCGTGACTGTCATGCTTCCTTGGATCTCCTCAACGGTCACACCCGGTCTGAGTCCAACATCCCTGGGACAGAAGTTGAGCGAGCCTGCTAGCACTACGGTGAAGGACCACGAAGACACCTGGCGGGAGGGCTTACGAACTGGATTTCTCTCGTTCGGCTCCAGCCTCTGATCGGTCAGTCGAAAGGCGACGAGGAGAAGGCGACCATACATTATACAACCACTACCCTTGCCTTATACGACAGATTACGAAGATTCTCTCTCCTTGCCCTCCTTCTCAACGCGAGTAGTATGATCCGAGTAGCCCCACACCATTCAACCTTCCAGAACGCCCCTAAGGGAATCCATCATTTCCGATAACTGCGGTCGAGGGAACTTGAACTCCTGGGCGAAATGTCCCAGGCTCTCAACGAAGTCTGCGGGTTCTTTGTCTAGGTTTTCTGGGTAGTATTGTACCATTTTGACCCAAGGGTTTCCGCCTGATTCTTTGGTTTTAGCGGGATCTATCGTGTTGTACGTTTTGAGCTTGAAGTTTAGGCCTGTTGTTAGTCGGTGCTGTGCCGTACCGGGATCCATGTAAAACCCATCCACCGAAGCAAATCGGGCCAGGAAAAAGGATCCGGGCGTCGACTCACTCTTAGCGTTGTACGTCGAGATACAGTTGAAGATGACTTCCTTGCCCGTCTTGGCATCCTCCTTGATTTTCACACCGACGATTCCCAAATCCGTCATCTCCTCATACAGCCGTAAACATGCCGCATCCTTCGCACTCTCTTCCATGGTCGTACTCCCTCCTGAGTTTTTTGAAGCTTGCAATTTCCTTGAAAACTCCGTCTCGGCCTTCAACTCCTTTTCCGCGGTTGTCACTATCGTCAGCTCACCCTACACAAGTCGAAGGAAATAGCTCACGTTTCTTCCCTTGGTCCACTATCGTTACGTGAGCCTTAGCTAACTCGTTCTTTAGTTTCTTGATCTCCTTGGGGTCTGCCTTTGCTGTTGCCTCAAACGGCCCGCCGGCTGTCGAGAGTTCTGTCGCCTTTTTCAAGCGGGCTTCAAGGTCGAGTACTTTCTTCTCTTGCTTCTCAATAGCTTTGGTCTGGTTCGCAATGATATCGTTCTGAGCTGATCGTCAGTTTCAACTGGACAACGGGAAGTTCGCGCGAGCTGACCTTGAGCGTAAACTGCCGTCTTCTCTTTCAACTTCTCAAATTGCCCTTCAGCTTCGGTCTGACGCAATTTTGACAGCTCCTCAAATTGCTTCGTAAATTCATCTCGCTGACTCCTGTATCGATCTCGCTGAGAAGTCATCTGTGGTCAGCCTAAATGCATACTCTGGAAAGCTCACATCAGCCAGTCTTCGCTCTAGCTCGGCAATCCGCTTGCTTTCGGTCGTCCCGTTTGAGGTCGGCTTAGCAGACGACTTGGGCTTTAATAGGCTCCCAGCTACATCACTCAGCTCTCGTACCACTTAGGTAGTAACATCAAGAACTCACATGGCAACCCATCATCACTGTTCATCTCGTCGAATTCGTCTCGCATCCTCGCGGGAGGGGCGTTCTCTTTTCCTAGAGGCTGAAGCATGAGCAATAGCCACGCGACGTACTACAACTAACCAGACCCACCTTCTTCGTCGACTTGGACAGTGCTGCCATGCTATTCTTGCTTGTTCTCTGTCGACAAGAGACGAGATACCAACCTGTACGGGAGAAAGAAAGTCGCGTGCGATTTGTTTACATGTCGCGTCGTGACGACACACGGTGGCGAACTCGGGGTTTGGCGGGAATCGCCGATTGTGGCAAAGAACGCTGGTCGCCTCTTACCTGTGAGATAATTAGTATAGCACATGTATCGCATAGCCGGGCGAGTCATATCATGAAGCGCAGCTCTATTGGCGCTTATGGTCGGAGCAAGAGTCTCGTATGTTCCTCAGCAGGAGTAAGACAAGCAGACGCAGGCTGATTGTCGGTCGTTCTCACATTCACGTTCACCCGCATCAACGTTGGCTTATTGCGCATCCGCCCCGCCCGCTAAACATGATAATCTTCATAATCTGTACATGACACATGTATCCTAGCCTAGTCCCTCTTCAACGACTTCCTAACGATGAAAGTCAAATCTCCACCTCCCTCACCCAAAGCTCCCAGCTGTTCAACCTCGACACCCTCCGGCAGCTGCCCTTTGGCCAGCAAATCATCCGGACTTCTTCCTTGCTTCATCACCACGTACATCTCCAATCCATCACCGACCTCGATATGTCGTTCCGTGGCTGAAGTAAACGAGTCCACAACGAGACCGAGCACAGTGGTGAGGGGGAGGTTTCCGGGGATTCGGGGAGCTGCTCCTGGTTCAGGTGTTTGATTTTTGAAGTAGATCTTGCACGTCAGCTTGCCCGCCGTATTTAGGATTGTCAGCTGACCTGGTTGTCGAGGAAAGGTTGGAGTAGGGACTGAGCGGCACCGGCCGCGCGGCATGCTTCTCGTTCGTAACTTCCAACAGGGTCGTAAGAGTAGACAGCTCCAGTGCCTAGACGTCAGCGTGGAGTCTCTGATCCCCGATTGATTTCACGCACCGTCTTCTTCAATACCACCGAGAATGTTGTAAACGTAGTAAGGGAAGAACCGTCTACCGTACAACATCGTCTGGATCATTCTTGCGATTGCCTTCAATGGCATTTGCTTGTGATGATTATGCTCGTACCACTGAATCGTCAGCTCCTCGCCTACCTCAAACGGCTAGCTTACCTCCAAACGCTGCTTCACTCTCTTGACAAAGTTCTTACCGTCCGCAGCGAATCCGTTGGTAGCCAAAACTGCGTTGTCCGTCCTTCAACGTTAGCTTTAAGACCCAATCAGATTTCGAGCCAGCTCACAATTGCCAGACCTTTGGCGCATATCGGGTCTGAATGTTGTATCCCTCTGATTGACGGGTGTCTCCCGCAATGACGGTAAAGTCGGCACCGGCAATCGCAAGGATGGATCCTCCGTTGTCTCCATAAGGATCGAAGCGGCTAAGCAGATCAGCCTTTACTGTTCCACCATTCCGACTTGCTGATATACTCACTGTTGGATAGGAGCCGCTGCTTGCTCATACATAGCTGGTGGTTGAGCGTAGAGAGCCATACTGAGAAGTGTAGGTGATGCAGACAACGACACTTGAAGCAGCAGTGATCAACGCGTCAGCGGATTCCATCGGTCCTCGCCGCTTCTCCAGTGTGGCACAAATTTGATTCCGCATTCATGGCCATGTTTCAAGCTGCACCCCCTGACGTGTTTCGATCGTTCTTTCAACGCTATTGTGTTGGAGGCACCTCTTCATACGCTTTTGATCTTTCTGACAAAGGGGGAAAATGCCTTCTCTGACTCATGCAGCTCTCGTGTACCACCGCCCGATCTCGCGGGAGCGAAGACGGAGGCGGTGACGAGGGCTATGTATTGATATAACTACGATGGGATGAGTCGGTTTCGTGTACTTACTTATTCCCACTCACTCATCCTAGACAAGACCATGTCCACTCACTCAATGCCTGCTCCACAAGGTTACATCAATCCAGAGTACACGGTTCCTCTCACCCCGCACACGCGACCGCCTTTCTCTCACTACCAGTCTTCTTCGACACTACCTAATACCCCTCATACACCGTTCCCCCTGCCAACTTCTCCTTCGAAAATGGCAACATCGACTACGCGATTACAACCTCACCTGGGATTGCCGGCTCGAATACTGCTCACCACCCTTTCTCCAGCTCTTCTTCCTCTCATCCTCACTATAGCACACCTCATTCACAATCGCTCGTCCACCGCCTCACTCGCCGCTTCATTACGCGCTTCACTCTTGTCGGCATGTTCAGGCCTCGCAACCGGAGCAGCAGGTCTGCTGACCATGCCGAGATACCTTGCCATGCAGACCAACGAGCAAGCCGTACGAGCGACTCAAGCGAGTATTTTGGCTATCGGTGCTGCGCTAGGCGACTGCGTGTCAATCATCGAGGCGGTAGTCATATTCATCGTGGAGACGTATAGGAGCATGCTCATGTGCACTATCGAGCTTGTGGTGAGAGGAACTCTGGAAGTGGTGATCGGAGCAGTGCAGAATGTGAGCTGCTTAGCACTACGTGCGCATCAACAAGCTCACGGATAGGTTTCTGAAGGGATCACGAATTCCCTCAATTCGATCCGTATGGGTATTCAAAACGATATCGCTGGAGCGAACCGTGTTATCCAAGCCGCCATTGACAGGATCAATGTAAGTCGAACTCATATCTAGGTGCAAAGGCTAGAACTTACCTTCTAGAGCTTGACGAATCGTATAAACATCAACATTGACGTCCCCGAGTTCTCCATCCCCGCACTCAGTGGTCTTGAGAATGTCGCAATTCCGACGGGTTTCGAGGACAGCCTTATACGTCTCAACACCACGCTACCTACCCTTAACGAGCTTAAGGATAAGCTGAACGATATCATCGAGCTCCCATTCAACAAGCTCAAAGCTGAGATCAACGAGACACGTATCGAAATGGCCGCGTCATTCAACTCGACCATACTGCCTGTACCTCTATTGTCGCAACTATCCGCGTCGAAAGCTAACGAACTCAACACGGAATTATGTTCGGACCTTGATACGAGCCTCATCGACGATACTGCCAATGCCTTGCACAAATTGTCCAATGTCGCCATCGGTCTGATGTTTCTGGTCCTTTTCCTCGTATGGGCCGCCATGTGTTTGTGGGAATGGCGACGTTGGCGTGCACTCAAGGATACGGTCGAGACCATCGAAGAGGAATGGCAGCGAGAAGGGAAGAATGATGCTTGGCGGGCAGTGGCTATCGTGGAGAACCCAGTCTTGGAGAAGTACGGCTCGCCCATCCTTCGCCGTCTGGCACCGGACCAAAGAAGGAGAACCAACATGCGATGGTATCGTGAGCTAGTCGTACTTAATGCCTGGCTGTACTGATGCGAAGTCTCGTATCTCGCTCATCCGACCTGTCTTGCTTTGCTCTTCATCGCTCTTCTCGGATTCCTCTCGATCCAGTTCCAGCTCTTAGCGCTCAACGCGATCAAAAACCACGCCCGCGAGAACGCCAACGCGACTGTCGCTCAATCAAGCAATGACCTCACGGCGAAGCTCAACGATATGGCTCTCGCGTCGTCGCAGCAATACGCTACCGACTTTAACCTTGCTATTGACCGATACGAGGATCGCATAAACAATGAGCTCTTCGGGAACTGGTTGAATACCACAGCGATTACTCTCAACTCGACACTCGAGGAGTTTTATAACGGTATCGAAGAAGGTGAGTGATCAATTACGTTCAAACCTGTCCGAGCTGATAGAGCAGCTCTGAATACAACCTTTGGCGGAACGATCCTGTACAACCCCGTCAACACGTTCATGTACTGTATCCTCGGTTCCAAGATTGATACCCTGCAAAAGGGTCTCACTTGGATGTCGGAACACGCCCAAGTCGATCTTCCCCGTCTCCCGCCCGATGTCCTGCTACTCTCCAGCTCGTCGATGAACGAGATCGCCCAACCAATATCTGCTGCAGCAGTCGGCTCGTCAACAGAAGACGGTGACGAAGGAGCTGTAGGATCACTCATCAAGCATTTCGAGAAAGCCCTAGAGGTCGAACGAACATTCTATGCGATCCTTCTTGGAGTTTGGCTCGCTTTCGCTCTCATAGGAATCATCATCGTCATCTGGAACAGCGGGGTAGCGGACAGGTACGATGCTTGGCGGGCTTCTCGCGGTGCGCATGGAGCAGCTCCAACGGGTGCGGGTGCAAGGTCCTGGCCTTGGAAGAAAGAACACCCGATTTACGACCAACATACCGAAGAAGAACGCCAATTCAGAGGAACATCTCCCTCGCCGGCCGTACCGCGGATCGCAGAACCTCAAGCCAACGAGAAATCCTCCTTTTTCGATTACAATGACGCTGTTCCGTCCCGTCCGTTCGTGTCTCGTAATGGGACCTTTGGATCGACCATTTCTTCCCTGGCCGCGCCCGGTCAAGCCTTCCTCAAACTTACTGGCCGAGGCAAGTCTGAAACTGACCAATCTCGCTTGACGGACGGCAACACTTCTGAAAAGTACAACTTGTTCGTCGGACCAACAAAGGAGGAGATGAGGAGAGAGTACGATGATACCCTCGAGCCACCCCCGCCATTCTGGGTAAACAAATTCTATCAAGCTGTCGATTCGGCCAAGTTGATTTTGCCCACCAGGGGACAGAGGCATGGGGCTGCGTTGAGTCGAAACGACAGTTCAATGACAGAGCGGTCGTTCGAAGCGGGTCAAGCGCAAACATCCAGTTCTGACGACCGGGCGCAACTCCAAGAAAGGAATGACAACGAGCAATGGAAAATGGTGAACCCCTCAAGTATCGGTCGGGCATTAGACGGTACAGCCGACGTCTCGCGGTACCCCTTCCATCCCACTTCGTCTTACCCTCGTCGGCTATCCCGCGCGCCGACTTTAGGACGCGGCGCGGTAATTTCGCACGACAGCAGAGACATCTTTGACGATCCGCCAGCTTTACCCTCGAAACGGGGCTCAATAGATTACTTGCGTGATGAACCACCCAGAGTATCAGACTACGATTACGAGTACGAACATACCCATGGACGTGACATGGATGGTGGAATCCTGTCCCCCGCATCGTCCACTGCTTCTTATGTGCAAGGGGAGGCGCATGTCGAGTCGGCAAACCGTGTGCAGACGGGCACGGCGGCGTTGGCGGCTATTCTGGCGAATATGGACGGTAAGCGCCGCGAAGGAGGGGGAGGGGGAAAGGTGGATCCGTTTGCGGGCTCGAGAGTCGTGTATGACAGGGAGAATCGATTCTGAGGGAAAAGTGCGCAGGTCAGAGTAGCTCGAATCGAGTTTATGCAATGTTATGATATATATTATATAGTATATTATCTTATGTTACTGACAGGATCACACACATGTATTGGTACCGACGACAATACCGCTAGTATAGCAATGTGACAAGTGTCGTGATACATCATGCGTCGTTATACAAGGCTCGTCAAAACGGCAAGGCAACAACCTCGCCCAGATACAGGCAGGGCGCACCCCAACTCCCTAGTCTACTCCACTCCACGATGGAGCAGGCTACTCGTCATCCGCCTCTAGTGGATCATCTGGCCATTCCGGACTCCCGACCATAGGCTCATCAGCCTCAACTTCTAGCCCATTCCCTGTACTCTCCGGCGCAGCGATTCTGACCGCGTCCACAGCCGGCTCTGCCGGCATGGAAGTGTCTACCCCGGTTGCTGAGACCGTGCTGTCAGGCGCAATACCACCAACGAGGAAAGGCTGGTTAAACGCATCAACCAGTGATTTCACTTTAGTCGCTCCAAGCCCTTTCACACCTGAAAGGACTTTACTGGATTGTTTCGAAATGTTCTCAAACGACTGATATCAGTCATGGATCCTAAACATGCGGCGGGGCGAGTGTGGACGAGAATAGACCGGGCGGGAGGGCAAACGGGGGAAGGACCACCGTTGCAGGGCTTAGCTCAATCACTCACACCGAATTGCGAAGCGATATTCGTCGCGTCCGTCTTGTTCACCTTTTTCCCGCTGGTCATGACATGGAAGAACTGTTCCGAGTAGGATTGATGAATGGGCTCTTTGAGCGTTTCATCGCCTTTATGTTCGTAGGATTTGAACGTGGTTAGGTATTGCGCTACTTCGTCATTTCTGCCGGGGATGTCAGCCACCCGTCTAAAGTTCATTCGCAGCAGCAGGGAAGAGAGCAAGGCGGTGAGGATAGGTCTTTGTCTAGGCAGGATTACAGGACTCACGACCAAGCGACAAAAGTTGTATAGTTGTTTATTATGGCGATTTTGGAGATCTCTCTCATAGACTGTTGGTGCTCGTTCTAGCATCAGCGCAACCTTTATCCGGATTGCGCATAGGTGAAAAGACACGGGGACGTACGATATCGCACAGCACTAATAAGATCCGTACATTGTAAACCCCCTTCATCTTTTCTATCCGCTGATGAATGTATTCGGGATGTAGACGGTGATACTTCAGACTATCATCAGTCCTCTGTTCAAGCCCACTGCTCCACCCATCCCCATGACATGCACATTTCCCACCGGCGAGACAAAATGATAAGGATTAAAACACCACATCGCTGCAGAGCTGCGGTAGTCCAACACTCACCTGAGAAACAATACTCCATTATGCGCTCCTACTTGATAATCGGCGACTATATCTCCTATTTCAATGCCCACATTCTTGATACACTGTAGAACCGGATTCCGGCGCTATTCATCAGCTCCCTCCCCAACCATATTAGGTGTACAGACAGGATAGAGTAAGTGTAACTCACCTGGACGGCATTGTAGACTATTGCGTTTTTGCTCGTTGCCGGCCGGTTGATCGGTTTGACAGGCTTGACGGGTTCGGTTACCGCTGCGTCCGATGAACCTCCCACAGCGGACGTGCTAGAGCTGCCGTTACTCGTCAGGTCCGAGTCGGCGGGTCTGGAAATAGGAGGTAATCCGCCAGAAGCGTTACGCATACTGCCCCCTACGACGGGATTAGCTTTGTATACGTCTGACGCCTTTTGGAAGCCTGGCGGAGCCATAGTCGGGTTTGAAGGTGGGTCAGATGCCGTGCCGTCCATCTTTCTTGATGTCTTGAATGTAACGCCCAGGTGAAGTTGGAGAATGAAGTGGTTGGAAATGCGCGAAAGACGCCGGTGAACTGGGTCGAAGTTGACATCATCTTTATAAACGAATCTGTGCCTGGCTGCCGCGACATGGCACTTTGCGTCCTTCATAACGGGCATACCATAGCATACATGGCCTTTCCGACCATACGAAGAACCGTACTGCTTGCATCACGTATGGCTGACCATTTACACGCAGCGACAGCGCGTATGTTTCTGCTAAAGCTATGCTTTGTATAACGCTTCTTGTGTCCGGTTTCCTAGACAACGCAGGTCGAGCCAGAAACTGAGCATGCACAACTGCATCCATAGAACACAATGATTCTAATGCCCTCGCCCTCCTCCACGTCCCCTCCCGCCTCCACCTCTTCCACCTCCTCTTCCGCCACGACCTCCACGACCTCTGCCCCGCCCTCTCCCCCTTTCAGCCATTTGTGACCCCCTCTCGACTTCCCTCTCCGTCAACTTCAACATGCCCCCCGCAAACCTTCCCATACCTCCACCCATAGATAAACCCCTATCCCTCTTCTCGTCTTTCCTCCCGTCCATGCCCTTCTTCTTCCCCGTATCCTCTCCCAGACCCGCTCGCTGCCCGCGCCCCTTCTCCGCCTTGTACCCCTTTCCTTCCCCACCCAGCCCTCCGAGCCCGCGCACAAAGCTTCCCGCGGCTTCAGCCTCAGCACGCGCCTTTGCATCTCGTTTCGCCTGAGCGTGGATCATCCCTGTCCTGATCTTTGCGGGGTGCGAAGAGAGATGAGAGGTCGATACGGTTTTCGAACCCTCACCGGGCAGTTGATATTGTGCCAATTCGAGCAAACGACCGGACATCGCTTTGCGTTTATCGACAGGCCGATGCGCCGCCGCGGCATCTGCGCCAGGTAGCAAATTCGTGAGCAGCATGTCATGTAGCGTTTTATCGAGAGACAAGTTTGATTGATCTTCCAAATCCTCTTCGGCTTCTTCGCGTTGACGTTTCTTGGTCTTGGGCCCATAATCGAGTTCAGGCTTGATTCCCATCATCTTTGCAGACGTGCCTTTCTACTCGTCAGCGCGGCATGACACTGCAACAACACGGAAGCGTGACATACGAGGAACGCCCTACGGTCAGACTTTGATACCAAGTCTGCGTTGCTTGTCGTCGTTTCGGCGAAGACCACCTCGGGGACGCGGGATACAGGCGCAGCAGTCTTTACAACTGGACCATGAGTAACCCATCATCCAACGAGGGAAAATATCTCTCACCAGGCTTCGGCGCGATCATCATCTCGTCCTCGCTGTCCGTAACCATCTCATCCCCTTCACCCCACCCATCGTCTGAGCTGAACGCTTCCGCATCGTCGTCATCCTCCTCCTGTAAGTCGACACTCTCTTCCCCCGATTCCGATGTACCCGAGAGACGCTTTCGACCCTGTTCACTACTCTCCGCCTCTTCTGGCCCATCAAAGCCGAACATGGCACGCCCATGCGCTTCCAAGGCGGCTAGCATGGCAGCCCGGTCATCCTCGCCATCTACGGAGCCAGACGCAGAGCTCGTATCCGAGGGCGATTCAGGTCGTGGCCTCTTGGAGACTTTCTTCGCGGCCATTCCTTTGCCTGAGCTTTTGATAGCCATGTTTGTGTCGTTGTTGAGCCGTTGATATCTTGTAGATTTAACGGCCTGTAAGGATGGTGGACCTGCGGACCGTATGATATTTGTGATCTTATCTGCGACACCCGATAGTGTTTCTGATTCTTAAGTAAAATTTTTGATCCCGCTCCACCCATCCCACACACAACCATCCACCGAAATTTATAAACCTCTCTTTTGTCTTTCATCTTTGCATCGTTCATCATGTCGATGCTCAGAACAATGTGAGCAAAGGCCATCTTATCTCCTGCCTTTTGCTGACATGTAGCAAACCGAAGAATGCCCGGGTAAAGAGGGCGCTGGACAAGCGGGAACCGCAAGAGGTAGAGGGGGAGAAGACGGCTATCTTCGTCAGGGGTAACTCGACCTCTGAGCGGGTCAGAATAGCAATGAAGGAGCTGGTAAGCTCTTGCCTTGTCGTTACAACGGAACTCCTGCTGACAAGTAGTACGCGTTGAAACGACCTCAGGCTATAAATTTTTCACGGAAGAACGATATTCACCCTTTTGAATCCCCATCCTCTTTGGAATTCTTCGGGAACAAGAACGACGCAAGTTTGTTCGTTACTGGTCTGCATTCCAAGAAGCGACCACATGATTTGATATTCACACGGATGTTCGACGGACGAGTGCTTGACATGATCGAGTTGGGTATTGAGGGTATCAAGGAGATGAGCGAGTTCGAGGTGAGTTATCAGGATCTCTTCCTACTCTGTTACCTACCCACACTTCCACACGTCCCTATGATTAGTCAACGAAGACGCGACGCCGTTCACCCCTCCGGGGAGTGTAATAGCTATGCTGGACGCCATCTTCATGCACCACCAAATGAGGGACACACTCGATCTACCTTTTCTCCGCTGCTCATTGTTCATAACTGGGTCGGACTGGAGCTGACGAGACAGTCACCGAAATCATCACTGGGCTCTCGACCATTGATGGTTTTCCACTCGGACCTCTTCGACACACACCCAACATATCAAATGCTCAAGTCAATGCTGCTTGACTTTTACGGCGGACACGCCGTCGCTGAGATTGCGACCGACGCTCTCGAGCACGTCATCTCCATCACCGCTGCCCCTCTCCCCACCGTTCCCGATGGAACAGCTGCTCCCCTTCCCCAGGTTCACTTCAGAGTATACACCCTCAAACTGCTAAAGAGCGGCACCCGAGCCCCGCGCGCCGAACTCACCGAGATGGGACCTTCCATCGACTTCTCTGTCCGACGGGTGCAAGAAGCCGACGAGGAGATGATGAAGCAAGCGATGAAACGACCCAAGCTCGCCAAGGGCGACCAACAGAGTGGTCTGGGCAAGAAGAAGAAGAACATCGAGACGGACGCTATGGGAGACCGAGTCGGAAAGATTCACTTGGTCAAGCAAGATCTGGCCAAGATGCAAGGCAGGAAGATGAAGGGTTTAAAGGTGCACCGGGAGAAGCGAGAAGCTGCCGCCGCGGCATCAGAAGGCGAGGCGATGGACGAGGAATAGTTGGATCCGTCAGATATCGGCATTGGGCATTGGGTCTGTTTTCATACCTGTACATATACTATTGTAGGCATATATTGACATGACAACACACTATCAATCTGCACGATAGCACCGTCTGCGTCTCATCTATACGCAGCATGAATTCGGTGCGTAGTACGCTCGGCATCGGCCGAAGAATATTGCAATCGGTGGCGTGCGGCACATTGAATTCTCTGATACCACACACCGGTTGCAATCGCACACGACTCGTATTTCATTCACTTTTCGACCGAAAGCATCTTCTCGTTTCGCACCATCCGCCCCTCTTCTCTATATCGACCGACGCAAAGGCGCCAAGACTATTCGCATAGAGCTTCCCTGGGGTGATTGGAAATCATGGCAGCTACCATTTTATCAGATAAGAATGTAAGTGTGATCAACAAAATCGTCGATCCCCGCCTCTCCCTTGTCCCACGCCTGAGCACAACCCCAGTGTTCCCACCACTACATCCCCCCTCAACCTTCATTCCTACCCACCCATTTTTCGACTCCTTAACCGTCATGAGCAAAGCTGATACGTCTTCTTGCCCGTTTGCCAAATTTGCAAACTACGTTCCACAGCTTCACCTCGATACCCCTTCTTCCTCGGCGAACGGCCATCGAACGCCTTCTTCCCTTGGCAGTACCCGCATCTCCTCCGCCATGTCCTCGCCTCCCCTCACACCGTCTTTCGAGCCCAACATGGCGATGGATTTCGAGGTGACAGAACCGTCCATCGTCTCGCTCCTGCGTCAATCCGAGGGGACAAACTACAAAGCTGATCTGGCGTTGCTCAACGTGCCCGAGCTCGACTTTGATGACAAGATATCGACATTGCTCAAGGAAGGTACGGCGCGGGCGCACGTTCAGGCCGAGACGTCGGAAGGGGCTGGAGCGTTGATCAAGGGTGAATTGGAGCTGCAAGAGTATATCAGGTGGTTGGCAGTGCTTTGGAGGCTGTACGAGTGAGTCGCACGTCGAACATCACCTGGAATTATGACTGACGGAAAGTGCGCTCGAGTTGGCTCTGAACGAGCACGCCTCCAACCCCGTCCTTGCGCCTACGTACGATCCAGCGGTTCTAGCCCGATCAGACTCTTTAGCACAAGACATCACCTTCCTGCTCAAACAGCTTCCAGCTAGCACCACATCCGCCAAACCCACCGGTGCGACTCCCGCGGGTCCTCTCCCACCCTTTGCCCTTCCAGCGTTCCTCGTTTCAGTCTTCACGCAACCGCCGCGCGCTCTGACGACATATCTCGACCATATCAAACAGCTCTCTTCCTCTGGTCAAACCGCCCCGGGTCTGCTTGCACACTCATACGTGAGATACCTTGGAGATCTCTCCGGAGGCCAGTTTATCATGGCCAAGATCAGGCGGGCTTACAACCTTGGCACCGGGCTGGACGGACTGCGTTTCTATCATTTTGACCTGCAAGGCCAGTCTGAGGGAGGAGACGAGAGTCGCGCAGATGGCAAGAGACGAGCGGGAGAAGTGAAAGACTGGTTCAGGAAGGGTATGGATGAGGGTGTGGGAGAGGACGAGGACCTCAAGGGTAAGTAGTTGTTTCTATTCGATTCCTCAATCCCGAGACTCCTTATCCGATATTGTATGCCGCCAAGTTGGACCATGACTAATGTGCAGCATTCCTCGTCCGAGAAGCCAACCTCGCGTTTGTACTCAACACTTACCTCTTCTCCGTTATCCGTCTCCCACCGAAACAACCCGTACAGGAACTCCGATACTTTGAGAAACGCGAGCTCGAGTGGAAACGCCGTCAAGAACTGGGTCTGCCTGAACCCGAAGGCGAGGCGAACACTTGGAAAGACCGAATCGAGCGGTTCTTCATATTTGGCACGACAGTGGCTGTCGGTTGGGGAGTCAGCAAATACGTCGTACCGCTCGTCACGGACTATGTGGCGGGAATGACCGGGTCGGGCGGGATGGGGAAGCGTGAGCTGTAAATTTGGGTTCCGGGCTTTTAGATCTGTAGATCTGTAGATCTGTTTCACTTAGATGTATCGTTACTCTGGCCGCTGCTCTCTTTCAATTCCTTGAAGACATTGACAAATCGATCGATCGATCAATCTATCGCTGCCACACGCATCGTCCGTAGAACAGATATGCATATGGGCCAAGAATCGAGCACGTTCGTCAACCTCAACACCGTCGGTCGATCCCACGCCGCCGCTCTTCCTCCCTGTACTCAAACATGACTTGCACAGCGACAAACAAGCATCCCCCAGCAAACAATGTGAAGATCCTTCCGCCCCATGTCGTTATTAGTTCGTGGACCAAATGCTTGATCCCATCTAGACCGAGGACGAAACCGACCAAGTTGGCCGTCATCATCATCAAGACGTTTAAGACACCGCCAAAGGCGGAGATATGGCGATACCACGGGTTATTTCCGTACTACAATCAGCGACTTAGCCCCTTCCATCCGTCCGTCCGTCCGTCCGCTGGTCGGGTAGCATAATGGCCCAGGCGGATTAGGGATTCTAGGCAAGAAAACGAATTATTTCACTCACTTTACTCGCTGGCGCCAATTGCCTTGCGAGGATTTCAGGCAGGATGAACAGACTAACGAGCCATCCCCATGCTAAAAGCTTGAAGCTCAGGTCGTGCCATAGCGCCACGAACGTGAATACCATTACTGTACTCAGAACAACGTTCCGAGCACCGCCGAGCGGTATGTAGATGTATCGAACAACCCAGAGGTTGTACGATCTATGCCATGATCGCCAGAACCCGAGCGTCGAGTAGTTGTTTGCGACGCAACGGACCATATTCTCCGGTGGGTCTATACCGTCGATCAGCGCCCAGAGCCGGAAAAACCTCCAGGGAATCAGCAGCTGCATGTCAGCGGGAGTGGGTCTAGGATGGAACGCAGGGGATCTTTCGTAGTGGGAAGGGAAACAACCCACTTTGAGCCAAACGACCACCAAGTTCCAGAACCCAATCATGCTCAATTCTGCGGGAGTATCCCCTTCCCAAGCCGAAGAATCCTTGATGGCGACAACGTACATCGTATGTAACATTGTCTCCATCGTGAGCAAGCACGCCGCGAACCGAAAGGCGTACACGAGCTGATCTCGACGGCTTATCTTGACGGGGTTGCGTAGCTGCCTTCAGCTGGCGTTGCAATCACTCAAGAATGTTAACCTTACCTGCCAAGTAAAGTCGTTATATGTGATGATGGGCCCGGCGATGTACAACGGCGGGTATAGGCAATACGCCACGAAACCGAGGAAAGAGTAGTCTTCAGCGGCAAGGGACGTATTGACTCGTTTCCGATACTCTGTAGGTGACTGCGATCGTCAGTGGTCTTCTCTTAACGGCTAGTCTGATCGCGCACCTCTGTGGAAGGCACCCTCCAGTGATAGTCGAGCGCGAAAGAGACTACACGCAGCATCGTTATATTAAAGTTGATGTGCCATCGCGGTAACAATCCTGCCCAACCATCCTGCGAGATAAGCCTGACGTATTGGCGCTGCAAGCTCTAGCGAGTGACTTACAAGGGCCTCAAGAAAGGGCACAACCGCACCAAACTGGTATCCTTCGTATTCGTGGTTGATGAAGAGCAACCCCATGTTGCCCACAATGACCAGAGCAGGCCACGCCCGTGCCACCGCGGGCGGTTTGGGGGCAAGCGCGAGGTAATAGTTCAAAGCGAGGATGAGGTAGATCTTCAAGGTAGATGTTCCATGCAAGATCAGAAGCATGATCGTCGCGAAGAAAGCTATGCTTGTTGCTTTCGCCCTAG
The DNA here is from genome assembly GCA_035773095.1 of Papiliotrema fonsecae. Classification (NCBI taxonomy): domain Eukaryota; kingdom Fungi; phylum Basidiomycota; class Tremellomycetes; order Tremellales; family Rhynchogastremaceae; genus Papiliotrema; species Papiliotrema fonsecae. Next base: position 933,975 of record JAHRBW010000007.1, read on the forward strand.
GAGAGATCGCCATTCGGAACGAGATAAACGAGTAGAAGAGATGCGCGGACGCTAGGGAGAGGAGCGCGGGGAGGTTGGAGCGGAACGTATGATATTGCGGGTCGCTGTTGTCCTATGATCAGATTCAATTCATCCCTTCGTTCCACCCTGCAGGGCCACTGATACGCCTGACAGCTTGGTGCTTGTAGCTTCTTGACTGGACTCTCCGTCTTGTGCAGCGAGAAACGGAAGGGGCTCTTACCACTTGACGCCCAAACATCCAACCGGGCGAGAGTCGATGGGCATAATGCTGGTAGTTCGGATGACCATCTACTATCAGCTCTACCCCGTGATATGCCACAGAGCCGCTCGAGCGAGGGAGCGGACGATTCCACATGAAGCCGCGGTCAACGCACCATAGCTTAGCTGAACGGGTATCCAAACCATTATTGGCACGACCAAAGCGAAGACCACATAGTACAGTTTGAACTCCAGCGTCTTCCATCGTGATAGCTGCGGTTCCACATCCGGTCGAGCAGTTGAGCCGGGTATGGATATCGTAAAGTCAGTAACGGATGGTTTCGCCTTTGAAGGGGTATTCGCGGTGTGAGAGGGTATCATTTTCTCGATTGGTTTGGTTGACTGTTCTCAGCTTTGACATCGGCACAGGCGAAAGTGGATATACCCTCTGGCGTAAGTCGGTCATTGCAGCTCGGCGTCACGCTCCATCTTTGTGCGATATGCGTGTTTGTTACGAGGTGGAAGCGGAGAGAGGGCAGTGTAGGTACGAGGAAACCTGACGCGAATATCCGGCTATATGACGCGATTGCCTCGCTCACTGCTTTTCTCATCCGCCCATCATCTCTACAAACACTCCTATCCTTACACAAGGCCCTCATACGCATACCTAGACGCCCGCGCCGCCTCCTACCCCACGATCATGCCCAAAGTTTACCTCCTTTCGCGGACTCTCGACCCCATCCTCGGCGTCTTCACCGGTCTGTTCGCCTACCATCTTTCCGAAACCAATCCCCGGTCAAACATCCCGCAAGGGCATACGTTGAGAGAACTTATTCCCTGGCAATGGAATGTATGGAGGGAGGGGCGTCGAGCGAAGGATACGCTCGTTGAGAGTGCAGGAACAGCTGCGGTCGGGGGAGTGGTGCCAGAGGTTGACTCTGAGTGGGAGAGGCTAAGGAAGGAGCTGGAGGGCGATAAAGCGAAATCTGGTTGATCGGTGTGTAACAGTTCTTGTTTCACGCATACGCTGATGGAAGTCATTCTCAGTTTGCTATAGCGACACTGGATTCAGATCACATCAAACCCCTGCCCCATCCTCGCATAGACAGCCATCCTTTGATATTGGGTATACACAGACTCGATCCACAAACGCCGTTGACGCATTGGACAGGGGATCGATAGGACACTACGGAACTTGACCATTCACGAGCAACACAGCAAACCTATAGATGCATACATGTTTATCCAGTCTTGATCAGCCTCTTCTGTCCATCCTTCGTAAACACTCTGACTCCGTTCTGGACCTTTGGTCCCAGCCTACTCATCAGTTTCAAGGCTTCGCACGATAACAAGCGCGGGAATGTGTCGACGTCGGCAATAATGATATAAAACCGTCGTATGCGATGGGAAGTTGAGGGGACACAACACGTACCGTCTGAACTTCTTTGGCGGTCGGACTTTGCGAACCCACAACCATGGTCGTTCCCCAATCGCGAACCCAGAAAGACATCTCATCTGAACGTCAGTCACACAAGGTAACGGAACGCCATTAGTGCAGGCATCTTTTCGGCATCACAGGCACCTCCAGCGAACGCAAACTTACGTAGTACCTGCCATCAGCGACCAAACACATGCAAATAGCAACAACAACTCACTTGCGGTCCTTGACTCCGACTCCGGCCTCTCGTAGAGGTTCCGTACCCGCTTTATATAGCTCCGTCAATTGCTCCCAAGATCCCGCTTGTTCTCCTAATCGTTTTGGCGCATCGCGGCCCATCAGGTCAAGCAGAGCAGCTGGGGTTCGTGCGAATTCTGCCGTCAGCTCGATCATTTTGAATAAGATGCTTCCGGGCAGGTGAACATTTAGATGGGGGTCCGGAAAGACAACAAACGGGAGACCGACACGTACTGTTCGGACCAAGATCGCGTTTCCCTACAGTTGCTGATCGTGCGACGGTCGTTGATAGCTGTCGGACGGATGCGACCGGGGCCGTTAGGCGAGACGTTGAAGCTCTTAACGTCGTCCACATCTTGGTATCTGATTGCTTCCTCTGAGATCTTCGTTTCTACTCGAATCACGGGCGTTGTATGGACAAACAGGAAGGAAGAGGTAAGAGTCGAGAGTGTAGAGTGGAAAACGCAAGGACAATTTCGACGATTGCTTACGTAAGATTTCTCCTTTGACTTTAGCCGGTAAGTGATCACGCACTCGTCTCTGTAAGCAACTTCGACCCCACCCTCTGCACATGGCCCAGAGATAGCGTGAGGGTGAGCACCACGATGTCGCGATTGAATCCTGTCAAGGGATCAGCTATGCGAAAACCGTTGAGTGCTTTGCCTCGGAAAGGGAACGCCCCGAAACTTGGCTCAAGCTCGGCAAGCAAGGATAACGAGTATCTGTACACTGCAGGGATCAGAGATGGTAGTAACAGAATAGCAGAGTACAGGGTGAGTGTCATACCCCCACATTCTCAATTTCTTTTGGGCTTCGGTGTTGAACGCTGACCGCTCAGACAGACAGCGATGTGTGCCCTATTTGCCATACCGACCGACAATTCAATAAACAGCTCCGTCTCCTCGTCTCGCCATGTTATCACAAGATGTGCGAGTCATGCATCGAACGGCTGTTCGCTCTTGGTCCTGAACCTTGTCCGCAGTGTGGTCGGACACTGCGAAAGATCAATTTCCAGCATCAGACGTTTGAAGATTTGAAGGTGGAGAAAGAGGTCTCGGTCCGGCGGCGTGTTGCAGAACAGTGCGTTTGGAACATGCTCCCAAGTCTGAGGGTTATGGAGTTGACGAAAGCTATAACAAGCGCCGAGAGGACTTCGCCTCGGATCGGGAATACGACGATTTTCTCGAAGAAGTCGAGGATATCACTTTCAACTTGTTGAATGATATCGATGTGGAGAAGACGGAAGCGCGAATGAGGCAGTATACGAATAAAAACAGCGCGGCGATCGCTGCGAACAAGAAAAAGGCGGCCAAGGAGCTGGAGATGGATGCGAAGCGGGACGAAAAGGAAAAAACCGAGAGGGAGGAGAGAAGGAGGATGATTGAGGAGTATGATGAGAGAGAAGCGAGGGAGGCCGCCCGGGTCCAGGCGGAGGTCGTGCAGGCTTTGGTACGTCTTCTGCTCTGTCCTGTGTGTTCTCTACCTTCCGTCTACATTTTGACACGCCACATCTCGCTGTTTACTGCTCCTGAGATCCCCTATACTTCCCAAAAACCCCGTCTTCCCCACCGCAGATCCCCTTCTCTCCTGGCTTGGCATTTACCGCACTCAACGGTGGTCTCCTGCTTACCGCGATCTCCACTGATTCACAGGCAATGGGAGCGATGCAAAAAGTAAACGATATCCAACGTCGCGCCGCAGAAGAAAAGGCCCAACGGGCCCAACTTCTCGAATTCTCCCTTCCCGCTTCACGGTCCAATCTGACCGAGAGCGAAACCGATCCCACAACCGAAAATCACTTGCCAACCTCCCCATCATACGCCGGCCCTTACGTCCCCTTCGCCGTATCCGACCCTGACCAATGCGTTTGGAATGGATGGTACACCTTCAAAGACGAGAAGAAGAAGGAGAAGTATGTCGACCCACGGTCAGGAGTGCGCGATGCAGAGCGGAACAAGGATGGAAAGTTCCTTGGTGGAGGATATGATATTTACCAGTTCTGGGAGATGGAAGTGCGGGCTGCTGTGGAGAGTTTGGGGATTGAGCCACTTGCATAAGTTGTAGCTTTATATGTATCTATGTATCGACGGCATTGGGTCTGAAGCAACGCGGTTGTGCCTCTTCAATCGCATGACCGGAAGATCCTCGAGGACAACCCTCTTTTTCGAGATATATCAACACCAATACAGAACCTTAGTCGTGTAATACATCCCCCACCAAGATATCAGTGGAGCATGGTCATACATTGTGAAGCGCGCAAATGCAATGTTCTTGAGTATAGGAATACAACTAGCTCGGAAATACCCCGCGAACGAGCTTCTGATACACGACGCGGCTCATCGCCATTTCGTTTGGTCCAACGTGGTCTCTATAGATCTGGGCGTATCAGCGAGAACGCCCATCGCACGCTAAACACGAAGGACTAACAGTAATCTGGCTTCTTCGCATTGACGCCGTGCTCGCCCAATGCCAAGCTCAAATCGTCCATGGTCAGCACGACCTTGTTCCGATCTTGCCCTGCCGCAGGTCTCCCTCTTCCTGCCGCTGTCCCGTTTGCACGAAGTTTCGCAAAGTGGTAAGCGTCTCGCGATAGGTCTGAAACGAATTTCTGAGCAGAAAGCGAAAGGAGGCGTTTTCTGCTCGTCAGCTTCAATCACCCACAACAATCTAGCTTACAATCTAGGATCTGAACAGTCGAATCCTGCTCTTTGAAGGTAATAGTCGGTCACTTCATCCGGGATCTACTTGTCAGATCAGCCTCCAGGGGGAAAGGGGGTGGACATACCAAAGGCTTGTATCCGTCCAACATGACGAGGAACTCTGCCAGGCTCCTATCTTTTCGGGCCATCTCTTCTTCACGTCTAGCTGCGAACAGGGCGGATAAGTCAGGTTCGATATCTCCCTCCTTCTCCGCGGATGGTTTGGGCGGTGTGTCCCCGTTCATCTTCACGTCCCCGTTACTCTGGCCATTCTGAGGCGTGGAAGGGCCGGCAACGCCATTTGTCGTGTCCTGCTGGTTTGCGATGGCTGGGGAAGATCCGGCGAGGGTAGAGGATGGATCTGACATTATGATGAGAGGGGTAATAGACAGAGCGACCGGCCTTGGGTGTAGTGGAATATGGTGATCAAGGGGAGAGAGAGGGAGGAGGGGGAGGAGGGTTGAAAGCGGTGAATGCCAATTGTCACCGTGAGAAAGTGAGTTATGTAGGCTGTTCGTCATTGCTTCGCCTTTGATCAAGAGCCACTAACCTTGCGACTATCTGTCTTTCCTCAACACACCTCCCCTTCCCCTTCCTTCCCTTCACCCGTCGAATGAACACTCTCAAGTATACCTCATCCACCACATAATGTCATCCTCCAGCCCGCCCATGGCTGGCGACGATTCTACAAAAAATGGCACAGACCATCAGACCCCGCCTCCACCTCTGAACCCAGACCTTCGATCACCCTCACCCAAACGGCCTTCTGCTTCTAACAACTTGTTGGGTCTCGGCGTGGCGTCCAATACCACTCAATCGGTCATCAGCACCCATCCACACTTGGCTTACTACGTGTTCAACCTCTTGTCGACTTATATCGCCTCGCCTCCACGTGCTGCGCCGGTACATCCCCTCAGCGTCAGCTCATCCGGCGAATCCGACGGGAGTGATGAGGATGAAGCCGGCGATACGAACGGTAAACAGGTGTCTCCAGAGCATCAAACTCCGAAGAAAGGTCGGTTTAGTGGCACTGCAGGACCTCCGCCGATAGATAAGGAGGCATTAGTCAGGCAGATTGTAGATTTGCTGGATAACGAGGAAGAAGAGCAGGTCAAGGACGTCTTGAAGCCGTACATGGGTGGCCTTGCCAAAGTGGGTTCAACACTTCAACGCGCTATCATCATCTGCCGAGCATCGCTGACAAATAGGACGAAATTCTGATGGATCAAGTGTGTCTCGACTGCATGCATAGGAGAAAAGGTGAGTGTCCTTCCTGACTAAGGGGTATTTTCCTTGAGCGAACATGGCAGTCTCCCATTATCTCCCACTTCCGAGCTAATCGCACCAGACGATATGGAAGGCGTCCCCTACACCCCGCACTTCACACCATCACGCGCAAGAGCTTCGCCATCGCTCAATGCGCCGCACCGGCCCTTCACCCCTACTCGCCTACCTTCTTTCCGCGCTCGAACCCCCGTGGGTCGGCCCCAGTCACCATCGCTCAATGGCGCTCAAACGCCCACTGCTCCCCATCCTTCCAGCAACCTAGCACGGAGCGACTCGGGCTTGTCCCCGACGATCCATTCAGTCGGCCTCCCTTCGTCTTCTGGTTACTCGTCCTCTGGCTCGCCAGTAGCTTCCCCTAGAATGCTCAATGCGAAAGCGACGACCTTCAACCCTGGCGCAACCTCTTTCAACCCGGCACCACGTGTCGTATCCGCTCCGCAAGCGAGCACGACATCATCGTTTTCCCCAGCGGACCCTTGGAAAGATGCGCCTGCAGATATTCCTCGATCCGCTTCGCCATTCGGGGCTATCGGCCCGACCTCCATGACGAGGACATCATCGAATCTCGCCATCGCTCAGCCTCTCTTCAGCGGTCAGAACAGTCCCTTCCATTCGCCCCTCGGCACGCCCAATCGCGGAACGGTAAAGATGCCCGACGTCTTTGCTTCTCCGTCCGCCTTCGCTCGTACCAACAGCCGAGGCATCATTCCGGATGATGATGACGACGATTTCAATCCGTTCGGAAGTGGTCTGCCCAAACCGCATCACCAGAACAATTCTGCGTTGAATCTTCATGCTGGCTCCTTTGAGCCGACTTCATCCTCCGACTCGACCTATTCCTTCGATTCACAGGAAGCACCAGTAGAAGACGACGCTGGAGCAGGCATGACCCCGTTGGATGTCCTCGCGTCGGTTTTCTCAACAGTGTCGCGCACTGATCTTGAAGATGCTCTGCATCGGGCCAATTACGACTTTGAAAGCGCAATGGCGATGCTCGTATCGACGCATACTCATCCCAGGTCTGGCTCATCTACCCCTCAGAGAGTCTCTTCTCCTCGCCCGTTGCTAGGAGTTGGCAATCGCGGAGTCGTTCCTTTAGGCCACCAGGGACCCAGAGATGGATACTTCCAGCAGGGAGGTAGAACCTACAGCGGGGGTATGAGCCCTGGACTCAGTGGCACTCGATCACCTGGACCAGCCTCGCGAATGTGTCGATACTTCTTGGCTGGCGAGTGCCGACGATCCGACTGTCGATTCTCACACGATCTCGATAGAGCATTGTGCCGTTTCTGGCTTCGAGGACATTGTGCCAAAGGACCCAACTGCGAATTCCTCCACCAGCTTCCGAGTGGATTCGATCCGAATGCGCTTTCTAACGCAATGTCGCATGTAGAGCTAGGCAACGATGGCTCGGCCAGTCAAACCCCTACAGGAGGTATGTATGGTCAAGTAGACGAGTTCCCCGACCTCCTAGCAAATCGATTGGGTCGGGGTGTGAGTCGATTCGACCCCGCCAGGAATCGTTTCGCAAACGCCGTCAGAAGAGTTGCACCCGCGCCTCAGATGCCGTCGTTGCAGGTCACAGGCGCGCGACAAAGTACGCTTCTTCACGCGCCATACTCACCGAGTGCCGTGGAGCCACCTCGTACCACTCCGCTCGCCGTCCCTCGACCATCCGCACGTATCAAGCTGCGTCCCCCCACGCTCTTGCCGACGGTCAAAACGGGCACTGCAACCAACGAGCAGTATATGACCGCCCGAGCCAATTCTATCCGCCTGGGACACGCCCGCAATGCCTGTCTTGCTCGTGCAGCCGACGCGTTCCGCAGAGGAGACGGCGCTGCCGCCAAACGATTCTCGCGCGAGGGCAAATCGCTCAACGAGAAAATGCTCAATGAAGCAGGTGAAGCGGCTCAGCTCCTCGTTAAAGAACGAAGGGCAGATGTACAAAAGGCAGTCCGCGAACGCGATCCCAACTGGTCCGACGATCCGAGCGATCGTGCTGAACGCGGCAAAGAGTCTGCCGGTGGTTTCGGAGTGATTATGGGTGTTGCTTCGCGGCGCAATATCGTCGGAGGGGATATGTTGAGTGCGGCAGAGAGGACAGAGTGTTTGATCGATTTGCACACGTTGCATGGGACGGAGGGGTCGGATATTTTGGGAACATTCCTGGCCGAGTTGGAGCGAGAACACTTTAGAGGTCTCGGTGAGTCTACGGCGATGTTTGGTCACCCAAAGCAACGTGAGGGGAAGGGCTAAGCTGACTATAGCTTACGTGCTCGTGGGTGAAGAGAAACATGTTGGATCGCAGGACCCAGGTCGAGGCGCTTCGAAAATCCGACTCGCGGCGTCGATCAAGCAAAGTCTGGCTGAATGGGGATACCCGTGGAACGAAACTGCCGGCGTCATCTGTGTCGACCCTTGTCGCCTCTGAGCTGTGGGAGGCTGCGCCGCCAAGTCTCCAGGTGCTGGTGTCTGCGACGATATCAGTAAACGGACGATTATACAAATACCCATACCGCCAATACCCTACGCGAGTACCCGGTACCCGTGGTTTCGGTCTTTTCCTCGCCATCACCGTATACCCATCACCATCTCACCACCACCATATACCGTTACCATCATCACTGCCGCCGCCGCCGCCGCCGCCTTCATCACCATCCCCACGCCTGCGTCCATGTAGCTTTGTCTAGCAGTAGAATATCACATACAAGAAAGAAACAAAGAGAGAGAACCAAAACGTCAGAAGTGAGCGATTACAATCGTGGCAGAAGGAAGAGGAGAAAGGGGAAGGAGGGGGAATGATGTCAAAGGGGAGGAAGGGATTTAAGAAGTGATCAATGCAGTGCTTTCGCCATACCATCATTGAACCCTTTCGCAGACGTTCCAAAAGGTGCGAGTACACAAGCGGTCATACTCGTTGGCGTAGACCGGCTCATGGGATGCTCATGATCGGTCTTAGTAAGGCAAGTCCAGAGACAGAAAGCGTGCCCGAACTCAAGCTTGAAACATCGATCCATATATCGCTCGCTTACAAATTCATTCTTACACTGCCCCGGCGCTTCCTCGAACACAATCTCTCATCTCTCGACCTCTTGATCTGTCCTCCTGCTGCGTCTCCTAAATCGCCAAAACGCGCTCCTCGAAAGATGGCCTGGACCTGATACATTGGAATAAAATGGGAGTGGTGGATGGGATGGGTGTCGGGGGTATCGCGGTCTGATTTAGGCAGATTCGAGGAGTTCGAGGGAAGAGCCGAAAGTGTTCTCCGAGGCGTATAAGACGTAGAGGAATCCTAAATGTCAGCTCGTGCTCCACTCTACGCTGGCATTGCACGCAGTGTGCGGCACGAGTACGGATGGCAGGTAGACTAACCGTCTTCGTCCCTTGTTGTCAGCTATGCTACTATCGAGAGGGTTTGAGGTTGAGAGTAGAGGAGCAGAGAAACTCACTTGTGTTCCTCGTAGATTGAGCTCATGAGCGCCGCAGTCGGCGGCAAGATGTCGTCTACGAAAATGAAGATTGCCTTCTCCGGAGCGAGCTTGATTCGTTTCCTGCAAGTCAGCTCTGGCCAGGTACGACCCGTGCCATCATGGCACGGATGAGTGTTTGTCTATCGTGGCCATTGTCAGCGGACAAAGGGGGAAGACGAACACGAGGCTGAGCGGTTTTGTGTCGAACAGAGACTGGGTGGGAAGGTCGAAGGTAGCAACGAGACTAACCTGATAACGTAGACGAATTGGCCGACTGTCAAGTCCTACCGCATTAGCCTTGTTCAAGCTGGTGCTGAGTAGAACATACCGCAGGAACGAGATACTTCTTCTTATCGATAGTGGGGATATCACTCTTCTCCGCCTTCTCACAGATCACCTGATGTATCAGTACCACTCCCCTCTGTACTCTTCCTCCACAGTCACACAATCGAAGGGAAGAGACTCACAGGGATCCTGTCCGGGTACTTCTGACGGATTCGCTCTGCCTCAGCCTTTCGCTTGTCTGCGCTTCGTCAGCGATCCGACGAGTACCTTTGGTTTGGCAACGCCATGACCACAACGGGGGATAGCACATAGCACTGAATAAGAGTAATGTGAGGCGTACCGAATGGGTGCTCATCCTTGAACTTTGATCGGACCATCGTGATGAGACTGGAGTCAGCGGGTGCGAGTGCGCGCGAAGGGGCAATGGGGGTAGAATGTGGTTGGACGTGGTGTTGCCGCTGGATTAGGGTATCAAAGGGAGTATGCTCAATACCATGCATACACCACACAACGTTGACTGTGAGGACGAGGGTACTTACGTAGTGAGCTCTGTAGAGCAAGAAACGACGCGAGTGACAGTAAAGGTGAAAGGTGTGGTATGGGGGGTCGTATTTGACAGAGAGATAGGGTGGTGGCAACAACGGAAGGCAATACGCCTACAGCCCGGCCCCGCGTCAGTTGGCCCGTAACGTGATCATCAACCCGGCTAACACCGCCCACCGCTTCACTTATCAACACACCAATGCTCCTGTTGCCACTTCCGGAATATACACCAGGCTCAAGTGGCGTGGCGGAGGCTGCGTTCGCGATAACGAGCTGTGAGTGGGGTGTTGAGGAAGGTGGTCGATACTGTTGGTGAGTACTGCCATAGGCGTATCGGCAACGACAGACCCACAAGATATGGCAGGAAGGGCATTCTGGTAGGACTGGATGAAGCGATCTGAATCCGTCACCCTTTCTGAGACACGGCACCAGGATTCATGCGAGCTCCCAGTGGTCGGACGAGCGATCAGACGAGCACGTCTATTCGGCGTTGAACGATATGCTATCATTGGGTCTCCGATGGTTGTCACCCTGCCACTTTCAACGTCTTTGTTTGAGCCAAGAGTAGGCAGGACGGATTGATCCGACTGAGCTTTAGTGCCAGGACTCTCCAGAAACGGTCAGCTCAGTGCGGATTATAGCAGTATCGTGATCAGACCAGATGCTCCACACAGAGGACACACGTAGACTTCTCCAAGGGCAGTTGTTCACTTCATTATCGGCTACACGCCCCTGCATCACGCACAGCTGCTGAAGGCCATACAGGAGACTTACATCAGCATCACTCGGTACTATGCTGCTGAGGCATGTCTCAACACCGTGGAGGACAGCCTTAGGAAGCAGTCGGCTTTTCAATCAGGTGTCATGCAGAGTTCAGTCCCGCGCCAGAATGAGGGGTGTCGGTGATGCAGTTTTGTTCGCTGTTGCTCGTTGTACTTGTCTGCATCGAGAATAGTGGCTTTCCGTATCATCGCTGAAGGGACTCTGCTGGGAAACACATGCATGGGCTATTCTGTGCCATCACATCACCCCATATGCCGACTCGCGTTCGTATCAAGATCCGCAGGAGCAAGCGAGATACGTCTAGTCTATTTTACCCGGTGGCAAAACGACGGGGTGTTGTCTTGGCAGATCCGATTTACTGCAAAGGGCAGATCTGGATAACATATTGCTCCGGTCGAGACACATGCTCGACCGTTCACTCTCTCTCATCCGACTTTTCGATTAGAACCCCGACTCTTCCTATCATCACAGCTCGACAGCCTCATGATGACGCTTGCCTGCTATACGATTTGAAAACCATTATACACGACTATCGCGCAAAGACGGTCGACCCATCGCTCGATCCCCGACACCACTGAGGTTGATTGGAAACACGCCTTGAAACTTAATTTCACGGTTCATCAAAGGCAAATCCATCAGACACGCTTCTTTACGGGCGCACGTTCATTGAGAAATATTGAAGACAAACGCTCCACATTCGACCTCGCGTGCCGCGCCTTCTGACAGCGGAAAGGGGAGACAAGGGGAATCAGTTTCATAGCAAGCGGCATCACAGACGATCAGGTGATCCCAGGTAGAGAAACCCAGCTTGGCGTTTCGTATCTGATTTCGGACGAGCTGGAGCTGGTCTCTTATAAGGGGAGTAAAGGATACACGAGTTGACAAACAAACGTCAATTGTTTGCGTTACAAAGGTATGTAAAGACAACGGGAGAATGGCCGTGAGAAGAGAAGCACCGTGCCGCCCACTCGACCTCTTATCGTCATACCCTTGACCGTGCTGATCGGCTTAGGGCAAGGTATCGCTAGTAGCCCACCCTCCTTTGTTACCACACCGGATATACACCGCTCCGAGTATACAACTCTGACCTATATCTACCGTGTCAAACCTCGTTCCGCTTTCGTTCAACTTCCAACGCCTAGCGACCAACATGACCAACGCGTTTGATCTCTGGTTCAGAACCGTCGGCGAGCAGGCGGAAGACGTGATGAAGCGGAGTATCTCGGTATGCTGCTGAGCTTTCACGCTGGACAAACCGCTGACCTCTAGTCGACAGTCATCACTGGCTACAACCCGACATGGTTCGACGCGTCGCATGTGAGTTCCACGACCCTCAAGTCTCATGCAGACGCTGACAATCAAGCCCGTCAACCTTTTCATCATCCAATTATCCGTCATCATCATCTTCACCCAAGGTCTGGGATGGATTCTCGGTCTGATCAAACAACCAAAAGTCATTGCCGAGGTCATTGGAGGTATCGTCCTCGGACCAACGGTTATGGGCCGTATCCCAGACTTTACTTACCGCATCTTCCCCCAACAATCCATCTCCTACCTTAACCTCATCGCCAACATCGGCTTGATCCTCTTCCTCTTCTTGATCGGCCTCGAAATCGACACGGCGGTCATGAAGAAGAATGGCCGCAACTCTGCCATCATATCTCTCGCCGGTATGGTTTTGCCGTTCGGCTTTGGCGCGGCCATCTCTGTGCCCATCTACAACGAATATGTCGATAAGACGACCACTTCGTTTGGCCATTTCGTGCTCTTCGTCGGCGTCGCTATGAGCATCACCGCGTTTCCGGTCTTGTGTCGTATCCTCACCAGCACCAAATTGCTCGAAGACAAGGTTGGCATAATCGTCCTCGCAGCGGGAGTCGGAAACGATGTCGTCGGATGGGTCTTGCTTGCATTGACACTGGCGCTTGTCAATGCCGATGCGGGTGTCACGGCTGTGTACGTCTTGCTCTGTGCCGTAGGATGGGCAATCATTCTGCTCTTCCCCGTTCGGTGGGCCTTTGTATGGCTCGCTCGCAGATCTGGGTCTCTCGATCACGGCCCCACTCCCGGTATGATGACGGTCACACTGCTGATCGTGTTCGCTTCGGCGTTTGTCACCGGTATCATTGGTAAGTTAGCATTGACCACATTGTTGTCATGGCTGATGCGCAGGCGTCCACCCGATCTTCGGCGCTTTCCTTGCAGGCCTGATCGTACCTCACGAAGGTGGCTTCGCGATTGCCTTTGTCGAGAAGATTGAGGATCTTATTTCAATGTTGTTCATTCCCATCTACTTCGTCCTGTCCGGTCTGTCCACCAACCTGGGTCTTCTTGACGAAGGTCAGGATTGGGGATACGTCATTGCGCTTTGTATCATCGGATGGGCTGGGAAGTTTGTTGGATGCGGAGGTATGGCGAAACTGCTAGGATACGGCTGGCGTGAAAGTGGAGCTATCGGCATGCTCATGTCGTGCAAAGGGTGAGTGCGGGAAATTTGTTCACCCACAAGTCGCTCACAAAAGTCTTGTTGAACTCATTGTGCTCAACGTCGGTCTCAGTGCAGGCATCATCAACGAGCGCCTGTTCTCCATGTTTGTTGTCGTCACTTTGGTTCTCACTTTCATTACTACCCCATTCACAATTTGGATCTACCCAGCTCGAGTTCGTGCTGGCTACGCCGGTCCCAAGGCCAAAGTCAAACACCACGAGAGTGGCGCTACTACCCCTCGATCCGACATGGGTGCTGGGGGTCGTGAACGAACCAGCCGACTTCTTGTCGTCTTGCAGAAGATCGAACATCTCTCAGCGGTCATGTTCCTCACGCAGATGATGGAGCCGCCTGTTTCGAGAACCATCTCGAACCCGTCGTCTACCGGCAAGAGCTCGTCGAGCATAGAGGATGCTGGAGACTTGTCGATCAAGTCCGTACCGAGCCATGTCGCCGCGCCTATTACCGAACTGTCGCTCGACCATTCCAGATCGGGATCACCGGTACACATCGATGCGCTTAAGCTGATCGAGCTGACGGACCGAACTTACTCTGTCATGCAGTCCGCCGAAAAGGATCAGTTGCTTCTCACTGATGACATGCTTCAGCTCTACCGCCAATTTGGAAGATTACGCGGACTCGAAATCACACCACATATATCAATTGTGGAGACCGACTCGTTCCCGTCTGCTGTGGCCGACCATGCCGGCGGTTTGAACGCTCAACTCGTCATTGTGCCATGGACCATTCCTGTCGTGGGATCCTCCACCGCCCTGATCGATCCGTCAAGTTCCGCCGCCGAGAAGGAGGGATTTGCAACCAGCAGTTCGTCTGCTCTCTCGCCGTTCGACAATATCTTCGGATCCGATTCAACAGGTCTGCCAATGTATTCTCACTTCATCCGACGGGTGTTCAGCCAGTCTCCGGCCGATCTCGCTTTGTTTGTTGATCGAGGGTTTGGTTCGTCAGCTTCTGTAACTCCGGGTGCCGGACAGCACATCTTCCTGCCTTTCCTTGGTGGACCGGATGACCGACTTGCGCTACGTCTGGTCGTTCAGCTGTGCCAGCACGCGAATGTCACGGCGACTGTTGTTCGGATCACAAAGATGGACGAGGACAATTCGAGTGAAGCCGAGTCTAGTCACAAACCGGAGTATTCTGAGAATATGCGTGCGCATCAGGCTGCGTTGTCTTCGAACCAACTCACAGTCGGACCTGGCAACTCTGGATACCCCGGAACAGCTCACAGACTCGCTTCGGAGACAGCAGACGATCTCGCTTGGGAGTACTATACCACCTCATCCACCTCACCTTCCCGTCACCCCGGGATCGAAGCTGCTCTTTCCCGCATCATGTTCTTCACCCAAAAGTCCAACACGCCCCTTGCGCACGCGTACGCTACCGCCGAATCCGCTTCGTCAGGCCGTGGCAAGCAATGGCGTTCGCTTCTGATCGTCACGGGGCGTGGAAGAAGGGGAGCAGCGTTCAGTCATTCAGAGGAAATCACAAAGTGGTTATCCGAACGATCGCTCAATCCGTCCATAGGTGCGGAACTGAGGAAGACGGTAGGTGATATTGCCACCGGTTTGATCCTAGGCGGTGGGCAACCTTCATCGGCTAGTTTCTTGGTTCTCGAGGCGAAGACTTAAAGGAGGAAAATAGAGAGATTCTGTTTAGTACGTTTGTATTGTTGAATATTTCAGTTGTGTTACGATTTATAGGCTCGGACATGACGATTACTGGATATGATGTATGTTGATGATGACTTGCGCATGAGTCTGGGGTGGGGTCTTGCTCTTTGGCTTGCGATGGCTGCTGAACGAGTCGATTATCAAGCACGAGATTGATCTGAGAGACGGCCTGGTGTTGACCCTGGCAGGCGTATGAAACGTCTTGGTTACGCACAGGTGGTTTTCTGCAGCGGCAGAGGGGGAACCAATGAGCAGGTAGCTGAAAGTATGGACACGAGATAGACGTCTGTGTCTGTCAGGAGCTCTGCTTTGGTGGGTCCCGAAACGTGCGACCGGACCCTAACCTTCGTCAAAGCACCGGCGCGAGGCTCCTGTGTCCTCAACTTCTTGAGGAGATGTGGCAATAGTGTGAATTGCACGTTGTGTGACGCTGCGAGCGATGCAGTGTATATACATTGTGTTGGTCTATGACCATCTATTGAGGTATTTGCGCATTCAAAGAACTGATCAGCTCCCCTGCGATCCGCTTCCCTTCCTGATTGTCAGCGCGCGTGCTTCGCCTGTCACTCTTGAAAACGGCAAAGAAGCCAAATACGAGATCCGTACTCACCTCAAGCAACCCCCTCACTCTTGTCGCGTCGAGCCCTTCGGTCCCTTCCGTCCTTATCCCGCATACCCGCCCACTAGCATTGAAGAACAAATGCACTCTGTCCAGACATGTCGATTCTTCCTGCGGTGTGGCATCGAGGAAGAAAGCAGTGGATCCAGGGACGAGGTTGAGTGTAACTAGAACCGGGAGATCTTCGCGGTTATCAAGGTATTCCACACCTTCGCCTTCTGTATCGAGATCCCAATCATCGCCTCCCTTGACGTTCCTCGTCGTTCGCCCCTTGGCGTTCTTTCCTGCGCGCACGGCCGCCTTGATTCCGGACAGATCGCCTCCTTCTGCAAGTTCGGTAGACGCGCCTTCCCAGCCTATCTTCTTTGTGCGGGGGATGCGGAGGTCGGAGAATGCTGCGCGGGCAGCGAGGAGGAGGGCGGAGAGGGTCGAGCCGGATGAGGCGGAGAGGACTGTGAGGTGGAGTTGCGGGATGAAGTATCTGTTGTTCAGCTACGATGCTCTTGTTTTGCTCAATTGTGACAGGAGAATACTCACTTTGTTGGAGGGAGAATAGGAAGGGATGGGATGGACGGGACAAAGTGATCGGCAATGATCGAAGCGTAGACCGTTGAGAGGTGTTGTAGTGCCTTGCTGTCCATAGCGGGGTAAGCCTGCGGAGTGCTATCGTCAGCGACAAACTCGACAAATCGTGTCTTCTTCGAGTCACTGCACAACAGACACTCTCGTCTGCCGATCTTTATACCTAGAAGAGCCCAACTCACACATCAACTTCCACACTCGTCCTCCACCCCTCCCGCCCTTTCCCCTTGACTTTCGGATGCACATCCCCGACTTCGAGCCTGATCCCAGCTATCACTTCCGTTCCCCCGCCCAAAACAACTCTGGCGCTACCACTCGCCTGAGGGGCATCGCCGTATGAGACCTGAATAGCCCGAGGGGTGAGGAGTGACTGACCGTCCAGTCTCGTCGGATTAGAGGGATGCGACAAGCCCGTGATAATGTAGGATCTTTCCGAGGGGGAGAGGGTCGTCGCTGGTACAGCCGCCATGATGATTGATGGCCAGGGTATCTATGTGCACAAGGTGTAGAGTATGATGAGGATGAGAGTAAAAGTCGATTCAAAGGTGAGAGGGTAGGTGGAGGAATCGGTGATTCACCGTGGGAAAACTGGTTTTATTGACAACACGTAACCTACGCGTTTCCCGACTTATTCATTATAACCGTGATCAAGACTGCTACACTTTCAGAGACGAGGCAGACGATGCCGCGGACATACACAGGGACACAGGGGAGGGTGGATCAACGGCGAAATAGGCTGGATCCGGAGGATGAAGAGTCAGATGAGGAGTTTGATGCGGCTCAAACGCAGGCGCAGACACAGGGAAGAGCCGGGTTGAGCGATAATGTGCGTGTGCGCAGTGTGGCGTCGGGTCGCCTGCAGGTCCTCCTGTGCTGATTCCAGGACTTGAAGAGCAAAGCGGCGCAGATGGTCCGTCTGGCGTTGTTCTACGAGTATGGGAGAAAGACGATCAAGCGGGCGGATCTCAGAGCGAAATGTGAGCTTTTACCTTCGTTTCCGCAACATACTTGGCTTGGAGAGGTCGATCTCACACGCAGGCTGCCCGGATAACGCCCGTGGTTTCAACGCGATATTCGAGCAGGCTCAACGGCAGCTACGTTCGGTCTTCGGGATGGAGATGGCCGAGCTTCGTGGGAAACATAAGGGGGCGGAAGAGGGCGCGCAAGTCGGAAAACAGCGTGCGTCGAATGCGAACGGAGACGAGGGGAATGCCACGCAAGCGTCAAAGAAGAGTGAGTCGGGCTCGGCAAGTCTTGCTCCCGCGCTGCACACTGATCATGCTCGGGAACCACCTTGCTGGGTGCTGACTCTAGGCGCGAGTACGGGCACATATATTCTTCGGTCCGTCATGCCGCCCGCGCTCATCGCATCCATGTCGCATCCACAGCCTTTGCCTCACCTCGAACTAGCTGAAGACGAGATGAAGCAGGATGAAGATGACCCGGATTCCGGCGCGCTGATCCGCTGGGAGAAGGGTGATGGGGGTGCCAGCGGCCATGTGGCGTTGATGGGGATCCGAACGGTCATACTGTGTCTGGTGTTGTGTCTCGGGAGGATGGTTCAGGATGGTATGTTGCGTTGCTACCACGTCGATCCACATATCACTTTATCTCGCCTCACCGCTTCCCCTCCGCGAAGAGTCGGCGCTAATCGCAGACCAACTACATTCTTACCTCCGCCGGCTGAATCTCGAACGTAACACTGTCCTACCCTACGCTACGCCCGATACTAAAGAAGACCTGTTGACATTGGATAAATACCTCGATCTTCTCGCTAAACAGAACTACCTCGAAAAGACCCGTATACCAGCGCCAGACGGAGCCGAGGAGAACGCGACGATAGAATGGCGGTGGGGTGTGCGAGAAGCGGAATTCTCTGAAGTCGCCGCAGCGCAGTTTATCGTCGATGTGTGAGTTGTTTATCCCTCACCGCCGGACGTTCGCTAGCGCGATTGGTCCCATTGTGATCCGTCCTGACGACAGGTTTATGCGTGACGAGTCGGATGATCTCGAGTCGGACGAAGAGGAAGTCGAGGATGCGGATGGAAGACGACGTAAACGGTCACGAAGGGAGAAAGTGGCGGAAAGGGATGCAAAGAAGGCCAAGCTGAAGAGCGATATAGCGAAAGCGGCGGGCAGCGAGTTGACGGGGTAGATTGAACGTGTATGATAAGACTAGTATAACGAGATGTATCATGATCACGATTACGATGAAGTCGCCTGCTGCGTCGACACGGGCTTGTTTCGGATGATTTCGCTTCTACGTCTATTCGTTTGTTTTCCCTCTGATCGAGACGGCACCAATTCGAACTTGTGCTGTGAGACGCCCACACGCACAAAGTCCGGCAAGTCCGGCGATATACAGATATCGTGATGCATGATTCAATTGATGGTCTAGATACAGACATGCTACAAAACGCATCTCTACGTTCCAACTATAATACGAACATTGGTCACAGCCAGTCTCCCTCCTCTCTCACTTCCGATGCTACACTACCAACTCTTTCCGCCGTCGCCAGCGGTCTAGCATTCTAAAGTTCTAGAGTTCCCATGACAGGCAAGTTCACGGCGACCACAGCCACCGCAACAATTACAACAATCCAGCAATGACCGAGCCAACCGAAGCAACGACGACTGCGGCTGAAAGCACAACACCACGTCCTGCTCCGCTAGCCTCGGTGCCCGATCCAGAGCCGGATCCACTCGATCCGCCCGAGCCGGTGGTCCCCCCTCCGGTGGTCGCGCCAGTAGCCACAGACCCGTTCGACACGGTCTGAGCAGTATCGGCGAGCTGGGCGAATCCAATGGCGAAGGGCTCGTACCTGAATACCGAGTAGACGTTCTTCAAGAACGACGCTCCAACGATCCAGCTGATGGGTTGACCTCGAGCCCTGGTTGTCAGTGGGGCTCTTCTCTCATATAGACCACAAGCAGTGGTGATGACGAGAAGCACTCACAGATCCATCTCGAAGAACGCGCCGGTGCACATCGAGGTATCGCGGGTGAACGATCCGAGGTTGAAGTCGGCGTTGTTGATGGCATAAGACAAGCCGCCGTATTGCAGGCTAACGTCAACGTTGGTCGAACAAGGGTATTCCCAGTATCCTTCGTAGCCTGTGCTAGCGGACATTGCCCTTGCGCCGGGAACCTGGGCGTAGATCGCCGAGACGTCAGCGGATGGAGCACCAATAAGGGTCGTTCCGGTGTCAATAGCAGATTCTCGGTTGATCTGGGTATAAGCGTTCGTCTTGTGGCGCAATAGTAGGTTTGACTTACGACACCATCGATGACATTGCCCTGGACGGTGAGTGCCTGTGTGGGGATTCGCCAGTAATCTCGGTTTTGAGTGGAAATCGAGACGTAGTTGATGTCGCCAGTGTACTTTGACGAGTCGAGCGAGCTGATTCGTTAGTTGCGCCCTTTCGACGTATCGCTTTGTACTCACCCGAGCGAAAACTCGCCTCCTTCCGGCTCGATAGTTTGAGCGGACAGATCACCCCTATAACGCTTCATGAAGAAGCCCATGGTCTGCTCCGTAGCCCGTCCGCTCGTCATGACCGCCTCCCAGATTGGCGGTGCTTCTGTCTGCGCAATGCTCTCGAAAGCTAAACCCAAGATACCCGAAAGTGGGTACCCGATAACATTCGCCGATGTCGTATTGACCACGCCGAATTCCTGGTCGGGGACGGTAAAGCCCGCAAGGGTGATGGTGTCTGTTGCCTCTTTGCCCGCGGCGCTTCCAGATCCATAGGTGATTTCAAAACCGACGCCAGTATCCCTATATGTTGATGAGGCAGCCGTGTCGAATCGGTTGGTAGAGCGGCACGAGGATGAGGTGCAGTCTAGACCTGCGACCCAGAGATCGGCGGATCCAGTGTCGAAAATGAGATAAAAGTCCTGTGCTGGTGTCCTGTAAGTCAGCGGCTGTTCATTTTGCTCCTCGATACGATGTGCGATGAGTCGAGGATGAGTGAAGAGACGGTATGCCGGGGAATCTGCATTGCCGCATCGCTACTGCGCCTCCGCCGCAGTCATGAATAGAGCACTCACCCTACGCTAACTTGTCCAGAGTATGAGGCGTCGGTGCCGACATTGACCAACCTATAATTCAGCATCGCTCTCCACTACCACTTGGATGGATCAAGCCAACAAGCGGACTCACGATGAAGTCCCACTAGCCCTCTTGGACAAGCGAGCCCTCTCTTCCTCCCATTCTCGCTTTACCAACGCCTGACCAGCTTCACCCAGTCTTCCAGCGTATTTCCGCCTCAATCCCTGTCCTTGCTGTCGTAACCATTCTTGCCTGACTTCAAGGTCGTCCGAGTATTGGCGTTTATCGTGTATGTTCAGCGGAATTTTTACCGGTGCAGACGGGTCAGTTGCCGCCGAACCGATCGGGTTCGCCGCTGCGTTAAGCAATAGCGACAAAACAGCAGTGAGCTGCAAGGCGGTGTACATTGTGAGCTAAATCGAGTTTTCCGGGGGAGATGAGCGTCTATGGATGAAATGCTAAGTGCGATGCAATGCGATGTTGTGTGGACGCAGCGCCAAGAACGCTTTGAACGTTGTTGATCGGGCTGGCTTGAAAATACGGATAAACCGGGTTACGTTTCAGACAATCCGTCTCGTCTCGTCTCGTCTGGTCGATGCTTGGTTCGTCTGTAGTGAATTGTATGCACAAAAAGCGGGCGAAAGGGAACGACCAATGTGTTGATTATATATATGATGTACTGCGATGACAGTGAAGCGAATGATGATGCACAGTCTAAAGGAATTGAGTGCGTCGACTTTTGGGTATCCAATTTGAACGGTGACGCAGTATGCACCTCTACTCGCACTCGGCTCCGCAGTCACCCCGGTAAAAAACCCCGTCACTCTTGGCAGTCACCGAATTCACCGCCTCACTCGCTACCATGCACTTCTTTTCACTCGCTCAGCGTCGGGTCTACGCGTTTGACCTTCACCGCAGCAGATCTCGTTCCTGTGCATGCCTCGAAGAAAAAAAAACCCAGAGACACTGATGCAACGAATCATTCATGCAAATATGCGGTTGGTAAGCTTTTGATTTTCAAGTCGACAGATGTTTCGGTCATCGCCACTCTTCTCTTCGGTCATCCTCTTTGTACGCCTCGTCATCATCCCCCTTCTGCGCCCTGCGGGGCCAACTGCTTCATTTTCTTCTTCTTTACTACTCATTGCTTCCTCTTCAACAAGCAATACTCTCCGTACGATCTTGCCTCTTCAAAAACCCCACCAGGCAGCCAGATGAGTCGGCTCCACCACTTGCTACCTGCAGCGTCCAGGAACGGCGTGCAGAACTCTCGGTCCCATTCGGGCTTAGACGCCCAATCGGGCTCGGTGGGGGTGGGCGGGTGCGACGGCAGATGAAGGGCGACAAGATAATTGCACTCTGACGGGTCGACCTGAGATTAACGCTGCTCTGTTTGCTCGTATCCATATACTCACAAAAGTACCAGCCTCGGCCGATTGCTTGTTTTCTCCGTTGAATCTGCCCTTCCTGACAGCCCTTGTCTCTTCTCGAGGCCATTGACCGCGTGATGGCCCACTCGCCTCCCATCGTCGCGGCATCATTCCATCGAACTCACTCTTGATCCATCGGACGTCGATTCCCTCGGGAATAAGGTGACTTCCGGGGTATCGGTGCCATTCCGCGCCATAACACAACGTATAAGGCTTGTCCAGGTGCTGAAGAGGAGTAAGATCCCACAGCGGAGTAGGGACTTCGTTATTGTACGGGACGTACTTGGGAGGGAGGGGTATAGGCGAGTACCCCAGTTCGGTAAGAATGGAAGGGACCGTGTTGTATTGGAAATGGTGAGCCAGGTCAAACGGAGCGTGGTAGAACTTGTGAAGAGCGAACACCCGCAGGACGGATAGGATGCCCGGGATGAGAATGGCGAAAAGGGTAAAGTTGGAGAAAATGGTAGACTGCGCAGCCTGCCGGTGAGCGCTTATACGTGGGCAGTCATGTCAGTACTTACCTTGTATGGCGAATTCGTCAATTTGATATAGGCATTTTCCATCCATCCCTTGACAAAGTAGACTCCCACGGCAGCGTTGAAACACAGCAAAGGATACAGCGGGAACGCAAATCTCTCCTCCTTGTGCGACTGCAGCGTGATAATGGCCAGCCAAATGTAGAAGGGAGCGAGTCTCAATCCCAGCAGGGTGTAAGGGCTCGTCTCCCCCTCTTTCGGTGCTTGTTGAGTCTTCCCCAGACGTCGTCTATCGGTGAAGTACGTGATGATCATACCGGGGAACGACATGAGCGCAAACGGCAGAAGGTAGTTGAAATTGAGGAAGAGGTTCTGGAAGTAGAATGAAACCGGTGAAGTACCGTAAAGGTTCGCTCCTTTTCCAGAGAAGAGGTTATAAGTGATGATGTTGAGTGTGGGGAATGTGAACCGGCCGTATGCCCACGAGTCGACCAAGAAGACTGGGATCTGGGTGTCAGCTACAATTTCGATCCGTGCACATTAGCGCAAGGTCGTGGCACTCACAGCGAGACTGGCTCCGATTGTGATCGCTCGAGCCATGGTCTGCATCCTTCTTGACATGATCACCTGCCTTACCGCACCAGTACAGACCTCACCTCCAGTGAGGAAGAGCTGTTCAAAGACAAAAGGAAGTCCTAGCACGGCGGTAAATGGCCAGCCAATGATTGCACCCGCTGCGAAACAAATAGTAGCCTTTGTAGCGCGTCGAACGCCCGTGGGTGTCGACGTAGCAGGGTGGAACCAAGCCGCGCAGGCAAGCATAGTGGTGTACATGGCGAAACTTGACGGCAAAAAGGCTGTCCATGAGCTTTCTATTCAATCTACCCTCTATAGGAGGAAGCTTACCGGTACTGGCACTCCACATTCCAGCGGAAAGTAGCAAACTGAACAATACGTATCGACCCACGCGCTCATTGACGCCTTCCACGATGCCGCGGTAGAAGCTCGCCTCGCAAAAGGAACAGATGAATCCGAGGAGGATGCGCAAAGCGAAGAATTGTTGGCGCTGGGCGTGAGCTTTCGAGTACACATTGTGCGAACGCAACACATACCTTGCCTAGGCGGAGCAGCTTCGGGCCGACCGCAGCTAACGGCCAATGAAGGAGAATATAGGCCCAGCTGCGAACGGCATATTCCGGGGAAAGCTCCCAAGTCTGGAAGCCCGTATTGTGCTGAAAGTAGTGCAACGGCTCGAAGAAGTTGAAGACTGAGCGTCAGCTTAGTAGGATATGCAAAAAATCCAGCTGACCTTCATCACAATCTGCTATTATGCTGTACATGGCTCCGGCCGTTCGGACCAGGAGCAACATCCTCAGCGCAACAGAGAGGGAAGGCACCATGGGACCTCTACTTTGTCTGAAGATTAGCTTCTATCCGCGCAGTCCAAATATAGAGCCGCTCGTGAAGACCAACCCACCGGCCCAGCTTGTCCTGCAACAATCCTTGATGTCTCCTCTTCCACCCCTGCGGAGCCAAACTCCCAAACTGGTCCTTCTCCGGAGCTTTCGGCGCAACGGCATTAGGACCCGTGGTGGGTCGGCGAAACCGGACAGTCTCTGTACCTGGCATAGCCATCTTGTCTGCCTTTTACAACGACGGGCAGAGGGGTTGGTAAAGGATTAAAGGGGGGGATGGTGAGCTGACAAAGAATGGTTAGTATCCCGTTTGTTGTGTCTGCGCGTGCTGTATGTACCCCGAGGATGGGTCGGTTAGATTTGGCACCGAAATACACACTGTACATTCGGATCCGAAAGCGAGATTTCACTCTTCTCTTTCATCCTCATCTGAGACTACACTACGTCTACTCTTCGACCCGCTTGCACTGGACTCAACTATGTGGCCATTCAGCTCAGACGGATCCGAAGCTGGGTCCAGCTCGACCCAAGCTGGACCATCAACCCCTTTGATACCCTCAACACCAGTGACAACAGCGGCACCAGGTCAAGACCCTACAGCTGAAACGCCGACCTCTCAGCCCAACGCAGCTTCGACCCGGGATGACACACCAAAATCACGGTGGTCAAGGACGATTGAGGATGAATTGTCGTATCAAGCGAGAATATATCCTACGACGGAGGAATTACCTTCTTGCATGTCTATAATGTATGTCTCGACCGTTTCGCAAGCCAGCTTCCTCATACACCCCTACTTGTTACGCGCCATTAACGCTCCTCGCTGCGATGGGTTCTCTGGTGGAGTGCAGACATTGACAACAGGGACGACTTCTTCAAGTGCTACGCCCTGGGACCCCAACTACGCAATTTCTACCGACACGGGACGATCCGCGATTGTACTTGGAAATGGGCAGATTTCAAGTATTGTCTTTCGCTGAAAAGCGAGGATATGGAGCAGAGAAGGGAGCTTTGGGTGAAGAGAAGGGCTGAATGGTGGGCTCAGAGAAGGGTCGGGGCGTCCAGTGAAGACGTGTGGAATCTACGAGAGTGAGTTGGATTCGAAAGACGGATCAGGTATACTTTGTTCGGGATTGGTGGAAGCTATCTTTGGCAGTCTGCTACTGGCAGGGACACTTTATGCTGAGGTCTGAAGGGGGGAAAAGATGCAAGAGCGTGAAAGGGGAAGAGGGTCTGAGCGCTGGCTAATGAGAGAAAACCGCTGGAGAACTTCCCGCCATTATACGCCGATGACGAGTATGGGGTACCGCCGACCGAGACGCCTATGTAAGAGGAATACATTACGATATGCGCATGCACTACTCGACGATATACTAGAGTCGCCTGGCCAATTCGTAATGAGCATCGCTTGCCCGCCTTTGGGTAGCTACGAAGGAGGACGTCAAGCTAATACTGAAAGAATCACTGAACCTGAAGACACCCAGGCGCTTAGAATAAGATCCGTATGCAAGTAACTACCTTCTCAACGTTCCACGCAGGTGTATCGGGCTGGGAAACATACATCATAAGCTGAACCTCCGCCTACGCCCAGTTCAGTCTGACCTGATACACGCGAGCCACTTCCTATCATCACACACCTCGTTCTGGCGGACCCCCACGAGGAGGTCGCCTCGTTCATGCCCTAGACGCCAAAACACCCTTCGTAACATCATCAGGAGTCGTGGGTGATCCCCCGTTTTTCCCCTTCGTTTTCTTCCCCTTGTTCCCTTGATGATTCCCTGGATCGTTTGCCAGATGGATCTGACGTTTCTCCTCCTTCTTCTCTTTCTTCGATTTGTGCGGTGTCTGGGGTCAGAATCACCGGGGGTGGCCCCGATTCCTTCGATACAAGGCCGGAAATGGGACACAGAAGGGCAAGGTTGGATGGTGGTGGTAATGGTGCTGGTGCTGGGCTGTCGACTCACATTCCCATTCCCCATCTTGATTGATTCGAGATGGAAACAATTGGTGTTGCGATTGAGTGTCAAACAGCTGAGTGAAGGCAAGTGACCGGAGTGCTCGATACCATTCGTTCTTGTCCAGCTTATAACTTATCCCCAACGTTACATCGCACTTCTCCAGAAGATTCCATCTCACTCTGCGTACAAAGGATGTCCCAGAAGCTCGGGGCTATCGTCTCGCCAACTGACCGAACGTGATCAGTGATAGCTCATGAAGGTCATCCGTCACGCTTCGATATTTGAGGAAATTTGATATGATGAGGTGAGACGTGTGTTAGGCGTGACAATCGCATGATGGAGTCCAAAGGAAGAACCCTCTGTGACACGATCCACAGGGAAGAACGCTGGTCTGGCCGAGATCGAGGATTCGCGTGTTCTATCAAAGGTTCAGGCGAGCGTGGCGTGTCCTCCGCGTTTGACCAGCTCTCACGTGTTTCAGTGATGGGATTCGTTTCTTTCGCCCTTTGTGATTCAGTTTTGACCATGAGTGAAGGGAAGGTTGTCAGTATCAAACCGCCTCACAAGCAATGTGCTTGATTCCCCCTTCATTTGACCATTTATTTACCTATACAACCCATTCACATGTGCAGATTGCCCATCTTTCCAGCCAGTCCACCAGACTTCGCAGCAACCGGCCAAATGACCAACTTTCCATCTCTACCCGCAGTGGACACCTTGCTGACTTCACCATTCGATCCCCACTCGTACGGCTCACACCAAGTGATCGAGTTTTGATGAACGGTCAGAAGCAGTCCGTCGGCACCAACCGGAGTCGAGCCCGAGGCAGTAGTCTTGCCGCCAACCGGCGAGCTAGTCTGACCGCGCGAATCGGCCGCCTTGAAGCGGTTGAAGGCTTCGTTGTTGAGCCGACCGACACCGCCTGTGGGGGCTCGCGAACCGGTGGTGGATGGCGTAAGACGGGAGGCGGACGACGCAGGGTCGTCGAGAGAGTGAGAAAGAGCCCAACCGGAGGATGAACCGGAGAAGACGATCGGCTGGCAGTCATGGCCCGCGGCGATGATCTGTTGCTCTGATGTGAAAGTAAGGGAAAGGTAAGGGAGGGAGGGGAGTCGGACGGAGAGGTGAGCCTCTGGGGCTTGGCCCGGCGCGGAGGGGTAGACCAAATTAATGGAGGAGTCGTGGCCTAAATGTCAGCAATGCGTTCGAACACAGCGAGCCGGTACGACTGACCTGTGTACGCGAGTACGTTTCCAGATGGAGAGAATGCAACATCATGCACCCATCCACCGTTTGGAGTCGAAAATTCTCCGCAGATGGTACCAAACGGTAGCTTCTCTCCCCAAGCGGTTGGCTCAGGCCTCCTTGTTAGCTAGGTATCGCACACGAGTATAGACCAGCTCACTTCGAGTCTACACCCTTGATGAACGCCGAATAGACGTAAGCCCTCGCATCCGCCGCACCAGCGGCCAAGAGGACATTGTTCGGGTGCCAGTCGACGGACAGAACGGTCGACCTGAGGGGCTTCTTGATGTGCTTCGACACCCACCAATTATTCTCCTCGTCAAAGTAACAAACGGCAATGCTCCTGCTTGTCAGCTGGGGTGCTGGTGTGCGGTTTCATCAAGACCGCTTAGCTCACCTGGCACCGTTACCGACGGCAAACTTGTCCTCGTTTGGGCTCCACTTGACGCAAGTCGCAGCTCGGTTGATACGCAAGAGAACGAGGACGGGCTTCCACCCCTGGTCGGTTGGCGTCCAGACGTATGCGTTACGATCCTGCGAACAGGTAACGATACGGTTGGTGTTCGGGGCCCAAGAGATCGCAGTGATGAGCTTGTCGTGCTTCCGTTAGCAATCGCACATCGCCTACGTGGAACTTCACTCACTTCGGCTAGTGTCTGAGATAGCTCCCAACCGTCTCCTGATTTAGAGTAGATGTGAGCTTCATTGGTGTTCGGGCTGACAGCGACCTCTGGAAGTTAGTATATAGTTTAAACAAGTTATGATCCCACATGATCCTGTAGTAGGAGGTAGGTAGAGTGACAGAAAGTAACATACGGGAACGGTCGGGGCTGAACGCGACACCGCTTAACGGGCCAAGCGAGAGTTGGTGGACTTCTGGAGCGGACATTGCGTTGCTGTGCTTGCTAAGATCGTTGTTTGAATTGAAAGAGGGAGAGGACTCTATCAGTCTACTACTCTCTCGGTTGTCTGAGATGTAGATAGGTTATGGTTGGATGTAAGGATCAACAGCAACCGGCAAGGGCGATGACGATGACGAGAGTAGCATGACTGACACAGATAGGCACGCCTTTGCTTTGATTCGAGGTAGGCGCGGAACGGGCCTCTTTCTCCCTTCCCGCTATCACAACCTCTCCGTATGATGGCACCGATGCCTTCATGACGATGCGCACAGTATTTATCTTCTCAAGCTGCTGTACTTTACTCCTGAGTGGACTTCACTGCACAAGACTATTGTAAGATTAACGCTCATTTACGCGACTCTGCATGATCTGTTGCTGTTTTTGATTTTGCCACCGAAGTCAGACCTGCTGATGTCGTAATTCACCCTTCACATCAACATCAGCAATATCATCTTCTATAAGATCGTCCTGCTATACAGCACCCTTTTTTTCAGTCTGGCGAGCACATTACTTTCACAAGGAGCCGGCTCGGGATCGAATCTCGCTGAATGACTACGAACGTCTGAGCTCGAGCGATTGACGCGACTCGACGCGCCGAAGGAACTGTCCCTCCAACCAGGTGTAAAATCGTCCATCACGCTGTCATTAGTGTTTCGGCCACACACATCCGCCTCTTACATCAAGAATGGCTCCACCATCTTTCTTCCCATCGTCGTCAATTCCAAGCTGTTCGACTTCGACAATAACGGTATCTCCCGCGTACAGCTCGAGTACAGGTCGATCAGGCAAAATCTCACGGTCGTCTTCCTCCCGATCAGATCTGTCCTGTGATATGCGACGATGGAAGCCTTCAGAATCTATCGCGTTGACGGGGGTAGCAGACAGGGAGGGAAAGGGGAAAGTACTGGGAAAGGATAATATGGGCGATGCGGAGAGGGGACTGTCTTCCTGTAAGCTTCTTACAGAGTCGTTGGGCCATATGGCTGACGGTAGTATATGTCGAAAATGAGCGCTTATCGGGCACGAAGCCACCAAGCAAGCAAAAGAAAGGATGGGGAGGGACTTTAGTTGATGGCGCGATGAACGCTGGAGTGTTCGGAGCAGCTCTTGGATTGTGAGTTTCACCTCGAAATGCTTACGTTCCCGCCAATATTCATAGCAGAACGGCGTACAGATTATGGTCCAGCGACGATAAAAGAGATTCGCCTCCTTCAGCGACCTGTCTAACCCCCATGACCTCACCCTCCCTTTCGTCCGGTTCCTCAGCCGCCCATTCATCTATCCGGTCGCGCCCTGATTCGATCGATTTTTTTCCTCCGCCAGCTTATTCGGAGTCGACGGTATACCCTGTGCAGCTATCCACGAAGGACGAAGATCAAGCTTGGGTCGATATCGATACGCTGTTCGATATACCGGCTCACAGGCGGTCTGTGAGCAAGACAACACCTCCGAAATACATTCGAAACAAGCGATTGTCGCGACAGAGAGCTAGAATGCCCATGAAGTCATGGGCCAGCATGACGGTTGAAGATTTGCTACCGCATGAGCAATCACCGTGTCCGTTGCGAGTCAAGCCACCAGAAGAAAAGCCGGCGTTGCTGAAGACAACGCCAGTGGAGGAAGACACGCAGGAGCAAGTTGTGGATCCCGGCGAAATACTTGATCGACTGGATTCGATATCTGAACAACTACGGACGATGGTCGAAGAAGGACGAAGAGCGCTCGCATCGCCCAGTCCTGCCATACCATTCGAAGGATGGGTAGATGCGGGCGGGATGACAGGACAGCAGATCTCTGGAGCGGGGAGGGCAGGAAGTCAACCTAGAGCGAAAACAAGAAGACGAAAGAGAGAGAATGGTAGTTCATAATCATAACAGAACGAGGATTCACGAGTAACGACATCAGTTGTATAGTCCATGTCGTACGGTTTCACGAATCATCTATGTATTATTTTCGCAATACCTCAGTGCCGCACACCTGTAGCCTTGAGTCTCATCGTGTCCAATCTACTCAATCACAGCTACCTCACTTCGTATGCTTGGCAATGCCAAAAATGATCAGCACCGCTATCAGCGCAGGTGATATGGTAGTGCCACCGCGGTTTGATGACGCCACTCCCCGCATCGCCACTCTCTTCCCCGGCCGGTTCAGCACTTGGTCACATCCCACCTCACTCATTGATCATCCTTTGACTCGTCACCCATCGTCTTTCCTACTCCACAACAACGATCGCAACCCGAACAATCGGAGAGTAGGAACCGCAGATATGTTTTCAGCTGCAGCGAATCCATATGATGAGATCATAAGTGCGTTCACGCGGTTGGATTCCCCGTTCTCCCTCCACTTAACCTCTACCCGGTCGGGTTGTCTCAGTCAGGATACCACTAGCTTCATCTGATTTTCGATGAGCTCGGGCATGTTTCAGAGGGGCATCATATGATCAGCCCGATTAGTTAGGGCTTGCGGGGATAAATCGAAAGTATAAATAGCTGACAACGCAGCCAAAGCCACAGACGAAAACCTGGCCTCGGAAGATTGGGCGTTGAACCTGGAAGTTTGCGACAAGGTTTCCGGTGAAGGACAAACAGGGTGAGCACATCGCTGTCTGGTTCGCAACTCGGGCTGATGTTAGGGCGCGAAATGCTGTTGGAGCACTGCAGAAGCGTCTGGCTCACCGAAACCCAAGTGTCCAACTCTACGCTCTCGAGGTGAGCTTACATTCTCACGATGAAATCCAGCTGATGAGTAGCTCGCCAACACTCTCGCGCAAAACTGTAGCAAGCCCTTACTGGAGGAGCTGTCTTCTCGACCATGGACAGGAGCGCTGGACAGGCTTGTGAACGACCGAGTGAGTGGAGATACATCAAACCCCTGGTCGAGAGCTGACGGAAGACCACTGCGGCTCCTGTCAAGAAGAAAGCTTTAGGTTTCATCAAATCATGGGCCAAGCAATTTGAGGAGACACGGGATCCGAATTCAGGCGTCATGGGCGAATTCTACGATCAGCTTCGAGCGAAGAGTAGGCGGAGTGGCTGTCGCAAAGAAATCAGAGCTGATGGGACAGACTTTGTCTTTGACGAGCCCGAACCCGTCCCCGAATCATCGGTAAGCTGCCTTTCTAAGGCCATATTGATGTCCAACATAGCTTACGCCAGATTGATGAACGGCAGCGACGCGAGGATGAAGAGTTGCAGCGAGTGCTGGAGCTGTCAAAGCAAGACAAAGGCGGAAGATCGACC
The DNA here is from genome assembly GCA_035773095.1 of Papiliotrema fonsecae. Lineage (NCBI taxonomy): Eukaryota > Fungi > Basidiomycota > Tremellomycetes > Tremellales > Rhynchogastremaceae > Papiliotrema > Papiliotrema fonsecae. The sequence continues at coordinate 965,032 of JAHRBW010000007.1, forward strand.
TACCAGCCTTCTTCGACCACCAATGGCTCCGGATCCTCGGGTCGCCCAGCTCAGGCACAAGCGCATTCGTCTCAATACCCCGCTCAACCTCAGTACAACACATATTCAGCGCCAACACCCGCTTATGTTCCGCCTGAACCTGAGCCAGCTCCGGTCGATATCAACACTGCTACTCGAGTGCGGGCCCTGTATGCCTTTGCACCACAAGATGTCGGCGAGTTGCGGTTTGAGAGGGGGGACGTGATCAAGGTGCTGGACAGAGAATTTCAGGAGTGGTGGCGTGGGGCGTGTAATGGAAAGATCGGGGTAAGTCGTCTCTCACTCTGAATTCTCTCACTCTGAATAGTCAAAACGAGCTGATTGGGTAGATCTTCCCCGTCACTTATATCGAGGCTATGCCAGAGCCGTCGCCGAGAGAACTCCAGGAAGAGGCTCAGAATGAAGCGAGGGTTTTCGCATCGCTCGGTGAGCCCGGTGACTAGGGTTTTCAAGACATAGCTGACTTGGTAGGACTTGTCGACAAATTGTTGCAAGCGCTGCAAAGCATTGACCCGACAAGAGGTGAACGGATTGATGACCGGCCAGAGGTTGAAGTAAGCGAGTATTCCAGTCAGAGCTGACTGGTGTAGGATATGTATCAAGCCAGTGTCGGCCTGCAGGGTCAAATCAACGCTTTGATTAAGAAGTATTCTGACCAAAAAGGTACTTCTTAAAACAAACAACAATGTCTAGACGCTGACGATAAGCGGAATTGGAGCACATGAATGCCAATTTCATCCGAGCTATGAAGCAGTACGAGGAGCTTCGCAATGTTCCACCTCAACCTCGTAAGTACCGTATAGAGTTTTTAGCGAAGGCTCGTGAGCTGATTTCAAGCATATGGCTATGCCTCTCCGGCGCATGATCCTTACGCTGCTCAACAGTATCAACAGCAACCGCCTCAGATGCAGCATCAGCCTTCGTATGAACAGCAATTTCAGTACGCACATCAAACACCGTCTCAACAACAATACCCGCCGCATCCTGGTCCTGGGGAACACCAAGCATCATATGGTCATCAGTCTGACCCATACCAACATGCTCAGCAGCAAGCGGCTGTCGCCATGCCCCAAGCGCATCCTGGTCCACACCCTCACCACCAGTCATCTACCGGTAGCCAACAGAGTCAAGCGCCAACCCATCTTGCTGCTCCAGGAGGAGAAGGCGGGCCCGGCCAGTTTTACCATCATGCTGCCGCCTCTCAATCCAGTCTCCACCGCGCGCCAAGCGGTGCACCAGACCTGCCACCTGGAGGTGGTAGACCCCAGCGCCAACAGACAAATCCTGGCGCCGCAGGATTGGGTGCAGGTGCCGACTCTGAGGCCGAACACCGTGCTGCTTGGGACGCGTACTATGCCCAACAAGCCCAGTTGGCGCAACAGGGAGGAGTTCAGGATGGAGTTCCCCAGCCAGCCTACGGAGCTTCTCCATATCCCGCGCCAGAACAAGGTCACCCTGCGTCGCAACAATGGGGTAATGGGGTGACTTCTGGCGGCAGCGTTGATGGCGTAGCGGGCGGGATGAGCAGATTGGCTGTGAATGGCCAGTAAGGAGGGTTTCTTGTGCATATGTAGAGTATTTATATCAGTGATGCAGAATATACCTGGTTAAGATGTGCTTTACGGCAGTTCAAATGCGAGAATCCGCAACCTCCACTTGAGCCCATCAACAAAGTCCAAGGCTGATTTCAACCTTCTCCTGACGACTCCTAACTCACCTGATCCTACTATGGCATACAAACCGCGGCCTGTTCGATATTCCATCCCTTTACCACCTCCGGACCTCTCCTTTCCTCCACCGGCTTACCGGCTCCCCGCATTGATATCTACTTACTCTCACCTTCCCGACAGGTCTATCCGGCATGACGATACGTCTATGTCGTATTACTCGCCGGCTCCTGTAGGTGCTGATCTAACTTGGGGATTTGAGAACCGGATAGAAAGGGATGATACCATTGAAGAGCATCTGGATGGGCTGTGTGAGGCACTACGGAGGGTTCAGGAGGACGGAGGGCAGGCAGAAAGACCTGGAGGGGTTATCACTTGGAGAGGGATGATCACTAGGTAAGTTCGGGGTACTTGGGGACAGGGGACAGAATTCGAACAAGGCTGAAGCTAGGATAATGACCGCTCCATATGAGGATCGTGAAGGATGGGAAATGACCCTTACACCTCTTGCAGGATCAATATATATGGAACTGCATGATCCTCCAGAAGCAAAAGCGAAACGGTATGTGCATCCCATGCATTCTTCTATTTTGAAAATTACGATTAAAGACTGGCAGCTGACTAATTAGAGGGGCTCACCAGAGCAGCTGGGCTTTGCAAACGTATATGGGGTATGCGTATGAGAGTTATTCTACGATACCGTCGTCTGGCGCTGAAAGGGGAGATGAAAATCCGGAGGGTTGGTCCGGTAATGTCAATACAAATGTGCAGGTGAGCGCTCGTTCAAGCATTGTAGAGGCGAGAGACTGGATCATGGCCATGATTTGACTTAGTACGGTACTGATGGTAGTGGTGCAAGTACGTCTTGGAGCCGTTCGATGATGGAAGCTGAGGACAGTGTTGTCCGGTCGGCTATTGGCGATATCCCCGTCTGTCTGGGAGGAGAGGTAGATTGCGTCCAAGGTACGACACCACTGCGAAGGGAGTATCCGATACTGATGGTAGCTGAACCCGGGACATCTCATCCAGGACTTGAGAAGTGCGTTGAGCTCAAGACGAACAAGGTCATCCGGAATCGCGGTCAGGAAGCGGTGTTTCATAAGTACGTCGCGATAGTGATCGACGCGCTGATGATACCTCTCCGCTGACAGTAAGGAAGCTGTTGAAGCATTGGGCGCAATCTTGGCTGCTCGGCGTGTCTGTAAGCTGATGTGACCTCGATGCATAGCTGATGTGCAGACGGTTGAAGTGGGATTTAGAGATGATGAGGGGATAATCAAGTCTCAACGGACATTCGAAACTACCAGTATACCTCGGTTGTAAGTTTACCGTTGCCCATGTAGCCTCAACTGATGAAAGTGTCGCGTCAACGCCCCATCCGGCCTGGCATCCCTCGATCTGCGTGCACTTCTTGCATGCTGTACTACAGCTTATTCTGACGCATGTGCTTCCAACGGATCCTGCGCCTTCGTATCGCCTAGGAGAGGACGACGAACTGCCTCAAGCGGCGGTCTGGAGATTGGCCTTTTCGCCAGGGAGGGGCTGTGAGCTGTATCAGGTTCATGATGAGCCCGCATCGGAAGGCAGGTGGGGTGGAATGTTGACGGAGGATTACGCTCGGTGGAAGATGAGCAGATAGACTCACGCCGGATGCTTTATATACAGTACGTGCAACGTGCCACGATCACAAGAGTATCGCATCCAACACCTGCTGCGAAGTGACGAGCGAGAATCAACACTGATATACTTACGAGTACTAAGACATCCTTTGAGACCATGAAGCGACATATATGCGACACGTTTTAGACGTCTGATCGAAAGGAGGGTAGGAGGCATGACACACAAGTGATGCTTTGATATCACACAGATCGAACTCTTGTGATCCAGTAAGCTGACGACTACCGTAACACGATTATCGAATACTACTCATACCACTGACTGTTGCATCACCCACAATCGTCAAGACGGAAACAGGATCACGGACCATAGCCACAAACCAGCTCTTCATCACCGCGGGCATCCGCGCCAAAGCCCGACAAATCTCGAAGTGATCACTTTCCGATCATCCGCTGTCTGCATCATCTTGGTGGCTCATAATCAGCTACCAACAACATGCCTGTACTGTACTTCAGGGCCGACGGGGATGAGGGGACCACGACTACGACGAAAACGAGTTCTACCCTCACGTCTGACCAACCTAAAACAACCACGAGTAAGGCGGACAATAACGAAGAGACGAGCACAAAGTCGAAACCGAGCAGTACTGAGCGGGTTGTAATTGCCGCAGAGACCGACTCTTCCAAGACAACAACATCCAGCCGTACCACCAGCGCCCGACCTTCTAACACAGTAGGAGCGATTGACGACGCCAGCATGGTCAAGCAGACATGTACGGATGAGGGCAGCTCGTTACAAAAGTGCACCGATGCGAGCTCAGACTGGGTCAAGAACCATCCAGAGGTGTTTGCCGCAGTAGGTGAGTGATAAACCAGCGTGCCGCTTGTTCGGCCCAGCTAAGAATAGCGATCCCGTTGGCGATCCTGATCTTTTTCGTGGTGCGAAGGGTGTTGAAGAAGAGGAAGGAGAAACGGGATCATCAGAGAGCTATGGAATTGAAAAGAGTGGAGAAGGCGCCTGGATGAGCAAAAGCTGAGATCCGGGGGAACTCTATGGCAAGGCTAGAGTGGACTGGAGAATGACCTCACATTAACTCGTATTGCAGCATCGAACTAATATACACTGTCTTTCACTCGGCATTAGCATGAATACATTCAGGTCAGTACTAGGAAATGCGGCTGCATAGTAGCGGGTCTTGCCCGTCGATACCAGCTACGCGCTTGCTGTCGCTGCAAGCGCTTTCGAGATCGGATTCGTCCGGTGCCTGAGATCCTCTCGCTCCTCTCAATTCGACTCAATCGCACTTCCTATCTCTACCTTACGCCGCGTCCTCTTGCTTTGCTACGCTTGCATTTGTATCTGCCGAAATTTCAGTCTAGTCTGCTTGACTGCGACCGCAGAGCAGAGCAGAACTATATCCGAAACATAACCAAAGCCCACCTGTTCAACAATAAAATATCGGCTGAGCCAATAACCGCTTGACCCACTTTCGATCTGACCCTATCTCACCTCCAACCTCTTTCCCCATGAGCGCCTCGTCGATGGACACCAACGGAGTCACCATCGTTCGGACTTCGACCGGCACGAACACGCCTCAACATGTTGAAGCTTATCACAAGGGTTCCTTTCTGAATGAAAAGGCTAAAGTCAGCGAGATTGACGGTATCCGCGGTCTCTTGGTACACGAAAAGCCCGGCGTTGTATCCTTCCTGTGAGTCTTCCCAAGATCTACTAAGCGCGATCTGAACGTAGTGCTGGAAAGCCAAACCCGACGACTTTCCCCTTCGACTCCATCACGCTCAACCTCAAGCCGCCTCTTGGCCAGAAGCCCGATGGAGAGCAGGTCACTCCAACGTCGTTAACGATCGAAGGGCCGGATCTCGAGGTTGCGTTACAGTATGGTCCTACATCCGGACTAATCAAGTTTCGTGCTTGGCTGGAGAATTTCCAGTCGACTGTACACAAGCGGGAGAAGAATGGCGAGTGGGCGGTCAACGTCGGTACGGGTAGTCAAGATCTTATGGCGAAAGTATGTCGAAATCACTCCCCGATGCTGCCTAGTCAATGAAGGTCTCCCAATCCTACATCAGCTGATTTCCAGGCCTTCGGCGTACTGCTTAACAAGGGAGACCCGGTCCTCATCGAGACACCTGCTTATGCCGGTATCCTCCCCCCGCTCAAGAATCTCGAGGCCAAAACCATCGGTTGGTCCCGATATTGCTGGTGTGGAAAAAATGAACTGACCAGGCAGAGGTAGGAGTGGATGAAGATGGTATTTCGCCAGAGAGCCTGGAGGAGATTCTGTCTACCTGGCCCGCTGATCAGAAGCGTCCTCGGGTCGTTTAGTGAGTCCTCCTTCTTGTTAGAAGCCAACCGTACTAAATCGTACAGCGTGAACCCGACAGGATGTAACCCTTCCGGATGCTCGCACTCGGTGGAAAAGAAGCTTGCTATTTTGAAAGTGTGCAAGAAGTATGAGCTGCTTATTCTTGAGGGTGAGTTGGCTGAAACTTTCAATAGCTGTATACTCATGTTCAGATGATCCTTACTGTATGCCTCGACTTCCAGCATTGGAATCTGTACTGATGGTCTAGATTACCTCGCTCAGAAGATCATCCCGTCTTACTTTGAGCTTGAACCACAGGTCTTCCCCGACGGAGGCCACGTGGTGCGTTTCGACTCGTTCTCCAAGCTTCTTGCGGCTGGTATGCGAATGGGGTTCGCGACTGGTCCCAAGGAGATCCTGCACGCTATCGATGTGGTGACGGCTGGTGGGTTTCTGCTCATGCTCGTCGACATTGTTCCCCTATTGATCACAGGCGCATCTCTGCATTCCAGTTCTGTTTCACAAGCGGTCGCTTATAGGTTGTGTGAACACTGTGAGTCTTGGACTCATCTTTTGTGAACACCGACTGACCCCAAGGGGGTGTCGAGGGCTTCTTGAACCACGGCAAGCATGTCGCCGATTTTTACGCTGCTCGACGAGAACGTTTCGAAGCCCTCGCGAAGAAGCACGTAGACGGCTTAGCAGCATGGGTTAGCCCTGTAGCCGGCATGTTCCTGTGGATGGATCTCTCACCTGCCGGAGTGACGGACAGCCACCAGCTTATCAAGACTGACATGCTCGCGAAGGGAGTCCTCGCGGTCCCTGGTTACTCGTGCGTCGTCAGAATTCACGGGAAGTCCTGGCTTACGAGCAGATTCTACCCGAACGGACGGAAGAGTCCGCACATGAGGTTGAGCTTCTCTCTCGTCGACTTGGACTCGGACGCCGAGCTCGGGATGAAGCGGTTGGTAGAGGCGATACGGGATTGGAGGAAGCAGAATGGGCTGGAATAGGAGATCATCTTGCGACGCATCAAAGGTAAGGGTGTAAAGCGGTGGGACCGCCGAAACGATGTATCGTGTTTGAAGGAGTCATTGCCTGTTTTCACTTGCCTCATATGTCTAGCTCCGCCCGGAAGGAGGTGGGTTGAAAGGAGCTTATGAGTTCTGCCAAATAGTCCACTGAAGACGCATAAGAACTCTGGCCTATCACATTCCCCTGCCTTCATTCCGGACGATGTCCAACTCGATTGTAGAACTCCACCCCCGGATGCGCGCCGAGCTCGAGTCGTGATTGAGTAAGCATACGACGGCAAACTTACGATGACGTTTCTTCGAGAGTGGCACTGATGATCAGCTGAAGATGGGATGTCCGAGTTGAACAGCTTGGTCACCAAAATTCAAACGGCTGGATTTAGCGCTTTGACAACTTTCCTCACAAGAGGGATACGAGAAGGCTTAGGAAGCAGTGTTTTCAGCTTCACACGATCTCTCACACAGGGTCTGGGGAGACGGTACTGGAAATCGACTGTGTTAGAGACATCGAAGGCAGCGAATGCGACCGTCATCCATGACACTTTGTACACATTAGGGAAGGGTCTCCTTATTATGGGTTCTCTAGTTATGCGTAGCAGAAGAGCTGAGGCATTCAGACAGACAGAGTCCAATGGAGAAGAGGACGATTGAGTTGGAGAATCTTCAAGTTCTCGTGAAAAACATAGCAGAGGATGATGATGCATTTGGTTCGCGGCTGTTATGCGACTTTAACCTTCTCTATCTGTCAGGCCTTCACCACAAGGCAAGCTTATCACCCACAGAGCGATCCTGTGCAGGAAAACGTAAGGATCGAAGCTTCGGTCTTCGCTTTGCGAGAAGCGTCATCGACTGCAAAGGACGGCATGTCACAGCTGGACAGCGTGTGGCACGGCGGGAGGGGGACGAGCGGAGACTCGACCGCGAGCAGCGGAGAGTCGGGCAGATAGGAGACTCATCTTCCCGTCCACGCATGTTGGCATATTCTCTTCGAGCTGGGGAGAATATCACTCTTGTTTGCTTTTGATCCAGACTCAAGACATACTAACATCTCCTGACCCTTGCATAACACATTATCATGCCGACTTCAATTCTACCTACTAGGAATGCCTCTTCGGATGGAAAAATGATTGTGAGTCGACAGTCCACGTCTGGAGCTTCGACTACGAGGATGAATCAGATGCTGAGCACATTCGTGAAGAACAGTGCCACTGTCTGGAATGGAGGTGTGCCGGTACAAACTCCATAAAGATGACCGGAACAGAGAGAGGAATGAGACTGAGGACGATACGCCATTCCCTATATGCATGATTGGAACTTCGCGTGGCGAATTTTAGAAGCTGGCCTGCTATGTGATTTGAATCTCGCCCGGTTGCTCGCTAAGGCTAAGGCTCACGATGCCCCTGACAGTAAACCTGGGGGCTGCTTTGCTTCTGACCCCACCCACACCAACCCCACGAGAACGCTCCTTGGCCTTCTAAGGGAAGCTGTTGGAGTGATCAAAGGTAGATCATCCCGATTTCGTCGGTGAAACGATTCTGAGAATCAAGCAGCATCAGTCGAACATGCCAGAAAACCTCGTTCAAAGGATGTAGGGTTCAAAGGACCGAACTCGCTGGCAACCTATAAAAGGCAAGCCCTCTGTCGCGTAGTTGGTCATATCACCATCTACCTCTAGACTCTCACAGCTTAGGCAATCACACCTCGACAATCAAACAACTATCTATCATGTCCTCTGTTGACGCATCTTCCATCGCTCAGACTTCGGGGTACGGCTCGTTATGTAAGTTGCCTGCCTTTCGGCCTGCATAAGCCGAACATTGACTTTCAGCCGAATCCCAAAAGACGCAATGGGATGAGCTTTTGCAGACGAAAGTATCCAGTACTGATGACGTAAAAGGATTTCTATCGAGATATAGAGTACTCAAGAAGGAGATTGAAAGTACCGCCAAGACTGGAAGCCTTCCCACTGTCGAGGAGGAATTCCGGGCAAGCCTTAGGGAGAAGAACCCAGCTCTTTCCAAAGCGCTCGCATCTTACACGAGTGCAGGGTCCTCCAGGAGACGAAAGCGGCCCGAGGGCGGCAGTCGTCGTCGTCGTCGTCGTCGTCGTCGTCGTTCTTGTCGTTCTGAGGCCTCAAGCGGCGCTGTTTCCACGTTTCCTTCGGTGATCCCGGTGTCCGAAGCGGATTCTACGCTCATCTAACGCTGACCTTTTTTCCCTGGTGAAACGCTAGTGAAACTTTCTTCAGGAGTGATGCATGAACAGTACATATGCTTGATGCTCCAGTAGAAGCTTGAGACACTGGACACTGTAAAAGGTTGTCTGTGTGCGTATATCCGAATGGTGACCAGTCACACCGCTAATGTGCTATATATTCGCCACCCTTGGCCTACCGACCTTTGAGGCTATGACTTTGAGCCCATTTTGAGGGTTTTGTCGCGTTTCTATGCGAGAGGCCTGAACGGAATATCACAGGTAGTGCGGAAAGTTAGGCTGACTCGCAGAACGTGTGTACCGACGCGTACTGTGTGCCAGACGCCCCGAGTCGATGGTATTCCAAATTGCTTCTTTCATATAAGTATTACCCTCCAGACATGAAGGCTCTATCCAAACAGGGGTAGTTCATGTATATTACATTATAACGCATCCCCATGGTGCCGAGCAAGGCCATCTGCACATATTTAAACATCATCCGAAGACCCAGTGCGCCTGCCAGCAAGACCAGATGATGAGCTGTGTGGTCCCGTAGCTTCTCGGATAAAATACAACAAGGAGTGCCGGCTCCTCACAATCACCCGTATCCTCCTTCGCACATCCACAAAGGGTAACATAGGTCTCGAAAGAAGGAAGGTGGAGTCCCCCAACGACCTCGTGATCCTTCCGGATATGATTGAAAGGATCTGGAGAAGGTGAGTGAAGGATGAAACTCGACTGGATCAAAGGGCTGCACACAAACGATCCAACCCGTAAGAAACCGCTTCTTGGGTATAAATGTGTCGCCAAAGGTCCAAACTCCTACCTTTTGCCCCTTTGACCAGATATACTCCTCACACAACAATGCACCTTTCCGACATACGATCCAAACCAGACGGAACACACAGAAGGAGTCAAACCTCGGGACCCAGTACCCAACCCAGAACGTCTTCCAGTGTCAACCGCGACTCGTGGAGTGAGTAAGTTTGCCACCAACACCAATTGGTCGCGCATATCTAGCTGACAGCAGAACAGACAGGTCTCAGGAGAAGCACCTCTCGGGAATTTTCCGCCCCAGAAAGAGGACTCCAGAGAAGAAAGCGGATCCACACTCTACCTCAGCCACTGCGAGACTACTGGCAGAAGAATACAATGAGCTTTGGAAGAACTTGAGCAGGACAACACGCCACGGCACGTGCAACAATAGATCTGGCGCAAGGAATTCGCTGATTGCTGGTCTAACGATAGGGGTTTAGGGTACGCATTTCACGCCGAACTAGGAAAGCAGGGGCCAGAATCGGAATCAGTTCTCCTGCCACACGATGAACCCGAATCGGAAGTACCAAGTTCTCGCCGCCGGGAGAGCTTTACGAGGCGTAAGGATAGGAGCAGATCACGAAGCCCGCTCGACTTTACCGGGGGATTCTCTGGGACTTCCTCTCTGAGGGGTGACGTATACCGTACTTCGAGACGAACGCGCCGTGGACGAGGCAAAAGCTACTATGGTGATCCGAATTCAGCTGAATCCTTTCCCCCGACCGCCGATGAAGGCAGGCTCGGTTTTGTAAGCCCGGTCCAAAGCGCAGACGAAGGAGAGCTGTTGGAAGGTGACACGTATATCTGAGGGTACTTTTAACGTCGGTATGTTTGATTTGGATGTTGGAATGCATCATTGCGATTGACCTTGATTCGATCTACCCTCAAACAGTACCCTGACATCGTTTCGTCCTTCAGTGTGCAGGTTTCTCGCCCGGTGGCAAGAGTCAGACTTCCTTGTCGTCGCGCAGACAAAAGGAAGTCTGACGAAACAGAAAGGGCATCCTCCCTTCAGTCAAGCTGAGACGTGTTATACCTCGATAGCGTCTCCTGGTCCTTTATAAGATGGTGTTCGATCGCTAAGAAGATGAGATCTTCTGGTTGAAAGGAGGTATAAGGCTTCTGGGCAGCTCGAAGACGTTAAATCAGCAGCCGAGGATCCAATGACCGAAGCTTGGGAACGAAGGCAGAGTGCTTCCGCAACCAAAACGAAGGCATGATGGTGACGCATTACGGGAAATAAGCAGAGCCCGAAGAGATTCCCCTCTCTGACCCCTCCATCCCTTACAGTTTCCTCCCCATACCATCATCCAGCGCCCATTAACATGCCGACTGAGAACTCTACCGACAGTGACGGCTTAGCGTCGGCCAGCGATCAACCCTCGTACACCAGTAAACTCAGTAAGCTTTTGACAGCTGCGAGGCGCTCTTCTGAGCGCTTTCGACCGCAGCTCTGTGATTTATGCCAAGAAGGCTGACAACAGCCCCCAAACTCCTGGATCTTCACACTGAGATCATCCGGCTGACTTCCAATCGATCATTATCGAACAAGAACGACGAAGAACTCCGAAACATTGCCCATGAAGTGGTGCGAAACTTCACCCTCATCTCTCGGGGTGTCAAGGACTTGAAAGACTGGAGATGGAGCGATCTCAACAGTCTCAGGGAGATTCTTATCACTTCTGTCGGATCAAATTACCCAAATCTACGTACGATGATCGAAGAATTGATACGGTCGGAAAAGCGGGAGCCACGACAACAGTTCAAATCGCAGCGTGGAAATCGTTCCACTGGGCTCGGCAGGCTCAGCTCGCAAAGGGGAAAAAGCCGGGCCAAGAGATCGACTGGGTATAGAGTGGGAATCCGTCCGCGCGGTTACAGGACCTGCACACAAAGCAGGCCAATCCGAGGCAGTTATAATTCTACCTCGACCTGAGCCCTTGCAGCTGTCGTTCCATGTCAGCACTGATGATTGAGCGAGTACCATGATTATGCATGATGAGTAGAAAACTTGAACAATCTATTCGCATCGGCGTGGCCTGATTGACAATCGCCGGTGCATCGTCTGTCACTTCCGTCACGATATGCGTATCCCCCTTCGATCTCCGTTGACTCGAATATAATTACTTGGTTGCTGGCTTGCCACCTGCACCGGCGGTGGCGGGAGTAGTGGCAGGCGCCTCTCCTGGCTTACTCGTCACCCCCAACACTTTTGCCAAACCTTGTAGCTGTTGTTGGCTACACGATCCTAATGCTCTGTTCAATCAGGTTCACAGAATCGCTCCACATGTCACCCGACTCACATTGAGACAACCACATTCTTCCGATCTGCCGTTGTCCGCAAGATCGTCCCGGGCGTCTTTTTATTTGGGTCGTGAGGGACAGTCAAGAGACCCATCTGTACGAAAGATTGTACGGATTTCATCGGGATGGTTATCGATACGGGGCTTTGTTGGGCGGGCGCAGGGGTTGTAGGAGTGCTTGATGAAGATTCGGATGTTGACGCGGTAGGCGTGCCGGGCTTGTTGGTAGTCGCCGGCGCGGACTTGGGTGCAGGGGCGGCTGCGGGCGAGCTCGTAGCTGATCTCGCTGGCGGAGTTTGAGGTGTCGGTCTAGAAGCCTGGGCAGCGGCTTGGTGCGTAAGCGTAGCTTCGCGCAGACCTCCCCTGCCTCTGCCTTTTGGTCGGCCACGAGATCGAGGTAGCAGCTCGCTATCGTCTGCGTACGACGACGTTGGTGTTCCAGGGGTCGGAGGTGCTGCAGTTTTGATTGGTGTTTGCGAGACCTGCGGGGGTTGGGGAACCTGAGGAGCCTGGGGAGTATGGACAATAGCAGGTCGAGCCGTTGGGACTGGAGTAACGGGCTTCGGAGGGTTGATAGTTGAAGACGACGATGTCGCCGTCGAAGGTCGAGACTTTGCTTCGTTCGCATCCCGAACAGACGCTGCCCAAGCTTTCGAGATTGTCTCCTGCCTTTCCCGCTCTCGACGCGCATTCTCCACGATGTCATGTTGCGCTTTGGCAGTTCTGTACTGGGACTGGACCACAGCGATTTCTTGTCGAAGAGCATGAGTGGAGGATTGAATGAGAGAGACGAGAGGTGGAAGAGGTGACGGGTGCTGTAGGTCAGTAAGCGCCCGGGGAAACGAGGAGGTGAACGTACTGTTCCTTCTCGGCGACGTAGGGCAAAGAAGCGTTCGTGGACTTTATTTATCCGCTTATCCAGCTCGGTGGTTTCTCGTATTTCTGCAAGGTCAGTCCCGACCTTCCTTTGCGCCTCGTCAGGCGCTGACATATCCAGTAACGCCTCCGGAAATGCAGACTGCCGCTGTATAAACGAGCGCGACTCACCTCGCTGTTTCCTCTTCGTTTCTGCCCCACTGTTCCCTTCTTGCCCTTCCAGCTCTGACTCGTGTATTTGATAGATGTGATACGGCAGCAGCCTCTCCACGGCGTCGGTGTACGAAGTGAAAGCGGTAGGTGGCGCTGGGTAAAGGACGTCCACTTGGTCTTGTAACATGGCCATATGATGTCTTTCGTCAGCGCGTCCCATGCCATTACCCGAGTGGACTCCATGATCTTGCGTATGCGCAAATGTATGGTTGACAAAGGACCAACTCACCCCAATGCTACACTTTCCAACCCGTCCATGTGGCCCTGCTCGAAGCCAAAAGCCGCCCATTTCCTCTTCTGCCCCTGCATATAACCCTCCCAACGCGAGTTCAGTCCCTTGCCAAACTCCGCCCCGTCCTCATCCTCTGACCCCTCTTCCCTTTTTGCTGGCGCCCCCGACCCCGACGCTGTTGGGATGCCGGACGGCTTCTCGATCTTGACAATGGGAAGGTTGGAAGACGACGATTCGCCTTTGACCCCGTTCACACCATCCACATGTCCATTGACCTGTCCGTCGGGTGTTGGTGGATGTGAGGTATTTGATGGGGGTATTGTAGAGTGAAGAGGGTTCATGCGCGGTGGAATGGTGAGTGGACTTCCTCCACCGGCTGTTTATGGACAATGAGCGTTCGGGTTATCACGAGGCAAAAGAAGTTATAATCCCACTAAAACGGAAGCAATTCTATAAACCCTCCCATCCCACTTGTTCCCGGCGTTCCCCACTTGTGGCACATCCTCCTACGTTCCTCTTGACAGTATATTCATGCATTATATCGTACAGGCGTGACCGGTCGTCATCTTTTGCTTCAATCTACTCATCATCCATGTACATCCCCCTTTCCAACAGTCTTCTCAGCTTGACCAAAAACCTATCTCCCTCATCATCCCCGGGCAACGCCGTTCTTAGATCGACCGCGAGATCCCGTAATACCTTCACAGATTTCGACGCCGACCCAATATCGGATGATCCACGACGTTTCATCCCGCCGTCAATGTCCATGCTATCGTCGTTTCGTATCGCCTCGTGCGGTATAAGGGACCGGCGATACATGATTTGCGAAGCGGACAGTACCGCCAGCGTTTCAGCGAGCTGGGTGAGGGTCGTTCGTGCTGCTTGCACATTTGCGTCGCGCGATGCAGGGGACAAATGCGCGAGAGCATTGTTCACCGCAGTGAAGAGGTCGTTAACGATACTGACAGGATCGTCTGATGTCGAGTTGAGGTCCTCGTCCTGGAATCAGCACCATATCGCAGCTAGAAGAGCTCAAAACGACTCACCGAGACCTCTAATAACTCGCCATCGCAATAATCATCAATGTCCGAGATCAAAACGCTCCAAGCCTTCGTCAATGTGACGAGCGCTAACGAGACATTTCTCGTCACCCCCAAAATCCTCGTGGTCCTCTCGGCAACAATGGGCAATCCCGTAAAGTCGAGCAATTGTGGGTTATCCATTTCGTCCAGCTTTTTCAGCTCCTGTTCCAGCGCATTCTTCTCGTCCTCCGAACTAGGCACGAGCAACGTCGAAAGTATATGCGGGTGGCTTAAAGCGTATCGGGCCGTCTTGAGGAGTTGTAAAAAAGGTAGGGAAATGTCGTCCAGCAGTGAATCGCTCGGTCCGGTTGCTTGCGCAACACAACCGAACAAGTCGGTAATCAGCTCGAGCTCGTTCAATGCCGGCTGGGAGAGAGGAGTTTGGGCTTTCCACGAGAGCGTTCTATCGATCTGAGGCCAAGAGACCGAAATGAAAGGGAGCACGTCTGATTTCGCGAAGTTTGACGCGTGGGCCAACGGCAGAGTGGACAGAAGAGCTTTGACGACCATAATCATCCCGCACCATGCTCCGTGGACCGAAGTGATGGATGGTGATGGGTCGGAAGAGTCGATCTGTCCATTCTCCGCCTCGAACATGATGGCGTTGTGCGAATAGGCAGGTAAGATCCCGGCCACGGCTAGTCTTTCCGCGAAAGCCTCGTTGCTCGCCAGAGCGAGATGCAGCAACAATACGCTGGCGACTTGCGGTGTTATTTGCCCTTCGGTGATTTGCGCTCGAGTGATGACTTCCAGACTCCTCGACACGAGATTGTGCTCTGCCACTTTGTCCAGCCATATTTGGGAATTTGGCGTCCGCGTCACTTCGCACAGAACACTGACGATCGAAGCGAGATCTGCTGATAAGGGCAAAGGCGCGTTCGGTTGGTGGACCAGTCCTTCGAGCACAAAGTCGGCCGCGTCGAGTGCGAATACCGTAGCGGCTTCTATAGCCGAGTCAAGCTCGAAGATTGGGCTTTCCGTGCGGGGTAGCGATTCCAGCAGCAGCGATAGGATTCGCAACATCGGCTTATGCAGCGGTGGGAGGTGGGCGTGTCGCAAGCTGGAAGAAAAGTTTCCAGTTTCCAACACCCGGCGGATATTCCGCCAAATCTCGACTAGACGGTCTTCCTCGATCGACGCCGCATCTGAGCAGGCCATCTCAAGGAGAACCACGAGAATCTCCAGGCGCTCTGCTTGAATCGAAAGGATGATGTCGCCTTGACGATCTTCATCCGCAATTAGCTCGACGAGATTTGACGCAGAGCGCAGGGCCGGGCCAGCTGTCATAGTGTCGTCTTCTGTATGTGTCAGGGTGGCTTGGGCCATAGCACGAAAAGAGCGCGTGAGAGCGATATCCGCGTCTACCATTGACCAGCTGAGATTGAGCATGTCCAGCGCGAGATTGACGGCGGACTGGGTGATGGCGTCGCTGGGGAAGTTCGGCTGACCATCTGTTGTCAGATATTATCTCTTGAGGATCAGTCACGAGACTCACCGTAAAGATATGTCGAGCCAAAATCTCTCTCTTCAAGCGAAGCGACAATCTTGACGACTTCGAGATCCACTCCCGCCTCGATCAACGTCTTGCGGTGTCTCTCATGTAGATCAGGATAACAACTATTATGTACCGCGGCCAAAGTGGCCTCGGTGACTTCCGTCCCATTCTTGAAAAGGCCCACGACGAGTTCCCGTGCTTGACTATTGCCTTGCTCTTCTTCCTCCGCTAACAATCCAAGCTCTAGGGCGAGAAGCGATGTCGCATTCGCTTTCGCCTGTACAGCATAGGCGTACGCTTGGATTCGCGATGCGAAATCTTGGTGGTGCATCGATAAAGTGAAGGTGGGAGGGGTGGGGACAATCCTCCGTGAGATATAGAAGACGGTCGTCCAGAATGTCGGGTGAGATCGCAAGTTCTTGACGGCGGTCGAGGAGGTGGATGACGACAGAACAGAGACGAGGTATTGCAATACCGAAGCGAGGACTCGGGGATGAGCGTCGATGAGCTCCTCCCATTCGTGTACTTTCTCCACAGCTTTGGCCAACAGGCCTTTGATCTCTGCCCCAGAATCGCCGACACACGCGCTGGCGCTACCAGGCTGGGTCGAGACGATCGTAGCAACAACGCTCCAGGTCAATGATTTTACCTCATCCGTCGCTCCATCAACAGTCATGGTCTCGAAAGACTGACAGATCTTGCGTACATCGTGTAAGAGCGAAGCGAGGGACAGAATCTGAGATCCGAAAGTGATGGTGATCAGGAACGCGCGCAATACTCCCAAAGCTCGGATCGTCGTTGTTGCTGGTAATTTAGAGAACGTGGCGAGTCTAACCAAATGCTCGACAAGCGTAATCTTGTCCTTTTCTTCGTCGACGAGCGCAGCGTGTATCGGTGTGGGGAATATAGCAGTAGGCAAGGAGTTTGGTGGCAGGTTGATCGATGTTGACAATCGGAGAAGAATTATCATCGTATCTAATGCCCGATCTAACGATTCAAGGACGATACTAGCGTCTGCTGGCCTGTCGAGCTCGTTCAGCTTGATCGCAGTAGCGGTACCTTGTGCCAAGATCTCGACCATGGGGCGGTATACGTTCATTGCTCCAGACGCGATGAAGGCACCGACAAGGTATTCCGCTGGTTCCGTGTATCCCACTTTGCCTTTTGCGTACGGATGGTCCAAGATATGGAGAATTGACGAGAGAATGTAAGAGAACAGCTCGAATCGCGGCACAGGGTCGGCAAATCGCCACATTGACGCAGCGGAGAAGACGGAGGAGACGATGAGCTGCACCGCTGACTTGACGACACCAAAGTCTGGTGGAGTAGTATTGGCCGAAGCAGCCGTGATCGAGTGAACCAGCCTGACGATTGCCAGTGACACTTCGTGCGTGTCACGTTTCGAGTCTGCCTGGATGAGGGCAGCCGCGATACTCTTGGATTTACCGTATGGGCCGAAGAATGATGAGCTGCGGATGTACGACCATACTTCTTTACCAGGTAAGACTAGAAGGTATCCCAGGAGGTCAAGAGCGGTAGCCGTGAGAGCGAACTCTGTTGGCGGCATCTCACTTTCGCGCATATAGCTGAGCACGCTCAAAACAACCTCGAGGACGGCGATCGAAGGTATTTCGGCTTGAGTAGGAAGGATCTCGAAGAATCGCGTGGAGAGTCCGAATGAAAGGTGCAGAATTGATCTGAACAGGTCAAGCCCGCCTGAGAGAATCTCGATAGAACCGCTTTGTATACCGAGATCAGCAACAGAAAGATAAACGGACGAATCGCTCGATGATGTTGGCGCTGGCCGTGTGGTGCGGAGGCCCAGAGCATCCCGCATAATATCGAATAGCAAGGACCATCCGTTGACCGGAGTGTTCAAGGTCACTCTCCGTACTCCGTCTCGATCTTCATCGATCGTCCCTTGCGTATCGGAAGCGATAAGTCCACCGCCAGGGAGGACGATATCACTGTTGGTGGAGATCATCGTCCGCCGTTCATCGTCTGCTCCAATGGTCTCGAACTCGCCAATTGAAGCAAGCGGAAGGACAAAGTTCGGTAGATTGCCAAATGTTTCAAAGACAGCTTGCGCGGGAGCGACGTTGAATCCCGCTTGAGGGTAAGGGCCAGAAGAGCCTTTGCCGGAGAGAACGGATAATATTGACAGGATAGACATGTTGCGTGGGAAGGATGATCGGTATAGAGTAGCGTTACGGGTGTTGACGTTCGCGTCGCCAATCCAGTAGTCTTCGCATAACTCGGCAGAGACTCGTGCCGAGCCCTACGAGTCAGTATGTGGTCAGATGGGAGTGCGAAGGTGTGCTCACCCCAGTGTATAGCAATTCCCACACACGATCAAAGCCTGCTCGGTCTCCGATAGCTTCTACTCGCAGCATATCGACTAATGCAGTAACGACGTCTTTTATCAGCTTCTACGTCTTCTCTCGAGGGACCGCACCCACCTTTCAACGTCTTTCTGATTCTGTACTCAAGGATAAACCCTTTCTCCGCATCTTCTCCCACTCGCTCCGTGACCGCCGCCCCTCTCAGCACCTCCTCCAACCAGGGGAAAAAGAAACCCTTTGGTCCCAAAGCCCGTTCCGCGAACAGCGCGACGATGTCCTCAATCCCAGGCGTCTGAAATCTCAAATGCGATGGAGTAGAATAAATCACTGCAGCCCAAGCCAGGCATAATATCGGTATCGGCAGGCTCTCGCGATATGACGGTTTGTCCTCGGACAAGTATGCGGAGACATCCAGCATTGTCATGTTCAACGAAGACAAGTCGTCTCTCGACGCCAGAATTGTCTTTGCCTCGTCATCGTCTGCCTCCTCTTCCTCATCTCCGGCATTAGCGACCACGCGCCGTAAACATAACGCCTGGAGAGCAACGATGAGAAGCGTATCGCGTATCCGGTCGAAAGCCCTTTTTGTCGTTTCGTCCGTTTCGCGGAATTCGCGTGAAGGCTGGCGTGTACCGAGGTCTGAAGCGAGAGATCCTCGTAGGAGGCCAAGAGAGAGGTGAGAGGGGATGTAAGACCGGTTATGCAGAGAAGTAAGGAGAGATTCGAGTATGTGATTTTGGGCTTGCAAGTGGTCAAGCACTTTATCGGCCGTAGTGGGTTGTTGTGATAGAGTGGCCCATTCTTTGAAGAGACGCTCAGCTGGATCCGTCTCGACTGCCATGATGGGGTATATACGATGCTACCACCAGTGTATGAGGAGATTGGAAGAAAGTCTCAATGCAGAGGAATGGGATGTTGAACTGCAACGTCTGAATGCGGCGATCGCCGTTTGGCAGGGAGTAGGAACTTTGACAATCTTGGCCATTCTGATCCTATGGCTTATATGCATGGAGCACGACGGCAACGATTGTAGTAAATAGTGCCAAAGCAATGCGGGGATACTGTAAAGATGAAGAAGAAGGCCCAGAGGGCGACAGATCGGCGTTGTCGGCCGTGGCTGCCGAACTTTCTTGTTGTGCTGTTTTGAAGTTCACTTCGGTTGTTTCGTCGTCCACTCTGTACTCTCACTTACCTCACGGCTGCGACAATCCTTGACGCCAGTATCCACCGCAAACCACCCACAGCATTTGCTGAAACGTTACAGCCCACACAAGGGACTACACATCTTTGACTGGCCGCATCGAGACGACGGCCTGAAGAAGACGCAAGATGGACCCATCCCTCCTAAATTTCCCCGGTCCGTCGACATACCGCCTTCCCTCGTCCCTCCCTCAACAGCAACAACACCAACCCCATCTTAGCCATCTCCAACATTCAAACCCTCACCAACCACACCAACCCCACGCGCATCCCCAATCACAGCAATACAGCCTCCCTCCTTCCGGCACAAACTCTTTCCCTTCCACTCCATCAACAACAAGTAGCCGGGCCGGGCCTGACGTAGAGTCGACAGAGGGGCCTTCTGATATACCCTCCGACGCTAGGACTGCACCGAACACGGGTCCCCTGGTGGAGCCTCACCAGGAATTGAACGATTTCTTGGAGAGTTTCTGGATGAGGCAGATGGACGGGGTGGAGAGGGAAGAGCAGGATGGCAAGGTCAATGTCAGTTTACCGTTAGCGAGGATAAAGAAGGTGATGAAGAGCGATGAAGAGGTCAAGGTGAGTGAACGTGTTTTCTTGGGTCTCGCCTAAGATCGGTGGGGAGTACAAGTAGAGTCTGACATCGCAGATGATCTCGGCGGAAGTGCCTATAATGTTCTCAAAGGCTTGTGAAGGTGTGTCTCGCTTCTCGTCTCCTTCCTCATCTCGTACTCGACACCAGGGGGTAGTGTAGAGCAGCCAAATAGCCTCGTTGTGCGCACACTGCTGTCATCGCCTATCGACGCCGCGTAACAAGCCACTGACCCCAGTGTTCATCTCCGAACTCACGTGCCGCGCGTGGCTCATCGCTGAATCCCACAAACGACGAACCCTCCAGAAATCAGACGTGGCTTCAGCCATAGCTCATTCGGACATGTTCGACTTTTTGATCGATATCGTACCTCGTGATGGCGATAGCCCCGATGCCGCGGGCGATGGGGCGGAGAGTAAGGCTCAGAGCGTTGGGGACGACGAAGGGCAGGACGACGGGGAAGAGGATGCGGAGGACATGTACCGAGAGTATGTGGATGGAGATGGGTAGGACGATACGCGTGATACAGTGTCTCAATATGCGTATAGATTGGATCTGGTCTTTGAAACCCGTAATTCTACCTGTAAAAGAAACCTCGCGGAAAGTCATTGGATGCCATAACGGGATAACGAAAATGATTCTATATCGGAAAAGACGTCGATGTGTTCAAACGTGTGATTGCTCTCTCTATGTGATGCTCCCCTTGACGCTCAGCCGGTCCGTAGAACGAACGCAGTGTACTGTCCCTCAAACTTCCCACTCAAGTCATTCTCCCTCAACTCAAACTTTGCTTCCGCCTCGAGCCCTGCTCGCAGCATCCACTCTCGCCTGGTTCGTCTTCGCAACGGCATAGACGATACCGGCGATACCTCCCACCCCAATAGCCGAGACGTTGCCGAAGCTAGCTGGGTCGCCAAAGAAGAGCATTCCAGATGCAGCGACCGGGAGCTTGTTGAGCGCACCGACCATAGAGTAGGTTGTCGAACCGCAAACTCGAACGCACCAGGCGGTAGAGTATGAGATGAAGACGGCGGCGGCTCCGGAGAATGCAATGGCGGTGAGAAGGACGGCACGGTTGGAAGCCGGAAAGTTGAGCGAGAGCGATTCCGATCCCCAGTCTTCCACGACAATCGAGGCGACCACGAGAATGGGGATGGAGAGAAGATTGTTGTAGAACATCGAGTCCCAATCTTTGAACCCGGTAACCTTGATCCTCTTGCGCATGTACAGGACCTACTGATCAGCGGTCGATACAGGTAACGATGGCGTATACTCACGTAGGCGGCAGAAGCGAGACAGTTCATGGCCATCCACAAGTAACCGGCGTTGATACCTCCGATAGTAGACTTTGGCGTGGCAAGCTCCATTCCAGTAATGGCGTCGATGGACTCAGCAGCAGAGAAAGCCGATGAGATGTCTGCCCACGCCGCGATAACACTGGAGCCGACCTTCGGATTAGCTCCCATGATTCGGTAGTGATTGCTAAAGACAAGCTCACCATCAAGCCGAATGAAACCAAGGTGAGACCGGTGACCGTTCCGTTGAACATCATCACCTCTCCGTATGCGATAAGGATGATCGTCAAGTTCTTGAAGATGCTGTTGATCAGACCTACACCGGTTTTCTTTCAGCCAGCACAACTTACGTGTAAACCGGGATACTGAGGAATTGCTGTCGCGATCAGCCATGAACTCACGCCAGGTCTTGGTAAAACTCACCAGACTTTTGGACCCAGTGTAAATAACAGCGACCAGCAAACTCGAAACGGGCCACCAGGCTTTCGCATCGTTCATGTCGAATTCACGGACTACGCATCAGGAGCTATTTCTGGCTCCGCAGTGATGAGATGCGGGCTGACGCGGGTACTCACAGGTAATGACGCCCAAGCGTTTGACGCTCCAAACGGCAATGACACAGACGGCTGATTGGATGGCAAGCAGGAGGAAGGTCATTGTGAAGTGCGCGCCGGAAACGACGTACTGAGAGTCAGCTCGGCGCGTGCGCGGGGTGATCAAAGCAGGATCGCCATGGAAACCAAAGAGACCACCACTCACCTTGTTCACGACGGTCATCATGATACTGGCCGCACAGTACGACAAGATCGGCAATGCCTGATCACTGGCTGAGATTGGCGCGTTGCTCTTTTCAGTCTCTTTCGCCCGACTAGCGCCAAGAGGGCCCATCATCAATGCCTGACGATCCTTGTCCTCTTCCGACATGAACGTCGGTGGAGGGGATGTCGGTCGAGATCCAGATGGCGTAGGCGCGTAATGACTCGTTTTGCTCATGGTCGGAATGGTGGTGGATGAGAAACGATGAGAAAAGCGTTAACGGTAAACAAAAGATGTGCCGAGACCTTGAAACAGTGAGGCTGATACGATAGCAACCGCTTTTGAGCGGCGCGTGTAGGGAATACTAGCTGTATCAGCCTCATTTGTCCTAGCCGAACCAAACAGGCTCAGCACGAGGGGAAGGGGAGGATCTTGGTCGTTTCCGCAGTAAGCGATGGCAGAAGAACAGAGTTAGCGCAGGTACCACGATTTAGCTTCTTCCGCTTCCGTTCACGCCTGGACATAGGCGAGGTACTGCGTGGTAAGAGAAGGGAGCGCGTAGCATCACCTTAACATTGTTTACATTTGAACCCATGCCATCGCCAGGATTCACACCGTACAGTGGACGCCGCCCGGGACTGGTCGCAGCTAACAGGTGTACTACTGCCTGCTCTTACCTTGGTGGGTCGGCAAAGTTCACGAGAGTAGTAGTCTTGGATAGTCCCTGCGACTTGACACCCAGAGGTCTAGTCACGACTCAATCTAGTCTGCCGTAATCCTCGGAAGGGGGATGGCTCAAACGTGATCGTCGTATGTTTGGTAGCGAACGGAGGATCAGCGGATGCATGAGCAAGATTTTGCCGTGGGGAGTCATGCATGTTGAGTTTGCCCTCATATGAGCTACACCTCGAGCCTCAAATTGAGAACAATGCAGAAGCATACCCTCGTAACGACCCGTCCATGTACAGAATGAAGCATCGTAGTCGAGTTTTGAGTGAGCGATCTGATTCCGCACCGATGACGCTTGCCACCCTCGACATCAAGTTCTCGATTTAACCCGGATCTCATTCGTTCATCGCCCTCGCACCAACTTTTTCGAGTCTTCCGGTTCAGCCACTTGTCCCCATACACCTTTCCGAAAAAGGTTTCGTCGAGACAAAATGTCTTTCGTTAGATCAGCAGGCATCATCTCGCGTGCGACACCCGCGTCGACCTCTGCTAGACCGTCAGCCATCCGACGTGGTTTGGCTACTGTGAGAGATGTTCCTGGGACATCTGGGAAAGCGTAAGTCTGACTTTGAGGATTCTCGGGCAAAGCTGACTTGCAGGCCGACTGGTGAGCTTTCAGGCTTTGTATGATCGGGAGATTGAGCTTATACACAGCTGTCGTCATGATGAACATGGGCGGACCTAGCACTGTAAGCCACATGCTTCGCAAACCGTCCAGCGCTCATCCCAGATTCCCGAGGTGCACGACTTTCTCTCCCGTTTGTTTCACGACCACGATCTCATTCCCCTTCCTATGCAATCAATCCTCGCTCCTTGGATCGCTAAGCGCCGTACGCCCAAGATCGAAGAACAGTACACGGCCATCGGCGGCGGGTCGCCCATCCTTAAATGGACGCGTAAACAGGGCGAAGCGATGTGCGAGCTGTTGGACGAGCTCAACCCGTCTTCAGCCCCGCATAAGCCTTATGTCGCATTCCGATACGCCAACCCGTTGACCGAGACCATGTTGGAGGAGATGAAACGGGATGGAGTGAAACGAGCCGTTGCGTTCTCGCAGTACCCTCAGTACTCTTGTTCTACCACTGGGAGCAGTCTGAACGAGCTTTACGCGCAAGCGAAAAAGATGAATTGGGGCGGGAAGGGCGAGGTCGAGTGGAGTGTGCTGGATAGGTGGCCTACTCAGGCCGGTCTTGTCGATGTGAGTTAGCGCGACGAGGTTAGGCCACCCAGAACGGCGGAGCTGACGGACAGGCTGTGGCGCACAACGTCAAGGCGGCACTGGCAAAGTACCCAGAAGACCGACGATCCGAGGCTGTCATCCTTTTCTCAGCCCATTCCCTCCCACTCGAGATTGTCAATCGAGGCGATCCTTACACTGCCGAAGTCGCAGCGACAGTTCACGCAGTAATGACCAAACTCGGCCATTCCAACCCTTACCGTCTCACCTGGCAATCTCAGGTCGGGCCTAAAGCATGGCAAGGACCCCAGACGGCCGACGCAATCGAGGGTCTCGCGAAGAACGGCAAGAAGGACATTTGTCTCGTCCCCATTGCGTTCACTTCGGACCACATTGAGACGCTGTACGAGCTCGACATTGAAGTTGCGGAAGAGGCCGAGAAAGTGAGCTTGATCGTCATAGATTGCGAAAGAACGTGAACTAATGACAGCTCGGCGTCCATCTCACCCGAGCGGAAAGTCTCAATGACTCACCAATCTTCATCAAAGCCCTCGCGGATCTCGTCTCGGGTCACCTTACGGAGTACGAACAAGGCAAGATCGGGCCGACCGGAAAGCAAATCTCACTGAGATGTCCGGGTTGTACCAATCCCAAGTGCGGTCGAACAAAGGAATGGCTGGCTACGGGCGGCACGAGCTTGGACGCTTGATAGTTGAATGATATTAGAGCATGGCCTGTATCTGCATGATCATACACTGTTCCACCCATTCACCGACTCGTAATGCCATCTTGACGTGTGAACATGATACAACTATCCATACTACCGAGTTGGCGTCTATTCACGTATAACGGACACTCCCCAAATCCTCCCATCCCTCTCTTTCAACCTCATTCATCGCCCCTGCCTCCTTGTACAACCGTTTCAGCGCCCTTTCCCATATTTTCCACGGTTCACCGCCGTCCACGTACTTTGCGGAGATCTTCCACATGACCGCCTCTTCTGCCCAACTGCCGAAGAACGACATGCGCACGATCCAAAACATCCACATTCTCTCTTTGAAGGGTAAGCTATCCGTGAAGTGCGAGTCCGCGTGGATAAACAGATCGGGTGGAGTGGGGATGGATGAATGGGAAATGTTCCAGCGGAAAACTTTTCTGCGGAGGTTGGTCAGGGAGCGGTTTAGCCGGTCTCGAAAACTTAGATCCTTGTCAGACGAGAAGAAGGTCAAAAAGAGAGGAAGATGGGAGATCGATGTAAGCAGTTCTGGAGCGAGGACGACGTAATGACGCGGTGTAGGGGCCGATATCAGGTTGGTGAAGAAGCTGGGGTCCGATGTGGTTATCGTCAGGTTATGCGGGAGATTCTCGTCTGTTTCCAGGTCGAGCAGCTCGGTATCTGAGTCTTCGTCTGACATTCCTGCCTTGAATTCGTTCGTGGATTGCCCGTCAGCCCGGACTTGGATATCCGTCCTGGCATCTCTAAAGACGATCTGCAATGCGATCCGAGTCTGTTTCGCCCTTTCTTCCGCCCAGCGGGTAATGGCACCTCTCAGCCACCTCTCATTCCCTCCCTCGTCACATGCATCCATCCTCGTCCCCACATCATCTTCGAAATTTTGGGGCGGGTTCCAGACGCCTTCTTGCCCTTTCATTCTCGGCTCGGGGCGCGGGAACATGGCGAGACTTTTGGCCCATTGCAGGATGTACGCATGGTAGAGAATCCTAGGTGTGGATAGTATCAGGGCGAATGGCCATCGGAGTAGGGCGAGCAAGATCCCGCCGATATGGTCGGCAAGGAGTGGGATGGGCTTGTGGGTTGGATGCGAAGCGACAACCGCGGTGAGTTTTACGGTTTTGTCGGGGGTGAGGAGACGTAAGAAGACTTTCATTTGGGGCCCGCGTGGTGGCGCGGATGCCGCGGAGGTGGGGAAAGGGTTGAGAATGTCAAGACGGTAGAAGCCGTTGCGCGAGTTAAAAGGGGAGACATGGAACGTCCGAGGGAAGATCCAGGCAAAGTCGTAACCCTCGTTTGGGTTTACGGCGTGCTCAGACTTGCTTTTCAAAACGTATGCGTGTCTAACATCAGCTAAATTCATACGGCTCAAAACGGCTGCTTACTTCTCTCCGAACGTGTTATGGACTTCGAGTACAATGCACGAAAGCACCCTGTCCTGGTTATAGACATACCAGACCGTCAACGGGTTTATGCCTTCAAACCCAAGAAGACTCGGCATGGATACCATCCACGCTTTCACCATGTCTTTCTGACTTAAACCATGCTCGATCAAGAGGCTGTTGAGCTTCTGCCGCAATGTCGCCGATCCGGGCGTGAGGTAGTTGAAACTTCTCAAGCCTAAGATCTTCGACCAGGGCGAGCCGCCGTACGTGAATAATCGGCCTGGTAAGTCGACAGCACCGGTCTCCAACGCATCTATATCTACGCCGAGGTAGATAAGCGGATAGCTGAAAGTGTGTCTGCTAGGGACGGGCAGAAGACGCGCGTGCGACGTGTAAGAAGGGATGAGTGCGGATGGCAGGCGATCGGTCGTTGTTGTGCTAGCTCGTCGCGGCGAAAGAAACAGGCAGGCAAGATATCCCGCCGGAAGAGCGGTGACTGCTAAGAGCAGTGGAGTAATGATTGTCATGATCGTAACATGCTCTGAATAGTCTGGTCAAAGTGAGGTTGCACCATACGAATGCATTCTAATGTGAAACGATCGAACAGGTTGGTGAGTCATCGAAACACTCAGGCACAGCGGTCATCGCCGCGGATCTCCCCCTAAACACTGCCACATTGAAATTTCCCGGTACTTTTTTGAAATGCCGCTAAACGCCGGTCACCCGGTCGCTACCAATTTCCCGGTTGTCGCTGAAGAGCTCTTCTTTCGACCTTCTAGATACATATCAGGAGACACAGCCGAAGGTGAGTTGAGGGAGGTTTTCACGAGTTCGAAAGGAACGCTGGAAGCTAACAAACAGTCAGCGGCATCAAGCACACGCACCTACGATCAATTACTAGTCCGTTTTCACCGACTTTATTGATATCGCCAGTATGATCATCACCAAGCAGAACCGCCGAACCGTTAGTACCGATTCCATCTTTCCCAAACACGTGGAGGTTGCGGAAGGAGGATGAATAAGGAGAGAAGGATGGGAAACCGGAGCTTTGAACCGTTCACAAAGAACCGCACTTATCCCAGATCTACGAGGCTCTCTTCAAGGAGGGTGTCCTTGTCGCCCCCAAGGACTTCAACCTCCCGGCCCACCCGGACCTTACCACCGTCCGAAACCTCGAGGTTATCAAGTGCATGCAATCCCTCACCTCCCAGGGATTCGTCAAGACCCAGTTCTCTTGGCAATGGTACTACTACACCCTCACCGACGAGGGTCTCGCCTACCTCCGTGAATGGCTCAACCTCCCCGCCGAGATTGTCCCCCAGACCCACATGAAGCCCGCCCGCCCCGCCGGCCGACCCGCCGGATACGGTGCCGGTGGTGACCGTCGTGAGGGCGGTGCCTACAGGGCTCCCCGTGGTGACCGCGAGTACCGTCGTCGTGACGACGCCGGAGAGGACAAGGAGGGAGCTTCTGCTGGTTACAGGCCGGTGAGTTGACGTGACCTATTGCAACGGGGTCTGTGACTGATGTCAAAAGAAATTCGGCGGTGTTGGCCGTGGTGCCCCTGCCTCGTAAATGTGCGCACGCACATCGTTCAGCGAGGAGGTGCAAGGTGTGGATATATAGGCGCTTCGTCTCGTCTATGCATCCCACCGTGCTTGATACGTTGGGCTTATTTGACTTGATCAGCGGGTACTAATCACGCTGTTGTCGAGGATTCATGCTGATGCTAATTATATGGCTTTACTGATGTCACCGTGACTAATGCTACAACTTTAGTGCAGGTCGTTCAGGCTCTTCCTCCTCCCGTTCGTCCACTTGATTCTCCTCTTGCAGCTTCTCCACCTCTCTCTGCACTTCCCGCTCTAGTCCCAGCCAATCTTCACGCGACAATTGCTTGAGCGCTGCCAAATAGAACGCAACTTTCCGCGGTACAGCCGCTCCAGGCTTCGGGCGCGCGAACAGGTTATACACATCCGACAACAAGAGTAAGATGCGCGGTGGTGTGTCGATCATAATGGACGGATGAAGTAAAGGCGGAAGGATGGAAAGCAAGCGAATGAGAAGATCGCTACTTGGAGGCGGATCCTGCTGATTCAGCTAAAACTCCCATAAACAAGACACGGAACGTACTATTGATCGCCCTATCCGTTCCCAAACGTCCGTCCAAGCTTCTCTCACGGATTCGTACCGTACGGTCGACTTGGCGTCGACCAAGAACGGCAAGAACTGACCGAAATCATTCTTCACCTCGTCTACCGAGACCGACCCGCTGGACAGGTATTGCTGGTCCAACGAAGGTAACCGTGAAGAAAGCAGAATATGCAGGTACGCCAGTCTGCCATTAGCCATGTCACTGTTGCAACTGTCGGTCGCAAGCTCACGCCAAAGAAAGGACATTGTAGATCAATTTCCGCCCGACGCCAGACGGGGGTTTAATAGCGTTGGTGACCTTTTCGGAAGTCATTGAAGGCGGTTGAGCCACTTCAAGCTCATTCTCCTCCTCGTCATCCAAACTTTTTTCCCACCAAGGCAGCACGTCCGGCATGTCTGGCACGTCATCCTTCACTGCCGAGTCGAGCAGTTCCTTCGCTTCTTTCGATTCAGGATCCCGTAAGGCTGCCAAGAAGGCATCACGGTGCTCCTGGGGAAGCAAGTGGAACAGGCGGTTCGAATCGATATCGTCTGCCTATCAGCCATGAATCCCTTTGCAGTCCCAGACTTGGGTAGTCCGTAGTCGACGCACCGAGATCAATATCCGCCAAGGCCTTCTCCAACTCATCCTCACTCTCGTCCTCCGCCCCGTCAAGTTCCGCCAGAGCCTCTTCATCTCCCGCTTGAGCGTCTTCGAACCGGCGTAACATCTCCATCATTTTCTTTTTCTCGTCCATTCCCGCTTTAGGATCAACGGCGATTTGGTCCATCACTGTAGACTTGTAGAATGGTTCGGAGCATTGTACATGTGACTGTAGTGAGTGATGTCCCAGGCTCGACTATCGCCTTTTCTCGGCCACTCATGATAATTTCGAGTAGGATAAATTCGAGTGTTAATATACTGTGCTGGACTTACTTGATCTTTGAAACATGCTAGAGAGCAGTACGGAATGTTGCACCTCGGGCAAGTATACTCGCTATCGTGTTTCCGACATCTATCGTCAGCTCTCGTCTGGTGCATGTGGGCATGGGCTCACATCCCGCAGACCCGTTTCGACGCCTTAGTTCTCCCTGGTTTAGGTACCGAGAAAGGCAGTCGAATCTGCTTTTGCTTAGGCAAGTTGACCGACATGTATAGGTGGATGTAAGAGGAGAATGGAAATCTTGAAATGGGTGGCCAACAATGTAACAGTTCTGCCGGGGTTTACCCGCTAACGTTGAATTCATAACTTTCCCCATCCCTCCTCTCCCATTACTCTATACCTCTAAGATCAGCTCTCTGCAAAATGCCAGCCCCCGCGCCTTCAGTCTACGCGACACTGAGCGCTCCTCTACCTTCCAAACCCTATATCCTGGGAATCACGCCTTCGTCCTCATCCCCGCATTTGCTGCTTCGACACCCTTCATCCGAAATTACCATTGCGGACAACCAATCGCTTCAACCTATTGATGTGCTCCAAGGTGGACATAAGGGATTGATCAGTAGTGTCAAAGCGGATGAAGGAGCCATATGGTCTTCCGGCAAGGAAGGAGGGATTGTGAGATGGGACGAAAGAAGTCGACGGGCCGGGATGACTATCAAGGGTGAGTCTACATTGTTTGGATCAATCATCTCTATACCATGGCGCCTCAATCTGTGTCACATATATTAATGACTCCTAATTCGAGTGAAGCTGACCGGCAGCTTTCGTCAGGAAGCCACTGCCTGTCACGGCGCTGGCGGTTTCTGAGCGGGACCACCTGGTCATCGGCGGTACAGAGCTTGTATCGTCTGAAGCGCACATCTTGTTCTGGTCAGTCGTCGATCTCACTTGATCCGCTGATTATCACGTCCCCAAAACGATCCCGCTGACGAACAGGGACACGCGTAACGCCAAAGATCCAGTATACGCCCACTCATCGACCCATTCAGACGATATCACCCATCTCTCCCTTCTCCCTTCCACCTCGTCGTTCCTTCCTTCTTCCTCGTCCTCGTCGCTTCCCGACCGTTTCCTCCTCTCAGCATCAACAGACGGTCTTGTAGCGCTCTCCAACCTCAAGGAGACAGATGAAGAAGAAGCCGTCCTCGCCGCTGAAACAATGGGCCAGAGTATCGCCGACGCCGGCGCCTACGCTCATAAAGGCAAAATGAAGGTCTGGGCTCGTAGCGATATGGACTACGTATCGACGTGGGACGTCGGAAAAGGCGATGAAGGGGAACTGCAATTGCAAGAATATGTCGAGTTTGGTACCGATGTTTTCAGGCAGAGAACGTTTGTCCCGCCCGCGACAGGGGCTCGGACGGTGCGAACAGCACAAGAGGAGAGGGGTGAGAAGTCCGGAAAACTCAATTCGGACTATCTCATCGATGTGGTGCCTTCTCTCGGCGTGAGCAGGAAGGGCACCCCGATGATTGGTGTAGGGACGAACGAGTCAGTGCAATTTGGCCAAGAAATCATAGGAGGAGAAAACTGACGGCCAGAGGCGATATTGTGCTCTTACACCAATCGGCGAAATCATTCGATCCCTCCGCTTTCTTCTTATCAGGTCCTGAAATTAGAGGACACAAAGACGTCGTACGCGCGCTATACCATGACGCGACGAACCAAGCTCTCTATACGGGATCAGAGGACGGTGTGCTGTCGGGCTGGTCACTTGCTTCACTCCCTTCGAGGCTGATCATTGGCGACGCGGAGGTGGATGATGACGGAGGAGACGGGCGGGAAGATATCGATTCGGATAATGAGGAGGACGAGGAGAGCGAAATCGAGACAGAGAGCAGCGGGATGGACGTTGATGAAGATGATGAAGAGGAAGACGAGAGCGAAGGTCCGAGGAATGGACCAATCATTGGGGGTGGGAGGGGGGCAGAAGGGAGGAAAGAGAAAAGAAGACTGAAGAGATCTCAGCCGTATTGATAGATCCAGATTACATTTGCCATACTAAGGTCGTGCTACCAGCTTTGCAGCGGCAGTAAGTCTCGAGGGAGAAGAGGAAAGAGAGCTGTACTGCTTGTTATCCGCTGGGTGATCACTGCTTGCCGATTACGCGCACTTCTGTGATTCTATCCCGCAGAACCACCCTAAGAAGTTCCAGCTCGGCGCCGCCTTGATTCTGACCTGTGTGCAGGCGCGATCAATGACGCAGTCCCTGAACGCTGCTGGACGATTCCTCGCCAATCTCGCCCAGCATATCAACGAGCAGACGAGAAGGGCTCTAGACCTCCCGATTTACACTTTCGAGCCTCATCCTCACTCAGCCCTCATGTAGCAGTCACGGCGCTGTAGATCATATCGTGACTGCATGTGATGTCTACCTTTCGGCCCATGTATATCCAGAGCAGAATCAATCACACCCTGTATGTTCCCCCCTCTGGATCACACCGTCCTCCCGCTCCTCCGCTCCAATCGAGCCAAAACCAAAGTAAGTACAAATGAAAGAAAACCAATGAGAAAGAATGCAAAAACTCTATTCTATAAGAAAGAATCAGTCGGACGTTCGTATCAAATCATGCGCTTATTGCGAGACTCCGAGTTGTTGGAGCAGAGCGGCTTGCTGAGCAGCAGGGAGAGCATCGTAGACTTTCTTGAAGCCCGAGTAGACACCCTCTTTGTTCGTCTCACTAGTCATCAGCATTTGCTTATATCTGTCAGAGTGAGTTGACTCACGCCCAGGTAGAGATGGTTTCCGAGCAGTACTCGTCTTTGACGCTCTGGACCAATGTCTCCAGCTCCTCGCCCGCTTTCTCCAGGTATGCCGCGATCTCCGAGTCGGAGGTGGAGTCGGTAGCCGTGAAGTCGGCAAGGATGGATTTGCGCTCGGGGTAGGTCAAGTTGGGGTTGGCGGTCTGAAGTTTTCGCATGATTCGCTATATATCAGCAGTGTAAGACATTGTACAGGACGCGACTCACGACCTCCGAAAGCTTGCGTCGGATATTCCAGTAGATCGACCTTCTTGCGTTCTCCCAGTCGCATGGCGTGCAGTTTGCCTTTGCCTTCATTCGACCAGACCTGTCGTGCAGATCGGCGAATTCGAGGGCAACGGATTGGTAAGCCGGAGCAAGGTGTTTCTCCCTTGCTTCCAACTTAGCGGTCGCAGCAGACTTCTCCTCTGGTGAAGCACCGGCAGCCTCAACGGCCTTCTTGAGCTGAGCGTATTCAGGGTCAAGACGAGCCATGGTTGCTTGAACCTTTGGCTTTCGGTATTTGACTGTATGTTAATGGCTGCTTGGCATCAAGACAATTGACTCACCCTCGACGATACCCTCCGGCTCGAGAACGCCACCTCGTGACTCATTGTCAACGAACATGGTCATGTGCTCTTCGTTGATGGACGGGTCGAGAACGACCCAAGCACCACCACGGAGCTCTCCGTTAGGCACCAGGTAGACAACGACCGGGTGCTTGTACCCGCTGAGGCCATCGACAATCTTCGCACCCTCCTTGAGAATCGCTTGTGCCATGTCGGACATTCCTCCAGAGAAACCACGGAAGTTGGCAAAGATGACCAATGGAAGGCCTTCTCGGTTGGCGTCCTCGATCGCGGTAGCGGTCTTGCGCGAAGAGTCTGGGAACCAGACAGTACCGGCAAGCGAGACTCGGCTTTCGGTGGAGGATTCGTTGGCTGGGTCGGCAGGGTCAACACGCTCAATCGATCGGGTTTCAGCGGCAATAACGGCGACGGGGATACCATTAAGGCGTCCACGACCGGTAACAATGGTTTGGGCCCATCCACCTGGACATTAGCAGCCGCTCCCTATTTGCAGGTATGTTGACTTACCCATAGTCTCGAAGAACGAGCCGTGATCAAGGATACCTGACTTCCAAGTTGAGGTACCCTCAACGTCCTCATAGCAACCAGCCAAGAATTGACGTGGATCATACGGTCCCTTAGGCGGCTTGTAGTCGACATTTCGGTCCCAAGAATCGCCAGTGGGAAGGATTGGGATAGCACGACCTCGTCGCTCTGGCGATCAGCTGGATTCGCGACAATGGAACATCCTACGTACCAGGAATGAACATGAGGTAGTTGACGATTTGCAAAGCACCTTCAAGATCGCTTGGAGCGGTCAAGTGGGAGATACCGTTCTTGTACATGATCTAAACGTTAGCAGGTGCATTATCCGAAAGATGTAGCGCATACCTGGGGACCACCAAGCTGGATGTTGCTCGTGTAGACCTCTTTACCCAGGACCTTGTTAATAGCGGGAGCACCGGTCAAGATGATTGGCTGACCCTCAACCTGGACGACACGTTGACCAAGTCGGACAAGGTAAGCACCGATACCGACGGAACGAGCGGTGACCATCGAGATGGTGAAGATATCATCGTATGCACGAGATGTTTCACCAGCGATAAGACCAGAACCACGAAGACATTCCACACCAAGACCATCCTTGAGACCAATGATCGAGGTGATTTGATGTCTCCTCTCGCCGTTGACCTCAATTTCATTGGTAATAACGCTGCCTTCTCCCAGCTCGTTGAGCTTGTCGAGGTTCTCGGGGGTGAGGTAAAGGTAGTCGAAGCCCTTTTCGGGCTTGCCGGCTTCTCGCCACGAGACGTCGAAGAGGGCCATGACCTCATCGGCAAGACCAATACGGGCACCCGAGTTGGCAGAAAGGTAGATTCGAGGCATACCGTGTTTTCGGGCGAATTGAGTGGCTTGATAGAAGTACTCGTCTTCGATGGGACCGAAAGATCCGATTTGATAAGTGATATCGTTGGAGATGACCACAACACGACGTCCTTTGGGGTACTCTGGGGTCTTCATTGTGAAAACCCATGCAACCATACCACAGGTATTGAGTCCAGGCGGTCGAGCCACCTCCACCAGCTCTCCTGTTTCGTCGAGAACAAGCTCAGTCGCGTTGAGCAGATCCGCGGGGATCTTAACGTGGGGCAAGTAAGTCGAGAGCTGTCTCCAAGCTTTCTCCACAGCTTGTCGGAACAAGTCGGGGAAATCGTAGACGTATGTAGTACCAATAACGTGAGCCTGGTATCGCTTAGGTTGCAGCGATTCCTTGGTCGAGTAAGGGAAGTTGACTGGTTGAAGGTGGAATTGACCTTGGTCGCCGATCGACTTGAGAATGGCCGTTCCTCGCTCGTTGGTGACCTCTTGGTAGGCCTCGAATTTGACAACGAAACCAGAGACGTTTTCGATGAAAGCTCGGATGGGCAGGACGTTACCCTCATCGTCCTCGATCACGACTCGGATCTCGGCCTGAGTGACTCGTAGCCTCCAGAGTCGCTTACCGTGTCGCTCAATGAAACCAGCAAGGGCTTCTTGAACGTCGTCAAAGGTAACGTTGAGCGAGTACACGCAGTTGACACTGATATGGTTGCAGTCGGCCTGGCGGTACTGAGACGAGACGACCTCGAGAGTGTCCAAGATATCTCCAACCAGTCGGTCGGTTTCAGAAATCAAATACTCGGTCTGCTTCATGGCACCAGTGAATCGACCAGGACGAAGAAGGGCGCGAACGAAGAATCGAACGTCAGAGGTGTTTTCTCGGCCAACAGCGTGGTAAACGTGGATCTGTCGGTTCGAAGAGGGCTGAGGAGTGATCTTGAAGTTGGACAAACGTCCAAGCTCGAGCTGGTAAGCAAGAGCAGGCTCGATGTTTCGAATAGCCTCTTCTTCCTTCCACGATCCGTCGGCAGACTCTCGGAGCGTGTAGTAGGCCGGGTATTGGTCTTTGCGGCAGATGACCCATGAGATACGTCGGATACCTTTCTTTGTGACTTGAGCGGCGTACTGGTTGGTAAGGTCGGTGAACTGTTGGCTCAATTCCTCGTCGGTAGTTTCCTCGCCGTTGAATAATCGAAGAGCGACGTTGAGGACATGGGGGTCTCGGGCATCCTTTCCGTATCTCTCCATGTGCTCCGCGCGATCGAAGGCAGGGTATCGGGCAAGAAGTTTGGGGAATCCTTCGAGAAGGGTCTGGAGCTGGTTGTAAGAGGTCATGAGACCAAAACGGATGGGTTCCGCCTTGGTGTTGACGACATAGGTGAGGTCAGACATGCTGGCGATACGGGTGAAGTCCTTGGTGGAGTCGACACGGGGCGTAGTCGGCTGCTCGGAAGGCGTCTTTCCGCCGAGCTTGAAACGCCAGGTCACGACGTGTGGCTCACCAGTCTTGTCACCCTCCTCGTAATCGAGGTGCATGACGTTGTAGACTCGGTAGGCACGACGCACGTAGACTTCCAAAGCAGCGAGAGCAACCCAGGGGTCTTCGTGGTCGAAAAAGGTAGCGAGCACATCAAAAACGGTGTATCGCGAGTCAGTGACCTCCTTGAGCTGATCGGCGGAAGGAAGGCGGTGACCGTGACCGACCTCTCCGTAGTAGCTGGTAGTGACCGATGACTTGAGGATCTGCTCGAGCTGACCCAATCGCTCCTCGTAAGATGGGAGCGAGCCGACAATCATAACCT
Source organism: Papiliotrema fonsecae (assembly GCA_035773095.1). Lineage (NCBI taxonomy): Eukaryota > Fungi > Basidiomycota > Tremellomycetes > Tremellales > Rhynchogastremaceae > Papiliotrema > Papiliotrema fonsecae. Next base: position 1,000,707 of record JAHRBW010000007.1, read on the forward strand.
CTTTGGCCTTGAGAGCGATTTTGGAGGTAGGTCGACTGTCTAGAGCAGCGATGCGGCTAAGAACAGAGTGAACTCGGCTCTCGGGAGTCATGGAAGCACCAGGTGACTCGGTCTTGATGGTTTCCAGAAGAGCAAGGACAAGCTTGGTCTTGGAGGCAATCTTCGAGTGGGACAAGACCAATCGGACAACTTGGTCGAGATCTTTGTTGTCCTCACGAAGCTTGAGCACAACGTTCTCCTGGGTGAGATTCTGATCAGCGAAAGGCTCTTCGACTTCAACGAAGTAGTTGAGCAAATCGGCCCAGGTTTGCCATTCATGGACTTTGAGACCATACGCGAAGGCGTCAATGAGAGTCTGCAGCGGCGAAATGGCGGCTCGGACTTGGGCACGCTCCTTGGGTGGAACGTTCTCGTCGATGAAGTAGTCGATGATTCGCCTGAGCTTGAGACTCGGGAACTCAAGGCTCTTGCTTCGGCAAGTCTCGATGATGGCGCGAACCTCTTCCTCAAGCTTGGCGGGGATACGACCGCTAAGGGTGGACAAAACGTCAGAGGCATGAGTGTATGGCAGAGTGGGATCACGGAGAGCCGACTCGACGATGCGAAGCGAAGCGATAACAGCAGCACTATTGTCGAAACCTTGCAGGTTGTCGTAAAGGACTTCGAGGTGCTCTCTGAGGCGTTGGTGAGGCTTGGTACCGTATCGGCCATTTTTGAGCTCGAAAGTGGGCATGATTCCCTCGAATGGCTTGGCAAATTTGACCTTGGTCGGGTCGTCCAGGGTGAGGATACCGAGTAGTTCACCTTGCGCGAGCGTCTGACCGGGTTGCTTCATGAACTGAGCGATACCGGCTTCGGTTGCGGTGACTGGCATGATCATCTTCATCACCTCAATCTCGGCGTATGCCTCTCCGGGATCAACGTGATCGCCGGAGTCGATCAAGAATCGAACGAGTTTACCGGGACTCGGCGATCGGAGCTGAGTAGGATCCGATTCGTCCTCGATCATGGTAGTCTTGGAGTCGACCGAGACAACCATGGCACCAACTTCTTCACGCCAGTAGACGGTGTGGGACGCGCCCTCAAGGGTAATGAGCAGACCTCCGTCACTCAATGTTCGGCTTCCAACGAAGATGCGGCCGCCGTTGAGGTACAATGTGAACGAATACTGCGACGACTTGGCCATGGCGAACGAGTATCGCACACCTTCGTAGATGAACTCGCTCTTGAAGAAGGTCTGCAAAGTATCCTTTGAGGGGACTTGACCTTTGTCAAGCACCGATTTGTATTTGGCGATGGAAGCCTCGTAGGCAATGTGAGCCTTGACGACGGCACCACAGATCACAGCCAAGGTTGAATCGGGTCGCTCTGAAGTCATACCCTCGGCGATAAGGGAGTCGAGCCATTGAGTCGTAAGCGTGTTGTTCTCAAACTCTGGCTTTTCGAGCAGCTTGATGAGGTATTCGACGGTTGTTCGGAATTCACCTCGAATACTGAGCTCCTTGAGAGCAACAACCATGGATTTACGAGCTTCCGAACGCTCCATACCGTAGGCGAAGATGTGACCGAATTGCGAATCGGCGTACTCGTGCAGACCACCAGCGGAGGACACGGAGAAATAACCCCAAACGTTCGAGTTGGAACGGAAGTTGAGCTCAGTAAGGTTACCGGAAGACGGCTTGAACCCGGCATCGGGGTTCTCTCCGGTGATACGACAAGCAACGACGTGTCCCTTGGGCTTGGGCTTGCGTTGCTTGTTGACAGATTCTGGGTTGGTACCGTCAAAGTCGATGTCGGTAATACCGTGGGGGTCCATGCCGTACAGCGTTCGGATATCGCGGATTCGGTGTAGGGGAACACCCATAGCGATTTGCAGCTGAATGGCGGGAATGTTACATCCACTAACCATCTCGGTGGTGGGGTGCTCGACTTGAAGACGAGGGTTAAGTTCGAGGAAGTAGAACGAATCGTCCGAGTGAGAGTAGAGGTACTCGACGGTACCGGCGGAAACGTATCCGACGAGTTTGGCTAATCGAACAGCGGCTTTTTCCATCTCTTCAAACTTTTCAGGTCGAGCAATGGTCACTGGGGCCTCTTCAATGATCTTTTGGTGACGACGTTGAACGGAACAGTCACGGCCGAACAGCGAGATCGCGTTACCATACTGGTCAGCAATGAGCTGAACTTCCAGATGACGCGCAGATCCGGCGAGCTTCATGATGAAGATAGGAGAACCTTCGCGGTCAGCGCTGTCAAGGAGTAAATACGGTTTACTCACCTGGAACTTCACCAGCGACTGCTTGGAAAGCGTTTTTGAACTTATCCGCTTCCTCAACTTTTCGGATACCCTTTCCTCCACCACCCTCACTGGCCTTGATCATAATGGGCCAACCAATCTTCTCAGCCTTCTCTAAACCCTCCTCCCAAGAGTTGACACAAGCGTCATTGTAAGCCTTATCTGGGACCGTCACAAATCCTTGGGGAGAGAGCATTGTGTCGGAAATACCGGTACCGGACCAAGGCATACATGGCACTTCGGCGTGTTGAGCGACAATGGTGGACGAAATCTTGTCACCAAGAGATCGCATAGCGGATCCTGGAGGACCAATGAAGATGATCTTCGACTCGGCGAGAGTTTCGGGCAATCGTGGGTTCTCTGATGCGTGACCCCTGCGGTCAGAAGCAGCCGGGCGAATGGAAAAGCGGTACTCACCAGCCGGCCCAGACAGCGTGGACTCCAGCGCGTTGCGCGACATCGACAATGAAATCGACGTTGGCATAGTTGTTGTTGTTGCTTCCTCCTGGCACTTCGACATATCGGTCGGCCATTCTGATGTACTCGGCGTTGATACGCAAGTCTTCCGGAGTTGCCATAACGGTGAATTCGATTTGACGGTCAGAGCCAAAGGTCTCGTAAGACCATTTTCGGATGGATCGGATCTCCTTGACGGCAGCGATACCGTTGTTGGCAATGAGGACCTAGGAAATCAGCTGATGCTGCGCAAGAGCTCAGCCTGGCTCACCTTGGTGATGACGGTGTGACCTCCTTGGGCCTTGACAAAATCAGTCACCCTGCCCGCAGGTGCTACGTCGAGGGAGTTGGCGCCTGTCGGTAGAATATAGGACGTAGTAAGTGCAAGTTCAAGCGAAGGAGGTGGATTGTAGCGATCATTTTGGGCAGCAAAGTATAGGGAGGCGACGTCCAAGAAGAAGAAAGAGATGTATCAGCTAATGCTCTTCAATTAAGAATCCTCATTGATTGCTCTAAACCGTCCCCGCAGTCGGCATCCAAATAACACCCCCAAAAAAGCGAATCTGCTCGCGCTCAAGCTCGGATATGTGTCTCGACGTCGCTGAAGCCGTTTGAGAGGTACGATAGGATTGCCTGAAGCTCTTTCCCAAGCCCCATGGACACCTTGGAACGTTCACGATTCCCCGCTCGGACCTCCACTACTCCCTTGTCCCACACCCACCCTCTCTCTCAACGAAGCTGAACCGAGACTCACCGATGAAGTGGGCGACCTTGGCATGGTCATAGATGTCGGAGCTACCAGTGGCAGCACCCGACGCAGTCGAGGACGCCATGATCGTTAATGCGCTGGCGACGCGACGTGATGGGGTAAAGTGGAGGGGGTCTGCGGAATTCCGGAACGGACTAAGGGGGAAGTGGAGGTCGTGTCAGATAAGCCTGAGGTGTCGAAGACGCAGGAATCGATACCAGCAGAGCCGTTTTTCCTGTTTGACAGAAGGATAAGCGGATGAAAGAGGAAGATGTAGGTGACAAGCAACAGATGTATGACCACCACCCAAAGTGAGGGAGTCACTGGGGCATCTTAGAGAGCTTTGGGGCGTGGAAGCGGTTTACGTAATCAAAATCGGTTATTAATCCCGCTTCAACCCGAAACACCCTAACCGGTGACTAACTATATGGGGAGCGTTACAATTCGACCAGCATCGCCGGACTAATCAGCATTGTAATCGTCATGCAGATGTTACTGATTTGCTCTGTATAGCTGATTGATCCGCATCGCTCCGGTTGAAGACCTACCTGTCTCTCTGAAAAGACCAATCCCGGATCGAAAAACGTACAGGCGTTGAAAGCGTTGTACGGAACTTTGCCAATGGCGATCTTGCCTTGGTCAACCATCATGTCTGCTGCTCAGCAGTCATTTTCTGTCTTCGGGCTGGGCAGATACAGTGACAAGGCAGGCTAATTCACTGTCGGTGTCATCACGATGAAGCATGGAATACTACGATGTGACGTCTTTCTTTCCGCTATAGGAAGCGAGAACAGATTCATCAACCTCGTTTACATACAATCTACGTTGGCCCAAAGAAGCGGGCAAAGAAGGCCCCGGCCCAATCACTGCTGTTCAAGCGAGAACCATCACCATCCGTCCGTGAGTCTGGCAGCTCGAAGACTGGACAAATCGACTCTCCTCTGCGCTCCGTTTGTCCCGAATCGCCTTTATGCCGAAAGGTTGCGGTCAAGTAGACTACAAAGCTCCGCCACGTCTAACCGAATATCTACACATCTTCCCCTTTGATAGTCTTTCTGAATCTACCGGCTCCTCATGGGATTTCCCGTCGTTTTGTCCGATTTGGTGCATACGGGTGTCTCGATCACTTTCTATCGCAGTTTGATCATCTCGGAAACCCTGTTCTACGAGATCCTCGATAAGAGCGCAAACTCTAATGCAACACAAGGAGATGGACAAAGAGGCTTGAATCTGTCAGTCGAATCCTGGGAATCGCTGGATCAACCTCTTCAGCCGAGTGACGGGGAAGAGTTATCAGCATGGAATATCATAAGGGCGTAAGGGTTCTATCTGGAGCCAAGTATCATGGTTTCTAACTGTCCGCACCGGGACCACATATCGCCTTCTCCACCTTCGCCAATCGCGTCTGGCCAGCTGTCACGCATGCTCCAGCACTCATCCTTGAGCGGCATATCCCCCTCGTCTTTCTTTTCGAAGACGTCCTGCGATAGACCACCGAGACGAAACAACGCCTGGCTTGGTCCTGGGAGGGACTGTGTGGCACCCGTAAAAAGTCACGGCATAATAGTAACGAATCTCATTCTCCGATTGCAAGTTTCCGACAGAAAGACGATGTGGTAGAGCGTGTCTGATCCTCCTGCAGAAATGAAAATATCCACCGTGTCCCGAAGTCACGCATAACTGCGAGTAGGACTGGGCTCGTTGTCGTCCTCCTCGTCATTCTCTTCATGGCCGACGTCTATCGTGTAAAGACCAACCCGCTTCAATTTAGGGGAACGCTTGAGACGATCGATGAAAAGGCGCGAAGTTTCTTCTTTGGCTCGAATTACTTCGTCCGACAGTCTGTCTATCATCGGTTCGACCGTGCGATCCTCGTTCACATCCACGTAGACGGATTCCAAACACGGCAGTGGAGGGAAGACATGATCCAGGAACTGTCGATTAGGCCATATCATCCTTGGTATGTAGATTCACTCCGATAGACGCCCGAAAGCACTTAATTATGGCATTCGATCTTGTGGAATCGGGTCTGGGAGAATGTCCACCGTACTGCCTTCATCACAAACTATAACTGAGATCCTCCAAATACTCCAGCTCATCTAATATTGTGAGATCGAAAACCACAGGCCCTCTATAGCGCCCTTCCAGCGGATCTCAAATGAGCGCAAATGTGGGCCGCTTCGGGCTATGACAACTATAAAGTCATAGTGTTCCGGACAGACTTCGTGTATCATCATGGAGTGTAGATCGGGGAGTATAGGCAGTATTCGTTCAGTAATGTTCAAGTCCGCGGGGCTCGTTATAGGGCGACATCGTACCGCAAGCGTTTGCAGATCTGGAGCATATCGAAAAAGACTTTCGAAGTAGTCCCCACCGTATAACTCCGGCTGTACTTCTGCGTTGATGACCCCAGGCGATGGTTCGAATCCAGCGAGAATCGAAGATATCGAGAAGACCCCGAGACCCTCTTCGTCGCCGCAGCTGTAATCCCATAATGCGGTATACCTCAAGGCTCAGTCAGGTATCGCGATAAGTGTCTGTATCAATGGTTCCGTCTTGTCCCAGGTTGCACTCTCGATATTCCGTACACGTTTCGCCTTCGTGGACTTGACGTGAAAAGCAGCGAGCACACCCGGTAATTGGTCGGAGAAATCTTCGAACTCGAGTCTGTTACCGTTCTCGTCCTCGTAGCTGGATCTTCGGTCATATACGATACGTATCGAGTCCTATGTGCGCGCTTCCGCAGCTTCTGCCCAAGACGAATGAGTGACCGCGAGGTTGACAGCGTCTTCTCGGTCGTCGAGCAGGACGGCAGTTTGTGTTTTGGGAGTCAGAGTCAGGTTCGGAAAGTGCCCGAAGGTGGACATATCCGAGTCTGCAATGCGTATCAAAGTCATAATGAGAGTTAGGAAGGAAGAAGAGGAGACTGGTGGAGGCAGCAAGGTGGAGGTGTATCTTGAAAACGCAGCTCCCGTCGAAAAAACGCCCTTGTTGTTTGCCTTGACCACCTATTCGACAAGGCAGGATCTCCTTACCCCCGACTCTACACTTGAATGCTAAATTCGATCGTCTTTTCCCCCCTTCTTCAACGATACTCACCCTGAACAGCAATACCTTTACCGTCCTTCGCCCCTAGCTTGTTGGAGCAGGCGCCTCAACTCCAAGCCTTCTTATGCATAACCACGCCCCACAGAATCTGGTGTTCGATCCCGAGCTCTGTAATACCGTCAAACATCTGCGAGGTCATACGGGACTGACAGCGAAGTCTTTCACGATCTGAAGGTTGGTCTCCGAGCGAGCGATCCCCAAAGAGCGTCCGTCACAAGTTACGAGCCCACACTCATCAGCACGGACAAGGTTTAGGCTCATGCCTCTTGAATATAAGAACCCTTTCTATTTCACTTCAGAAGCTCTAACAACTGTATCGAACGGCGGGCCAGGTCTGGGAATGGGTGAAAGGCGGTCGCGACGTGAATTCAAATGAAGCAGCTTGAGTCACGTTCAAGGCAATCACAAACCGTGATTAACGTTCAAGCAGATACGGGGGATAAACTTCGGAGAGTCATGGTAAAATACGTTAGCAGGAAGGAAGTCATGCATTAGATATGATCGTGGTAGACCTCGAGAAGCGCTTGGTGGCTGGAAGCGATAACAGCGGCTGAAAGATGTCGTAATCCCGCCGAACTGATAAGCTAGATAATCGGATAAACAGAGCTGCGCCCATGTACAAAGGTTCTAAGCGGCGTTCTTGTTTTTACATATTTGGCTACCTTCGGCGCATGGAATGCTAGGTGTAACACCACATTGGGCCCCCTCCGGCAGATCGTATTTTCCAGGTGACTACCTTACCATTGAGGCATCTTCTTCGCTCTCTTGTACCCCCTTTCCAAAGCCCTCCATGCCTTATCGGGCAAACTCATACCCCTTCCAGGCTCCGTCCACTCCTTATTATACTCCTTTGCAAGCCTATAGACCTGTTCCAGGACGTCTTCCAGCACTCGATATCCTTTGTAAGACGTATTATCGACCCATCGATGGTCTTTCCCATGGCACTCGTCCAGCTCATCTTCGCAGTACGCCTTGTAAAGATCAGAATTCACTTTGAGCAGTTCGAGTCGGCGGAGATGTATAAACTCATCGGTGCCGTTCGAGTATGTCCGGATGAGGATGCCATTCGTCCTTTTCGAACACCACTTAAGGGGGTCCGGATTGGGATCGGTGCCATAAGTGCAGAAGTAAACGGTGGTCAGAGATGGGCAATCGCGTAACTGAGATACGGTCGTCGGTATCACATAGCCGCGAGGAGGCGGAACATTTGCCCAACCCGGAGCTTTCGTGGATCGGTGCCAGTTTGAGCGTCTACAGGTGATAGCAATCTTCTCCAAGTTCTTGACAGCAGGAATGGTGATGTTCTATGACATGAGTATATACGGGTCAAGCTTGGGTATGCGTGATGAACAGGCGATACTCACTTCCAGATACGTCTCGGATTCCGAATATATACTCGCGTCGAAAGTTACCCACTTGAGGTTGTCAAACCCTGTCCCATCAAACAGTCCTCTTGTGTTGGAGTATGCCGTTTTCTTAGCACACCAATCCAATCGGGTAATCGAATTGTATTCCCTCAATGCTGTAATCGCTTCGGCATCTGCCTCTCCCAGGCGGAACCCTTCGTCTTCGAATTCAAATGAGAGGTGCTCCAGCTCTCCGTTGTGTTTGAGTAGCGGTGTCAGGAAGACGATATGCCTTTCCAGCTCGGTGCTGATACTCAAGCGTCGTAGAGCCGGCAAGTGTAGCCATGTCATATTTTCTACATCCTTCGCCGCAAAGATCAGCTCGCTGACGTGGAGATCTAGGCGTGCCACGCTGGGACATAAACGAGCAACCGATCGTAGCTGTTCTTGCCAGTCCGAAGATAAGCTGAATTCAGCGGTGTGTACCCGGTTCAAAACGGGACACCGGTCGAGAACCTTGTATAGCTCCCGATGAACCGTATCGTTGTCGAGCAGTTGGATTGCAAGAATACCGATACGTTTGAAAGTGATCTCCAGAAGTGCTTTGTGCGTCAACTCGATGATCTCTCGCAACAAACAGGAAGGGTCCGGGATGATCCCAAAGTCGATGTATCGAACCATGTTTGCACGTCCCGGTCGACGTTGCATTGCTTCCAAAACTCGTGTCCTCTGCCGAAGTAACATGTCGTTGATTTCTCCTTTCATCTCAACTACGTCTTCATCATCAGGGATGTCCTCCATTTCCATCGTGTAGTTAGTCGCTAGATCGAGTTCTCGCCAGATGAGTTGTTCCGCTGCATCCTGCCACGATCGGCAAGTAAGGGCAAAAGAACGGACATCATCGTACTCGAGCTCTTCGGCTATCCGGCTCGTGACTTCTAGCGGTAGACATGAGCAGTCGATCATTGCAGTGGAGAAAGCATGATGGAGGCCAGAACGATCAAGCTAATAATGCGCGTCCGACGTCATCTCGACCTCTACCTTCTCACGGTGGCCCTCGTCTAGAACAAACGGCAATGCGTCTCACGGGTATGCATGCACAAGTGAACATGGAACAAGGGGAGATATTGTGATGAGGAGCGGAGTGGGGATACTGTCGTGTACAGCCGCGTGTAAAGCCCGAGTGGAGAGGCTCCCTTCTGACATCTGGTTGTTGCTCTTTCGCATCGAGAGATGTTAATGCTTTGGACCTTTTAGGCATTATTATAGTTCAGTGGGAAACGGGATATAGCACTGGCTCTGCTCTACAATCCAAGTGCTAGACTGCCTCGTCAGCTCCCGTCCGTCGTAGCTAAAAAGGATGTATGTGCAGGACATCTTCGCGGCCTGCTTCCAGCACAAAGGAGTGCACCGCAAGCCAGGTGATTGCTCTTTTGTCTGCTCGGACGTCTGCGTTTCACTGTACTACTACACGTTTGCTATGTATGCACCACCCTTCTAGGGTCGGACTTGTATTTGTCAAGTATGCCCTTACGTTCTGTACCAGATAGAACTTTGAGCATCATGTGTGGGCAGCAGAAATGCATGCATTAACAAAATGATTGAGTAGAGTAACCGATGGCTCGGCCAGGGGCTGCAACGCGCGGGAACTCTTCTCTGCCACCCACTGTATATCGCTCATCGACGCTTGGACTGGAAGCAAGGGACGATGTGCCAAACCTCCGACTGTCTCGCCTGAATAGTAGCATATGCATACCCGATCTCAAAACGGTAAGACGCTCCCTGCTCCTCTCAACGCCATTTGACCGCCAAAGCGCAGAGTCGTTATACCGCCCGGGAAATATGCAGCTAGGTACGATAACAGCGCGCCGACCTGACAGTCAGTCTCCTGCTCACTAGGCATTGGCCGACGCACCTGGATGATAGCCGCTACTAGGGTACCGATCGTTGTTCGAAGCTGTAAATCAGCTGCGTGAATATAACTGACAACGGTTCGCTTACACCGATAGCGAAATATAGAGTCAGCGCTAGCGAGCCGAAATATGCTAAAGAGAACGGTAACCGCTCTTTCGACATGATGTGTTTCAGGTCTATGGGTCAGTGATCAGTAAGGTTGTTTGCGAAGATACGTACGGTTCCATGGACCGTGTAAAATTGCAAAGCCCAGCATGAACAGCAGAGAGCCCAGTGTGAAGGCCAATGCGAATTTACGTGGTTTTATAGGCACTACAGTCAGCGTTTAGCTAGCCAGACCAAGAAAAGTAGGAGGCATGAATTCCTACACTCACACATGGGTAAGAACAGGAAAGCTATACCGAAACACGCCATCCCGCCTGCACAACACGCCAGAAACCCGAGGAACCGCTCCCACCTCTGAAGCGTCAGTCACCGCTTCATAGCATCCCTCAACATGAACGCACCGACAGCGCAAAGTAAGCTTCCTCTTCCTGACTCCGGCCTTCATTCCGTAATGGGATGTACCCCGATAAACCCCCCCATGCCCGCCCGAAGACTCCTTGAGGCTGCGCCGCCGCGGCCGAGTCGTCTTGTACAGAGTTGGCCCAACGGAATCCTGATAATTGCGATCTGAAACTTTGTTGTGCTGAAGCCGACATATCTTTACACTCCTCGATTGGTAGTATCTGCGTTCACGTATTCAAGTGCTGGTAAGCTGGTAAAAGGCAGTGTCAAGGCGAGAGCTGTGAATGCTAGAGTCCGACAACAGCATGACGGCTAAGCGGAGAGCAGCGGTGATCGCCGATCCGGTAATCCCGCCACGTCACAGATGGACCAGGTGATAAGCCCTTCTACCCCGGGTGTACCCCTTCCGACCACACCATCTATCTCAACGTCAACCCACTTGTCAACAGGATCAGAGCATATATCCTGACAGCCGTCGCAACACTTGACTATCAATCGTACGGGAGCGATTCACCACGATGAGCAAATACCTTAATGGACTACCGCTCGTCCCAGCTATCATCCCCCCTCAACCCTCTGAGAGCAAGCGCGACAGAAAACGAAGGGAAACAGTGAACAAAGTCGAGCTGTTGCACGAAGAATCTTGGAGGACGCGTGATGAGTGAGCGCAAATCCTCTTGAGACTGTTTGCGGACGATGAAGATGTGGAGCTGATGCGTCCAGTAAATTCTCTTCCCTGTACAAGGAATACCACAATGAGAACAAGGCGGTCAACGCCCAGCCGCCCACCTCGGCGAAATACCTTCTACGCCTCTACCCATCAACCATTGAGCGTGACGCGCTGTTAGAAGCTGCCGAGGTGGAATATCAATACAAGTGGGTTTGAGGTCTAAATACATAGTGTGCAATGCGCGGGTAGCAGAGGAAGGAATGGAGCTAATATCAGAGCCGGACAGGCGAAGAGAATGTACGAGTCGGAAAGAGAGAGCATCGAGGGTCAATATTGGGATTCGAGAGATCAAGTCAAGCAGCGGCTCTTGGCGGCTATTGAAGAACGGCGGAGGAAGCTGCGTGATGAGAAGGAAGGTGGGGACGTCGTCACAGGTATGTTGAGAATTCCGAACGCAGGGCTAGACTCAAGGCGTCTACTGGCACCAATTTGAGCTCAAACCTCTCCTTGCGAATAAAACTGACAGCTAGAAACTCTGCTCGAAGCGCAAATCCGACCAAGACCATCCCGGCGGATGCCCTTCCGTTCCCGCCTCGGCTCTCCCTCACACTCGTCTAGTTCAGGCGCCCACTCGCATCCTTACCTCCCTCCAGCTTCATCTACGCCTCCTTCATCAGGGACAAAATCCTCCGATCTCCTGTTGCACAAATTACTCGCTCCGGCACTAGTCACGATCTCGACGGACGATATAATCTCACCCCAGTCCAACTCTCTCGCCATCGTCCCGCCCGCTGTGCAAGCGATAACCCTTCCGCCTGCCAAGAGAGGCCCACGACAAAAGGACAATGGACCGGATAAAGAGGTTCCTGCTGCTCCTGGTACGCTTACCGCCCTGGCAATTGCCTCTGGGCAGCAGGCGCCTGTTGCGCCGAAAGGAACGAGAGGGGCGGGAGCAACCGGGCAATGGGTTCTGGGCAAGAGTCTGGCGGAGTTGAAGCGGATGGAACAGGCTAGTCAGCTCGAGATGGAGAGTGACTGGGCGAGAATACAGGGTAGCACAGGCCGCGGGAGGAGGGCTCGGGGAGATTGAGCTGCTCTTGAAATCCCCATTGATTGGGGCCATAGGACGACTCAATTCAAAGTGTCCGACCGTGTTACACAACCTTGAAATATGGTGTTATAGATTCCTATGTGTTGGGGTAATTTTGGCGATGTCCTGTCCTTCCTGTTATGTCGACGTGTCTATTTGTATGATGGCATGTATAGATTGGCTTGGTCGTGGACCATTGTGACGTTGAGTCTGATAAAGTGAACTATGAGTACTGAGCTGAAGGGCTTGCAGGAGGTTAGGTGTGAGGTGTAGAGGTGATCGACGAAGCTAAGCGCGCGTGATGACGTTGCGACTGCTCTCAATTCGACATTGTTGTTCTGCCTTTACCAATCATCAGCAGTCCCATTTCTACAGTTCTTACTGGCTTCACCTGACCATACACTGTCTCTGGCAGTCACGAGGACCGAGTAGACCAACTGGAGCAACTACCACGACCTTACGATGCCAGCAGAAGATATCACCTCTGTCTTCCGAACGACCCTCTCTTCCGCCCAACAAGCGCTTCCTCCTTCTCGCTCAAAATCACCTTTCAGAGCATCCTCGCCTGGTCCTTCGCGTCGCAAAGGACACAAACACCCATCATCGAGCTCGGACGATGAAGAATTCTTGAAAGAGGCTTATCGGATAGTATGTCCTCACTCTCCCTCCATCTCACCGCGTAGCTTTCCCTCATCTATATATTTACAGCTATCCGTTTGCCCTTTAGTCACGAGCGGTGGAGCTGAAGCTCATCATAGCATTCCCATTTGACGTCGCTCGGGACATTGCTAGGAGGAATCAAGAAAGCTTACTTGTCAACAGCAACTGCCCCTGCTCGCCGGCCGGACAGAGGAGGAATAAACGGGGAGGAAGAGGGATTGGAGAAGTGGAGAGACTCGAAATTCCTGAGTGATAGAGAGAGGGATGAGATTGATTTGAGGGGGAGGGTCATCTTGAGGAGATGTAGAGAGAGGGTAGGGTTATTGGAAGAGCAGGAGAAAGGTTGGTCTGAGGCTCTCATCCTGTGTTACTCGCATTTGCTTCTTTAAGCGGGGTTCAACTCTTTCGTCCTGTCGCACGCCCTCTTGTAATGTCGTCGCGCAACTTCCAGCTCATGAGCAACCTGTACAGAGTTTACGCCGCTAATGCCCAGCTCGCCAGAAAGCTATAAAACCTCCCGCTGTGTCCGCCCTATACTCGTTCCTCCCCTCGCTCGCGCCCGCCGAAACCCCTGATTCAGTCGCTTCCTCACTTTTCACCGCACACCGCGCTAGTGTTCTTTGGACACTGAACGACCTCCTCGCGAAGCTCGTTGGGACAATGTCTGATATGCAAGAAGAACGACAGAAACGGCGATTCGAGCGCTCACGAACTCTCGGCGGACAAGCAGCACGGGAGGCCGCAACATTCTCATCCTCGGCTCCCGGCACATCCAGGCCCAACATCCTCTCACCCCTCGCGGCAACATTCGGGGTCGCTCCTCCCACCCCCAGCGTCATTCCATCAGACGAGCCGCCGATCGAGAACCAATTATCGGCAGAACAAATGCAGCAGTTCGCTCAGGAGAATAACGCGTTATTGGAGCACATGGAGTCGAAGCTCACGTCTGTACTGGCGGCGGAAAAAAGCCTGTTGGAGATTTCGGCAATGCAGACGGAACTTGTTCGGCATTTGGCGAGTCAGACGGAAATGACGGAAAGGCTGTATGATGAGGCTGTGGGCAGCGTGGCCGAAGTTGGGAAGGCCAACGTGCAACTGAAGGAGGCGAGGAAGCGGGGGGAAGAAGGGAGGTTGTTTTTGCTGATCTTCCTACTAGGCGCGAGCTTTGCCTTGTTGTTCTTAGATTGGTATGCGTGAGCGGTGCAATGATAGGAGACAGTTAAGAGTGACAAACGGCTAGATCTATATGATACATCGCGTGACACTGTGCAAACTACACTATACACTTGCACCCGAACTTGACGTCCTTCGGATCACACCTCCGTTGGGACGTAAGGGATGTCCTCTCTCTGTACCTGTCAGGTCTTCTCGCACATCCTCGTCTGTGTACTCGTAGTCGTCCAATAATCCTCCGTTCTCCAGCGCATCCGCCGCCATCTCCCCCATATGATCTCCCCCGGTATCCATCTTTCGCATTTGTTCCAATGTCAAGCGGTAGATCCACCATCCTGTTCCCACTGAGAACAGGCCGGAAATGCCGATTGAAAGCACGTTCAACCAGAACTGAGCGGGGTCGTGCGATGGGGTTTCGTCAGTGAGCGAGACGAGGCGGGATCCGATGAAGACAGGTATCATCAAGCGCGGCAAGAGCGTGCTGCTATCAGCCTGACCGAGTTTGACCCATTTCCCTGAGAAACTCACGTAGTGGCCAGCATGAATTGCCAGAATCTGACACTTTCAACAGACTGGCATCAGTTGCAAGCATAAACGGTAGTGGTAACTCACAGCGAAGAGGCCGTTCGATATCGCCCAAGGAACAGGACAGAATCTGATCATAATGACCAATGGAAGTCCCTTTTCTCTCATGACTCGCCCAAACGCGTCCCATTGTGCATTGGACCGTTTCTTCACCACGTTGAGGAAGAACCGCTGGTCATTAGCCTTCTTCGGCCGGTTTTTGCATCAAGACGTAAACCTACTCGGACGGAGACAAAGGCGATGGCGGCGCCGATGAGCGTTGATATTGACGCAATCAGTGCACCGGGCCAGAGACCCCATGTGAAGCCTATAAGCGTCATCGAGCCCGAGAAGCCTATTAGAGGCGGATGTGAGGATAGTACTGCGATAGATCAGCGGGTTGCTGCGAGAAGGAGGTAAGAGGGGCTTACCAACGAGAAATCCGAGGAGGAACATTCCACCTACACCCATGTCTCGTAGATGCAACGCGAACGAGTTGAACCAATGCCCTATGCGTGTAGGGGTTATGAGAATGACCAAGAACAGAGCGACGAAATGAGCAGCGGTGACGATCCTGTTTGTCAGTAATGAGCTGACGGGAGTGAATCCTGAGCTTACCATATCATTTTCTAGAGGATCAGCTGAAGCCCAAGAGATGTGAACGAGCCCACAGGCTCATAAGATTGAGGCTCACCTTGGACGTCTTGGACAACCCTCGATATCGCTCCACCGCCATACGCGGTAATCTCCTCCCGAAATCCATCAGCCCCTGAGGGGTCCACAACGATCCTGCCATTGTGCGTTCTGTCTGATCTGTCGGTAACCCTCGCATTGATACACACGAGCAAGTCAATGTAGTCAAGGGCTGGCTGCATCTGCCTAGCTGGGCGATCTGGGCGAAGGGGATGACCGGTTATTAATCCGGTGAAATGCGGGACTCCGAAGTGACGTGGCATTCACAACATGAGCTCTTGCCACCGCTGTTTTGCATCTTCACCTCACTCTACCGACTCTGGACGCAGGGCTACCTCTTACTTGCATCTCTCCTTGGACATACTTGTCTTACATAGCTGGTCGACCGCGTTAGAAGACTTGTATTCGATCGATACAGAATACAGTGAGACTCCGCAAGAATGGTGAGAGTCTAGTCCAACCAAGCTGAAGGGCGATCAAGTAGGCGTGAATCGCTAACCCGCAGGGTGTCCCAGCTCTTTTCCGATGGCTGTCCAAGAAATACCCAAAGATCGTTCAACGGGTTGTTGAGGATACTCCGACAAAGGTTCTCAGCGATACCGGAGATGTTGTCGAAGTGCCGATCAAGTACGAGTCGCAGAATCCGAACGGATTCGAGGTCGATAACTTGTATCGTACGTGCTACATATATAACACAGAAGCATCCACATTCGTGAAGAAGCGATTGCGATCTGGAAGAAACGAGAGCTAAAGCTGCAGTCGATATGAACGGTATCGTCCATCCATGTACGCATCCAGAAGGAAAGCCGGCACCGGAGACCGAAGAGGAAATGATGGTGGAGATCTTCAACTACACGGAGCGAGTTGTCAACATGACAAGACCGAGAAAGGTGCTCATGATGGCTATCGGTGAGTTTACAATGTGTTTGTTGGTGTCACTTGCTTATGCGCAGACGGAGTCGCCCCTCGAGCCAAGATGAATCAACAACGATCGCGTCGTTTCCGTGCGGCGCAGGAAGCCGCAGACAAGGAAGAAGAGAAAAAGGAGTCTATCAGGCTATACGAGGCCATGGGACACAAAGTATCCGACGAGACGCGGAATCACAAGGCTTGGGACTCGAATGCGATTACTCCTGGTAAGCTCCTGTCTGCCCTTTTGATACTCAGGCTGACCAGTAGGAACGCCATTCATGGACCTCTTGTCCAACTCACTCAAGTACTGGGTCTCATACAAACTCTCCACCGATCCCGGATGGAAGGACCTCAAAATCATCATCTCTGATTCGTCTGTTCCTGGAGAAGGAGAACATAAAATCGTCGACTGGATCAGGAGACAACGGTCATACCCCGATTGGAACCCAAACACATCGCATGTCATGTACGGTCTTGATGCCGATTTGATCATGTTGAGTTTGGCGACACACGAGCCGTTCTTCCGGGTACTCAGAGAGGATGTATTTGCGCAGGGTAGCAAGGGTCCTCAGCCGTGTAGGAACTGTGGAGAGCCTGGTCACTACGCCGCAAATTGCAAAAGTGAGTAGCAGAATCGATTTCTTGCATGATAGAGCTATGCTGATCGGTCAGCGGAGAAGCCACTCAAAGATCCAACACTTATCGAGAAAGCGAAACCAGTCGACCCTAAACCTTTCATCTTTCTCGACGTTTCTGTACTCAGAGAATATCTTGCGGTCGAGCTTGTTGTCCCTGGCGTTCCCTTCCCCTTCGATCTCGAACTCGCCATCGATGATTGGATCTTCATGATTTTCTTCGTCGGAAACGATTTCTTACCCCATCTACCAAGTCTTGAGATCAGAGAAGGGGCTATCGATGTCTTGTTGAAAATATGGAGGAGCGAGCTGGGTCGAATGGGGGGATACCTGACGAATCACGGCAAAGTCAACTTGGACAGGGCAGGTGTTATTCTAGAAGGATTAGCAAAGAGCGAGGACGACATCTTCCAAAGAAGAAAAGAAGGTGGGTCTGCCATCCGTTCCTGGTATTGGTACTGATGATAGACGAGGAGAGGCAAGACCAAAGGGCGAAGCGAAACAGAATAGAAGATCATCGTCGACAGGACGTCGCGAAGGCTCTGAGAGACTCCGGGACTTCCACCCCGACATCCGGTCCAGGATCGATGACGATGAACGGCACCGAGTATGTTGCTGTAACACCAGCTTCAACAGCGAGAGGGGGTGCATTACATCCTTCTCTGCCAACACGACCGGGCTTCGATATTGTCCCCAAGGAAGAACCAGTAGTGAAGGGGAAGAAAATGTCAGCTTCTCAACGCGAGGCGGCCGCTCTTAACGCCGGAAAGAACGCCATGCTTGAAGCTCAAGGAAGCAACAAGGACGTTTTCGAGAATCGAAAGAAGATTCGGATGGCGAATCTCTCGGCTGCTCAGCTTCTCAAGGCGGAACTCGAAGGCGGAGGCGACGATGAAGACGACGTCAAACCTGTGGAGCTCGAGGTGGAGGATGAGAAGGAAGAGATGGCGCCAGAGGACGCCAATGCGATTCTCGCCGAGCAAGCGGAAGATGAGGGAGTCGACGAAGAGCTCGTCGCACCTCCCGTCGCCAAGGACGAGGATATGGAGAATGGAGATGCAGGTGCTGCGGATGGGCCTAACACTGAATCTCGGGGCACCAAGCGAAAGGTGGAGGAACGTGAAGAGAAGGATGAAATTGAAAAAGAAGAAGAGGATGAAGAGGACGAGCTTGAGGCGCCGCCTGATATAGAAGCAGATCAGCCCGTCTCGAAGAAAAAGTTGAAGGTGAACAGCGACGGAACAGTGGACTACGAGGATGAAGTCAGGTAAGCCGTTTTTTCCCGTTATCGAACACAGGCTAACGGGTAGATTGTGGGAACCAGGATATAGAGAGCGATATTATCAAGCCAAGTTTGGGGTTCCTGTCACTGATACCGATTTCATTAGGCAGTGAGTCGAATCGTCGTCCCGCTTCCCAGTATCTACTAATCTATAGGGTCACAAAATGCTACATGGAGGGTCTTTGCTGGGTATTGGAATACTACTACCAAGGTGTACCAGCCTGGGATTGGTATTACCCTTACCACTACGCCCCGTTCGCTCAGGACTTCAAGGATGTCGGCTCCATGGAGATCTCCTTCGAAGTTGCTCAACCATTCAAGCCTTTCGCGCAATTGCTGGGTGTTTTCCCCGCGGCCAGTCGAATACATTTGCCCGAACCGCTTCAGACACTTATGATCAATGAAGACTCGCCTATCCTGGATTTCTACCCATCCGACTTTGAAATCGACATGAATGGGAAGAAGATGGCTTGGCAGGGTGTCGCTTTGCTACCGTTTATTGATCAGACGCGATTGCTGGACGCGTTGCAAAGTAAGGAGGAAGAGTTGACGGACGACGAGAAGAGGAGAAACCGATGGGGCGATAACATCATGTTTGTTGGGGAGACCAATCGACTGTATGATGAGCTTTGTGGGCTGTATTCGCTCAAACCAGCCACTAACGTAAGTCTTTATCTCGTTTTGTAGCAGGAAACTAATGTCAGCCCGTTCCACTCGATACCAAGCTTTCGCTCGGCACGACAGGATCAGTCCTCGCTGATCCTGCTTGCGTTCCCAACTCGACCTACGACACGCCTATTCCTGGAGTGGAGGAATGTCCCGACATCGAGAACAACCAATCGCTGTCCGTGCGATACTTTTTCCCTCGACAACGACACCCGCACCAGTCGAAGATCCTCAACGGTTATCGACCAGGTGTGCCCGTTCTGACCGAATCCGATAAAGACCGGACAAGAAGCGGGTCCAATGGCGATCGACCAAGAGGTGGCGGACCAAGACATTCTCATGGGCCAACGCAAGGCAGCGGACCGGGTATCTCGCATGCCCATCACAATCAACGAGGTGGATATGGAGGAGGGCCACCACGAAGCTCGAGCTACCCAGACATGAGGGGATTGGCTCAACAGGGTGTGCATGGAGGACCTCCTTCGGGCTACTACACTCCACCAGCGCAAGCCTCGTACGGCTACGGTGGACCTGCGCCATCTGCATACAGCGGCGCAGCAGCAGGCGGCGGATATGGAGGTTACGGAGGTGGAGCTGCTCAAGGGGGCTACGGGTTCGGTGCACCGAGCAGCGCATATGCTGCTCCCCCACCAAACCCATATGGTAGACCCGCAGCTCCGCCGCCAGCAGGCGGTTACGGAGGATACGGTGGAGGTGAGTTCTTTGTCATCCCCGCATCGCGCATTCCTTAGAGTCGAACTGACTCGAAGCATACGCACCCCCACCCAGGAACCCGTACGGCGCTCCACCACCCAATCCTTATGGCGCTCCACCACCGCGCAACCCTTACGCCGCGGCACCGCCTCCCAACCCTTATGGACGAGATAACAGGAATGGTGGAGCCGGAGGAGGATATGGCGGATATGGAGGAGGATACGGGCAGGGCTCACATAAGCGATTTTAGTCAGGTATCAACTTGTGTCCGTAGCCTGAAGCTGCACTTTGAGCGTGTATCATACAAGTAGAACTCACAACAATGGTATCATCGTGTTCAGGAACGCATACGAATTTCGCGGTGCAACGATGTTGGTCATGCCTTGCTTGGTAGCGATACTTGATAATTAGCATTCCGAGTCGACTAGTGAATCGCTTGTTGCTATCCTCACATTCCGCGTATTGGCCACTCAAACCATCGACTAGAGCGCCTCGGTGGTCCCAGCCCGAAGTAAACAACGCCGGCGATCGCACCGATGGTAACGAATGGCTCTCCCTGCTTCTGCTTAACCCCTTGGGCCTGCCGCTTAGAATAATCGAGCTTTGACATCCAAGGTTGCCGAATGCCAAGGACATGGGTGTGTTACGTAGATGTTTGTTGGGGGTGTAGGGTGGCCGGCGTTTGTCGAGGCTGTGACGGTCACGTATTTACTGGCTGGTACGCAGTGAAGACTTCGAGGTCTTGCTTGACGTCTGATGGATACTGAACAGTAGAGCCTCGCCTCCTACCTTTAGTTCGGACGCAAGTTGTATCTCCGCGCGATAACAATCATTGCCTGCAGGCATGTATCATTCTGCTAGGCAATATATACCTGTCTTTCTCTGCTCTCGGGTCCGCCGGACCGCTGTTCGTTGGGATATGTACAGAAATGGTCGCCACTCCACAAAGAACACCTTGGCGGCGCATCGAGCCATCCCAACGTAGTATGAATGACAGTGACACGTACTCTGTCCCGCTGCGAGCGGTTCGCAGCGGACGTTGCATGTCTTTTGATCGGGTCCTTGGGCTTAAAGTCAGCTTCAACCCGCGAAACAAGTTATGAGCTAGTGTGAAAGGGAAGGGCATCTTTTGGTCTCATGTCGTCCGAACCCCGATTGCTCTTGTCATTTGGACGTCCGACAGCTCTTCTCAGCACCCAGATGCTATATCATTGTGCAACAAGAATCTCGGTGCATCCCCTTTTACGAATTCTGTTCACTTCACTGATTATGGCAGACAGACCCAACGACAGTGTCACCACGACGGTTCCATCCGGAGATGTGCCTCCTTGTCGGTCATATTCGCGCGAGGGATCTGTTAGTGGGTGCGGGCAACCGATAGGCTCAATCACGACTTTTGCCGAGTCTTTCATCGCCAGAAGCTACTTTCAATTGTCCGGACTTGTAGACCCATGGGAATCGGCTCAAGTGAGTAAAACAGGTCAAGAAAACAGCCTGATGATGTAGTCTTCCCGTCTCCTTGGTGTTCTTTGTCCACAAGTGAGTCGCTTCAAGCAAGGCAAATCGGCAGAAGGGACATGGATCGTCCTGACCCCAGTGCACTCACCTCATCGACAAGCAGATCGCTCGAGAAGCCGTTAACGGGACATCGAAAATGAGCAAATTACCTTATTATCTCAGTCGCCCTTCCCGTGGAGTGACCGATTTACCGGTCAAAGTCGTCTTTTTGCGGCCCGGAGGATATAAATACCCAGGAGCGCGAGGTACACACCGTGGCTCAAAATACAGATCAGTGGCTTCGCTGCATGTGACATTCGATGACCCATACACCACCAACGTATCTTGCAGCGCTTGGGTCAGACCAGAGATAAATGGGTATCAGGATCTGCCACCATGGATTGAAGTACAGGGTTTCGGTTCGGGTGGTGAAAGCTCTCATTCTTTACTGGGGCACTTGACATACTACGCTACGGTCGACGCAGGTTTGAAAACAATCACGCTGTATCCCAACAAACCGGAGTCGCTGGAGACTGGCTGGAAGCACGTGAATCCAGGGGACCGAAAATAGGAGCTTGATACTCGTATCCAGGAGATCCATTCTACTGATGGCTTCGGGATATACCGCTACGGTTTCACGCTCACCGAGTATCTTCATGGCAATCAAGGGGAAGCCAGAAAGGGCGATACTGCCGCCGACAGCATCGCTTCGGGCGCAAAGTCTTCGGTGAACTCTAGCTGTGAGTGAAGCGCGCAGGCAGCTAGGATGTGGATGCTTCCGGGAGAGGCATGGTGTGGCGGATCTACCGTCCAGTACGATATGTAGTTTTGCCAATGCATTGCGAGTACCGACCAATTCGCGACAGGATCCCCTGCCCACGTCCCTTCCCAGATTGCGGTCCGATTCCCCACTTTACTTCTTCCCCTTCTTCTTCTTCTTCCCCGCAGCACCCTTCACAGGCGTACTCGTCCCACTCCCTGATTCTCCCACACTCTCCTTGACCTTATCCGTCAACCCTCCCATGGCCGCGTGCACTTGCCCCGTCACATCGTCGTCCCTCTCTGCTGTCGGCGTACCGACCTCTGGTATTGTTGGACGTGGTTTCCGGACATTTGATATTTGGGAGAGAAGTCGGAGGTTTAGCAGCTCAAAGCGGTTGAGGATGATGGAAGAGAAGGATTTGTAGAGGATACACTGGGGTTAGATATCTGTCTTGGTAGCTTGTAAGCGGTCTCTGGGGTGTGTCTGGTTGTTTGCCAGGTTGGAGCATGATAGGGTGACCGAGGAAGAGCTCGTTCCGTGTAGGGTTGTATGCGATTATGTTCAAAGACTCTTCGACGTACTGTCGTATCATCTGTTATTTTCAGAACAAGCAGCCCAGTCTTTGGGTTGAATTTTATAGTGTATCGGACCTGTCGTCAGTTCTGTGGTTTCGATGGCGAGTCGTGAACTGACTTTAAGCGGTGATTTAGCGTATAATTCCGTTGCGGCCTGCACGTTAGTAGTCATCTTGGTGAGACTGGGTGGACGTACTGTTTCAAAGTCCGCCCATTCTTTTATGTACACCATAATGCGAGTTGACCTTTTCGCTTACTTCAATAAAGGGTGCCTCTGCTGTGTCGGGGTATCAGGAGCCTAGGGATGTATCGCTGAGGATGGTGTTGAATATGGTGATAGCTGGACAAAGTGACTCGGTAACAACATCAACGACCACACGACATTGGCCGTTTCCGACGGAAGGCAGAGATGATAAATTTGATTCCGTCCACATCACCTTGCACCTCCTCGCGCCCTCGACGCGCTTGATCTCGTGCGACCTTTGATCACCGCTCTACAGCTCATACACCTTGACGGTGCATACCATTCTCACGACTCCAACGACGACGACGTAACGAACACGAACAGCAACATTCCATAGCCATCCACCATCATCTCGTTGCGCTCTGTACAACCTGATCGACCAGAACAATGTCAGGCTTCCTCAACTCTATAGGGTACGTGCGCACACCCCCCTTCCGCGCAACATGCTGAGCAACAGCCGATTGCGCGCTCCCAAAAGATCACCGCTGCAGCAATCGCCAAACCAGCAAAACGGAGCAGGAGGCGGAGGATACTTTGATCCTTTACCATCACCGGGCGCAGAATATACAGGCGGTCCACCGCCCAACGGCCCTAAGCCGCTGTATCTCTGTCAACCGTTTGTCAAAGCTGCGCTGGTCAAGGGATCTTTTAAAACGATCGTTGCTCCGCCCAAATATGTCGATGTGAACGAATGGGTCGCTGTGAACCGTGAGTCTGGCTGTCTGCGTGGAGAAGAGGAGATGGGCGATCGGGGATGAAGGGCAAAGTGCGTGGGCTGACTGTAGTGTTCGATTTTTATCACAATCTCAATCACTTCTACGGCGCTTTGACTGATTTCTGCACGTTGCAGTGCTGCCCATGTATGTCGGCTGGACCGACGTGAGTGCTCGTCTCTCTCTGTTCATACACGATGGCCTACGCGTAAAGCTGTGAAGAATCGCATCCCAGCATCGCACGCATCACGCTGATCCCAGGCTCAATTTCCTCTGGCCGGACCAAAACCAACGCCTCGTCTCGCTCCCTGCGCCGACGTATATCGACTTTGTCATGTCGTGGTTGCAGAAGCTGCTCGACGACGAGACAGTCTTCCCGACCAAATCAGGTAAGTCGTCGCGTCTATAACCTACCCAAAGTTCACTCTCGCCAACCCGTCGTCTCGCCGATCGTATTAATCACCGCGCGAGTCCAGCTAACGACAGGCCGGGAATTCCCAAACTCATTCGCGTACACTGCAAAACACATCTACAAACACCTCTTCCGGATCTTTGCGCATATCTACCATGCGCACTTTGAACAGATCCTCCATCTCTCCATCGAGGCGCATTTCAACTCGCTGTTTGCGCACTTTTTGGCGTTTGGAAAAGAGTTTGACTTATTGGTCATGAAGGACCTCATGACGCCGCAAGGGATGGGGCAGGGTGTTGCAGAGCTGAGTGATAAGTGGAGGGAGATGGGGGTTCTCGAAGTTTAAGCGGAGTTGTAGTGACAACGGGTGTGATAGGGAGGATTCGAGCAACTCGGTGCACTGAGACCAAGTAGGGAAACGGTATCAAAATCAGGGAAACGGTATCCAGGTCACCGCATCTCATGGCGCGTCAATGTGCAGTACGTGTTGTAGCACAATGCCATGTAGCGAATTCGAAACAGCACGTTCTCGAGATGTCGCCATTCTCCATCACGCAAGCGTATCTAGACACAGACGATCAATTGTATTCGATGTCCGTGTTGCTGACAAGAGCGCCGATAAGCACCGACCCGTCATAATTCGTCGTCCTTTTCGCAGCAAGCTCTAGTGCGGGATGGCCATCGAGGTCGAGTTAATCTACATTGCCATACATCCGGACTCTCAGCGGGAACAAGGGAGCGATTGCCGGCCGCCGTCAGGGAGACTAAATTGATGCGCTGACAAGAGGTTGAAATGATCATCCCGTCATGAAAATCGGACCCGATTAATGAGATAGCCATCGCTGGAACACAATCGCTGGAATCCAATCCGCGGCTGATTTACCTGTCGCCGCCACCGCCTGCTTCCAGACCATGTGGGGGGAATGACGTCAACGGGTTCCACTGAAGGTAAACCCCACACGAGGGACGATCGTGCGCGGGCGCGTGGTGTCATATCATGTCATGCTCGGCCTCGGGCATGTGCACGTCGGGCTATCTGCACTACTATTGTTCCTTTGTATTTGTGCTTGTGGGAAGATGAGATCAGTGATGAGGTGATGATACAATCGTAAATCACCAGGATCGCCAAGTAACATCGATCGATCATACACTGCTAACGCTACCGCGGATTAGCAGCCACGACTCGCCCATCGCCCGGCAGACCAACGCATCACCGTCCCCCGGCCAGTGACGCGCGCGTCAGCGCGAAGAACCCATTCCTTCGAGTCTATATAAACCCTGGCCCTTCCCAACACCTCTACTTCAACACTTCCAACCAAACAAACAAACCACCCACCCAACCAACCAACCAACCAACCATGTCTTCCACCAACCAATCCCACGCCGTCGACTCCCAGGGCCAGTCGATTGTCCCCAACGCCGTCCAGCAGAAGGCTCCCCAGGGACTCGAGAACGCTCTCCCGGACTCTGTGAGTACCCTTCTGATTCCTATGCTCCTGCCACTTGAACAATCTTAACCTCAGGTCCACAACACCGACCCTTCCAAGGACGAGCGATCTGTCTCGCACGCCACTGGCCCATCCCTCGTCCCCGAGGCTATCCAGAAGATGGCCCCACAAGGTCTCGAGGAGGCTCTCCCAGAGGCCATCCACCCTACCAATCCCAAGTGTGAGTAGCTGTCTCATCGTCTTGAAATTCGAGCTCATGGTAGAATCGGTGGCGGGTATGACCTGACCTGACGACACGATAAACGAGATGATATTGTGGAAGTAGATAAGAAGTTCAGAAGCATGCATTAATTGCGTCACTACGTCGTCGCCGTCTTTCGCTACCATGAACTGTATTCACCCAACCCGTCTTGACTCACTCGCCGGTACGCCTACTGGACCTATATGGGTCCCATCGACGACTCAACCCTCTCGACAATGATCCCCTGGTTTACTCTGACAAGCGACCGTATTACAAGCTTCCGCCATATCCACCTCTTGCAGCCACAACCACTCCTAGACATATCTTGCCATCGCTACGCAAAATATCCAGCCAGGCTCGTTGGAAGACGTTCGATCGACGCCGAAACGTCTCCGCCCGGCGTGTTACTCCCGCTAACCAGGCATCAAACGCCACACGCTACTGATTAGTATTTGAGCGTCTTGAGCTGTAAAGCCGCGCCCGCGACGATTCCACACGTTCCACCCAGTCTCTGACTCGCTGTCGAGCACAGTCTGTACCCGCCAACTTCCTAGTTGATGCATCAAGCGATCATCATTATACAATATACCGAAACAGGAACCTAAAGATAGAGATCGCTAAACCCATATAGAACACTCAACACCGCAACCAGCATCCCGCATTACAACACCCCAATCCCTTGACAGGCCTTCGTTCCTCCGGGATCCTGTCCTTCACACGCCACACCTCGATACGGCGCTGTACAACCCACTACCGACTTCTAACCATCCACCACCCGTCTCCATATCCGAGAGCGGCCTCGACATCCCCCTCGTTTTCGTGTACTAGACGGTAAAAGAGTCGATGAGCGCCGCAACGAGTCTAGCCTCGCCAACCACCTTATCCGCCTTCATATGCGCAAAGCTCAACTCGCCCAGCCCTCTCATTCCTAAATCGTCCAATACCTGATCTCGCCCCGTCATCCCCATACTGGGCATACTCGAGATACTCGCAGAATAGCTCTTAGCGTGGGAACCCATACTTGGCATGCCAGATCCGTGTGGTCCGGGTTGAGACTGATGGAGTGAATGCGATGAATCCGAGGCGAGATTCGCAGGGAAACTGTACGTCGGATCACGAAGTGCCGTTTCGAGCAACGTCGATACGGCTTGCAAGACGGGGAGAGTCGACGTGGTGGAAAGAACGGCGGTCATACGAGGGATCAATGAGTCATAACTAAACATCAGTCTGTATACCTCAACAGATGAGGTAAACATACGCCATGGCTACCACTTCGGGCATCTCAACGCTCGCTTCGGCCAAGAATCTATACAGCACAATCTTCTCCGTCTCAGACGAAGCAGTCTGCAGGAGTGTTGTGACGAGCGTGATCAGGAGAAGAGCGGTCGAGTTGTCACTAAAAGTCAGCACCGTCTGCCCGCCATGTCTAATTTCGCTACTCACGGCAACGTCAACAGATCCAGCACCTTCATCCTGGAGACTTCCCCTTCCCACTCCACACCGACTACTTTCATCAGACCTCTCAATTCCGCTTCATTGCCGGCAACAAGCGGTAATAACGCCATGAAGAATCCCACCCCGTCTTCGCACACCATTCGACCCTTCGCACCGGCCGGTGTTGTATTTTGACACGTTTTGAGAAGTTCCCGCATGACTTCCACCGCCAGCTTGCGCGTAGAAGGATGTCGAACTCCCTTGTAGATGACCCCAACAAAGCTGAAACCGGGATCAGACTCGAAAGACACCCCTGCGACCTGATCAAGTCGATTTGCAGCGTCAACGGCGACAGCACGTGCTTCCAAAAGACTGTCCATTATTGGTTCAGTCAACGTCATGCTTCGAAGCGCGACGAGCAAGAGCTCGAGCGCCGCAGCAGACGGCGGTATGTAGCCGAGCTGAAGGACACCGACGGCGAGCCAGAAGAGACTTGCGGCGTAACGGCTCTCGGGAAGAAGCCCCGGGGTGATGCGGCAGAGGCATCTGAGCATAGCGATGAGGAGGATGTTGTCGCTTTCGGTGAAGTGGATTAGGGTTGTCCCCATAGCAACGAGTATCTGGTAGATCATATCGTCATCCACTTCGTCAGCTGCGAGATAACCCAGGACTGTGAACGCCTGAGGCTGGATGGCCGGATTGTGCTGGAAGCAGGTCCCGGCGACGAGCCCCATCCACCGCGCTCTCCATGCGTTGGCGCAGTCTATCCGTTAGTTGTGCATTGTTAAGCATTCCGGGATAGCTCACCCATAGACACCGCCCCGCTTTCCAGCACTTCGCTCAAGAACTTAGCTGCTTCCTCGACATCCGTCAAGAGCGTCTCATCGTCAGTCTTGACAATGTCAAACGAGGCTCCATTTAAAATCAATCCAAAATGCGCGACCATCTCCTTTGATTGTAGGCGTTTCAGGAGGCATTGCAAGGTCGACGCGTCCATATCGCCGTGTGCGGCTGAAGAAGCGAGAGACTGAACAACGTTTACCGTTAGCCCATATATCGTTTGGCGCATGAGGAGCGAGCCGGTTCCGAGGAGAAGGGTGATGACGTGAAACAGTTCCGGCAAGAACAATTGAGCGTCGAGGGATGAAGTCGGGTTGAAAGACAATGCCAACATGATACGAGCTAGGGTGGAGATTTCAGGCCAAGCAGCGTTGTCCGGCAATGTTGGAGATGGCTTCAGGTACGTGCGAGCGATGAGCTGGAAGTCAGATCATGGTCATACGCGAATCACTCGCAGCTTACCTTCCGCAAACGCGCGATAATTCTTCCTCGGATCGACGTGCCGCCTATCGACACAAGTATGTCTGCGGCGCACTCGCTCTTATCACTGCCAAAACCCGCATCGACAGCAGTATGTATGACTTCAGCGGTGACAACTTCTACCAGGCCCTCGTGCGCATTGGCTATTCTCGCCCAAATGTGTTCCTGAACAGCTAAGTGTAGGCGCTACTCTTAGCCCAGACTTGCAAAATGGAAAGACGCGACCACCTACCCGACGCTCTGCAACTGTGATAGAAACCAGACCCCGTACTATCTCCTGCACGATCTTGATACCTGATTCGACATCCTCTCTTTCTTTGCTGGGTCGGCTATAGCTCTCCAGGTTATCTAGCCAAGGGCTGATGTAATGTAACGCGGCACATTTCTGCGAGATGTCACCCCGCGAGAACCCGATTGTCCATTCTTTAAGGAATTCGACGGTGAGATGCGGAGCAGTTTGTGCGAGGGCGAACGAAAGGGAATATGCAAAAGCTAGCGAGTTGTTTGGGATACTCAAGCCAGCTTTTCATCAGCGGGATCATCAGGATTGCAGAAACTTACTGGTCACCTGTAACACGGACAAGGCCAACTCCCATTTGAAAAAACCGGAAAGTTCGTAAACGAGGTTGTAAGCGCCTAGTCTGAGCGTCTCATCCCCAGATGACATGTTGAGCAAAGCAACGTTGAGCAATGTTCCTGGCACATCACTTGGACCCAAACTGCGGTCTTCGGACGGTCCGTCTCGCAATCTTGAGCGGGCCGCACGTATTATCTGGGCCATTTCGTCACGTTCTACCGTTAGCATAGATTAGGTTTTGCGGCAGAAGAGGGCTTACTTCGGGAGATGAAAGTAACCGTTTCGTTTTGCCGGTGCTTAATTAACAAGTGGTCCGTTGGTAAACTTCCACCAGTCAGAATGTCGTCGACATCCTTCAGGCGAACGACATCGATGATGTACGACTTGACCGTGGGGGTCAATTCTTGCTTCCTCCACTGGTTATCAGCAATTGTTCGTGCAAGAAGCAGCCCTGGCCCCCCCACTAATGAGGAAGCGAATTCGATGACGAGCAAAATCAAGGGGTGCACTTACCGATGCGATTTGCATGCAGTCATGTCCTAGCTTGACCACGACTGGCACTTGCTGCTCGTGATCCGATAAGCATAGCAAGTTCGTAAAGACGTGCTCCGCCTCGTATGCCAGGGCCATGGTGTACTCGGGCAGCGCAAGGCTGGTGAAGGGGATGAACTCGGCCAATTCAGCCGGAGAGGACGCCGCGACGACTTGTTTACCGATTGGAGATGCTAGCGGTCAGACGGTCTGAGTGTAGATTTAGAGTGTACTTACTAATAGTAAGCAAATCTGCCACGATCTGTCTGACCCGGCGCCGCGCGTGCGCATTCGGATTGTACAACGCTAAGGTCTACAGTCAGGACCATATTCGCGACCAACTGGGCTCAAGGACGGAGCAGCTCACGTTGACACAGGGTAAGATGCCCGGAGGACACATCTGAATGGTTCTTTTGAGCCATCCTAATGGTAATTCTGTTGCGGCCGAAAAGTCCGTTAGGTCTACAACAACATCAAAGAAGTCGGCGATCTTATCTAGAGTCTGCCGTGAGCTAGGCCAGATGCGGTCACTGACAGAAAAGATGTGGTATGCGAGCAAGTCATAGTCGAGCAAGCCCACTCGCGAGACGATGAAGTAGAATATCCTCCTGCTATTCTGACAATCAGCGGTGCTGCTACGATACCATATAGATTGCTCACTTGACTGATTGGGCCCTCGTAGAATGCAGTCGCAACGCTTTCGATGTCCCTTCCTGCATTATGCCTCATGAAGCTATTTGTTAGCGTCCATATACGGCAGTAAGATTTGGAACGCTATCATCTTTCGACGACCTGGTCTGGGACCTGGTTTCGAGAAAAGAAGAGAAACGCGAAGAATGCTCACTCTTCGTAGGCCACGCCTCGCGCGGAAGCACTCATTCCCGATCCATCCGACGGTGTCCCCCCTCGGTCCCACACCCTTCTCAGATCTTCCATAACCTTGTTTCCGTTCAAGTCCATACGGTCAACTTTGGCACCACCAGGCCCATATCGGAAGGTCGAGGGTAAGCTAGCTAACGAAGACTCGACCTTGCTGTAGTTTCTAGCAATAAATCGGTGTCTTCCGGTCAGCGCTTGGCCGTCCTTTCGCTAATGGCGATACTCACAGGATCGCTTCGTCGCCCTCACTGTCACCGTGTCTCTCGTGGTCCATCATGTACTTTGCGGTCACTTCCGCCACCTCCCCAGCTTTTGGCTTCGATGCCATCTCGCTCAAGAACTTGCTGACTTGGCGAATATTCTCCGCCAAAAAGCCATTGAGCACTTTCATATGTGGCTCTTTGTTTCCAAAAGTGACATTGTTCGCAAGGTTCTGAATGACTTTTGTGATCAGGAGCAGGGCTCTGCGGACTTCACGTGTATCTGGCGAAACGTCCAGGTCGATATTTTCGGGGGCAACGATGGCTGGACAGAAGAAGCGCAGGAAGATGAAAGACCCAATGACACTGTGGCGAGACTCCGGAAAACGGTCGGCTGTGATCTCCCACAGATGATGGCAGAACGCGCGAAACATGCTTTGGGTCAGTTCAATCCTTGATAATGCCGTGGACTTACACAGGTGCTCGCGCCGTCGACGAACAAATCAGATCGAGCAGAGCCTGACACATTAATTGCAAGTGATCTGTATTCCTCTCGATATCGTCGTTCGGGCCTGCTTTGCTAGGATCAAGTTCGAAAGAGCACTCCGCTGGCTTCTCGACGAGCGAGTGTACAAGAGGTTGCAGAGTGGCTCGGACATAATTGCTTTTCATCAGCCAGCACTCACATTTTGGTTGAGGGAACTCACTAGCCATACGTCCGGGCAAAGATGGTCAAGACTCGAGTGGTGATTGAGTTCGCTCGGAAAAGCTCGGACTCGTGATCTACCATTAGCTTGATCTCACATTGGAAAGGGCTTGTAATCACTCGTTTGTGCGATCTCTCTTTCTGCCAACGTTTTCACCAATCCCAAACAATTTCCCTTCGACTCGAAAACACGGAACAAGAGCAGACTGAGTTCGTCTATCTCGCTCGGACTAGCGCAATCGCACATTGCCACCGCCATTGCCAGATTGTCTGGGTCGGAAGTGAGCAAATCTAGGTATGGTTTGGGCGCGGATGACAGTCTTTTGGCTGACAAGCCTCCAAATCGCGCACCGCGCTGTAAGATAGAAGTCAAAAGTCGCATGAAAGCGGTCCGTAGCGACGAGTCCTCGTGATACCCCAACGATAGGCAATACTTCAAGCCGACATCCAGGTTGGCAGCCAGCAGATTGGACAGAGCAGAAAGAGCTAAAGAAGGATGGTCTTCGTAGGTGGCCGCGCGGGATCCTATGAGCGTAGTACCATGTAATGATTCTTCCTGCGGCGTCAACGATATTTCGTAGCAAAGCTCAGAGGACTCACCTCCGCAGAACGGGATCGGTCCAAGACTTTCACAAGATAGGCATAATATCGGTAGAATATTCTAGTCTTGACGGCGGCACTTGCTTGGTTGCTCTCATCGCCAGGTGGCCGGAGAGTCAGACCGTCCGTAACAGGCACAATCGCCTTGAGAATGACATGCTCAAATTCGCGATGTGTCTTTGTTGATGACTCGGCCATATGTCTATATGAATCGTTGTCCTTTTGTTCAGCAAGTCGACCAATCAATGTGATGCGCTTACCCTCTGTGCATCAACCGCCCAGTCGATAAGACATTCTAGAATGGCATTCCTCAGGCTCGCTTCGTCGGTCAAGATGATACAGCCGTTCTTTGACAAAGCGGACGCGACCAGCTGACATAGTTTGATTTTCAGTCTCAAGCTCGAATCGTCCCGGCCTAAACGGTGAGCATACTGCACCAGCAAGCTCAATAACTGCGCAGTATCGATCTGAATACCGCCTTGCTCGGCGATGTCCATGCGTTCAATTGCGAGTCGAAGTACAGTAAGAACCTGATCAACAAAGGCTGTGAATGTTTCGGAAGGCGTGATCCCGTTTGAGCCAATCGAATGCCTTAGTAGCCTGACCGTCAGCCAGCTTGACAAGATCATTTGACGCTTACTTGGTCATCTGGTCTATCATTATTCTCATTAATGGTCCTGGCAACTCTGTACCCAGAGCCTCTTTTACGGTCTCCCGAACGTGTAAAGACCCGCTAACCAGCAGATCTACGCACTCGCGAATGAAGCTCTCGCACGCCACCATCGGGTCTGGGAATTCTTCGTATGCTTTGGGTAACAGGCCTTTCCCTACTTGATCGACCAAAGATGGAGGCGGAGAAGTCTCGTAGCGGCACACACCAGCTGTAGAGGCTAGGAACAGCGTGATATTCTGCCAAGCCTTAGATTGACCCTATATGTTAACTCGCTCCAGGCAAATGCAAACGCATATGGGCTGACCTCGTCTAACCCATCGATTTCAGGTGCAAGTCCACGTCGCCGAGTTTGAGTTGTCATACTGGCGTCCGCTTCGATGATCTTCGATGTCAGGGATTTCGCAACGGTGGAAACACCAAGCCAAACGGAAACGCCGCCCGTTGTCGGTATCGTGAAAGGCCGATAGACTTTTCGAAATTGGCGTTGTTGCTGTTGCCGTCCTATAACTTAGCACTCAGAGCTCGTAGTCCTATACAGAACGTACCGGTAGCAACGGGAAGATTCGCGATCAAGTCAAACACTTTACATCTCATTTCTAACCTTTTCCGCGCCCCACCGAAGTTGCTGCCTGGCGTCTCCGCTGGTAGATGCTTCTTATGTGCGGCCCAAGTGAGCTCTTTGAGAGCGCGCAGTGCGGGCACCGAATGTCCGAGCTGCTCGTAGTCTGGTGACACGAGTGCCGTCAACATAGCTACCAGCGATATCAGTGCTGCGGGTTCGCCACGCATCGAAGACGAGAGCATATCGATATGCGTAGTAGAAACAAAGGCAAGCGCAATGGCTACTTCTCTGAAGGCAGTGAAAGACCCGATGAGAGCGTCTGGATCGGATTGGACGGCATGTAAAACCTGCCGTGCAGTGTCCAGCAAAAGTTGCCATCTGTAGGTCAGCAGGGATCGAAGATCAAAGAGATGTAATCAACCCACACCGCATCTCCACTTCCCGCTACCACCTGCTCGTCTTCACCTGCAATTGCTGCTAAGAGCGCGACGTTGCAGCGTGCCGCGATGGATCGAACGCTCTCGGGACTCGGCGAGAGCATGAGACTCGAAGTCACACGCAAAATGTCATTCAGACCGTCCGATGTTCCTTGCGAGGTCCCAGCTATGGCGTATTGGGGGTCGAGAATGTATAAATGTAGGATCTCGCGTATTATGTCGTGCTGATTCGTAGGCAGATCCAGACTCGCTCGAGGTCGACGAGTTACGCCCCAATCGCCTATCGTCGACGCCACTTGAGTCTGCCAATTAGCTCCGTAAGCCAATCGATCTCGCTGCTCACCTTCAACACGCTGCGTACTGCTGCTGCGACTCTGTCCCTGAGATCAGAGGCTGGTGGGTACCATGGTAGTCTGCCGTCTTCCACCTGTATAATCTGACATGCTTTAACCGCTACTGTACGGTTGACCTCGTTGCTGTCTGCAAAAAGTTTCCCGAAAAGTAGGCCGGTCACACTAACAGGATTCGCGCGGTACAGTGAGACTAGACCATCGACAAGGGTATCAGGATCGGTGATCTCGCTAGACATGGTAGCGTAAAACAAGGCATTCTGTGGGTAAGCGAGGGGCTGATCGGAGGTCAAATTAAGCTCACCTTCAGGTCGTTTTGTATGTCCAGCGCTAGATTTCTCACTCCAGAACTCTCAAAGCGGGGTGAGATGTACATGGCTGCGCGCACAAAGTCGATATAGCACATGGCGCATGCCTCGAACCCCTTGGTCGAGGCAACCCCCTTGCGTAGGCTCTCCACGTATGATATTTTTTTTGAGAGGCCTCCCATGGCTCTATTGCCTGTATCACCCATAGCCGCTCGTTTGAACAGATCCGGGCTTAGTATCAACAACATAGCCATAAGTGGGTAGAATGCTCTAGTCCGACGGGCATGTGATGACGCTGTTATATCGGATGCCGAGTGTAGGATGTCAAACAAGACATCAGGCCCGCCTTCCATCTTCTGGCTTGATTCGACCAGTACCTCGTACTCTGAAGGGTGCACTTCAATCCATGTCCAGATGGCTTTCCGTAGAACAGCCGCGATGGATATTTGAGCCGGTCGTTTAACATGGAGAAAGGTGGAGGACAGATCCTGCAGAATCTGGCCCATACGATTGCGGTTCAGATTCGACCACTCGAGCAGCCGCAGTTCGACGGTATCCGGCGAGTCTTCTATTGTTGTCTGTAGATACGATATCCGAGCTTTTATCCGGGCAGCGAGCAGGGACCAATTCGATGCGGAAAGATAAAAGATGATTCTCGATACCAGCTTGGTCATTTGATAAATAGTCGCTTGGTTCGTATCGCAGTCCCCAGAAAACGATTTGGGCGGAAGTGATGGAAGGGTAGACGTGGAGCCGGAGGGGAAAGAATGTCGCTGGATGAATCTTGCTCCAAGAGGATTTGAGCCTGATCCAGGCGATATACCCAGACCCAAAGACATGGAGGAGCTGGTTCCAGCGCCTTTGCCTTCTCGGCTCGGTGCCGGTGAAGGGGTCCCCGGCAGAGTCCCAGCTTCAATCGACACCACCCTTGCGTAGATAAGGGTTACCGCGAGTAGATACCGCGCTAGACTGTCATCGAGAGGAGTTGGATCCGGGAAACACCGAGGAAGGTCACCAACAGGTGGAGGATGAGCCTCGGCGTGGGCTCGCCAGGAGGTAGATAGAGCGAGGAACAAAAGGTGAAGAAGGTATAGCTGCGAGTGCAAGGTCTCGAGTGGTGTGTCTGTAGTGCTGCCGCCCGAATACTGGGGAGTTAGTTTTGATTGACCGTGATTGAAACACGACCACGCTCTTCCCTGATCCCTTTTTGCCCGAACATTCTTTCGTCCCATATCCCACAGTCGCACCAAATTCCACTCACCTTTGCTAGCGTCTCCAAGGCGGAAGCAAGCGCTTGGATCACGATATTAGGCCTGAGCCTAGCTATACCAAGTAGAGAGCCGACAGTTTGCTTGATGGCCGGATCCGCCTCCATCATGCCTAGCCGTATCCCAGAGTTGCAAGGTAGCTGCGTTCAGCTTTGCGCGTGATAACGACAACTCACCTTGTTGACTAGACGACCAACCATGGCGCTCACGATCCTGCCTTCTCCTACATTCATGTCTTTGAGTCCCATCTCGCTTACAGTCCACGTGTCCGCCATTTCACGGCCTCGGGTTGAAGGTGGAGGGGTCGAGAAGCCCGGCGAGGCGGTCTGCCTTCGGATCGGCATTGTTTCAGGTTACGGATGTTTAGCAGATTATATAGTCATGAATAACAGAGTAATACCGT
Organism: Papiliotrema fonsecae; assembly: GCA_035773095.1. Lineage (NCBI taxonomy): Eukaryota > Fungi > Basidiomycota > Tremellomycetes > Tremellales > Rhynchogastremaceae > Papiliotrema > Papiliotrema fonsecae. The sequence continues at coordinate 1,036,282 of JAHRBW010000007.1, forward strand.
CATGTAAACGCTGAGGACGTAAGGAGGGTAAGGGGCAAAGAAGATGAGGTTAGAGAGATGTGCGAGATGAATATAGATTGATGGGATGTCGATCAAAGCGCGCACGGGATCAAACTGAAACGCGTCGGGTATCACCGTTATTGCGACAACATCACGTGACATTTATCCAACCATCCTTCAATGTGGAGGCTGCTGCTTCAACTGTCTCGTCCTGTTTCTTCTGCCTTCGTATCACCCCAGTACGAGTGAGTGAATCCCGGTTCGCGCAGGGTGGTGTAATTGTTCTGACACGCAGAACAAGGATGGCGCCATCAAGAGGTTCCGATCTGAACTATCCCACTCAGCTCGTCCAAACGTGAGTTACACATTTCCGCTGTGATTGTAGTTCGATCATCGCGGGAACAATCCACACACCTGAGGCGTTACCGGTCATCAGCCGATAAGTATTTAGGGCTATGATGGCTGACTTATCAGCTTGGACGGACATCAGGGTGCGGTAAACATAGCTCGATATAACCACGGCGCGAAATACGTCCTCACAGGCTCTACCGACCGCTCTGTCCGTCTGTGGAATCCCGTGAGCGGCAAAGAGATAAAGGCGTACACAGGCCACGCTCAAGAGGTCCTTCATGTTGACATGTGTGTGATCATAGTTATTGTTGATTGCTCGAGCTGACATTTAGCGCATTCGACAATGCCAAGTTCGCGAGTTGCGGAGGGGATAAGACGGTATACGTTTGGGATGTAGCTTCTGGGACGATCATCCGGAGGCTACAAGGCCATTTCGGAAAAGTCTTCTCTGTGGGTTTCAACAAAGACGCACAAGTGCTCGCTAGCGGTACGTTCCCTTGCCTACTTCTCTGTTGTGGACACAGCAGCTGATCAATAGCTGGGTTCGATGCAAAGGTTATGCTTTGGGACATGCGGTGGGTTGTTCTTCGTCGGCGTTCGGTACAATACTGACGTCTAGGGCGAATACTCGGGATCCCATCCAGGTTCTGAAAGAGGCGACTTCGTCAATCACGCACCTTTCGCTTCCGGATACCAATGAGATCATTACCGCTTCTCTTGACGGCTACATACGGGCCTACGACCTACGCATGGGCACGATAACCGAAGATCTCGTCGGCCACCCTATCACCTCTGTTGCGCCTTCTGGCAATTCGCCCAGAGAAAGTATACTCGCTTCAACGTCTGATGGGAAACTGCGGATATTCGACCGGACGAACGGGACCCTTTTGCAGACGTTTGAAGGGCACGCTGTGGGGCATACGAGAAACCGAGCCGTTTGGGGCTATGGCGAGGGTTTGGTATTGACAGGTGATGAGGAAGGCAGAATCTGGGGCTACAACGTCCTCGACGTGAGTTGAGGACTGCGCGGTATTGCATAGAGCTAATGTGAAGGGTAAACCACTGCAGAGCAAACCGGATGCGATACACAAAAAGGCAATTACGGCCATGGAAATCAGCCCGAATGGGAAAAGCATGATTACAGCGAGCACAGGTGAGTATTCTAAGGTCGCGCGGAGACTGACCTCTAGACGGCACAGTAAAAGTGTGGTCAACATGAAGCAGAACATCAGATACATCGTGATAGAGTTTTTGTACCAACAACACATGTAGACTCATCAAAGCAGATCGCGCGCACAATACGACAGCTACTGATCGTCGAAAATAGCAATACCTCTCGACCATCCCTCTTTCGTCTTCCTCCACCTCTCCTTGACCCCATCCCAAGCCGCATAACAGAGCCGTACGACCAACTCCCACCATCCCCAGAACTCCTTCCATCGACCCAATCTCACCCATCGCATCAAATATCCCTCTCGTCTCCTCCTTTCCTGCCTCTCTCGCTCCTTCTGTCTTTCGTCGGGATTGACCTCGAGAATTTGCGCTTCCATCCAAATCAGCATTCGTTGTGTCACACGGTGCATCATGCGATAAACGCTCCATAGCGTATTGAGCGTGCCGATCATAACGAACAGGATGATCATGGCTTGACCAATGTTGCCCCTACCTCCTCTGGCATTTCCATTATCGCGTCGAGCCCAATTGCGGAAGAGACCGAGGCCTCGAACAGTGTTGAACATATGGAAAGGGCCGAAGAGGGAGACGGAGAAGATGAGCGTGATAAAGGAGAAAGAGCCCATGACGGCGAGGCCGAGAATGAAGCGCACGCCAAGGTTAAATACCAGCCCGCTGAAATATCCATCTGAGAGGGACTCTTCAGCCCACTCTGAAAATTCGAGGGCAATGCGGGTGAATGTCTGGATAGCCCCGATCACGATGTCGAACAGGCTGCCGCCGTATCCGACCACAAAGACGGTATTGGGATAATCGCTCGTCCAAGTATCCTGAATTGACATTTGGGCTTCCGTCTCGAAGATTGTCGATGTCGTGAGCAAGGTTCGACGGGTGGAAGAAGACCGGGAAAGGAGGTAGAACAGTGCAGAACCGGTAATGAGGGTGAGAAGGCCAAAGAAGATGGTCGAGAATAGCATGAGAAGCGGTTGCGATGTGGCTAGACCGGCTGCAAGTGTTCCTTGTAATCAGCGACCTATCCTAAGACGATCTTTCTCGGGACATACGGCGGAAGTGGTATTGGTGGTGGCATTGCGGGCATTCTGCGGTTAGCCGTTCCCTCGACGCGCAATATATACAAACCCACCCATGAACGCTTTCTACTATCAGCGCAGATCCCCAACTAAACCAAACTCACAGCGTTAGTTCCTGTCCCTCTCCAGGCGTTGAGACACTGCACTGTTTAATCAATGCCAAGAACCCTGCCACAGACCGTGGGGCTTACTGTGGACATACTGCCATGAGCTGCGTACAGCAGTGTTACAACAGCACACTTACGCGCATAGAGCCCATACATAGGCAAGGGGATATCATTCTTCCCAGCGCATCCTCCTCCTCTGCTCCGGCGAAGCATATCCGGCACTGTCGGTCGTCCACGTCGTGGTCGACCTTTGGCGCGGTATCGTAATCTTTCGAGGATTGATCACCTTGAACCTTATAAATGTTCGGAGATGCATCCGTGCTGTCTCTCCAGCTCATGTCAGGGCGATCGCGTTGATCGCTGTCATTGAGCTCGAACGGAGTCGAAGGGATAGACGAGTCCACCTCGAATTCGTCATCGCTACCTCCATTGTCGGGTCCGCTATATCCGCTCAGTCTTCCCAGATGAGGCAAATGTCGCCGCCGTAGGGTGTCGTAGGACATTTTAACGGTATATGATGCGCAGTTAGAGTAAAGATGTCAAGTCTCGAGAGCTAAAGTTGCATGACACGTCGACTGATGAAGGGGGGATGGGGGTAAGTGGAGGATGGCGAGACCGAGACCGAGCCGGGTATAACCGACGGCGTCATTTCGAGTACACAGTCTCATGTACGCAGTTTCATCTCGTCTTCTTGTTGTACATGCCGAATAATGCCCGTCTTGGGCGAAAGGTTGCACCTTCAGCCAGGCCAGGCAGTCTTCTCTCAATATGGTGATGTCGACGTGCTGCGCGAGATCACTGTCTTAGTGACTGGATTTGGCGTATGTCGCGTGAATCAACTACATGAACGCACAGCTGATCTCAGCCATGGAGGGGTATGGATGCCAATCCTGCTTCTGAGATCATGAAGGGATTGCCTTCGCACCTGACCCTGTCAGCGTCGGAGGCTTCCAAGGGTATACGCGTCAAGCTGGTCACTAGGCCCAATATACCTGTGGCATGGTCTCACGTCCACCAGCACATTCCGCTATTGCTGGATGAGGTACAACCGGATTTGGTCCTTCACATTGGGCTGTATTCCGGCAGGCCCGATCTCTGGTCTATCGAGTACTCGGCGCCTCTACACGGATATGCTCTTCCCGACGTAAATGGACACAAGTGGCAGAGTCTCAACGCGGAAGTACCCGGTCAGTCAGACGTACCGGCGGAAGATATGCCCAAATCGTTACATACGACCTTGGACCAAGCAGATATCACTAATCGATGGCAAAAGCTCTGTGCGGGCCTGTCTATGGAAATCAAACAACCCTGCTCGGGATCGGACCGAAACCAGAAACGTCAGTGGGAAGCCGAGGTCGGGGCTACGGACGGTGTTGGAGCGTTCCTTTGCGGCTTCATCTATTACACCTCGATGTCTTACTATTATCTGCGCGCACGCCAAGCACGACTGCGAACCGATCGAACCTTACCGGTGGACGGGACAAGCGGCAAGAAACAGGAAACAGGGCGTCCGGTGCTTTTCATGCACACGCCCGAATGTCCCACAGAAGCGCACATAGAACTTGGACGTGTCATTCTAATCAATCTGTTACAGGCTATGATAGAATCATACATAGTAGATGAGGCATGAACAAACATGCGAAACATGCGATCAGTATCCCCTCGTTATGGGCTTGGCCGGCAATCTTTGGGCAGTTCCGACGGAACCGTACGTCACCGCCCTCAACGTTTGTGAAAGCAACCTCTTGTACTCTACATAAAACCACCATGTCAACCTCATCAGCACCAGCAATCTCCCGTGCAAGCTTCGCTAGTGATCTATCCACCTTCAAGTCATTATCTCCCGGTTTAAGAACTGCGTTGAATTCATCACTGGCTCCTCCAAAACCCGCTGCCTCCGCCTTACACGCGTTAAACGATTACGCCCCATCTACGTCCAGCCCCGAGACTTCGCAAACGCTCATGGCTGCTTACATCAAGGACATGCGGGAAACCATACTCAATGGCGATGAGGGAAGGGATGAAGGGCTGGGCAGGCGAATTGATGCAGTGAGAGAACAGGGAGAGGAGGTCAAGGGGGCATTAGGGAATGTGCAACTTTGAGGATCGGTCTGAATGAAGAACCATGTCTCTGGGCGTATTACGGATCCATCGTGAGTATTTTAGCTTACACGGTTTGAGACAGTATTTTGACGGTGCAGAGCCAAAAAAAACCGGTGTTTGCTTCACTGGCGACTGGTGTAAGTCGACGTATGAACCGATACCGAGAATCGGTACCTCATCTGTTCATACTCGTAGGTAACAATCCTCCAAGCCAAAGTAACACAGCGCAATGAGACCTGCGTGAATCCAAATATCATATCAATCATTCAACATACCCTCCATAATCTAGCCTGTACTGACCCATCCCGCTGAGACGGAGTGTCGATACTGGATACCCTCACCTTTGCGCGATCAAATTTCCATTCCACATCATCATGCATAGTTGTAGCTTACCACACCTTCCCCGGGTTCTCTTTCACCCCGTTGCAGATTGTGGTCCCCATTGACACGATACACGGGGTGTTGGGCCGTTCGATCGAATTCCCAGAATTGAGAACTGCAATTGGGTTGGGACAAGAAGGCAGCCATCTGATCGTATCTTCTGTGTTTTTCTTGCACAGAGTTTGGATTGACCTCATTGTAACCATCGTAACCATCGTAATCGTATGCTTTTGTGACCTTGTCCCCACATAAGCTGGAACCGCCTCGGTATTCTGTGTGTGCCCCATGACTGGACATGGAGGATTGACTTTCGAAACCCTGACGGAGCAGAATGTCACGGTCCAAGCTTGACTGAAGCGTTACCTGCTCGCCTTGTGGATAAGCATGGGGATGCTCGGTAAACGCCCCTTGATTCCCGTAAGACGCGTCCGGTGCAGGATAAAAGGCGGGATTTGAAGAGAAGATGTTCCCGTCCAAGGGTTCAAGCACAGTGTTCAAACCGTTTGCCATAGCATCAAAGCCCCATATTCCGGAAGTATGTTGAAATGGGCCCTCATTATCAGGAGGACCGCTGACCAAACAGTCATCAGGTCGGTCTCGCACCTGCCCGCGAGCCTGATTCCCTCGCCCAAAAGACCGTGGAGAGATATCTGGAGCGAGCATGGCTTCACTAGCGGACGTGGCGTACGATTGATGGTCCCATGATGCCCCAGCTGGGCCATTCCGCATTTGCTTGTCAAGCGACGGCGACTGAAAAGTGGTGCCGTGTCGCATCTCCCCTTCACTTTGGATCCTGAAAACCTTTGCAGTATTATGCCCGGAAGCTAGTAACATACCGTTTTGATTAAAAACAGTATCCGCCGAAGATTCTTGGTTGTGGACCCGCGGGAAGGAGGAAGAGTTTGGTTGTCTATTGTTTAGCCCCTCACAGCTTGTGAGCGTTCACTTACGACTCCGATGTCTCCCGATCAGTGTCATGCTCCACCATTTCCCAGTCGCTCAGAGGGTCGCTCATCATGTTTCTTGATACTCTAGTGCGGGATGTCGTTTCCGGTGTAGTGGCAAATTGTGGTGGAAATGGGTGATAGGTATGTTCTGTGCAGGTCAGATGGGGTTATATAGCTTGAAAGGTGGTGAGTCATCTATACGCAAGAAGCATGGTCCCCCAATAGAGCAGTCGATGCTTCTTTTCTTACAAAGGATGATAAATGAGCATCTCCTTGAATTCGGGTTCTCGCGTTTCAATGCTACGGGAGATATCAGACGTCAAGACGCAGTGAGAAGAAAGGAGACGACCTGCGTTCAGTTTGTCATGAGAACGAAGCTCGCACAATAAAACGCGTTTCAAAGTGTTGCTCAATCTAGGTCTACTCGCCCGAGCATCACGGAGACGAACAGATCCCCCAAAATCCTTTGATAGCCTCCCTGAAACACTGCCAACATCGAGTCTCACACATCTCTAGGCTTCATGGATACTCAGTGGCTTCTGAAGCTCCAATGCAACATAACGCACGTTCGTAACATAGTGTGTGTCCTCAGACATCGTTCTGGCTCCCTTGTGTTCCGCAGCTGCGCCATTTAGGACATGCCATAAACCCGTTCTTCACCGGAACATGGTCAACGGTATGTGTGCCCCCACACGCCTTCCCTGATGGGTAATCACAAGCAGAACATCGGACGAGATCTTCAATGGGCGACCTGCTGTGGGAGCTATGGTGGCAATATGTGCCAGGCGACGACGATCTGCGAGACGAAGGCGAATACCCACTCGGCGATCCGAACGGTGATTGCAGAGTTGCTGCTGAGTCTGGATGCAAAAAAGCGGAATTTGAAGGGCGGGAATGCGATCTCTGTTCACTTCTCGGTGAGATTGGTGAGAGCTCTGCCGTCAATGCTATGTTTGATAAGAAGAATGGAACGGGTTTACTGGGTCTGCCACCTAAATCAGGGGTGGATGGAGAGTGGCCCTGGCTAGTCGCAGTATTGTCATGCCTGGAACTTCCCCGAGAACTAGTACGCGCGTGCAGACTATTGCCACCACTGCCTTGGAAGTAGCTTGAAAGCGATCCTGTGAGGTCATTCCCCCAAGATCGTTTTCGGGTCTGGTCGTTGTCCGGTGCTCGGAAGCCTGTATCAGTGTCGAACGACCGCTTACGGGCCCGCCCACCCTTATCACGTGAAGGAGGCGGAGGAACATGGGGCCGCGGGTAAGAGCTTGGAAGACAATCATGAGATGCTCGGTCTTTTGGCCTTTGACCATACCCTCCGACCTCCTGCTCTTGCGATCACGTACGTTTGTGCGGCGGATGAGCGTAGTCATATATCTCTACTTTCAAGGCACGGCCATATCTCTGACTGTTCTCATATTCTTCAATGGCGTTTCTGTCTTGGTAAAGTTCCTGATTCTTGCGCGGGGCATAAGGAGAACGTGGACAACCGCGGCGATCTCTGTCCAAAGCGTCCGTGTGATCAGAGAGTCTCAAAGGTAGCTGCAGAAGACGCGGTTGGCCGTTCAGTCCAGTGTAGCAATAATCGGGTAAGTTCAACGGAGTGTCTGTGCCGTGTCAGCTACAGAAGCTCTCGAGCTGCTGTTGAACAGATACCAGATCGGAGCCGTGTGCTCACACTTTGCGGGATCGGAAACCCAACCTGCTGGCCGTGGGACATGGGAGGACGACTTAGGACAACTAACGCAGGTATCGGTATACGCATGTATGTGCACCGCAAACGAAGATCCATCGTCGTTTTTCCGCAGAGTCTTGTATATATTCCGGAATGGAAGAGCCTGGATGAGAAAGTAAGCAGTATTGACAATCGCAGTACTCGTGGCCGACGTTCCTGTTTAGTCAGCCAAACAGCCTGCTTGATTCTGCTCGACAATGACTATGGTATTCGGAGAGTGATCGGGGATACCGAGCGGTGTTACTTACCTTGCAGTTCGACGAGCCTCGTCGGCGTACCGCCGCATATTTCCCATGGAGGGAAGACGAGCGGAACGGGAAGATTGAGCGTTGAAGGTGAACCAGTACTGTAAAGCCTATGCTCAAGATATGTCCAGGGAATGAATGTTAGTACGACCTGTATTTCCAATGATTTAAACAGCATAGAAGCGTTTGAGATATCGATGAAAGGAGTGTCACACTTAATGATCCCTCCTTGAAACGGCAGTACGCTGTGGCACTTTCTCAATAGCATGGGTCAAATGAAGTGATGATGTGAGGCTTGTCGCTTGCCATGTCAGGCCGTATAGCGAGGAAACATTCCAAGATAGCCATGCCGCAAGCCGTATGCGTATCGTATACATCATTGAGCCTACCTATCTCCTTTACTTCGTCTATGTGCTCATCGCAACATTGCCCTCACCTCCTCCACCACCGGTACCCTCTCCCACGCCGATTTGCTCTTCTTGCGTTCCACCGAGCTCCAGCTTGCGCAAAAGCTCGTCGAGCTCAGATGGTCGGTAGATCTTGGCCAGGGGTTGTTTGGTCGTTGGATGAAGCGTCATCGTAGCAAACTCGACTACTCGTAAGCAGCACTCTGGCAATAGACAAGACCAAGTCCACTCACGCTTTTCACTGCTCAGCTTTGTCGAATCCATCGTCTTGCTCATGACCTTCAAACACAAACTTTTGGCATCCTCCAATGTCAGATCCTCCTTGTAATCTTGCTTGAGCAACGATGTAGCGGAAGAGTGGTTGGCTCCGATACATGTCGCCTTCCACCCCGAGTAGTTTCCGGATGGATCCGACTGGTATAATTGAAATCCGTGGAGGGGGTCCCAACCGATGTACAATAGAGACACACCGAATGGTCGCAGGCCTGCTTGTCAACCGGTGATCCCTCTCAGGACAAAACTAAAGGTAGGTAGGGGTGGAAGAAGGGTGACGTACCACCGTACTGCGTGTAACCCTGCTTCATATCGCACAACCTTTGCACCAACATCTCCACCGGGATATCCTCGTCGTACGTAAACAAGTGTTTTTGCGCAGCATTTCGAGCAAAGTTGACGAGTGAGTTGGCATCGGAGGTAATACCAGCCAGACCAGCCATGATGTTGCTGCCCATCAGCCAACCGTCCTTACAGTATCCTTCTGATCGCAAGAGACAAAGCAGACCACCGGTACACCTGGATTGACGGATGAAAACTCACTTGTTCAACAAGAAGATCTTCTCTCCTCCACCACCCATCCATGCTTCAGCACCTTCACCGCCCATACCTTCTCCTCCTGGAGCCAGAGACAGATCGAGGAGTTTTCCCGTTACTTTCTGTAAAATCAGTGAGTGGCTTCTTGTCGTTCAGCTTCATGGCGCACCTTCTCAGCAGCGATGGCGATACCCTCTTTCGAAAGGACCGCGAGCACGGTACCAGCGTGAGAGATGGCCTCCATGGCGTACTCAACTACATCGTCAGCGTCCGTAGGGATTCAAGGCAGCTAGATTCATAGCAAGTGGATGGATCATATGAGACTGGTATTCACCTTGGAATAAACGACCTGACATGTTAGCACAACATCTGGAAACATAGACGAGACTTACCTTCTGGCGAGAAAATGGTGGTTCGGCCTGAAGGGATCAGCTTGTCACCTATGACACTGCGCTCTACTGACTGTCATAACGTCGTGCCTACTAGTCAATTCACTCCTAGCAGTACGATTGAAGCGACTTACCATCTTGTCAGTCTCTAGCAGCTGTTAATGTGTGCGAGTGCAGAGGTGATGAAGTTGGTCTATACGGAGGTTGAAGGACAAGCGTCTGACGCATTCGCGTCCATCGTTCAACGAGCGGAATCAATTTCCACGTGACATCACCCCTTCAAGGCCAAGCGGTCATCGCCGAAGCGCGTGAAGTGGAGATGGTCCACCTTCACGCAGAACTCGTGTGTTTCGACTCTTATCGGCTTGGCAGCGTACATAATCGATATGAACTCGTAGGGGACCAAGGCAGAAAGCGAAAGAATGCCCCCAAGATCCAGCATCGACGAGGCCGAGGCGTACGAGCTGCCATCCTTGCGGAGCCCAGAGTCTGACGACGGAGATGAGGATACTCGAGACGAAGCAGCCAAGTTGCTCAGTCCGGATGTGGACCACAAGTCAAACAACGAAAGAGTCGGCGACGAAGCATACGGCTCGAGAGGGGCGGTTGGTGCTGACGAAGACGAGGTTGTAGGCAAGGGGAGTTCGGTGGAGGCATTGATAGAGCGAGTGAGTTTGGGTTGTCATAGCACATCATACCGTTCTCATGGATCCACCTTGATCATCTGCAAACCGAGATGTATGACGCCTCCACCAATTGGCATCTCGCTGATACACAGTCTGTACCATCCACAGATGATCCGTCGTTGCCGACCCTAACTATTCGGGTGCTTATTATCGGGTCCTTCTTCTGTCTGCTTGGAGCATCCGCGTCCCAAGTCTTCTACTTCAAATCGAATGCCCCGAGCTTTTCATCATACTTCGTCATCCTGGCGACATATCCGCTGGGACATATGATGGCCAACGAGCGGCTGACTAGGCGAGGACGACGATTATGGGGTATCCAGTTAAATCCCGGACCGTTCAGTATCAAGGAAGCGATACTGATCAGGTAGAGCCTTACCCCGCATCCGGCTTGATCAATATTGATAGACAGTGTTCTCTCATCATCTGGAGCTATGTCGGCTTATGCTGCTGATATCTTGGCCATCATGGATCTGTACTTTCACATGCCAATGCCGGCGATACCATCGATCGTACTGCTTCTCACCACTCAGTGCATAGGCTTCGGTCTCGCAGGCACGTCATTCACCCTCTCACTGGCCCTGGCTTACAACAGGCATGCTTCAGAATCTTCTGGTCAACCCTCCAGCGATGTATTGGCCCGCCACGCTTGTTACAGTCCAGCTCTTCACCACGCTCTACTCCTCAAGTTCCTCGGCTATGACTCGCGCAGCAGCCATTGCCACGCGAGATCGACTGAAAGTCTTCATGCTAGTATTTATCGCTGTCTTCGCCTATCAGTTCCTCCCTTTCCTCCTTTTCCCCACTTTGACATCGATTGCGACGCTGTGTTTGGTCAACAACGGGTCCTGGTGGATGAGAACGATGGGGTCGGGGTATAACGGTCTAGGCGTATTGAACTTTAGCTTGGACTGGAGCAGTATAGGAAGCAGTGGACCGCTATATACGCCTTACTGGGCTTTGGGCAACTACTTCGGCGGCCTCATCGGGATGTGTTGGATTGTAAGTCAGCGACTGGAGGTTTTACTCGGGCGCTTCAGAGGCTGATCTCAGGTTATGCCCGTACTGCTCATCTTCAATTTCTGGTGAGCTCATACATGAGAGTGGGATGCTTATAAACGGGAACGCGCGAGACTTCCCTTCAGTCGCTTCGGCTGGACTCTTCAACTCGAAGTACGAAAAGTAAGCGCACACGAGCGCGACAGACCACAAAGTAACGTCAGATTCGATGTCACTTCAGTGTTGAACCCCGATCTGTCGTTAAACGACGAAGCTTGGGAGTCGTCCAAGCCCTTGCTCTTGACACCTTACTTGTGAGACGTCGCATCTCTTAATGGTGCTCATAGACAGCGCTCTTTCCTACGGCTTGTCATTTGCGGCTTTATCGAGTACTCTCGTACATGTCTGGCTATGGCATCGTGGGGAGATCAAAGAGGGTCAGTTGAGAGTCCCCCGTTAGGGCTCGGCTTATCAACAGCTCTCACCAAAACCCGCGTTCAGCTAAACGATGTGCACAAGTGAGCAGACTAAAGGAGGAAAGATCCGTGCTGACCAACAGCAAGCTCATGCGAAACTACGCGCCAGTGCCGTCTTCTTGGTATCTCGCACTTTTAGGTGTCAACTTTGGTGCCGCAGGTGAGTTTGCGCATCATTGATGATTTCTTGAACTCATCAGCAGTCCTGTTGGTCAAGATTACGCCATTACAAACTCCCATATGGGCACTGGTTTTGTCTATTGTCATCGCTGCCGTAAGGACGCTTACCCTACAACGAATTGAGCTGATGAACAGGTGTTCTTGGTTCCGTGAGTGCGAATGCCGGCCGCACTGACTATAGAGCCGGAATCATCGCAGCCGTCAGTAACACTTTCATAGGTCTAAACGTCTTAACCGAATTGTAAGCGATCATTCCCCTCACTGTAAGCTGATGAAAGTGTTGCAGGCCTCCTCATGCCCGGGAAGCCGATCGGAAAGTGAGTGTCGGTGGTGCATACTGGTAGCAAGCGCTAACATCCTAGCGTGACTTTCAAATGTTTCGGCTGTGAGCTAGAAACGCAATCATCCCTATGAAAGCTTATCGCAGATATGGCCATGTCACAAGCTCTTGCCTTGACCGGCGATCTGAAGTTGGGGTGGTACACCTCGATTCCGCCTCGGGAAATGTTTGCGTGTCAGATCATTGGGACAGTGTTGGGCTGTTTCGCTAATTGTATGTGACCCTGTGCCTCCTCTGGGACACCGCATCTCCTATTTCCTTTCATCCATTGACGAGCAGATGTGACCCTAGTGAGCGTGATCGGGGAGAAGAGAGATTATCTCGATGGTACAACCGTGGATCCTACGGGACAGTGGACGGGAAGATCCCCTGGTATATTCTACTCTGCAAGTATCGTCTGGGGTGCTGTGGCGCCGAGACGCTTTTTCTCGGACGGCTACGAGGTGCTTTACCTGGGGTAAGTCGCGAAGTCGTTGAGTGATTGGTCTCATGTCAGATTCGTCCTTGGCGCAGCAGTGCCGGTGGCTTGTTACTATGCTCACAAACGATGGCCCGGGAAGAAGTTTCACAAAGTACGCTCGTTGATACAGAGTACCGATCGGTAACTGACACTAGATTGTATTTCCCGTTATCTGCAGTGGAGCCACTCTCGTTCCTCAATAGTGAGGTTCCATTCAGCCACTCATATAGCGCCTTACTGACGATAGCCCTACCAATATCATCCTTACCAGTGCGGCAGTGGCGGTGGCCGTTAATGGTTGGTTTGCGAAGAAATATCCAACGATACACGGCAAATACGTCTACGTTGTGAGGTGAGCAGATCAAAGACACGATCATAACGCACTATTTGCAGTCTTCACCGAACTGACCTGCAGCTCCGCTCTGGACGCGGGAACATCCATAACCGCTCTGACTATCTACCTTCTTTTCGGCGTGCTCACGCGATGGAATGGCCCAAGATGGTGGGGTAATCCAGCGACAGATTCCGAGCATTGCAGCGTGGGGACATAATCGTAGCTCTGTTGTAGCTTCAGATCGCTTTCTGCCTAGTGTTGTGGTTCATATGCATGGGGTGTCGGATACATGATCCAGGGGGATGATGTGAGATGTTACCGGAGGTACCGGATAAACCTTGAATGTTATGTGCCAGAAAGCGGTTGATGGATTGGTGCCCTGAATTCGAACAAGGCGCTTCGGTCACTATACAGCCTACTCTGCCCTCGACAACGACAGACCTGGTTGCTTCTTCATCCTTTATCCACGACCGGCATCGACATCCCTATATCTGTACCCACGTCAATACGCAATACGAGCACGAAAACGATACATATAACGATATACGCCCCGACGCGCTGGGCGCTCATATACAGCGACTTCCCTTATTCTCGGTCCATCATCTTTCTCCTTTTCTCCATTCTCCTATAGACGAACCGCTATTATAAGTGACATAAAAGGCACCATTCTGGCCAGCTCGATTGTCGGACCCCTTGTACTGCGGTTTCGAACGGAGCGTTGCGAGAAAAGCTCTGTGGAGAGTAGCTCGGCCAGGAAACGCCAACAAACGACCAATCTGGGACCGAGCGGTCAATAGGCGGTCGGAGGTCGTTTGACCAACTTCAACATGGCGTCTGCAGTGAGCGATGAGGAGATTGCGAGGGAGGTCAGAACGTTACGGTGGGTCTTACGTTTCTTGTGTGCAGCAAGGGTATCGGTATGCATGATGAGGAGTAGAGCGAGGGACGAAGAGGTCGGCGTGATGTAAACTCGGACGAGCGCTGACCTAGTCTTCGTTGACCCCATTCCGCCCCTATATACATTCCTTTCCTCGCCTCGCTTCTCACACATTATCCGCAACCGATTCTACGCTGCTCGTCGCTATGACTCCATGCAATACCTTTTTCAATCTACAGAAACCTGCGTCGTCGCTCGGGCTCGTCAACTGGACCCGGGGCGCTCCCCCTCGATCCGGACCTCCCACCACCCTCGCCAGCTTCCGATCCTTCGATCCCTTCTTACTCATCCAACGACGATATCACCCTGTCCTCGCCTGACGGTCTCGATGGCGATGCCGCGGGTCTATTTTGGGTTCCTGCCCATCTCCACCCTGAACTCGCTCCTGGCGAGTTTAGGGCATTCCTCAAAGCTCACACGCATTCCGATCCCGAACATGCAGAAGACCCCGATGCGGCGCCCATGGGTTCGGGTGTTTCGCGCAGTCCGTCGTTTCTCAATCGCGCGGGGAGCAGACGGGAAGGTGGACTGGGAAGAAAGAGAAGTATGTTGTCAAAGCAGTATCAGCCCAGGGCGGGAGATGAGGAAGATGCGCCGCCTGTACCTACGCGCCAACCCGGTAGTCTGTACCGAGGCCAGAGCGCGGAGAAGGGGCTGACATTGTCGGATCTACAGAAACTGGAGGAGATGGTGGAAGAGGCCGGGGAGACGGATAATCCGGAACAAATGAGAAATCTACTGCGACGAAGCTTGTCAACGAATGTCGCCCCAGGCTGTAAGTGATTCTACCGCTTTTTTCCGTGACCTAGTTCGCGAGCGCTGCTGCGCGTATCAAGGCAAATGCGATGATTAAATGCTAAATATAGTCCTGCACGATGATGTCGCTCAAGGGGAGGGCGTCGATACCCCACCACCGCGACCCGGATCAATCCTTCGTCGTTCTGCACGAACGAAAATCCGCAAAGCCGGCTTACAGGGTGATGGAGGTGGTCACCGATTCGCTGCGACACGTAAAGGCCGTATGACCGCTGCGCCCGTAATCGACATTCCAGGTTTAGAAGACGATGATAATCGACTGAAAATAGGATCAGACGAGTCCGAGGATCACCGCGAGGGGTCTTACGACTCGAACGAGGACGAGTCCGAGACTTATCATAAAGCGCCGCAACACATAGAAGAGATCACACGCCGGCCATCCGACTCATCGACGGACGAAACGCACATCTTCGACGCTTACGCTCGAAACTCGCGATCATCTTCCATCTCGGGTGATTCCTCGTTTAGCGCTAGTCCAAGTCCGGAAGGCAGCCCGCCAAGTCTCCGCGTGGAACTACCAGAATTGCCCCGCAGCACATCGGACTGGTTCAAGGATGGAGAGAAGACGCCGACGCAGGAAACAATGACCGATCCTTTACGGACATACCAGCCGTCCGAGGGGGTCGTTGATGCTCAATCTGCGGGGTATGCACCGAAGGGACTGAACCTCAATGTTCCTACTACTCCAAGCGGTAGCCTTAGCAGCCCAGTCAGTCCGACATCGCCTGTCACGCCTAAAGCTAGCCTGCAAGAACTCCCACCAGGCATGGCGCCTCCAGCACAGCGGGCGGTCGTCCCACCTGGTATTGCCCATCAACAGCAAGTCCAGCATCAATCCCAGCCTCAACCGTTACCACAACATACGAAAGAATCTATTTCTCCTCCAACCCTTCCTCTATCTCGCACCAGCAGTGCCCAATCGTCGATTTCCACTGCCTCGTCCGTCACATCGAAGGAGAAGGAGAAGAAGGGCGGTTTCTTTAGCAAAAAGGATAAAGACAAGGACAAGGATAAGGAGAAGAAGAAGAAGGACAAGGATAGGTTCCTGGGTTCATTGTTCGGAAGCAGCAAGAAGAAAGTGGAAGAACCGCCTTCCGTTTCCAGCTTCTCTTCCGCCGGTCCGGCTGCTGCGGCAGCTCTCCTGGGATCCTCAAAATCGGCAAAATCAATAGGACAGACACCTGGCGCTTCACCCACATCCCCCGCTTTTAACTCTTTTGCCCGATATCCAATTCATGTCGAGCGAGCAGTGTACCGGTTGAGTCATATCAAGCTCGCCAACGCCCGACGGCCGTTGTATGAACAAGTTCTGATATCCAACTTGATGTTCTGGTATCTTGGAGTGATTGGGCGGAACGTGGCAGAGGAGAAGAAAGAGGCGGAAGGGGAGAAAAAGGTGGAAAAGGAAAAGGAACCGAAAGCAAAAGGAACACCGCCCAAGCCGCTGGACGTGGGAAGTGCGGGCCAGCCATTACCGAGGGAGGAGGTGGAGAGGCTTAGAGACAGGGACCGAGAGAGGGGCGAGCGAGAAAAAGAGCGAGAGCGCGAGCGGGAAAGGGAGAGAGATCGGGAACGGGAGAAAGAAAGGGAAAGACAGTTGGAGAGGGAACGAGCAGAGGCTGTGCCGCAGAAAAAGATAGGTCTGACCAAACCCGATCGAGCCAGGCAAACAGGTCGAGATGCCGAAGCACCGGTACGAAGTCCTTCGTATGGGATGCAACATAACCAGGTCGATTCGGAAATACGAACGGCTCAGCAAGGGACGAAGGGTCCTCGGGCGAATCCTTCTGCTCCGCCAAGTGGACCTTTTGGTCTTCCGCCGGTATATCATCCGCCTCCGGGCCATTCTCAAGTCAGCCTTCCTGGAGGGCAACCGGCTTATGCCCACGTGCAGCCGCAGCAACAACAACAGCGGGCTGGATCATCCCCACCGCCGGGACAACGAGCCCTGACGTCTTCCGCGCAAGGATCCCGGCCTATTTCAGAATATGGACCAGCAAGCACGCTCAGCGCGAATGGACTGCATGACCCTCGTGATCCACGAAATGCACATGACCGATCACCTTCTCCAGGCTACACCGGTCCGACAGTGAATGGCCACGCGCCAGCAATGGACCCGCGAGGTGGTGAGCCACGTCAAAGGACGTACTCCAGCTCGGTACCTGCACCGCAAAGAGGCGAGACATTTCCGCCCCCAGGAAATGCACCGGGCATGCGGCGAGTAGTATCCGAAGCCAGATCACCACCTCCTTTCGAGCAACCCGCACAGCACCGCGATCCGCGGGAACAACAACGTTCTCCTCCACCTCAAATGCATCCGCCGCATAATGGGTCTCACGTCGGGCCTCAACCCGGACAGATTTTCCACCATCCTTCCGCCTCACCTTCTTTCCGCCCTTCTTCGCCTGGTTTACAGCCGGGTCAAATTCTACCTCAGCGTACGAGCCAGTCTCCTGTGTACGGCCACCAACCAGGTCAGATTTTCCGCCCACCTCCGGGTGCGGGCCCAGGCATGCCGGGTCAAGTGATGCAGGGTCCAGGCAGACCTCAAGCGAATTGGGAAGGACCGCAGAGACTACCCCCCGGCGCGTCAGCCACGGGTCATGCAGCTCATCCCGGTCATCCGGGGCATGTCCACCAACCCCATTCCCAGAATCTCGACCATGTCCCTCCCCATCTGAGAAGACCGCAATCTGGTGGACCGGGATTCGAGCGCAATTTCTCCGATCAGGCTTACCAAGGACAACCTCTGCCGGCGGGTATGAGCCATTCTCAATCTCTAGGCGGGCATCCTCGTCCCCCAGGCCCAGCGGGGACTCAAGGAGGTCCCGCACCGGGTCAGGGTCAGGGACCTGTACCCCTCGCACCGGGCATGTTTAGTCCTTATGCCGTTCCCCCGCCGTCTCAAGGAAGGGGAGGGGAGGAATATAGGCGGGTACAGCCCGTACAGCAAGGAACGGGGTATCACCATCGTTAAAACAGAGGAGGTGTGTTGGCGCACAAAGCGGTGTCTGTGCGCGCCAGGTCCTTTTCTTGCTGCTTTCGCAAAAAGTGCAGAGGGCGTAAACTGGGACAAAGGCTGCCTGGGCACAAAGACAGCGGAGGAAGGTAGGAGATAGCAAAGAGGGTTATCAAGCGGAAACTGCCTAGGCGTAGAGCGGATGATCATCTGTGTATCGGGGAATATCAGCCAGGAGTGGTATCAGAACAACCGAAAGGAGAGGGTAAGACAGGGAGACAGAGGGAGGGCGCTACGACAGTCCACACACACAGGATGGCTCGGATGGACGGGGAAGGAGGTGTATCGACTAGCTTTAGCATATTTACAACTTTACCTGCATTTCCCGGACAATACATGTACGCGTATTCTCTCATGTTGCGTGATCGTGCTGCATCTCCTGTCGAGTCGAGACTCCAAGCAGATAGTCCAGATTATTCCGACCCACCACGCGGTCGACGGTATGCGTATCAAACTGGTCGAGGTTTAGGTACTTGAACCCCCCTCAAGCTCCACCGAAGACGCTTTGTACTGATTGAAATCTGTGGTAGATAACCCTTTTTCCCTGCACAACCCATAACGTAGACCCGGAGACAAGGCATATTGTCCATTTTCGTACTAACGTGTAAAGTACTTGCGGTCGGTCAACGAGAAACGAACGTATCAAGCGGTCAGAATATTATTGCTTAAAACGCAAAGAACCGACCGACTGGCAATAACACCAGTTCGAGCCCGTCTTCGACTCCGTGCGCCTTCTCTTGCACCCACTTCATTTCTACACCTCGTTCACATATTCCCAACACAACTACACAATCCCCGTCTAAGCCATCAAAGCCATACCGGCTGCCACGGCACCGAGCGAGATGGCGACAGGGACGAAACCGCCAAAGCCGGCAGATCTGCTTGCCGCACTCGAAGGAGCGGCAGATCCAGCGGCACCACTCGCCGCTGATCCAGATTGCGACGAACCAGAGCCGGATCCCGCGCCCGATCCCGATCCGACAGCAGAGAAGGACTGGCTGGTAGGGGTGACAGCCTGTCCGGTCTGAGAACCAACGATCGGCTGGAAGAAGGTCGATGCGGCAGAGGTGATTTGGGTGTTGGTGGTGTTGGAAGAAGTCTCGATGTAAGCCTCAGACACTGGACGTCAGTTGTTGCTCAAGCGAATACGTTCAACTACTCACGGGGTCGGCCGAGACAGTCAATGATCGACTTCATGGCGTATTTTCCGCTGGCGATAGCCTGGGGCATAATGTATCCAACAGCGAGATCGACGGATTGCTGGTAAAGATCATGTTGCAGAACGATGAATCCAGTGTCGAGCTTGGGGACGTATTCGTTCAAGATTTGCTGGAACTTTTGGAGCGCAGTGGATCCGGTAGCCTGTCCACCTGGGATGTTCCAGTCGGTCTACAATCAGCTTAGTCGGCCATTTACGGATTAGCTACTCACCGTGTCAAAGTTGGTGTAGGTGTTGTTGGCCTCGAGGTATTGAGTCCAAATAATTGGGGTAAGACCCATCTGCGCGGCAACGCCTCGAACACGGTCATCGATGTCTCCGTAAGGCGGTCGGAAAGTGTTAGGCGTGACACCAATGGTGTCCTTGATAACCTTCATAGTCCATCCAAGCTCGGCGACAATCTGCTCGTTGGTGAGCGTGGTAAGAGGTCGGTGGGACCAGGTGTGGACGGAGATTTGGTGACCAGTGGCGTGTTCCGCTTGGAGCATCTCAGGTCGGGAAAGGACTCGCGAACCGACGACGAAGAAGGTCGTCTTGATGTTTTGCTCGTTCAGGTAGTCGAGCAGGACGGGGGTGTAAGGCGATGGTCCGTCATCGTGCGAAAGACCCCAGGTAAACTTGTCGGGGCACTCGGTGATATCGGTTTTTCGGGCTAGACGTCAGTACGTCGCGTTTGATGTATGGGTAGGTAACTCACTGCAACCACCGCAAGTCCACCAACATCGGCCGTCGTTGACGGCGGCTGGAGTACCAGCGCACGAACCGTCGGTAACGGAATAGTCTGGAATTTGACCCATGTTAATCTATTGTCAGAAACAAAGCTCATCCCACTTGAGTAGAGCGTCACTCACTTGAGACAACCATTGTTGCACTTCGGACGAGTTGGTGGGAGGGACAACATCAAGAGCCGGGTAGTTGGCGATGGTCAATGTCGGAGCGGGTAAAGCGGGAGCACCGGAAACAGCGGTGGGCTGGAAACCTTGCGTATAGGTGGTTTCCAGAGGGATGGTCATGGCCGTAGAAGCGCCGGAGGTGAGCTCGGACAAAGGACTGATATCAGCACGGCCCGAACAACTCTCCGTCACAACAACGCGTCTGTGCGATTGACTCCACTCGATGGTGGTGAAACCACATTGACAACTCACGGGATGGGGTAGCCGCTGACAGTGGCCTGAGCAGTCTGCGGCAGGTTCGGGTTAACGGAACCAGCAGGGGCTGTCGTACCCGCACCTGGGTTTACCGCCTGGGTGACGGAGCTAGCAGGGGGGGCAGCGGAACCGGTTGCGTTTTGCGCGGACACATAGGTCGCCAGCAAAGTGAAAAGAGCAGTTGTTCGAAGCATCTTGGGGGTGAAGACGATGTTGAAGTTTATGCGAAAGAAGTGGGTGTTGAAAAGAATGAATGAGCGTGGTGTTTACTACTAGAGTTTGTGCGACGGTGTGAATGTGATCAACGCGTTGGCGGGCGGTGGCGGATGAAAAGTTACGGGGCCGGTGTGTGGAGTATCAGAGTTTTATACAGTCGGAAAAAGGAAGAAGTCCAGTCGATGAAAGATGAGTTGACGGACGATGAGAGTGAGTATGAGAACAAGACGGAAGAAAACGGACGAGTGGGGTGGGTGGTGATTGTGAAAAAGGCTGTGCTTTGTGAGAAACGCTTTGACGTAAATGAGACGCGTAATGATGAAACGCTGGAGTCACACACACCCCGACCACGGGTTTATAGGGTGGCGGTAAGGGTAACCCCAGGGCAAGCGGGAAACGCCAAGACAACCAAAGACCAAAACAATCCGGCGAGTCAAGTGGCGTTCATGTACCGTGTTGTTTTGGTACAAACAGCAAACTGGTGGAGAGCCGATGATCAGGCCATAGTTTGTCGTTGGCGACAAGACGTGGTAAGGGCGGAAAGGACGTTGTGCGTCGGTATCGGGGTGAATTGCAGTTTTACGATTTGTAACTAGGGAGCTGTAATGTTGGGACAACGTTTGGTCGGTTCAAATACTGTAGTTTATTGGACCGCTGACCCCCGGCGAGATCAGTTAGGCAACGACAAAACAAGCAGAAATTGTCAACAAAATGCATGCAAATCGGAAAGCGGTCATCTGATACGATGCATGAATGCACAGATGCAAACGTTGGGCAAAAGATCGGCAGCGTCCCCTTGAGTATAAAGGATGACAAGCACGGAGATGCGGCGAGTGTGGCTAGAGGTGTGCTAGCTCTCAGCATGCGGTGAAAGGAGTACACGACGGGTTTGTCAACCAACACGGTGCATGCCAAACGCGATGTCTATCGGAGTATATATTTGACTAGCATGTATGTGAACACAAGAAGGTGCGAGATCTAGACTAAGACAAGCCCTGGCACGCAGAGTGAAAGCAATGTGAAGCACAAACACGCGCGGCAAGTCATATCGCCACCATCGGCTCTTAACACCGATACAGCGGGGACGGTTCCGCCACAAAGCAGGTTGACCCGGGTGGCGACGGGAATATCTCATAATCCCGACCAACGGGACCCACCCTCTCTGCCCTGACGGTTGTGCATGGCGAAACGTCGAAACGTCGAATTGGTGCAAATCAGCTCGAAGACTCTTTCATCCTTCACTAACGGTATCGCAGGGGACAAAAATGGTTGCTGTAAGTCAGGCGTCAATAGGGATAAAGGCATAGCTGATCTCTTCTCTCTCTCTTCAACACTCGACTATCGCTACTCTTCTTTTCAACATGCAGACTCGGTACGTGGTTATGCTTGTCACAAGGGACTATAGCTGACCTTGTCTTTCTTGTCTCTCCGCTCGTACTCCACATATTCTATCCGCTCTGTTTCTCATCGCTCTGATCTGCATCGCTCGTCACCCCGCTCGCTCAATCCGATTTATCCTACAGACTCTACTCAAAAGGCCGAATCCTCGGACACAAGCGTGGAAAGCGTAACTCCCGCCCCAACCAGTCCCTCGTCACCATCGAGGGTGTCGACTCCAAGGAGGCTGCCAGGGCTTACCTCGGAAAGGTGTGTTGAGGTTTTTTTTTTTGCACCGTGGTTTGGATTTGGCGGGGCCGAGGTTGGGCAGTGTCAAAGCGTCAAGGGAAGAAGAGGATGAAACGGAGCGGAGGGTAGATGACGATGCGTCTGGCACAGGGCATGGGGACCCGAGGAAGCATGTGGGAGACGGCGGGTTTATGAGTCTGGGATGGGACGTCGACGCAAATTTGCGATTAGAGGGAGACCGTGAGACGCTGCTGTCCGTGGACCCGTCCACGCTTCAAACCAAACTCGATACGCGGCAGAGGAACTGGATGCAGGGCGGAAGGGCGCGGGAAACAGATGGCTGTAGATCACATATCGAGAAACAGCACTAACCCCAGCGTGTTGCCTACGTCTACAAGGCCAAGCGAGAGATCAACGGTTCTAACGTCCGAGTCATCTGGGGGTGAGTCTGCGATTAGTAGTGCTACGGACACCTCTAACGCCTAGCCGAGTCACCCGCCCACACGGAAACTCCGGTGTCGTCAAGACCAAGTTCCGTGTCAACCTCCCCGCTAAGGTCTTTGGAGCGTCGTGCCGCGTCGTGAGTTTTCGGTCTTTATTCGACTCGGAGAGAGGGCGGGGGATCGCATTTTACGGGACGGCCTGAGGGCGGTATAGAAGGGGACAATCCTCTCAGGCTACTCGATGCGGCGGAGGAATGCGGGCGAACGGCAGACACAGAAACTCCCATTGTTCACCACTAATACCAGATGCTCTACCCATCGACCATCTAATCTCCCCTTCGACCTCCTTTCATTTCTTTTTCGCGATTCCGTACGACTATGATGTGCGGATCCGGGCATGCAGATCATGAGCAATACCGTGGTGGCAGGGTTGTGCAAGGTGCTGCAGTGCTGCAATGTTTTGGTGTTACTGATGCGCTCGGCGACTGAAGCGAAGGCTAAGGACGATCCGGGTGGAAATTTCACGTACTGATCGCGCGAGGTGGCATAGCGGGTTGTCGTACAGGATGAGCTGCGTCATTGTGGTTGAGGGAGGATGGGCTTTGGGGCATCGCAAATCTGGATGGATGTGGGGCCGATTCATGTGATCCTGAAGGAGTTGGTCGGCGGGTGCGGTGTTGTCAGCGGTCGAGCCGATTATCGGTCTGATTAGTTTGAATCGTTCATCCAGCCAAGCAGCAAAGGCGGTCGGAGAGGGCAACACACAGGACGAGAAAGGATCTGGAAAGAAACAACCGGGCTCTCCTGCCTCTGTGAATTGAGATCAACTCCTCGTTGCCGACCTATAGCGTCCAAGTGGCACCTATCCTGACACCGATGAGATGTGACCGTGACCGTGACTCCGAACGAGCCAGGTAACATCTCTGTTATGTGTCTCAACTATCTTACAGGCCCGTACTTCCAGCCGAAGCGCCGGATCGATAGCTAGTCTGACACCACCAACTCTACCTGTCCTAGAGCGCACTTACCATCCCATTTCCTGCCGCATCACCACAAGCACACAACTACACGATCAAACGATCACCCACTCGTGCGCGCAAACCCTTTTTCGGCCTATACGCCATACGGCTGATATACAAAATCACAAAAGCACCTACACTCGGTCGCCGTTTCAATCACAGAGGTATCCCAACTCATATTGACAAAATCCCCTTCACACATCGACAGACCAGGTGACAGATGATGCATGATGAGGTAACAATCGATCAACACATAAGCGTGAACATGTATAAACAATGGACAGAAAAAGGACCAATACCGAGTCAAAAATCGTTGAATTGCTTTAGGCTTTACTCCTCTCCAAGAGACAGTCGCCGCCGCTGTCCCCCTTTCATTCCTCGTCGACCTTTGCCCTCCCCTTCCCCTCCGCTCATATTTGCAGTGCCGGTACAACCCCCGTCCCGCTCTCTGCCCCTTCTAAACCAGCCATCGCTCCCTCTTCGTTGAGCCCCGCAGCTGCCACAGCAGCCGACGCATTCGCATCCACCTTTTTCCGCCTCCTCTTCTCTTTCCGGCTCATGACCTCTTCCTCACCTTCCCGTACCGCAGGCAAACCAGGGCTTACCAACATCATACGTGCCGGTGGTCCTGCCAATGTATCGCCTAGCCCCCATCCCCCATCGCCCGCCACACCATTGGCATGAGCAAATTCCCCACCTATGCTGCCCATGCCCAGGCCTATACCGGGGGCATAACCCTGGTTCATTGCTAGACCGAAGGACATCATACCTCTCGCGCCCACAGGACTGGAGTACGCCATGATATCCTCCACTTCCATCCGCGCTCCGTTGGCACCTACACCAAAGTTGCGGCGCAAGTACGTAGACACCGGTACCCTGTCGAATCGATATTGGCCGGGTGTCATGTGTCCATGACCCATTCCGTGACTAGAATCATGCGCCAAGATCTCGGTCTCGAGCATGTCCTCCAAGTCCAGACATACCTCCTCTTCACTCGTTTCTTCCTCTTCGAGCAGAGCCATCCTCTCCCGTTCAGCCTGACGCATTGCCGCAACGAATCGCGGGTGGCCAGGGATGGACGAATATCGGGCGCGTTTGGGTAAGGTAGAAGGGAAGAAGGCATCGGGGTAGGCGGGAGTGGTAGGTGTGTTGGCGTTGGCAGATTTACGTTTCCGCTCCATGCTCCCCATCATACCCACAGTGTTGGTCGTACCGTTTGTACCGTTTGTATGTGTGGTAGAAATCGAGTCGGCGCGTTCACGGCGAGATCGTCGGCGATGTGTGAAGGGGGATTTGGTCGTAGTCTTTGAACCGTCGATGACGGCGTGAGAAGAAGGGTCGTCGGTAGTAGGATGAAATGTGCCCATTGTTGGCATTGGCGCTGGAGTGGCAGGTGATGCCGGTGTGCCAAAGGCAGTAGGCGGAGGCGGAGGTTGAGCGTATGTCGTGGGGAGAGCAGGTGCAGGAGTCTGTAGAGCTTGTTCAGACATCGCTGGCGCGCCAGTCATGTCGGTAATGACAATGCTAGGCGGAGCGGCGGCATCGGTCACCTCAAGCAGTTCTGATAGATCCAGCTCTTCGCCCACACCTCCAATCGCTGCGAGTCCTCCCATTTGTTCTCCGATAATCATGTCGAGCGCTGGCGAGTCGAGCATGGGCATATCGTCCTCCTCCATGCTGTCTGTGGTATCGCCGCAACACTCTTCATCGCTTTCGCCACTCCATTCTGATGAGTCGGCATCTTCGGCATCAGCGTCAATGATCAGTGCTTGTTGGTCGGTTGTAGAAAGGACAGTGCTGCCGCCGACGGAACCAGCAGTACGTGATTCGCGAGATCCCTTGGACCCGCGTCGCCGGCGCGAGCGGTCTTGTCTTGGTTGGACAAGGACGAATTGGCCGTCCCAATTCTCCATGAGGACAAGCGGTCCATCTTCCGTCGTCGGTGCCGAGGTGGTAGGCCGAGGGAACCCGAACTCATCCAGCTCGTCATCGGTGGATGATTCTTCCGACGATGTCTCGTCAGAGTCAGACTCGTGCACAGAAGACTGAGATTGCAGATCCGCCTCTGAGCCAGACAATTGTGAGATGAAAAGCTGGGCGTTAGCTCAGAGCGCCACCGGAAAACTCGCGAGCTCACCTCTTCATCCTCATCCTCGTCGTCCTCCCAAAGACCAGACAAGACCTGTCTCTCCATTTCCGTTTCAATTCTTCCTCCACCGTATGCCAGATCCTCAATCTCCTGTCCAGCAAACGCCGTAGGTAAGCCATCCATCTCGACATCTTGCTCCGAGTCTTCGTGCATCGCTGCGGCTTCGGCAAAACCATTGATAGTTCCATTAGCGTAAGGTTGGAGCGAAGATGCGAATGGCGAGTCGTGGTCTGATTCGTCGTCGCCATAAGAGCTTTCCGAGTCGGAGGAGAGCATGAGCGGCGATCTTCTTCTCTTCGTTGTCGACTGGTATCAGTGATGGGCCGCAGAACAAGCCGACGTCTACTCACAGCATCAAAGCCGTCTCCGCCGTTGAAGCCGAGTTTCTCATCTCTTGCCCGCTTGCGCTCCTTGTCCCCGACTTTTACTTGCTTTTTCCGTTCCCTACCGCCCGGCCCGTCTGTTCCAACACTCTTCTTATTCCGTTCCCCCTCCCTATCCATCATAGTCGTCTTCGGACTCGCCACGCCGCTCTTCTTCTTCAACGACCCCGCCGCCGTTCCCTTCTTCGTCTTCGTAGTTGACGCCTTGGCGCTCCGTGGTGTTACTTCGACTTTTGATTTGTCTTTTCTATTTCTCGGCGTGATCTTGGACTGGTGATCGTCCATATCCTCATCTTCGTCGTCATCGTCATCATCCTCTTCTGCGGGCGTGAGATCAGAGTCGGAGTCGTCTATAAAAGTTTTTCGTTGGTGGCTTGGATTCGACGGTCCCGCTCCGTTCGAGCGGGATTGGCGGGCATAAGTCTTAGGATGAGGTCGAGCGGTAGGCGGGGGAGTGGGGGTGGGGCGAAGAGATAATTTTAAACGAGGCAGGGAAGTGGGGAGGGTAGAAGGGGAGGGATGGGTCGAGGAGCTCGGGGAGGAGGGTCCTGTGAGTTAGTACAGCTCCAACTTTATCATTTCCCACAACGTGATACGTTTCCCTGCGCCTGTAAGGCGAAAAGAGAAGATGCCGTCCCACATCACACCCCCTTTAACTACCCGGACATTATCAACTAACCTTTTCTCCTCCCCGCCGATACACTCATGTAGGCCATTTGTTCAACCGCTCTATGACTCGATAGCGGTTAAACTTGGTATTTGGAAATGGTTCGAGTCGACAGCGGTATATCTGAACCCGGTTGAACAGGCGTGTGAAGTTTTAGGCGATAAGCTGTCGGTCGTGTGCGAGAGGTTGGATTGTTCGGGTGAAAGCAATACGGCCATGTAGCTGAATCTCGGGTTTGGTCTGGCTGGATCTGCCAGTATGCTACTTGCCAGATATGTGATGTATATTATCAGATTGTGAGGTGTGGGATTGGCGTGGTAGATGCGAATATGGTGGTGAATGCAATATGAGATGAAAAGCTGAACCTCATGGATTTACGTTTCCAGGGTCTGAATCTTCGGATCCGGCGGAAAATACAAATGAGCCTAAAACGTCAACCAATGCTGGACCCTGAACAGCCATGCTCACAGACTGGGGGCTTCAGTTATCGCATACAATGCATCAGAGGTCGAAGTGCCATCTGGCTTGAGCAGGACGGCCAGGTGGGGGGAGCGTCATGAGCTCTTTGTACGTTCCGCAACCTGGTTGGTGTTGCTGACACTGGATGGGCCAGACGTACTGTAGATCACAAGACCGCTCTCAGGGATTTCGGAAATTGTTTACACACATTCCGAGGCTCGGACGACCTGAGGATGGTCAGTACAGCCAATAAGCGACCAAAAAATAGCCACTACGAAGTGTGTATTGGCTTGAACGATCAGACAAGACAAGTTGAATCAGTCCGCCCAGTGGCAGAACCACCACAGGACGCAATCGTCATGGGAAGTGGGGGTGAAGGCATGCATTGAGATGATGCGGGGTATATCGAGCAACACAACTACTCAACCGTGGGATCTTCAAGCGAGAGATGTATCCAGACGGTATCATCTCTGCACATCAGCTAGCAACCTTTACCATACCACGGAAAAAGACTCACCATCATCCTCATGTAAGCCAGCAACAACGCCCCGGCACCCGTGGCCACACCGACCAAATATTGCAGAATAGAAAACTTGGCCTGCTCAATCTGCGTCCTCAACCCCGCAATTTCAGACTCGATCCGCGTATCCACCTCTTTGATCTTCAACTCCTGCTGCCCACTCTCGTCCCGGATTCGCCCTTTCTCCAAGTTGAGATCGAGTCGGACACCCGCTTGGGTACGCGTGATTTCTTCTCGGAGACGCTGTTTGAGCTTTTCGACGTCTATTTGCAGACGGTCGTTTTCGGAGCGAAGGGAAGTCAGATCGTTTTTCTCGTGAATCTGGAGCTCGGATTTGAGCTGGGCAAAATCGACTTTTTGGGTGTACCGTTGCTGAAGTTAGCGTTGGAAGGGCAACTCGGCGAAGTTATGCGCGGATGGGGAAACCGAAATGGACTATATACGCTGGATAGCTTGGGCTGAGAATGGGGTAGCATTGTATCCGCAGTTGAACCCTTCAACGTTGGCTTCCAAGCCGTATACCCTTTCCAACGCTCAGCGCAGCCTTGCTGCTGGTTCCTCATACGCTGATCCGGTCCAACCGATATATGGCAGGATAGCAAGCATCTTGTCCTCCACCTCAATCAAGCGCCACGCAGCACGTCCAGAACCCGAACCGTCACCCCAACTCACCTTTTCCTGCTCTGCTTTACTGACCAAACCCCCCTCCATCCCCCTTATGCTCTCATCGATAACCTCGGCGAGAACGTTCATGACTCCCTCCGCTTGTGTCCGTGTGAGTCCCTGGTCCTGCAGGCGATTGACGAATAGGTGTGTATCGAAATGGCTCGCACGTAGTCGAGGAGCTACAGAGAATGCCCGACGAGTAAGGGCTGTGTGTTAGCTCGGGTGTTCTCTCCCGTTTGCTCCTCGTTCTTCTGAGTGGAAATACACACTTTGAGCCATGATGGCGCCTTGTCGGCTGGTAGAGGGTAAGGAGAGGAGGAAAGCCATATCGTTCAAGAACGGTTGGGTTGCTGGCGTAACAGTCGATCGAGCGTGGGTGAGCTGTTGTAGTCGCGATGAATGACGTTTGGACGGTGACGGCGAGTTGTGGGTTAATTGGGTGGCAAATCCGGATAAATTGTAAGAAATGCGATTAAATAATAAAATTCCGGGTAAACCTATGGCCACCCGCTCAATTCACCTCGGTCTCATTATTTTTCAGAAATCATCATCAAGCAAACACATAGCATACACCTCGACCTCTCAGCATCATGCAGGTAAGCTCACATATCACCTGCTCGGCAGCTCGCGCTCACGTATAGTCTGACGAGCTCATTTGGAGCGTGATCAACCACCAATTCTGCTCGTACAAGGTTAAAACGCCTACGCAAAATTTCTGCAGGAATGAATACAACTTGACGGGGTTGTGTACGAGGCAGAGTTGTCCCTTGGCAAACTCGCGGTATGCGACGGTCAGGGAGAAAGAGGGTGAGTGGGGTGTTTTGGCGGTCTCTCTTCAGCCGTTCTCGTTCCTTCAAAGGGAGGAGGGGGACTGGTGTCGTTGCATGAGCGCGGGGAGGGCGGGGTACAGCTCGTAACGAGGGGTATATCGTGTGATGGCGATGAGACCATTGCTACATAGCGTGGAGCTGATTCTAGGCGTGCTCTACCTGTATATGAAGACGATCGAAAGAGCCCATACCCCGGCGAACATGTGGGAGCGGGTCAAGCTGTCGAACAACTACGCCAAAGCGCTCGAGCAGGTGAGTGGGCGCCCCTTACCATCGAGCCAAAGTCGAGTCGTTGTAGCCTGAGCTGATACCAGATTGACAAAGAGTTGATCTACTGGCCAAACTTTATCACGCATAAATGTAAACAACGTATAACGAAGATCACCCAGTACTTGATTAAAATGCGACGACTAAGCTTGAGTCAGCAGTAAGTGGACTTTCAACTATCCCCCTCGCCGAGTCTTCCATCCGACACTCTCTCCACCTCGCTATATCGAGTCAACCCGCGTGGAAACGGATGATTAACATCAGACCAAAACTCGTTGGAATCAAGAAAAAGCTCGACCGACGTGAAGCGACCCGAGAGCGCAAAGCCCTCGCCGCGGCGCATCTCGAGAAGTCTATCGAAAAGGAGCTTCTCGACCGTCTCCGTTCCAAAGCCTACGGTGATGCCCCGCTCAACGTCAACGAAGATGTATGGAGACAGGTTCTGGACCTTGATAAGGGCAAGGACAGAGAACTGGACCTGGAAGAAGAAAGTTTGGACGAATGGGAGGAAGAGGAGGAAGGTGGGGAGAGGGAGTTTGTGGAGGATGATAGTGAGGAAGAGAGCGTTGGCGATTTGGAAGATTATTCAGGATCCGAGGTGAGTCGTGATGGCCATGTCTTGCGGCTCCGCTCTGAGGCCGTGTTCGGTAAAGCAGAACTGATGTGTAGTTCGACGAATTCGACTCTGATGAAGAGGATGGTGCTTCAGGCCAGGAATTCCCATCCGACCTCGAAGTATCCGATGAGGACGAGGACGCCGACGACGGAGAGTCAAGTGAAGAGGACGAGCCGAAAGCAAAGGGCAAGGGAGCCGCTCCGAAGGGAAAGACTGCGGGCACGAAACGAAAGGGACCCGCGCGTGACCCGAAGAAGGGCGCAAAGAGACGTAAGTTTTTCCGCACATTGGGCGAAACAAGCGCTGACGAGCAGGACCAAAGGTCGAGGTGGAATACGAGATGGAGACGGAGCCTCTTTCTCGAGAAATGTTGCGCAACTGGTAGGCGTCTACCTGGGAGAGAGTGGGCACGAAGCACTGGGAGCGGGGAAGATCGGAGTATTGGGGAGGATTGGGTTTCTAGATTTACCCGCGCTGAACATCGCCGGGGAATTACGACATTGTATGCATGTGATGACACCGATTGGTCAGATCTATTCACGCGGACAGATGGTTCTTGCCTTGACATGAAGGAGTGGGCATAGATACACCTGCGCCGGGATACGACAGTGCGTGAAGAAGGTTGCCGTTCAGTTGAAATCGGGTATCAGGAACCCGCGCGGACCAGAACCTGAAACGCCTCGTAATAACATGGGTCATATTCGGATGTCGCATACGGTCTCTCTCTATCTATCATTCATACTTGATTGACTAGTCATCAGAAGCTTAACGGAATATCAAAGTGCTCGCCATACGGAGCTCGAGAAAGTTGAAGGAAAGTCAACTGTGACCTTCGAGGGAAAGAACAATGATCAACCTCCGCGTCGTTACGCATACACTCGCGTTGATCTTGTTGATCTCGCTGGCAAACGTGTCATTAGTGTTGGCACTACTATTGAGACCGGTGAACGAGAAATGGTCTTGGGATCTAGCATGCGGGACAGCGTGAGTCGCACCGTTTCCTCTTTGCGTCAAACAAGGAGATTGCAGTGGGGTGCAGGACCTTCACTTGCAAAAGTAGAGCGTGACGTCTTGAGGTCTTAATATTTAGGATTCGAGCTGCTCAGACAGTAACGGGATGGACTGAGGTATAGTTCCAACTAAGCTAATACTAGCGAATGGTTTTGGTCGTATATGCAACATCACTGGGAAGATACGCTCAACGCCAAGTCGGCTCTGGAAATCACGGGCGACGAGCTGCCGGAGCACGAGTCAGCCGTGGTCATCTCGGTATGTAGGGCTGTAAAAGATCTGTCCTGCTCCCTTTCAACTTACCTTGTTTCTTCCTCCTTGCTTTCCCGACTCTGGAACGAAACGCGTGACCGCGTGTTTCTTCGGAAACAAATTGCTCCCCAACAGCTAGAGGTGAAGCCAAGCGCACCTCGCCCTTAGCTTCATCATTCTTCGGCCCATTATTAACCTTATCATCTCGCAATCAACATATTCAGACCACCCTCGACTGTCTCTTCTCCTCCTCTCACGTCAATCCGGCACTGCTGTGAACCCGTATCGCGTTCTACCGCGGACAAAACTGAGAGCAGAACCACCTATCCTACGGAGACTATTACCTTGTCCAGGCCCTTGCTTCCCGATCGAAGACTCTGGGCAAATGCCGGTACTTTGTCAAGAAGGAAATTACCCGGATCCCATTCTTCGGCTGGGCGTTTTGGATCTTGGGGATGATACTCGTTTCGCGGAACTGGACGAATGATTCGCGGTTGATACAGTGGGTTTTGTCGTTCTGTCGGGACGGCCCGATACTCTTTGTTATCGGCGACGACGCGCCATTGAGCTTGTCGCTGATGATTAGACAAGCGTTTGGACGGATAAGAGATAATCGACATGAAGCATGGATCGTCTTGTACCCCGAAGGCACACGGCGATCGCGGAAGAAGATCCTCGAGGTGAGAGTCGAATCTCAACACCCGACCGAATTCTCAGCTCTCTTGGTCCTTCTGGTCAAAAGAGTTCCATGCTCGGTCCGAAAGGGACAATGTGGCGAAATAAATGTCGTAGAAAAGAACACGTTACCCTCAAGTGCAACGTAGCTCACCCGCAGGCTCAAGCATTTGCACGCCAACACAACAAACCGGAGCTCTCGCGAGTTTTGCTCCCTCGAACAAAAGGTTTCGTCTCGACCATCCAGGGTTTACGCGGTTCTCACGTGAAACACGTATACGACCTGACCTTGTTATACCTCTCTGAGCCCTCACGGTCGAAAGGCGCATCTGTGAAGGGGAGTTTTGGAATAGCGGACGAGCGGGAGAGGGTTCCCACGTTATCGGAACATTTGGGGTGTGCTGACATAACTCGGACAGGATACAGATTCCGGATACACGTTAGAAGGTGAGATATTCTGCTTCCCCAGGCGGTCGTACGACCCGACTCTGATCGGATCGTTTTTTGCCACTAGCGGCCGTTTGTCCGAGTCGACATCGTACCTTGCCCAGGCGTTTCATCTTTGAGTAGCCGCGCTGAGATCAGATACGCCATGGCAGATCTGCCGAAAGATGAAGAAGGGCTCAAGCGGTGGTGCGAGGATAGATGGGTGGAGAAGGATGAGAGGTTGGGCGAGATGGTGAAGC
The DNA here is from genome assembly GCA_035773095.1 of Papiliotrema fonsecae. Lineage (NCBI taxonomy): Eukaryota > Fungi > Basidiomycota > Tremellomycetes > Tremellales > Rhynchogastremaceae > Papiliotrema > Papiliotrema fonsecae. The sequence goes on from JAHRBW010000007.1 coordinate 1,069,117, forward strand.
ATGAGCTGGGGGACGGGGCAGGGTGGAGTGCAAAGAGCTGACGGTTTCTCGGTGGTTGAGCGATTGCAATTAGTACCATCGCCATTCTGGTATTGGACGCGGTTCAGGTGTTGATCTTCTTTGATAGCTATCACTATGTTACAATCATACATAGATGATCGTCATACAACTTGTAAATACGGCCAGAGCATGAGTCTGCGACGGTCTCGTTGATCACTAAGCCGTCCCGCTCAGTAACATCCATCCCTCGAGCTTGCATTCTTCTCTGAAGCCTTTCCATTCTCTCCCCCTTGACCGCTCAGTCATCGTCTTCCGAGTCGGAATTGAGGTCCAAATCAAACACCCCCGCCCCCCCTCGCCTCTCCTCTTCCCGATACTCGACATCCTCCATCCCACCACCCATACCCCCTCCATACCCTCCCACCCCTTCTTCTCGCCCATATCCCTCCCCATCAACCCCACCCTCTTCTGCCGCGCCATTACCGGAGAAAACCATTCCAGCGGGCATAACCTCCGTATCGCCCATTCCCCCCATGGCGCCCATTTCCATGAATAGGATTCCCTGACGCATGCTCGTTTCGCCAGGATAAGGTTGCGAGGCGGACTTGAGGTGAGGCGGGAGGGTGGTAGATGTCGGTGCAGAGGTGGTTTTGGATAAAGAGCGGGAGAGGGAGAAGACTGTTTGAAGAGAGAGGGGCGCTGGGTGTTAGTTGGTTCGGCGGTGTGGGTTGGGTGATCGCAGCAGCATCGTGGAGACGGGTCAAGATGGATGTCTGGGTCGATGGGACGGGTTTCCAAGGAGGAGATGAGAGTGAACAAGGTTGTGGTGATGGGAGTACAGCGACGTGCGGGTCATCCAACTGTGTATTTCCGACGTGCGAGAGCCTCTTGCGGGGATTTCAGACGCGCATGACGCGCCAAGACACCCACTCCTGTCCAATGGGGGTTGAACAGGGGGCCAACAAAGCCGACGCTGTGATCCGCGAAAGACAAAAGATCACTACCCAGAAGAAACGACTTACCCTTCTCCAACCCCTCTATCCCCTTCCTCACCCCTCTCCCATCTTTCACCAGCCCCTCCAACTCCCCTCTCCCCCTCTCCAGCTCCCTCACAAGCCCCCTCACTCTCTCTTCCAACGCCCTCACTTCCGCCTCTTTCCGCTTCAGCCCCGCCCACGCTTTCTGGTGCGTGTACAGGTTTTGCGTCATCGATCGCAGTTGTGCCGTCTGCGCCTCTAAAGCAGAATATAGGGCTGGTATCGAGGTACTGTTGGTCCCAGATACGCCGGAATGTGGATTCGATGTCGACGTGGAAGTGGCGGAGGAGGAGCTAGGTTGCGAGAGGAGGGTGAAGAGCGTTGTGAGGAGGGATGTCTGCGTCGTCAGGTTCGTGAGCAGAGATGAACGGGGAGGGAGGGATTCGTCGGATGATGTCGTCATATTGATATCTTTGCGGATGGCGCTGGTCTGACAGAAGGATTGAGTGATGTTCGAGGGAAAAGCGCCGGTGAAAGATGTCAACAGATTGGAGATGCTCATCTCAAGGTGGAATGTCTGAAACACATCACGTGACTTCCAGGTTCGACACCTTCCGTCTCGATCGTTCGGCGCAGGGGTAGTTTGGTACCGCTGGTCCAGCATTAAGTGCCTCACAGGTCGTGCAGATGTACGAGTAATCGGCAGACGCCATCAGACACAGCTCGTACCGTGACGAAGCGTGTCATCGCCTAGGCCACCAAAACCCCCACACCATTTCGCCAACCAGAGCCGCGGTTCATACCTTCATACATAATCATCATGTATAACCTCCCTACGACTCGACAACCATAGGTGACGCCGCGGCCTCTGGCACTCGTCCACTTTCAGCCGCATCCGTCAACGCCTTCTTCTCCTTCTCGTGGTATTCGTACCATTTTTGCGACACGTCGTAGTTTCCTGCGTGTTAGCCATGACTCGACCCACATTCTTTCCGGCCTTCATCCCCCGGAACTGGACCTTGACTCACCAATAAACTCCCAGCCGTTTTCACGGACATGGTACAGGTTACACGTGTTACCCGAGTAAGCGTCCCGATGTCCCGCAGCAATGATACTCCTCCTTCCGAGCTCTTGCGCTTCTTCATCGGAAAGGTCGTAATGGTAGCCCTGCCTGTTAGCTAGAGAACAAAATGATAATAAGTTGAGCTGACCGCATCGAGAACACCGTAAGCGAACGTCGAACCGGATCCCACGGAGAACAGGTCGCCTCGTAGCCGTTGTCCGTCGGAGTCAACGTAAAACAATGCTGGGCCCTGAGCGTTAGTGGAAAGTCGAGACGATGAAGACAACTAACAGTCTTGTCCCATCCGCAGATCATCGTTCCCTATCCGTCAGCATGAGGCGCAGATTTGTAGCAAAGATTGAAAACGCACCATACTCAAACCCATGCCTTTGTATTGGTACACGATATTCGACAGAATCTTGCTTGCGGCAGCGACACTGATTCTCTCCTTGTTCCTCAACTCGTGCAACCGGCACTGCATACCGAGGTATGTCTCCCTGTTCATGAGTATTGACCTTGATATCATTGTAACCAACCCACCAATATTGACAATCGGCCGCACCTCCTGCCATTGTTCCTAACAAATACGGGTTAATCTCGATGACCTTCTTGACAGTACCACTTGCTGCACGTCAGCTTCGTTACAGTACATGAACCGTTTAGCTGACCAATGTAGCTCCCCGCAGTGGCTCGCGAATCAACGGCAACGATGATACCCCCTTTGAATTTGAATGCGAGGGTGGTCGTTCCGTGCGCCAGCTTGATACGGGCGTTAGGGTTGGTGGAGAGAGTATCAGTGTTGGCGGACAGGAATGCTGCTGGCTGAGGATCAGTCTGATTCCTTGTTCATGCTGTTTGGCTCCGATGTTTTCCCCAGAGATATGGCGGCACGAAGTAAGGTGGACTCGGACACTTACGTCTGCGACGCGAGGCAGCGCCATTCCCGTGACGAAACCCTTGTTGTCAAGATTCCCGTATCCTGTAGAATCCTCTTCTTCCTCTTCTCGCCTGAACGACTGTGGTTGTAACTTAGCGACGAGAGCGTCCATGTTGATGAGTAGGTGATGAGAGGTGGTGAAGTGGATGATCGTTACAATGGTTGAACGCTGACGACGGGTGAGCAGTGGCGGTGACCGCCGACGGGTGCGAGTTGGTATGTGGTGGCGAAAATAACGTTTGAAATCACCTCCACCTGACCCGACCATCGTTTGGATCTCCATCGTCGACTGTACACATATATTGGAATAACGGGACTGAAAGCAAGATGGTCAGGTCAGGATTGCAGCAAGACGTATTGAACATGTACAAAAGGTCAGCTGTCCGTGCCAAATCATCCACAAGGCGCTGACGGGTAGAGGAGTCAAGATGGTCCTCTCAAAGCCCAAAGTACGTCATGGACCGCGACGCGATATGAACTGACAACCAAGGAGATCAGACAGCCTTTCTGGTTACATCTCCGTCATAGCTTCCACAACCCACCATTAGGTCCTCGCGATTACACGGCGATAGAACATCAAGTTAGCACGCGACGCCCGACGTAGGCGCATGGCTGATGGTAGCTACGTAAGATGGACCGGACATTAGAAATGCTCGAGACGGGACACGTACAGCGAATTGGGGTTACGCAGGCCATGGAGGAATGGTGGGCTGATCAAGTCAAGCGAAATCATCACAAACCCGCCGCCGGACCTGCTTCGGGGATGTCCGGAAACAAGGTGGGGCGCGAGAAAGTGGAGAAGCCTAAGGAGAAGGATGAGGCTGGTGAGAGCGTAACAGAAAGAGGGGACTCTGGCAAGGACAATTCACAGTGGGGAGGAGCATTGCCAGGCCACGGTGGAACGTGAGGCGAGATGGAATTCGAACAGAAATCGTTAAGAGCGCCTATACCTGCACCAAGCAGATGGGCTGAATGAAGTACAATGAAATGCTCTCCTTTGGCATAATAGGTTCATCTGCAGCGAGTAGTATCTTGCTCTTTCTACTAAGCCATCTCTACGTCCTCCCAGTCCGCTCCCGCCTCGGCGCCATCAATCTCAGCCGGCTCATCAGCGACCGCCGGTGTCACGCCTCTCGCCTGTAATCCAGCCAACAACTCTTGAACATGCGCACCAATCCCCTCATCTGGGTAATCCTGGTCCGCAAACAACTTTCCACACTCGATCAATGCCCTCATACTCTCTTCGAAGCATTCCTGCGCTGGTATGGTCTCCGGCCCATTATCGTCCTCCTCCCCTTCTTGAGGCGGAACTACCGGTTTGAGCAGCGTAGCATCTTGCTCGATCGCTTCGCCGCGGAGGTGCCAAGCCCATCCTTCCAGGTAAGCAGACTCGACCTCGAGCGAGTCTTCTTCGCGGGCGGTGGCCAGTAGGGACAGGGCTGGGAGGTGGAGCGAGTGTTCTAAGAGGAGTCGAATAAGGGTGAGACGGGTGGGCAGGGGCGGCATCGTAGCGTCGACTAAGGGTTAGTGCTAGATCTTGCCGCATCGATGATCGAAGTTGTATACCAATAAGGAAGCGCGACTCACAGGGCTCTTTCTCGTCAATCTCCTCGAACAGCTGCATAGCCACCTCCTTCGCTTCGTCGAATCGCTGTTGGCTCATACGGATAGACGCGAGTGATATGCGTACATCGATATCTTGCGGTGAGATGCTCAAGGCCCGGCTGATGAGTGAATCGCAGTTGCCCTCAGCTGCCGGTTCAAAGCTTTCATCAGCTTTACCTCTCCGTCCGCATAAACAAACGTACCATAAATCAGACATCCAGATTTCGATCATAGCCACCAGCGCCGTCACTGCCATTTGCCTCTCTTCCTCTCCGTCCTTCTCATCTCCCATGCCCTTCATCTTTCCCTTGCCTTGTGTTGACAGCGTCTTCTCGAGCATAGACGCGGCGGTGGAGTAGTAGCCCAACGCTTCGTGCGGGTCTGCAGCTGACTGAGCGAGGTAGAGGTAAGGCGAAGGGCTGGAGGGTGGCTCGACTGCATGCGGCGGGAAGAGATGCAGAAGGTGCTATTCGTCAGCTGGGTACGCATAGGTATTGATCTGAGCTCACCTCGCGCCCGACGTCGGCATCACCACCCTCGAGTTCTGCAATTCCTACCAATTCCCTCGCTTCCGCGTTATCCTGTTCCAAGCTGAGCGCTCGGTTCAAGAATTTGATGGCCAGCTCAAAATTCGACTGTCCGAGCAAGATGTGCGCTTTCTCTGAGTCGTGTCAGTATCACCCCATTTTTACAGGAGGGAAGGCATACCAATGAGACTTTGAGCGCCAGGGGTACTAGATGGTCCAGCCTCCGCCTGCTTCTCAGCGTCATCTTTGGATTTTTTGGCGCCTCTCCTTGCTTTCTGCTTTGTTCGCGCCATTTTCGTATGGGATGTTGTGTTGTGAGAAAGGTGAGGATTGTGTTGAAAGAATGACGAAGAGAACGACGGCGGTCGCCGCTTGCTGCAAACTTTTAGGATGCCGGAATCAAATTCGCCAGCCCTGAAGTGCGTGTTTCAGGTTGCTGGGTTATCATCATCTCCTTCCTCTATTCAGCTCGATCGACGCCTGTCATACCGGTCTTTCGAAATGCAACGGGATCTCAGAGACAGATTTGATACAGTACTCATCTAATTGGATCAATCCACCCAAGAAGAGGGGCGGCAATGCCTTTGTAACCCGCAGCGACAAAAGACCCGTAGGATGGGTGAAACTTGACAGTGAAACGCGGCCCAAAAGTCAAAGCTAAACGATCAGACGATTGAAACCATAGCCTTGTCGCCAAGAGGCACCTGTTGGGTCTGAGATTCATTCGCATGGTGCTAGCTCGCAACATTCTACATCTCGCCTTTTGCGGCCGGTCTTCAGGAAAGACCGACTCATGTTGGTAGATCAAAAGAACTTGGTCTGCTCGCAGTGCAAACCGTATCATGTCGGCGATTGAAGCAGCAGCGCTGGTCTCGCTCGGTGAGATGGCTTTCTAGGCGAATAACCAGTTACTGACGACAGTTTTGTCTTTACTATCTATCCCGCTTCTGCTACTTGTGCTCTCTCCAAGTGTACTTCCATCACGGGTGTCTGGTATACCCAAGCAGGAGCGATTGAGCGCCGCAAGCGGCTCACTGCTTATTGTTGCCATATTCTATTCAGGTTCGTCGGTCTTAGATACCCTTTCAAAAGGGAAAACACGGTCGACGGTTTGTTCCGTCGATGCAGTACTGTACGTTAATTTTGCCGAACACCAAGACTTGTGCGCTGACGATGCAGTAAGACATACCTCGTTACTACCATATCCTCTCATTTAGCCGTTACAACCCTGGTGGGTCTTACCGTGCAGGTCAGGCAACGCTGAGATATAGGATTACTCCAGCTCAATCCCCACTCCATCTCTCTCTGACCCTCCTGTGGCTTCCACCGGAAGATCTGCTATCTCCTTGTCTCTCGCGTATGGCTATGGCCTCTTGCCGCTTCTCCCTACTTTGACTACCGCTGCGTCTGCTGGATGGAAACTGTCCGAAGGCTTCGGGATGTGGTGGGGCGTGTACTGTATAGACAGGTCAAGCTGGTTCCGAATCGGTGATCACATCCAAGATCCCTAAAAACAGCTACATACTGACCTCAGTCCATCCGGTCACACTCCTTCCGCCGTTGCTTCTGACAATCATCCTGTGTTTTATGGCGCTATCCACCCTTTACGCCAATGTCGGTCAGCTTTCAGACAAAGTTCGGCCTACGAGCAGACAATGGTTGACCGCCATCTATCTTTTGCTTTGCGCCTCGGCGTTCACTGCGTATCTAATGATCGAGCAGCTCATGGGATGGAAAGCCGACTGGTGGCCCAGAGTTTCCGAGGGTACGTAGTCGCGTCTACTCCTTGAGCGACGAGCTTATACGTAGCACCGATCCCGCTCCTCATCTCCCTACCTTATGCCTGTAACAGCGGTGTTTGGCGGACGTGGTCTTACTGGATCCAGTTCAAGTCGGCATCGGTCACCGCTGCTGACTTACCAAGGGCTAGATCAAGCGGACCGACCCGTCGAGGCTCTGACTACACGGAGAAGAACGTCATCACGCAATATACCTCCTCCAGCAGCTTCTTCGCTCCAGCCATTCCGATCCATGATACATGCGTGAAGCCGCCATCGCAACCCCCGTTATTCAAGGCAGTGCCTGCTTGTACTTATCCGGACCATCGTCGAGCTGTAGCCGGCAGATGTCATTATGTACCACCAGCATCTGAAATACCTTCGGAAACACCGCCCTTCATCTACTCCATGACGAACACGCTCGATACTGGTCGATCTAGATCCACCGCCGAGCTACTTTCCGCAACATCCAGCCGATTGGCCTCTTCCGTCTTATCGCCTCAAAGAACCTCGCAGCCGCCTATACGACCCCATCTCCTGCCACCAATCATCCTCTCGCCAGAAAGACGGGTTATTGGCGATGGCATATCGATGGACTCCCGATACTCTGAGATCTCGGGTGTCACTTCCGTCTTCGCTACAAGGGATTCAGTGGTTTCAAGCCTGCCAACAACAAGCCCAAGCCCGTGTTTCGGCCTACACCGAGAATCGCTATGCGGTGAGATCGTATTTTCAGGCGATCAGGCGGGTGACATTGGGTCGGTACGGCCCAGCGACTTTTTGGCCGTGGAGTGTGAGGCGGAATCGAAGTTGAGTCTGACTCCATCACGACAGCCCGTTCCGTCAAGAAATGCAAACGCCGAAGACGACTGAACCAACAATTCGGACTGGACGTTTGGACGGACAGGCTAGGAGGCAAGAGGTGGACTGAAAAGATACGCCGCGCCCTTCAATTTCAACGTGGACCGTGGGCGTATAGTTTGTATTTGTAAGCGTATCTACAGCTTACGGTGATCCTAGTGGACCCTACTGCTGTGCATCGTTGATACCTGTGACCTCGCTTCGAGTATGAAGCTAACTGATGGGGTTTTCCAATCGGGTTGTTATCTTACTGCCACATTCCTCCTTTAATGAACCCTCACCTCGACGATCCTTTCAGCATGAGGATGAAAGGTGGGACACAAGGGCTTTTTGTGCCGAGTAGCAGAGTATCTGCTTTGCGTATTCTGATTCTCTCAAGCCTGGCAACGAATATAACACACCATCATTCAACATTCAACATTCATCACAGCATGCCCAACTACGGCCACTACAATGTCTTTCCCTCAGTACCTATCAACAAGTGATCCACAAGCACCCGGAGGGGGATCCCTTTCGAGTCAACCAGGGGGGTTCAACCGAGTAAGTCTCACTCGTCCCTTGCAAGCGCACAAATTACATCATCCGCTGATAACCCGCAGTGCTCAAGCCGATCTGCACATCAAGGCAGGAATCCCGCTGAAAAATTACACAAATTTGGGAAAAGATGTTCGGAAACCATATCGACTTTTGACCCGGGCTTCGAACAGCTGAAGAAAACGTTGACTTCGAAAGGATACGGAGTAGCCTGTGGGGTGAGTGGCGACAATACGTTCATGCTAAACCGCCCAGAAGGATGGTGAAACACTCGCGGACACGCTTGGGGTATTCTGCGAACAGGTAAGTCGATCAGAGAAGGGGGGGCCTGTAATCTCCGGATCTATTTGACGGCAGCGAAACATGCATTCGAGCACGAGCTGATGTGGAGTGTACTGCCGAAGATGACCGACGATTCTTGGAACGCATTCGTAAAGGTAAGTATGCCGAGGGCTCGTACTTCATCAAAGTACACGATGTTACAAAAGGACACCCTCGCCTGGAGAAAGTTTACCAGCTCCGGAAGCCATCGAAGGGCCTTCCTGGTGATTGGCAGAGGAGGACATTCGTTGAAGACCCAATGAGGGACGAACAGCAACAACAGCTACCAAGCTCAAGACCGAGCAGTGTAAGATACACACTGATCGATTTGTTGAATAAGCCCCATTGTGCTCTGGTATCCTCACAGCGGATGGCACAGACGCTATGCCCACCCGAACCGTTTTACAGGGTCAACATCAGTCGCAATGGTGAACCCCTTTCCGCACTGGCCATGACCCACAGATTCTTTTCTTTGGGTGAGAATGGTGGTACGTGGTATCCTGTGGCACCGGATCACGTTCAAGGTATCACAAGGGTTAACACCGAGGAGGTTTCGAAAGAAGAGAAGGAAGCGAGCGAAAAGTGGTCTCACGAGGAGGGAAAACCTTTCAAGATATTTGATTGCCTGACGTTGAAATTGAAAAAGTGTGCCTTCGAAGAATACAATTCGACCCAGAAGTTTGGCAAATCGTCCTACCAGAAACGGCAACGCGGAGACTCATCTGCTCAAGCAACTTCGACTTCGAACATGGCGGACACGAATCGCCCAATTGACACGAATCAGCACCAACAAGCCGATTATCAGCAGAGGCTCGAGGTATTCTCAATACGTCCCGATCATTTGGGTGTATCGCGCGCGTCAGAGCACGGGAGTTTCTCTGGTAATAGACAGTACGGGAAAATCCCGCCAGAATCGGCGGCAGAGGAGCAGACCGCTCAGTGGTGGGGTTGGGACTACTTTCAACTGTTTCCTTCAATACCAGGAGACATTCAATATACAGGCGCTTCGCAAGGACAGCTCGACGTCAGCGGTTCATTCCAGTGGCCAATCGGCAATGAGAAGACTGACCCACCTTTTCAAATGACACCACAAAGCTTCATACCACCTGTACTCTCAGGCTTTGGCGATAGGAATTTTCAGTCACAATCGACTTATAACGACCCCCAAGCTCTACAGCCACTTGGGCAAATCGGTTCAATCGGTGATCTTTTTCCGTTGGAGCGGACTTCAACATTCGGTCAAACAGATCCGGGTTGTGTGACTTTTCAAAAGCCTCTTGGCACATACACATGGCCGGATGTGGATTCTGAACAATACGCAGCTCCGGCTTCCACCTGGATCCCGGAAGCGTGGTCAGAAAATCCTGGTCCTCACCAAAACACAGACGACAGTTTCGGACCGCTCGATCCCGGTCACAGATGGGGAGCTTCGACTGCTTCGCCTACGCCATGGCATCTGTCGAATCAGCCACCATTTATCGCAAGTGGAGAAGGCGCTCAACATTCGAATAACTCGGCTGATTACCCCTTTTGTACACAAGATACAGCTCACGCTTACCGCCGGAACGCGACTGATTGGTCAGAGCATCCTGTCCCCCGCGAAGACACAGCCTTTGAGTCAGGAAGGGTCGGTCTCAGCCACGGGTGGGAGTGGTCAGATCCTAACCCTCCTCCCCTTTCCTTCTCACAGCCAATGATTGGGTATCCATCTGTGGTCCACCCAACCTGGTCTATGGCGTACGAAGAGCAAGTGAGTGGCGAAGGACCTCCGGCGTTTTGACACAGGTGCTTTTCAAGTCGAGTGACGATGACTCGGTTTTCAGACTGTGCTCATGGCGTCTAAGGATAGTGTAACGACCGACATGTCAGCTAGCGTAAAGGAGAGATGGGTAACCTATGTGCATGCATTCTTCCCGTTTTGGCACAGTGCTCATCTATGACAATTGAGCGAGGCCCAGCGCATCTCTAATCATAACTTGGATCCGGCTGCTCCTCTCTTTCTCACTTCGTCCCGTGACTCATACTAGTTGACTTCCAAGATGCACTCAAACGCCTTGTCCAGTTCATCGTTATGAAAGTCCCAGTACCTGTTGCTCAGTAGCGGTCTGGATGTGTTCGGACATTGACGTCAGTGATATTTAATGAGTAACCATGGTGATATTTGCAGAGGGAGGATGAAAGATAAGAGATGAGAGTTTGGGAGCTTTCGGTATGGTCACCAGGCGAATCGTTTTGACCGGAAGGCCAACTCATGATAGAATCCTTGCCATGGCAGTATTTGACGCTTCGGTTAGCAACACACCATGAGGTCGATATATTCCCGTTAAAGGTTTTCCTCGAGAGAACCCTTCATAGAAGCCTCCATGGCAATGTACATCGAAACGTCTGTGTTCATCAACTGTGGTTCACTCCTTGCTCCGCTTGGACAAATGGACCGAATGAAAGCAAATGTCGATCATTTGCATGATTGTTAGCGTCGTGTTCGCAACGTCACTTCGTTACAGGTTGTCCACACATGATGCGCCGCGTCTAAAACCACGGCTGCCAGCCCACGAAGATCTTGGCCAGATTCTCCACATCCCTTGCCTCCTGAATAAGCTGATTGACGGTATACTCGATTGACAAGTCTGGCCGTAATTTCCCTCGGATCTTCGACAAGATCCTGTCGGCTTTCTCGAGAGCAGTGGCAGAAGTTCCAGCTGCAACTCGACCTCCTCCTTGAGCACGTTGAAGTTTCTCTGGATCGGCATCCCTGACTGTTAGACTCACCAGAAGCTAAGGTATAACGCACCAAGCGTAAAGAGGATCGTGCTTGAAAACCTCCAAGACGGTCATGATAAGCTCTGCGTGTTTCCGCAAGACCCGGACTGTATGTTCCGAACACCGCCTGAAGGTTCCATCTACGCCTGTCACACCGAACCCATCTACCAAGTCGTTGGTCAAGCGGAACGGCACCCGCTCAGGGATTCTTAATCGCCGTCCCTGCCTCGTCAGCCAGATTACTGGGAGATCTGCTCCACTCACGTCTTCAAAAACGATACCGAAATCAATATGAACCAGCTCTCCGCTCTTCGTGTCGATGAGGATATTTGAGCAATGTCGGTCCCCGATCCCCAACACCCAGCCCACCATCGATGTAACTGCTACAGATCGAGTGTAGTTTAGACGCATCGTGAACCAAGCCATGGGATCTTTATGCTTTTCGGTGAAGAAATGTCGCATGACCGGATGGAAGTTCTCCATCAGCTGGCTATACTTCGCAGGAAGCTGATTCCAATTCTTCTCTTTGTCCTGGAAAGGCTTGAGTGAGCGCCGGAATTCATCTGCGGAGATGTCTCCGTTCAGCTTGCCATAGCTGTCCGTCAGCCGGCGTCCGATGCACAATTTGGCAGACTTACCTGGCGTGAGCAGGCTTGAGATAATCACCAATAGCTTTACTATCTCCCACGAACTCCATGATACCCGTCTTCTTCGCTAGAGGAATGACGACGTAAGTTCGGAACTTCAGGTTCCTCGCCTTCGACTGCCGGTCCCTCTGCAAAAGTTTGTTCGACATTTCGAAGACCTGCTCCATGACCGCATCCTGTCGCAGCTCATCCTCACCCTTGAAAAGCTCCCTGAAGGTTTTTCCAGTTGAATCAAGGACCTGCATCTTCTTTGGCCGATGTATACCACCGAGTACACAATAAGCAGAACGGTACCGTAGCAGGGTGGGTATGTTTTCGTATCTGCACAAAGGATCGACTGCAGGCGGAGACGTAGCAACGGGTATACCAAGGTCGTTCGCCCTGTGCAAAGGACAATCTGTGGGGACGTTCATGTTTCGTCCGAGAGCAATGTTCTCCTCTTCCCTACTGCGAGATAGACACCATGACGTCGCAGCAGTTGCCAGGATCCGCATATTTTTGCAGGCTTTCAGGGCAAGCCCATAAGCCGTATCTGAGCTGATCGTCGCAAGAATAGAGGCGGCAGCACCTCCTCGACCCTCGGCGCCGATGTCCACAGATTTCTTGGATTTACTGGAGGAAGGCAAGCCTTCGGCGAGGGTAATCACCTGGTAAAGGATATGGTAAGGGTGCTCGACGCTGATACGGAAGACGAGAGAATTCAAAGCAGTATTGAAGGGTGTGGGTTGTCGAGGTTTGTCTAGTCGTGCGGCTAGTTGAGGACCGAGGAAGATGAATTTCGAAGACGGAACACGGGCGAGTGACGTCGCGAAGGATGTGTTGACAGCGTCGTCCCGATCCAGCTCGAGCCAGAGACTACACATCCGCGTTGTCGAGTCGTCGTGGACGTCTGAAAGGGCGAGTGCTCGAGCGTACATCTTAAGTGCGATCTTCGCAAACGTCGACCTTTCGAGCATAAGTGCATCAATCGCTTCTTCGTCCTCTCGCAGCTCCTTTTGCAGCTGGTCAGTCATTTCCGGCCTTGCTGAGCTTTTTGCTGATCGTTTCGCGCTGGCTGAAGGGGTGGAAGACATGGGATCGATATCGCGTCGCTCTCGTAGATGCTGGAGTCGCTCAAGCTCCGGAGATTTGGATAGCGCCATCTGATGCTGGTCGGCAAAGGCGGCATAGTCGTGATTCAGCTGGCTTTGCTCGAGATGGGAGACTTTATGCGCTTGGGCGAGTCTCGTTGCATCTTCGAACATCGCGTTGATGTCTTGAGGGGCGCGTAACTTGGCTTTTGACGTCCAGTTTGCCTGTATGTGAGCACGATCATTAGGAAAAACTCACCATTCGGCTCAACAAGATCGCCAATCGACTCCCCGAGGACCCTTCTTTCTTCCTGAGCGCCACGATCCTCTCCTCCACATGTTGAATAGCAAGCACATGTTCTCCCTGCATCCACATAGTCTGCCCCACTTCGTCGTCGACCGCTTCCGATGCGTGGCCGAGGGTCTTTTCGAGCTGCTGTACCGCTGCGAGGGCATTGATCGATGCCCGAGTGTTCCCTTGAGCTCTCGCCATCTCGCCCAAACGTAAGAGAGAGCGTGTCTCGTTTTGTATCAAGAACTCTAATCGAGGGGTCGCGAGGTCTCCGAAAAGATCCTGCGCTTCACGACTTTTAGACGCAGCAAACAGCGATCGTCGGGTTGCTATTAGTCGCTCTGCATCACCAAAACTATCATGTTAGCCATTGTTTTGCGGAAAAACAGGACATTCCTCACGAAAAGTTGGAATCTAACGTAGTGAACCGCTCCAAATGGTTCTGAGGGTCCTTGCCGTCAAGAGCTGCCTGCAGTTCTGGCTCAAGCCATCTCTGTACCTCGTGCAGACACAAGAGATCCGCCACGGCCTTCTTGATCTGCGTTGTGCGTTCCATTTCACAATCCCGCAAGATCAGGATCTCCTTGTTGATAGCCGTCTCGACGACCGAACGGGCGGTTGCAAGATCCCGTTCGCGATGGACCGCTCGGAGTGACGAGTAGAGCAATGACTCGGCCGATGGAGCCGTTTCCGCGTGCACTGGTAAATCCCAGTCAGATGTACGCCATGCCAACTCGAAGAGCAGCGGTTCAAAGGGCCGAGATGTCGCTTTGTCCGCAGAGAATCGAAGAGAGGCAAATATGGCGTTCGAAACATGGTTGAATCCAAGGTTATGAAGATCTTGCATGGCCAGGAGAGACATCGGTGCTACCTGATCGGACGGTAGACCAGATTCCAGAGCGGCACCGTGGAGACCGAAAGACCGCCAGTGTTCACCTTCATGTTGCAACCTGCGCTGCAACGCGTCGGCGATATCGTTTGTTTTCACGCCATAGAAACCGTCCGGATCCTCGACGTTACTGTACGTTTCGTACATGATCTGGATTTAGTCTTTATGATCTTACTAATACTTCACGCACCTTCTGAACCCTAACGTCGTAGAGATCCAAGACCCTGTTTTCGTCCTTTCTATCGTTCCGGACTTCCTCCAGAAACATGAGCGCTGTAGCGAAAGCGCCACATTTGAGCGCACCTTCGCTAAGCAGCATCGGGTGGATCGGTAGCCAGGACTCGTAGGTTGTGTTCTCGTTGACTGCCCATCGATTCCGGAAGTTTCTGAGATGAAGTATGACATTGACAATAACACGCGTCGTATCTATTGCTGCGGAGGTCGTTCGCAATACGAGAGTGAAGTGTGCGGCAATGTGCTTGCATCGCTCTTTCCAGCGAGTCTTTGAATCGAAAGACAGGCACGCCTGGATGAGCAGTGGTAAGAGTTCCTGAGCGGCCGAGGGGATGACTTCGAAGAGGGCTGGAAGTACTTCGTAGTATGGAGAATGTTTCGCCATGTCGTAACACAAGAATGTGGCAAGTGAGGATGCCCATATCTTCGCGTCCCCAGCTTTTTTGATCCAGATATCATCTGAAGACAGCGTGGAGAATGCAGAACATTGGGTAGACATCGGAGGATAGTTGATAGGGTTCAACAATGCCAGTAAATCCGATGTCGACTTGAGGACGCCAAGGTACTGTCCATCTTTATCAGCTGTTCGCAAAGTCTTAACTGCTTTTGCTTTGGCCTGGTCTTCCATATGGGTTGGGATCAAACCTTGAAGCACACGAAGCGCAATCGACCTAGCTTTGTGATCTGGCAGGTATGTCATCGACGCAATTCGATCCGTTATCGCCCGACGGACGTATGGGACAGGGTCGTTGTCACCAAAGGTGTTGATTATCGAGAGATACTGCATTTCCAAGGTCGGCTCGGCCGCCATGAGAGCTAGAGGGTTGATGTGACCTTGACCAGCGTAAAGAAGTTCAATAAAGGCAGAAACTGCCTCCTTGTTTCGAGGCGACGGAAGCAGGCTCTTCTTGATCTGCCAGAACGCGCTTTGCTGGAACATCTCCATCTCGGCTTTCTTTCTCTCCCAGGTCGTGTCCAAATGCCGGACCATCGCTTGAGCCATCGGCAGGAGATCCGTGCCATCGATCTTCTCCGTATGCCGGCATAGTTCGCTGAAGAGGGGAGATCCAATCTTGTCCAGGATATCAGCAAGATGCTCGGGCCATATCGACTTGGCAATGGACAGCGGCTCTTTCATTGCTTCGACAGCTTGCCACGATGGGGCTTGTTCAGTGATCCAAGCGTCAAACTCTGCGCAGAGGTCTTCGGTGCGTGATGTAGCCAAACCTTCTCGGGCAGAGCCGAGAGCGATGATCATCTGATCGAGGTTGTCTGGCGGCTGCGGCGCTCGTTTTATCTGGTCGAAGCCAAACCGGAGCATAGCCAATGCAATAGGCGCAATATCGGATAGCTTGAGCAAAGGCAACGTTTCGCGTAAGAAGAAGCCTAAGATCGTGGGATGCGTAAGGTTATCACCGTACAGTGATATTGCTAGGGCGATACCTCGTAGATGTCGATACTGTTCACTCACGAGAAAATCATCGTTCACCTGATGAAACAACCGACTGAGAGTGTTGAACAGTACCTTGGCGATCGAGATCGAAGTGTAGGATTTGGCGATGAAAATGAGGCTTTCCAAGACGTCTTCGGCTGTCGCACTAGGCACCAATGCCGGAGCCGAGGGAGGGATGAGCATGGGGGATGACATTAAAAGACCGTAGATGTTGGTACCATTGTTGGCTTTCCCGCTTCGCGCATCGATCAATGCAACGATCTCTTCGTCCGATGATGTGAGGTCAAGCAATGCGAAAAGCTGTGTAGCCAGATCTTCCACACGTGGTCGAAGCAGGTCACCATCTTCCGTAGATACCCCAGGCAGCGAGATGAGCAGCTTGACTGCTTGTTCTCGCGAAAAGGCTTCAAAGTTGGGGAACAAGGGAGACGCTGGATCGCTGATAGCTCGTGCTGCCGTTGCAGGGAGATGCCGCTTCGTAACGTCGGCCTGAGCGAGGCCAGCTGCATCGCAGAGTGCCGCAAATGTCTCTCCGGCACCGATGTACTCCCGCGCGCCTTCGTCGGTTCTTGCACGTTCCGCCAGTAAGGCCAACAAAATGGAGGACGCCGCAACGTCCAAAGCCGCGATGGCAAACGCCTTGCGAGTACCAAAACCATACAGCCTATGAGGAACACGCATGGGAGACTGCGAGCCACATATCTGGCTCGAAATGATGAGCGGTGCGTGAGCGAGACACAGTGGTGCAATGCCAGTTAGTCCGAGTCGAGTTGACACCGTTTCTAGACCAATCTGAAGGTGATTATTGTATTCCGCCGTTGCCGGGGGGACTTCGTACAAGTGGTAAATGGTAGCGGCCCGGAGTTGAGGACTGGTTACGCAGCAATTGAGCTTCCAGAGGATGTCGGTGACGAATGAGTCCCAGTGTTTGATCTCCCGAGGTAGGAGGACAACCGTATCGTGGTAGAATGGGACGTGTTGATGGACAGGAATACTGGCTAGATACAGTATCCCGGCGGTCGATGTCGCGGCCCGAAATCGCAATCGAATGTCTGGATCCAACAAAGCTTCAGCTACGATGTCTGTTGCCAAAACATCCGCCTCGCCTGTCTCCATTTCGTTGTCAATGGCGTTTGACCAAGTGACTTGCTCAGGATCGTAATCGAGGTACTCGTCGATGAAGACCACCAGCGCTAGCCTCACCTTCCAAGAGGGAAGCTGATTCCGGATCGCTTTCGCATGGAAAAATCGAGCGAGGTGGATGACCCGGGCGCCCAGGTCTTCCCGGACCGCTTCCGTTGCAAGCCAAACCGGCGCAGAACCAGTCATAAAAGTCAAGATCATCTTGAGCAGCGCCTCATCGCGAGAGTAAGCGTAGGACTTGAGCATCTCTTCCATTGCCCCAAGGATCTCAGTAGCGGTTGCAAGACTGACCCGCAATATCCCATCTTGTAAAGCTTGGCACAGCACAGTACCCAATTGTACCAGGCGCGGGCCTTCGGCGGAGAAGAATGCGTTCATCAACTCGATATCCTTAGACGGGTTCCAGGTGGTTGATAATAGTATATGGCCTCTCAACCGTATACGGGAAAGCAGGGTGAACAGGGATATCGTCGTTCGCTGGCATTCCATCGCCTCCTTCGATACGGGCATAGCATCGGTCTCTGCGGTTCGGATCTCCCCAAAATCGTCGTCTTCTTGGACTGGTATGGCCACGTGCGGCGAGTCATTGGGCATCTGAATAGCTTCGGACCCCTTGAAAAGGGCTAATGCAGGCTCGAACAGTGTCTTCAAGGAAACAGAAAGCTATGTATATCAGCGATATGCTGGTCTGGCTCAAGAGTTGACTGACACCAGGTAAATTCCAAAGAGCCGTCAATAAAGCATCCTGCTGTTGATAACCGCCTTCTGTCAAAGTATCCTGGTCCATCTCACGCTTCAACATGTCCCGCCGTATTCCAGAATGCGCATTGGGTCGGAGAAGTACAGGCCAGACAACTTGGGACGATACCGTCATTTGTACTAGAGGTTCCAATCCTTTCCACATGAGGTGATGAGCGGGTATGTCGTACGTGGTCGACTTCAAAAGCGGAACGATCAGTTCCAGTAGGCGAGTAGACGACTGAAGAACGTTGGAGTCAGTCCGTATTCCATTAAGTTGCAGTGTCGCTTGGTATGCCAAAGCGAGAACCACCGCGTCGACTGTCCTACGACATCTGTCCGGTTGGATTGCAGGTCGAGCTTCTAATTCCGTTTTGTTCGACGGCCACTGCCGGCAAAAGTCGTCCAACATGAGGCCTAGGATGTCGGAAACTCTTCTGGCTCCACCTTCGAGAAATGCGGCTTGCTCGATAATTTGTGCTACCTCGGAAGTTGCTGGGGAGGGTATAGACTGGGGCGCTGGCCGCATATCGGCGATCATTCCAAACAAGGTAAACTGCCTGATTGGATGTGTTCGCTGTTCTTCGAGGATTCGATCAACGATCGCGCAGTCTGGTAGAAGGTCCAAGGTGGTTGGGTGGGCGATAACGGTGTTTGCCAAATGAGTGACGTTGCACAACAGAGGAAGGATGTCCGCCGGCGCGTGTTGATCAACTCGACCTTTTCCTCTTGTGCCTTCTACCGCGTTCCACTTGGCAGCCCAAGATATGACTTTCTCCTCCAAGTTCATTGAATAAAGGCGGACGTCTTTTCGGGCCACACAAACCGCTTCATTGATCAAGGCACATACCGAGTCATGTGGATATGGCGGACCTTGTATGTCGATGTTTCTCAGAAGTGATCCGATGTCTTTCAGCACTATGGAAGGGTCAATCTTGTTAGAGAGAAGGATAGCATTAGCCGCATGACACGCCGATCGGGAAACGGTGGCTAAAGATGATTTGCGGATAGCATGAGACCACGCTCGGGCATACTCGGTCGCTTCGGATTGGTGACGATGAACCTGTGCTGACGATGTTGGTAAGGCGAGGTCTTGAGCTACTGCGGTATCTGTGGATGTTTTCGCTACCAGCGCTGAAATCCCGATAAACACCCAGGATTGTATATTAGGTTCGTCTTCGTCAAGGAAAGATAGTACCGTCTGGCGGATATCGAGTTGCGCTTCAAGGTGAACATCGTCCCAATGACGGTCGACCAGCATGATAAGTACTTGCAAAGCCTGAACGCGGGCGAGGTGTGTTCCATGACCAGTGGCCCGAACGAGGGTCGAAAGCGAATCACTCATCTTGCGTCGTTTCGCTTGAGTACCGTCTGATCGGGTCGGCGTAGCATTATGTGGTGGATCTATGGTGTGATATAGCTGAGTTATCAGGGCAGGTCTATAAATCGTGACAACAACGAGCACTCACATGAAAGCATATCTCGCTGTAAATTTCTAAAGCGGCCCACTTTAGGGCTGATTCGTGGGAAAAATCCTGTCCAGCCTTTCATCAGCTCCAAATTCTGTCAGTGAAAATGCGAGACCTACTGTAAATGAGCCAGTTTCGAATGGACAAAGTCCTCGTTTGTCCTCATTGCCTCTCTTCTGGCTTCTCAACCGAATGACCCCTATTTCCAGAGGTTCCAATCCCCATCGAGACACCGCCTCTTTGGGAAGCACTTCGTAAAGGCGTTCTAAGCTTGTGCGTATCACACCCGTTTTGTCTTTCTCCAACGCAACTTTACGTGTTACGAACGGTAGCATCATCCGCAGACCAATCAATACCTGTTCTCGCACTTGCTTGTTCCGCATCGTCCATAAGCCTACTAGGTGCGGCAAGAGCTTGAGCGAACCAGCAATGAAGTCGTGCCGAGCATTAAGTTCCAGCGCTGCTAGGACGATGTTCATAGATCGCAGAATGGGCAAATGGGATGATGTTTCTCCCGGATGTTGAGCAAAAAAGCGTCGCGCCTTGAAAAGGATGTTTAGACCGAGACTTGGCTCATAGATGTAAGCGCCGCCGGTTACCGGTAGAGGCGGTATAAGGGGCGCGGCGGACGAAGAGAGCAGAATTGGGATGAGAAGAGCAAACTCATTTGTCGCTTGGGTGACAGTCAATCTACCTTTGGCGAGACTCGTTGCGACTTGCGTTGGCATAGCGGTCGGAGGAGAATGCTCTTCTTCCTCGATTCCCTCATCCCAACCATCATCTACTGAGACCGCATCGCCGAGTATGGCCGACCAGCACACCCCAGTAAGGATCTTCCAGCTGTTCTGATCCAAGTTTTCAAGGTGAGGCGGATAACTCAGGAGAGAACGGAGTGCTTTAGCATAGTCGAGAGCGGCGGGGGAAAAGATGGTGGAAGAGTAGACGAGCAATGTAGTCATGTGTGTGGCAAGCGCTTGTAAAGGTTTGCGTCCAATAGAGTAGACGCATTTTTCAGCCATCCACCGGACGAGCGATATAGCGTCAGCCAGACGCTTCTCGGCTGCTCCATCAGCGTCGACATGGATATACTAGCGGTGGACTCACCTTGCGGCCCTCCAGACGCTTTCTTGAGCCACCCCTTCTTCTCCAGCACGACTACCTGGAAGAGACATTGGAAGAAAGCGACCCATCCCGCACCTCCATCGCGTGACGCTGTTTCCTGGAATGCCAAAAGATTCTCCCTATTTGAGAAGATGTCCCGAATTCTATTGTGGCCTTCTGCTCGATCGCGTACTTTATCGGATTCATATAGCCTGAGGGCGAACTGAAGACCCTGAACGGTCGAACGTGACATGCTAACTGCTCATGGGTGAGTTTGGCGCGAAGTCGCGTGCTGGAAGCGTTCGAGCAGGGAAGGGAAGGACGGTTGTCAATGAGGAGCTGCTGTAGGGCTTGCGAGTGCAGGTCGCGTCCGTTTCATGCGATTAAAGTCGAACAGAGATCTGTTAAACACCCTGCAGTACTATAAGCTGCGAGGAGATAGCTGTGTGAGGTTCGAATATATGGAATTGAAGTTGTAAAGATGGATAGGTGAGTCAACTGAAATGTCCATCCCAAACGCCCGCAGCGTCACTCTTTACGGCATCATCACATCTCATCCTCACTCCCTCCTCAACCTCTATGCATTATACCTTCACCACGTTCTCGTATCCACCCAGACATCACATCGCACCAGTATCAATACGTCAAACCCACCAAACACAACTTCATAAAGACGCGATCATACAGGCGGTAACATGTCGAGGCCCGGCGACGAATTGGCTCAACTATGGGGCCTAGTTGGTGAATTGACGGGTAAGTGGAATGGTTAAGGGTGTCGCAAATTGAGCTGAGATTGTACAGAGCAACTGGCATTAAATCAGTCACATGTCAAGCAGCTGAAAGACCGACTGGAGAACGTAAAGGGACAAGCAGCGCATGCTGGAGCGGGGTTCCCGCTGAGGAGGTTCAACTTGGATATAACGCACGGTACGCTCACAGCTTCAATCCCTCTCATCCATCCAAGTCGCTAGCAGCATGACGAGCGAAGACTCTGAGTCACGGGAGATCACACGCTGATCGCGTAGAGGAGTTCCAGACTGAGCTTGAACGATTCGCATCACATCTGGTCCTTGAGAACCAGTCTTTACAACATGAGAACAAACAGCTGAACGCTTTGTTAAAAGAGTACGAAACGACGCTGGAGCAAGTGATGGGGAAATTTAGAGGTGTAGCAGTAAGCCTATCTTGTTTTCCCTCTCTACCATACTCAGACTTTTGCGGGTTGGAGCGGACAACAGGGCTGATCAATCAGCACGCATCGCAACAACACGACCTTTCGCTTCATTCATACTACTCATCGCTTCTTCAAACGCTTCAAACCGCTCATTCATCCGCGCATCTTCACGACAATACATCACTTTCGCTACTTCTCACTCGCCTATCAACCCTCCTTCGATCCGCTCTACGTTCGCTCGGAGGAGAAGAACCAGAGATCGATCTTGCCAATCTTTTGAGCCTTAGCATTCCCAGCGGCACCGGTCACTCTGATGATTCCGGACCTTCCTCTCCGAAATCCGTATCTTCAGGCAAGAAATCAATACAAAAACCACCCAGTCGGACCCACCCCTTCCCGGGCTTCGTACCAGGCACAAATGGCGGTTATTCCGGGACCGAGGGACAAGGCGACTGGGCTCTCGAGCGTGAGATGGAGATTCTGCGGCTGGAAGAAGAGAACGAGTCTTTGCGGCAACTATTAGCCATAGCGGAGGAGTCACCCGCGGCTCAAGCTGTTCAAGGAGATATGAAGGAAGAAGAAGAGGAAAAGGGTACAGAAAGTCCGGATCCCTCAGGAATGGTCAGGAGGAAGAGCAGTTTGACGGTGGAAGAGCTTGAAGCGGGTGCGGAAGCAGAGGAA
This sequence comes from Papiliotrema fonsecae, assembly GCA_035773095.1. Lineage (NCBI taxonomy): Eukaryota > Fungi > Basidiomycota > Tremellomycetes > Tremellales > Rhynchogastremaceae > Papiliotrema > Papiliotrema fonsecae. The sequence goes on from JAHRBW010000007.1 coordinate 1,091,371, forward strand.
ATAGAGAAAGAACGGGCGGTGGAGGCGGGTTTGATCGATGAGACTGGGAAGAGCCTCGCCTCGGATCATGGTCAATTCGATATCGATGACGAGGAGGACGGGGGTGAGAACGCGCACCTAGGTCCAGGTACCGGTCTAGGAGGGGGCCGGGGACCAAGTAAGGAATCCCAAAGACAGAATATCAGTGAGAGTCTGTTGGGTATACGGTCAGAGGTGGAGCAGGAGGCGATGGGCCTTGGCAGCGCTATCGAGGATGATCCAGAAGTTGGTGATGCTAGCGAGGGCGGTCAAAGCGCTGAAAGAGGTGCTGGGGTGGAGACAAGCCAGTCATCCAACCTGGGGGAAGCAGGGAAACCCACCGAGAATAGGGAAACGATCGAGCATACCGAAGAGGTCCAAAGTGGTGGAGGAGACGAAAAGGAGAGCAGTCAAGGATCAGAGCAACAGGCAGGATCCGATGAAGAACAAGGGCTCGCTTTGTAGAGCTAGATTCACGAGTGTAATGTCATCCCACGCAACCACATGGTGTGTCTCTTCACGTATATGACGTGGCAGTTGTTGTCGAACAGCAATAGCCAGCGTTATCGCCTTGCTGGAAACAGGAAGATTTGGTCGGTCACGCCAGCACGCCAGCACGCCAGCATTTGTTGTTACCGGCCAAAACCGACGTTCAACGGTGACGCGACTGTCATTCTTTTGGACGACTGTCTTCCACTACAGTGTATACAACCACGCATATCGTTCATGTCGGCACCAAGTCGAGTGGGGGCACCACTCCCTGCTGATCAGCGGCGGAAGACCCCAAGGGAAATAACCGACGAGATCAATGTATCAACAAGCAGGAGATTACTCGTGACGCTCGCATTCCCACTAGTACTCTTGTTGACCATACCTTTTTGGTGGTACACGACGAGTATAGAAAGGCTGCCATTACCAGTGAATCGTATAGAGGCTCTCTCAGTAGCTGAGGTGAGCTCACTGAATTCCTGTCTATGTTACACTGTCCGCACTCGGAAGGAAAGGTATAGCTGCTGATGCTAGGGGACTCAACCACGGAGTACCGTCTTGTTCTCCGCGGATAGAAATGCCTTTCCTAAACCTGCTCCCGGAAGATCTTCCTATACGCATGAGGACGTTTTGAACCGGCTGTCATCAGAAGTGACAAAGTCAGCAGATGGAATCTTAGGCCAGCAACGGCCGGCAGTGAGGGGTGTACGGTTGTGGGATTTGACAGCGGATGCGAAAGGTACGTCTACAGCGCGTCTCTTTCGAGTATGCTTCTTCTTCCACCCTCGTATGGTTCACAGTGTAAAAGACTCACCTGCGAAATGTTACCGGCGGAGAAGAAGGATTGGCCTAGATACTGACTGTCAGGCAAGGTACCGCCTCTCCGAATTCACTTGCGTACGACCGATCTCGCCAATACCTCTTTCCCCCTCAAGCCTTACATCCAGCCCAAAGAATCGGGCCTCATGACAACCGGCTTGCCTGCTGGGACATGTGTGATCCCAATCCACACGTCAAAGCTCGGAGATGTCATGCTGAACAGTAAGCGCTCTTCTCGCTTGCACCTCCTTTTCGCTCATAAGACTTCGCTTTGCATGTGAAGCATCAAGCGAAGGAATGTGGTGGAGAAGAACAAGTCACCTCGCTGAATATCCAGAGCACTACCAAATCGCAGCGATCAAATCTCTCGCAGCCCTCTTCCCGTCTTATCACGATCCACCTTCGATTCCCCACAACGCGCTGAAATATGCTCCCAATGTGACCCTTAGTTTTGTTCTTCTTAACGAAGATTCTAGTACTGGGAGCTATGTTCGTAGCTGGGATATCGAGGGGGCGATCCGAGGTACGCTGCATAGCCACTCTCATTGCAATCGTGCAAGGTACCGTCTCCTTGGAAGCTAACGCCTAGAACACATCACACCTCACCTCGAACCCCTCAAGGATGTATTCAACTTCACTGTCGAGTCGCAAATCTTGTACCATGCCCCGTTGAGCTTTGAACCGAACTTTGGCCCCGTCCCGACTAAAGAGATCACATTGTCCGAAGCAGTGGAATCGAGTAAGGATGCAGTGGAAATTGTCAAGGAGGAACTTGGCGGCAATTCCGAAGAAGCTTGGCAGATCGGTGAAGAGGAGATGAAGATCTTTGTCAACTCTGAAAAGTGGAGCCTGGGTGAGAGGAGCGCTTTTTGGCAGGGTGCTTGCTGATAACAAGATTCGGGTAGTACGAACAACCCCGTCCTTCGATTTCTCCTATTCGTGCCCTCCGCAGCGCATCGACCCATGCGCCTTTCCGTTCCTGGCAAGTTTGCATTCTCGTCGCTCTGCCTCATATCACTGCGTTCCTTCACTTGCATTAACCATCAGACTCCGCGGAATCCTTCCTTATTCCGCAATACGGCTCGGTCTCGCTTCTCAACCCGCCCCCCTCCACCGCCCAGGCCAACGCTTATCATCTCCCCCTCCCAGCCCTTGAGCCCTCGTTTCACCTGTTCACTCAGTCTCTTTATTCCTTACTTGCTCTTCCGCAAAACCCACCTTACATTTCGCAACCCCTCCCGCCTTCCCCACTTGTTCCCGTTTCGCCATTCCTGACTCCGCTATCGAGATGGCAAGTGGAGCAGGTTTGGCGTATGCGCACGAGAGAGAACTCTGACGAAGCGAGAAAGACGCTCAAGGGGATCGTAAGGCTGGTAGCGAACATCAAGGAGATGAAGGTCGGTGAGGGAGTGAGGGGGAAAGTGTTGGGTGCGGTGGAACGACTAGAAAAGGTTAGTTCTCCGACTCCGCCTAGGCGATTGAACCAATGATTCATCGGGGGGAGTAGTGAGCGAGAATGCAGAGCTAATGGTAGTTGGACAAGGAGACCGACGTCCGAGAAGCCCTTATCCTCTCGCGCGATGCCGTAGGACTAGCAAATGAAGCATTTTTCGATCCTTCCATGATGGGGCTTCTATACTTCGTGAGTCACAACAAAGATCTCATAGTCCACTCGTCCCCATCTATCCTTCTTCGCGTGTCAGAACGCCCAAGACCGTTCACAAATCGAAGCGTACATCGCAAAGAGACTCATGACAGCCTGACGAACATAAATTTGCGGTCTACACCCCCCTCTTTGCGCCTGTGGCCATTCCGATGGTTATTGGCCTTATCAAAGAGTTCCTCGCTTGGCGGAGGAGAAGGAGAGCTCGTGCATCCGATGCTGCCGCACCCTCTCAGGCAAGTACAAGGACAAACGCAGTCATCCATCCTCCAGCTGTGGACGTGGAGAAGGAGGATGCGCCGGTGATCCTAGAAAAGGAGGTCGACGACACGAAACCGGCTTCTGGGCTTTTGCCTGCGAGTATCAGCGAGAGCGAGCCTGAGGTGGTGGATGTACATACGAGTGGAAGGGTATTGCGATCACGGCGATCCACACCTGCTAGAGGGTCATAGACTAGAGATGCAAAGTGTACGGATCTCTATAATAGTTTGACCATTTTGCCTTGAGTCTGGCGAGCAAGTTCTGTCTTTCCCCTCGGATTCGCACAGTGTTTAGGACGATCCCAAAGGAGACTCCGTAGCATCGAGAATCCTAAGTCGAACAAACATGACGGTGCATACATCGTGTGATTCAATTGTAAACATCCACGCGGACTTCCCCTGCTGTCCACCCTACCGGCCTCGACCCCGGTTGATCCACCTCAACCCCTGATCCAACTTCCGCCACATCCACACCCGTCCCGCCTCGCCTCTCTCCACCCTCCTATCCCATCTTCCCTCCCCGCGCCCACCGGTCGCTTGACGACAGTAAGGGTATACCACCCGCACCTGTTACATTTCGCTCCCACAGCCTTCGGGAGCGGCATGTAAGTCACCGCATCGTACATCTCCGCGGACGGCTCTATCTCGAAGAGTGACGACGGGGAGGGGAAGGATTGAAGGATGGTCTTCAGCTCTTCTGGTGTAAGATCAATTTGTAGGCGGAGGAAGGCGGAAATGTCTTGGTCTGTAACTTTCGGTTTGGCTATGGTTAGCTCTCCATCTTGCACATCTACGCGATCATGCTATGAAGACGGCCATTGCGAAAAAGGCTCACCCTTGTGTAGCGAGACTAGCTCTTTGCCCCATTTGAGCACGGATACCCCGTACCGCCCTGACATGCCTTTTACCCTGTCTTTCGCCATAAGCGCAGCCTGAACATTACGGGCTGTAAGCGACGTGTTGCTCGAGAAATGCGATTCGGGCGGTAAAATCGGTCGATTCAAAGTTTGAACGAAACTTCCAAAAGCTTTCAGTTGCGCAAGAAGGCGGCAGACAAGGGTACGGGGGAATGGGCTGAGCACATAGATGAGATCAAGTGCAGCTACGATATTAGCGACAGTCACGATGAGCAGGCTTCCGGGTCTCAGGGAAGCGACAGAGAGCAGAGTAGTGGCAAAACACTCACCAGGCTGTTCGAGACCCCATTCAAGCCTTCCTTTCTCGCTCACAACTTCCCTGAAAATCTTGGCCATTGTCGCATACACCCATTCCGAGACGAAGATGAGTTCCCAAACATGGTCTATCATGAGTCACTGTGCACTCGCGGTGTCTCAGATATTCACCTAGCTCAAAGCTGACTGTTCCGTCTTTATGACTCGCCACGGCTGTGAATAGTCGGCTCGCTTCTGCAAGCTTGCCCATCTCTGAGGCGAGGTTTTGCCTGGGCTTGTCATACAGCCTATCATCAGCTTTGGTATCCAGCTTGGAGATGGCGCAGGCGTACCCATAGAAGGCCACTTGGAGTGGCGTCATCTGTTGAATCTCGTCCCGACCTTTCATACCGTTGACAGCTTGGTACACCTCTTGCAGGATAGAATGTACGATAGCTGATGTAAGGCCTTTGTGTATTGCAGCAGCGAATAAACTCACAATCTTGCTCAGATGCTTCGATCGAGCCTTGTACAGCTCTGACAATGTCTGACCAGTCGACACCCTCTTTGATCGCCTGGATAAGGCTCTTCGATGCCCGTCCCGGCAATTCGGGTGGGTCGGACTTCCCTAATGATCCTGGGTTTTAGTCTAGTGGATCAACTCAGCGCTAAAATGGCATACCTTCAGCTGAAGGGGAAAGCACCAGCACGATCCCTTGCTCATTCATCACTCCGACCAGACCTAGACCGCCTCGAGCGGCACTCTGACTCAACACCATCCCGCTGACTTCGACATCGCACAACACAACTTCGTCTCCTCGAATGGCTGACCAGTGCCCTTCCGATTCCACGTGTTCCTTCGCTAAACCTAAGCGAGTCAAGACAATTCCTTTCGGTGTGGATAGTAGCGCAAGGGCTAAGCCATCGGGGAGCGTGGACAGCAGCGGTGCAATCTCTAGTACAGTAGTTCCCCAGGGCGACGAGGTGGTGTTGATTACATTCGGTAACGAGAACTGCTCGTCAGTTGCTGAGGACGCGGGACAATCCATCGACTGACCCAATCCCAAGACATAGGCGAATCGTTCTGCCCTGTCATCTCGTTGAAACTATCGACAAGAGCAACCTCTCGTCTTTCGAATCCCACGAGGTTCAATTGAGCTCGGGCGGCACTTTCACTTGCTAGATATCAACAAAGAGCTTTCCCCAGGGCTATTGGGCCAGGACTCACACTCCTGACTGATGACAATCATTCCTACGCTCTCGTTCGCGGTAGCTTCGCCACCTTCGGGATGGATTTTCGCCCTTTGTCCTGCGCTTATTGTCGTGAAGACCAATCCTTGTAGTTCCCTGTTCTCCTCGTCCAAGCCGAACTCCGGCAGAGTAGGCATTGGGCTCGTCATGAGAACTGTTCGTCAGCTAAGCCCTCTCTGTGACACATGAGTACTCACACCACCTCGCATTCTCATCCGTCCCCACATCAACCTTGACCACTTTGATCTCTCCGCGTATCTCCACACCTGCCCATACACCTTTGTTACCAGGAACAATCCCCATCCAACCTCTCCCAGCCTCTCCTCCGCTCAGCGGTGACGGATCGCCGGTCCGAACGTATGATCGTGTCTCCAGTGTTGTCTTCAAAACATTCATTCCCCAGTCGCCTGTTGGTAGCCTATGTGGGTGGATGAGGAGCACGCCATCCGGCATGAGTACCACCAATACCGGTCCTTTAGCCGGGTCGTGCGATGGAGGAGGGTGTGGACCTGATACCGGTAAGACCCCACTCACGGTGTGCGCGCGGTCCGGGTATAATGGGGATATAGCCAATGGGCACCGCGGAAGGGGTAAAGTAGAATGTGGGATGATAGTCGATGAAGTGGTGAATGGGAGAAGGATCTCCGAAGGGTAGATGGCGAGAGTACCTCCATTCGCGCCGTTTTGTATGAGGCTTGGGTGGAAAAGGACGATCCATCGTCCATCGGGGGACGAACATATTTCACGCGAGGGGCCAAGCACCGGCGGAGTGGGTAATGGTCGAGGAGACGTAGCAGCGTAGAGCGACGTCATAACGTGTCCAGAATACCCAGCAGGAGCAGGATATACTAGCACTCCACTTGTCGGATGAGTGAGACTTTTGGACCTTCCCCAAGTCAGTCCTTGCACATTTGAGAAAGGAGGATCACTCACATGGGACCGACAGTGTGGGCGTGCGAGGCGAGTCGCTGCATCCGTCTCAACCCTTCTTTCGATGTCTCGCCATGGTGATCCACCTGCGGAGAATCCATGTCAGTATCTCCCATGACTGTACTCTCGACGATTGTTATGTGCGTTGGTATGCAAAGAGTATCCTACTGGCTTGACAGTGAGGTGGTGAAGCCACGATAAACGGTTGTTTACGTAAGAAGGATACCAAAGTTGATTCAGTTGTCAGGGCGATCGGCGATGACCGCTTTCGAGTTGACGCGACTTCAAATCTATTCGACGCGAAGCATTCACCAGATTTCAATTCACACTATATCACTTTTACTTCAGCTCTTCTGCTATATACTGTATCGCGAACAGGTCGACTGATAGCTCAGAGCACCGCAAATATCGAGAAGGACAAAGAGAGAACAATCACCGAAAAGGCGAACTATCGCATTCAATCAAGGAAGCCTTCCCACACGTACCATCCGCCATCATGCCCCCAGCGAAAGCAACTCTTGAGGAGTTATCGGAACGGCACGTCTCTTTTCTCAACTTTATGAAGTCCTGCTAATGATAGAATTATCTACTCAGACCGATGTAAGTTGGAGATACCCCGCATACATTGCGTTACTACGGACACGGCAGACGAGAAGATACGGATCCCAAAAGATGCTTTCGGGTTGAGCCGTTTTTGGGAGTCTGTTCTCCTGGTCGGGCCCACAATATAAGACTGCTGGCCGAGTGGAACGATCCTCGCAGCTACCACAAGAGCGGACGCGGTTTACACTCATCTTGACTTATGCGATCAAAACCATGGACGGTGGGAAGCAGGAAGCTGATTTCAGATTCGGACGATCGGTTTGAATACCGACATGTCATTCTCCCGAAACAAATGCTGAAACTCATCCCGAAATCGTGCGTCCTGCAATCGCAAACTCCAGCACAAAACTGACGGACAGATACTTCTCGCCAGAAGACAACAACTTGCTCCGGATCTTAGACGAGGGCGAGTGGAGAGGGATCGGGATCACGCAATCGCTCGGATGGGAACACTTTGAAGTGCACGGTGAGTGCGGATTTCTCTCTGCTCCCAAGTTCGCGAATGGTGGGCGGGCTGGGATGGACTCGTGAAGAATGATCAGAGCTGACGTGATAGCACCTGAACCGCATATCCGTATGTACCCACACTTCATACCTATACCAAGCTAACCATACAGTTCTCTTCCGTCGTCCATTGGTATGTTGAACCAAAACCACTTGCATATCAATGCTAACGGGTAGCCAAGAAAATGAGAAGGTGATGATGAGCCAATTGGGGATCGGCAGCAGAACGCGAGGTCGACAGATAGGGATATCGAACAATGACCGGAAATACCATGTATAAGCTTACAGAAAGAGGGCACAGGCACAGGGAAGCGGAAGGCTATAAGTGGAAGGGGCGATCTCGGAGAAGACGTCGTATGCATTGTTGTTTTACCCATCAGGCAGCGGTCAGAGGAATAATACCAGCGGGACATGTCAGTTGGCGTTTCGCCTCGACTTCACGCCCTTCTGTATTAGGGCCGGAATCTGCAAGGCCGTTGGACAAGTCCGAAACTAGAGCAGCTGCCGCTTGTTACGGGCGACGTGGGTGTGACTTGAGCGCGAAACAAGCAGGGGACACGAAGGCATGAGCCGGAGTTGTGGATTCTGCTGCACAGGTGTACCGGACGGAGCAGGTGAATTTGCGATATCGCAGAATCTATTGGCATTGGTCGCACATCACCACTTCAAGCCTCGAAAGCACGCCTCAAAGAAAGCATAGCGGCAACAACACAACACGAGCAGGAAATTGGGTGTCGAATGTGATGAATGATGATCTTCGTTCTCCACATAATAACATACACGCGTCAGAGCAGCCACAAAGCGAAGAAGCAATCCATGCATAGTTATAAAACAAGCAACGGACGAGACGCTTAGTCGAACAGACCGAAGCCCTGAATATCAGCATTGCATTCTTTCGGCACACAAAGCCAAGACTCACCATGTCGTCGTCAGACTCCTCCTTGGCCTCCTCCTTCTTCTCCTCAGCGGGGGCGGCGTCACCTCCAGCAGCGGCGGCTGGGGCGGCACCACCGGAAGAGGCGGCAGCTCCGCCGGATGGGACGGAGGCGAGCTTGGAAGAACCCTCAGCGATGAGCTGTGGGTTAGTGTTGTTCATGCATCTAAATCTGCCGGCGTGAAGACCACCAGTGGAGGATATGGTTCGGGGAGGGCTGGAGAGGAAGCCTTTCGCAAGATAATTCGCCCGTCAGGGTTTTGTTACCCGTCCGCACCAAAAACTTTCGACAAACACCTTCTCCAGCACAACCATCGCGACAATCCCCCGCCGGTATCCCACGTACACTACGACGGCTGGCAGCCGCCCGTATTCAACTCACCTCGTTGATGTCCTTGCCCTCGAGCTCGGAAACGACCTGGTTGACACGGTCGTCCGCAGAGTCGATACCGACGGCACCAAGGAGCTCCTTGATGTCGGAAGCGGAGGGGGAGGCGTTTCCGCCGTTCTGGAGGAGGAGGTAGGCAGCGAGGTACTTCATCTGTAGGTGGAAAGGTGGTGTGAGATGAGCGAGTAAGGGATCGAATTCGAGATTATTTGAGCAAATTGATGAATTTCGGAGAGGGACAACAGAAAAGACGAGATCAGCAACGATACCCCAGTGACTTTCTTGACAACGCACGATGTTTGTTTGATTTGGCGACGTAAACCGATTTAAGCTCTTGGAGCAGGAATACGCTTATAAGCCTAGAAGGTGGATGAAGAAGAAGTGGACAACGACGAGGTTGAACATTCCACCGGCGGGGGGCAGCTGCGTGGGACACACCGAGGGGTACAGAGTGTTTGGCGAGTGTGGCAGCGAAGGATAACTTTATCGCCGATGACACCGGTCGGCGTTAACAGCTGAATGGGTGGCAAAAGGGAAGCGGGTGGCGAGAGCTGGGTGGCAAGCACACGGAGAAGCGATTTCAAGTCCGCGTTTCAGATACAGGCGGTGTCGCCCGCTTGTCCACGTTGTGGATACAGCCCAGGAACGGAGGGAGGATGTTACCGCGAGCAAGAGGTATTGCAAGTCTGATGTAAGGCTGTTCAACCTAAGTCAAGCTATAGGTGAGTTGGGAGAACAATTCGGACTGTGATTATGTATGAAAGCGTGGCCAGTGCCAGCCTTCTGCCGCTCATCATGTGACGACCCCTCGACTACTTGTCCTGTTTCAGCTTACCACTTGAGTGCGATCCACACACACTCACACGCAATATGACCTTTCGATCTCTCACACATCGCAACAACCCACAATGTGGCTCGATATCGGAGGTCATGATCTCTTTGTTCAGTCTATCACGCTTGTGTAACGCATTTCATCACTCACCTGCTCTCCGCTTATCCTTCGGGCTCATCGACTACTAGATCCTTGTCCCACGACACAGCCTGCTTTTAACCACTTAGCAGTCACAATGTCTGCTAGAAGAAAGACCGCCTTCGTACCAACCAAGACGCAAGAAGAGGGATACGGAGAGACGCCTGAAAAGCTGAGAGAGCTGGAAAGGGGTTGGAGAGAGAAGAGAAGGGTGATCATGGGCGAAATGACGATGAACACGACGACGCCAATCCCCGCTGCGCCCAAACATGCTTCGGCCGGAAATCCATCCGACGGGCCCTGTCCGACGTCGAGAGTGCAAGAAGGGGACGGAGGCAAGAAGGCACCAGGCTACACCTTCCGGCCAGGAAGGGAACGGCATAGACCCGTTATGTCGCAGCAATCGGATCGAGTGGCTGGACAGGACCCTTCGAGACCCCATCCGCCTGCCATGGGACAAAGAGCTCCAATGTCGCTACCGACACCTCCTGCTTCGCCGCGGCAAGAATCACCGCCGTTACCGACATTTCCCCCCATATGTCGCTCATCCTCCATTCCCAAGTTGTCTGTTCCTACTAAAGATATGGATCGAAAAAGGAATAAGGTCCCACAGCAGCCTGCTTCTATACCAGCAACCAATCAATCTAAACCAATTTTACCTGGTCTTCTACCCGCTACGACCCGTCCCGTACCGCTGACCGCTCGTCCGAAGTCGACTATCCATATCCTTCCGCGCACGACCACCCATGGCATTACGATACACACTCACGACCAATCCACCTTGAATGTCGATACAGACGGCAGAAGGCTGATGGTAGAGTCCATTGGAACGCGTGAAGACTGCAAGCAACAATTGCTCCTGAATGACCAATTGAAGTGGACAGACCGCGAGCGGAAAGAGTGGGACACGGTATGGCAACTGGTAGAAGGGTTCAAACAGGTAACTCCTAGGGTGAGTGACTAGCTACCAAGCAAGTCAGGTCGACCTTGAGCATTGGTACTGATACCACAGGTGAAGATTTGGCACGACCTTGGGACATTGACTGTCAGTTGCTCCGAACCGCCTGATCTCATTCTGTGTTTTGACACAACTTCGACCCCTTCTGGCGATACCAAATACCAGCCATCCCATACACGATCAACCGGTAAAACACGGCTACGTTACTCTCCATCGAATCTTTATTTACAGCTTGACACGAATACAATATCTTGCCATGATACTAAACAGACGAGCTCTTTACGAACAAGAAGAAATGCGACACTCACGCATTTGGTGTCTGACAAGGTCGTGCATGGAACGACCGAACTCGCTATGATGTGTGATGCGCTCGGTATTGATGCGGCGGGATGGACGGAAGGGGAGATGGAAGCGATCCGACGATTGTGGCTGTTACGAGCTGAATGGAAACGATACATATAATACGGTGGATGAACATATGTCCCCTAGTTTAGTGTGAGTACGAGGAGCTCTTGAACATCCTGAGGCTCTGAGTGCATGCATGTAGCAGCCATCCGTTGCAGGAAGTGTAAGAGGAGGAAATGGGATGTGCCACATTCAGCCAATGAGCTTTTTCCGACATCGCTCGACGGGCTCGAGATTTCGAGTTTCAAGTGATCATCCTTCAACTACTTCACCCATCCCTCATCGTTTGAACTCTATGGCGTCGATAACTCGTCCCTTCGCCGCTTTGAGGCTGAGAGCGCCGCGCACTCTGGCCACGCGATACAACTCGTCAAGTTCGACTCCGCCTACAGAACCGATCTTGACCTCGCCAAAACCAGCAACGCCGTCTAACGAAGCCAGCTCATCTTCCACGCCCGCTAGCTCTGCTTCAGAGCCCGCAGCCGATGCAGTCGCTTCAGAAAGCTCAGAGGCAGTATCAGAACTCAATGCCGAGTCATCTACCCCTGCCGCCCCGCCAGCCGTCGATGAGAACTTTGACAAATCCACCCCATACACCAACTCGCAATACGAGAACTCATCCACGTTGTCCAACTCTCTTCCCCCCGGCATGACCCTTTTTGGGCCTACATCGACATACCGTCCGCCTTCTAGTAATGGGAAAACGACGAAAGAATCCCTCGAGGCATTGACGGCCGAACCTGATATCCCACTCTCCCAAAAGATCCTCACATTACACCCCATTCCTAAAGCCCCATGGCTGGAAAAACAGCCTAGCATCTATACGGTTAACTACCCGCGACCCGTCTTCTCCACACCGAACAAAGAGGACATCCCATTGGTGCTTGGTGGTGATCGACAGGAGAGGAGGATGAAGGTGTTGGGTGCTATTACGGGGATGACAGCGGGAGAGTTGAGAGGCTTGAGGCGATGTACGGTCGAATCGCGGTATGTGGTGAACATGACCAAGAAGGGTAAAATGTGAGTGCAGGCCTCCCACTGTGTACAGGCCCTCCATGGGGGATTTCATGGCGGTTGGCGAGGGTCGAGGTTCAGCGAGGGTCCGAGTCGAACAGCAAGGACATCCGCCCCTTGCACTTTCGACCGCTGCCGCGTAGGGTGAATTCCGCTAATCTTAGGCGTTCAGTTCTCGCGTATGTTGTCGTTGGAGACCCAAAGAAAGGCTTGGTCGGACTGGGACGAGGTCGTGGAAAGGCGCCCGCCAAAGCTGTTGAAGCGGCTTTCTACAATGGTATGTTGCGATCTCACTCGAGACTCGCTATAAGGCATTGTTATTGCGCACTGACATCCAGCCGTCATGCAAATGGACGCCGTGAACCGATATGAAGGTAGAACACTCTGGGGCCAGGGCAAGGAGCTGCAGTCCAAGTTCGCTTCGACGAAAGTTTCCCTTCGCGCGCGACCACCAGGTCGGTAGTCTTCCTTCATGGTCTGCTCTACTGAGCAGTCTGAATCCAGCATTGTAACCAGAACTGACTCTTAGGACACGGATTGCAAGTACCCCACTCAGTCCACCGGATTCTTTCCGCCTGCGGGATCAAAGACGCTAGCGCAGATATCAACGGCTCCACGCATGTTGTCAACGTGATGAAAGCCGTCATTCAACTTCTCCACGGTGGTGTAAGCTCACTCATCGGTGTTCCCCCGGCGGAGCTAACGTTCAGGCCAACCCACCAGGCTTCGGAGACGGTGTGGGTGGACAAGCCAAGCGCGAGAACAAGGGTCACGGGATGCGAAGCAAGGAGGAGATTGAGAGATCGAGAGGGAGGTATGGTGTGGATGTAGGTTTGAATGTGTAGGGTGGACGCGGGCGTCGGTGACGAGCACATGCATTGATGAATTGATAGTATGGTCTAGATGAAGAACCAAAGATGGGATTTGCGTTTCGGTCGGAAATCGCCGCTTGACGTTGACATCCTCTCTTCCTGGACTCACCTGTCTTCAACACCAACTATCTGTACAACACCTACATTATGTCTTCCAGGCCGTCCTCGTCTAAAGATCTACCTCATGAACGTCTCTCAGCAGGTGAGACCCTTCGACATGCCTTGAGCACGCCTTAGCTAACGGGCAGACGTCGTGACGCATTTCCGGATAGTCCACCCCGACAGAGAAATCAAACCTATGATCCGGCGTTTACACCGTGTATGTCCACCTGGAACACCTGTGCAAAACGGAGAGATCGATATGGACGGGGCAGTAGACGGTGCGGAGAGGGAAGAGAGGGAATATGAGTCTCAGATGGCGCGGTTGGAATTGTTGAAGTGGAAAGTTGGGTTACAGCGGATGTTGACTAGCTTCGGGACGATGGAGCGGCAGAGGGGGGTTTACGAGGCGAAGGTGAAAGAGACTGGTACGTTCTGTCTCCTTTCTTTTCTACCCCGAGGTCCGCATCCGCGGCGGGAGTATCCGAAAGCGCAACAACGATGAAGAGGCCGAGTACGGTGTTCGAAGGGGAAGGTGTCGACGTAAGGGGTAAATGAGGCAGCTGACGCCAAGTGGCCCGGACTGAAACGCTCCGGGAAGTGCTGGAACAGGAAAGAAAGTTGCTGGAACAGAAGAAGCGGGAACGAGAAGGAATGATTCGATGCGATGCCATCGCCGCAAAGATCTCTGCCAAGGGGAAATCCAGGTCGGAACTTGACAAGTGAGCTCTCTATCCTTCCTCGCCGGCTCATACGCCGCATCTGGAAGGTAGCTGTACAGTCCATTGACTCTTAGCCGTATCAATCAGCTCCGGTCTAGTATCGCCGAGCATAAATCAATCCAAACGCAATACACAGACATCTCCCGCGATCGAGCCGCCAGATTCAAGGAGATCGCGCGGCTAGTGGACGAAGCGAAATCTATCAAGTTGCCGGAAAACCTCCCTTTGTCGCATTTCGAGGAAGACGTGCCGGAGCCTATGGAGGTAGACCCGATAGAGCCTGAGACGGCTGGGGACGACAAGCCTGGTGCTGCTTCGACAAAGGCGAAAGGAGACGCTGTGTCGTCGGGATCGAGAGACGGGCCTACTTCGTCAAACACAACGAGCGGGGGAGCGTCTTCGAGGTTGAACGTCATCGCATTGCCGTTCCAGCCTTCCGGTTCTTCCCGGTCGCAACCGTCACATGGATCGAGCAGTACGCCCGTTTCGCGCTCGTCTACACCTGCTCCTTCTGCACCGCAGAAGACCTCGGGTGGGTCGAGGAATGGACTCCCGCCAAGACCTTCCGGTAATCAGAGCAACAATGGTAGAGGCGCTTCCGGATCTGCAGGTGCCTCGACAATGCGGGGCGGGGGTTCGAGTCTACCAAGCCGCCCCTCTGCTTTGAGAAGCGTTACCACGCCGGGATCCGTAGGTGGGGGTGGGAACTTGGAAGAAGGTGAGGTCGGCGATGGAGGGGAGGAGGGCGAGCTGAAGGATCGAGGAGGGCAATCTAGGGGTGTGAAGAGGTCCTCACCCGCTGGAGATAGGGGAGGGCGGTCTACGAGGAGTCGGAAGTGAAAGTCGATGATACCGGGATAATGGTGATAGGGCCAGTACAGCCGAGTTATGAACTCTGTCGCGTTGCAGTCATTGACAGTATGAACGATTTCACAGGAGCAGCGTCATCATATTCATGTCGTATTATCTACCTCGGTCTATGACTCGATTCCCGATGATAGTGTCCGCGACGGGCATGGGTAGCGGGATAGGTCGAGTGAGTGGATGGGGCCCAGCCAGGCATGTCATTCGCTCCATCTTCAGTAGACATGTACCCATATGGTCCTTACCTCACCGTTGAGTTGCCTCCTTGAGAGGGCTGTGATGGTGCAGCTTTCGGTGGAGTGTGTCTGGCGTAATATGGATGAAAATGGGCAGCATGAGTACCAGGAACACTGCGGATTGAGTGATTCGAGGTCGGCGCCGTATTGTTGTACCTCTCCCCATTGGACCCAGCATCCTCCGCACCAGACGGATGTGGGAGGTGATAGTGCGAAGACGGAAGAAGTTCCAGCGATTCCCACTCGTTCCCGTCGTCCTGTTCCCCGCTCGGAGCCTCACCAGTCGCTTCTCCATAATTGGTATCACCGTCGGCGGGGAGTCGTTCACCGGATTCCATTTTTGCAGCATTTTCCCTTTCCCATTCGGCCACCGCTGATCGGGCGGTGGATGGATTCAGCAGTCGGGGACGGGGATGAAACATTTCCTTGCCCTCTTCGGAGATTGTACGCGCCACTTTGTCCCTGACTACTGGGGTCGCGCCACTGTGACGAGCAGGTGGGGGCCTCGTAGGAGGAGAGTCAGGCCCGGATGTGTCAGAACTCTCCGAAACAGGGGTGCGAAGAAGAGGGAAGTGTTCGTTGCTCGTGGTAGTGTTACCGAACGTTGTTCTGGCCCATTGCCACGAAGCTTGATTGCTCGGTGTAGCTTGACCATCCGATGAGGACGGCTCGGTGTATTGTTGGCGTTATCACTGAGGCATGGCGCTTGATGGATGTTGGCAAAGACAGAATGTGTTGTAGGCTTTATAGCTTCTGATCTGTTCCAGCGACATTGTCGTTTACAGGCAGAGGAAGACCCCTCAAGGGAAGGTAGCAATCCGTCCTTTGTACTAGCTCGGTCAAAGGTGACGCTCTGCAAGATTCGTTGTCAAAAAGATCGTTAGAGATGCGACATCCGTGTGGAGTTACGTCTCCTGCATGGGGCGGTTTGGGGAGATCTTTTGAAGTCAGCTGTTTTGACAAACTCGCCCGTGAGCCAATCATCTCTTACAACACAAAGGACATATAACATCTTCGTTGTATGAAAGGATATGCGCGTGCGAGAATACCCCTCAGCAAACTTGTGGTTCTTTTGCCACTCATCTAAGCTTCACATGACCCTTTCTGTACGTTCACTTATCTGTCTGCCCATCGATCGTGTTTTGTTGCGCCTATCGTTTTACTTCATCTACGTGGAGATATCAACACTAAGGAGGATAGTGACTTCACCTCTGATTCTCCCGGTGTGCTGGGTGGTCTTCTAAAAAGCGAAGTTCATTGCAGGTTCATCGATGACATTCCCGGATCTTCTGGGCTCGAAGCTTGGATGTCTCAACGACGTTTTCTGAAGGGGAGCAGACCTAGATGACTCCTATCAAGGCTGCAGTCCATTTTGGTCTCGACTCTCCAGACTTGAACGAGCCCATTAAGACATCAATCGAGTCGCGAAGACAGTCCGTGTCTGTACCGCCACGCGGCGCTAAGCTCTTACGGGGGGCATCCAACGGGTCGGTCGACGGTGCTACTGATGATGATAGCCAAGTCAAAGGGGCCTGGAGTCATTTGTTCTGAGAGAGATCAGGCAAACTGTCTCGTGATGAGACGGGAAGAGATTCCTGCTACGTCCACTCCTCCGATGAAGCCACAGACTCGGAGACTCTACGGAACACGATCACTCCGCTCAGTTGCCGGATGTTGGGGTTGGAATACCCGGACCCTTGCCAGAACACTAACTAACACGAGGCCCATGAGGGAGGTCTGGATGAAGCGGTAGTTTGCTGTCTGCCATGCAACGTTTATGACAGTCGGAATTAAGGGCGTCCAGGCGTCCAAATCAGGTCATTTCTCTCTATAGCTCGTTTATCAGATTCATGGCGTCTTCTTGAACGTGAACAGCGTGCACTCCGTCGCTAGATTGACCAAAGTTGACCGTTCTTCATGTCGTCTGATCCACAGCAGGAAAATGGGAGAACGGTGATCATGACGTCACCGATGATTCGGTCTCGGGGGTGATTCACTCTTCTCTTTCTCAACACCTGCGAATTCAACCTCATATCACAAAATGTCGCTTTCAGGCTCCGCAGCGGAAGGTCAGTAGCCAAGAGATAGGCGATAAGATCCTTATGTTTAGACTACAGCAAGACAGGCGATGCTATGCTCCGGTTGAACGATTCTCAAGGTCCCGGTCCTTCCCCGTGAGTCCATCCAAGTGATTCTCAACAAATGGCTGATATGTAGTGAGAACCCCGGTGGAGTGCGTACTGCAAATCTCCAGATAGAATCCTGCTGATGCGTAGGTATTCCCGCAGGTGTCGGGCGGACCTGCGAATCCTGGTAGTATGCCTGGATCAGGAGCGCCAGAGACCGGAGGAGACGTGAGGCATGTGTTCGGCAACGTGAGTGATTGTCCCATTACCTGTATGGTGTGGACTGTCTCGCCTGAGGAGTGATCATGACCGCGTCTCGGAATCTGACGCCAGCCCGAGGTATTCAACGATACCTTCAAAGACCTCTCTTCCGCCATTTCCACCGCTCTTTCAAAGATCGACGCTGAAGGAAACTCTGGTGTCGGTACAGGCGCAAAAGCACTGAAGAAGAGGCTGCTGGAGATGAGGAACGAGATTGATGGGTGGAGAATGGGCAAGGGGTTGCCTGAAGTCGAGCAGGCGGGAGGAGAAAGGAACGATGATGTCGAGCGACCAGACGGCGACGCTGGGGGCTTGTACAATGATTAGGGGGCTCGGATTTGCTGAATATAAAACGATTGAAGGGAGGATTGTATATGTGAATTGGTAGCCAATGTCTACCTGGGAATTGTGCACTTGCGTAACACCAGCTGATCCCAGATGCAACAGACAATGTAGCCTTGATCTGCGGTGTAGTTGGCTCACCTAAAGGATTACTGATCATATCACAGTTCAACAGATCTCGCTGGTCGTCTCCCAACCTACCTGAGTTCAACGGAAAAGGTGGAGATGGGCGCAAATCAGGGTATGACAACGCATTCTAGGTTGTTCGGTTTTGACAGACATTGGACAATGCGGGCTAGCGGGCAAGTGAGGAAATAGAGCCAGACGGCGGTGGTGATATGTTTAATAAGAAAACGCTCGATACGCTCAACGAGCGACAGAAGCGCAACAAGTCTGAACAGCTTCCTATCATGCCGTTCCTGCACCATACGCTACCAAATTGAGCTCCAGAGTCGATCGTCTCTAACCCACGAGTCAAGGAAGCAGCAAGCAGGAAGAAACTGGGGGTATTCTTCTCGTTGCGATCAGGGAGATTGAAGTGATCACAGACGAGAACACAAGATTTTTAGTACGAAAATGCATATGACACGCGCTACGCAGAATCAACACATAATTCACAACAACAAACACTATATGTATTCCCTTCCACGGCCTTGCCCTACTAAAGACGAGCAAAACAATTCAAGCGTCCAGGAAAGCCCGGCCCCCCGAAGGAAGCCGAACCAGACTTGTTTCTTGGCCCATTCAGGAATCGTCAACGCGGAGGTTGAGGCGAGGACGAGCAGATGGGGCCGTTTTGGTGTTGGATGTGGATCACTCAGCGATGCTGAGCGGAGGAAGGGAAAAGAAGGGAATCATTAGCAGGAGTGTCAGTCGGGGGCGGGAAGTACTGGATGCATATTGCAGATGGGATGGGATGAGGTAGAGTAGAGGAATAGGATGGAATAGGGTTGTCGAAATTGTCGAACCCCGTTCTGACTATGGAAACGGGATTAAACGGGAGAAATAACGAAAGACGAAAAATGATAAGCGGTAGAGTTTTCTTCCGACGGAGATTGCCGAAAGAACGCCTCCTTTCGGGGGATGGATATCGGCTTCTTGCTTGTTGTCGCGTGCACCGCGATATAGCCGAAGAAACGTCGTTGGGGAGGCAGGGGGGGAAGGAATGGTCGTGGTAATGTACTTGGAATCAAGCACCCCTCGACGTGCCCCATAGTTCATAGCCTCATATCACGCAAGCCCTGCAGATGCGGGATGTACCATCGTCGATGAATGCATGATGTGGTATGGCGTATCAGTGAAAAGTCGCCATCTGATGAGAGCATTACGAATGTTGTGGGGTCTCCCTGTATCACTTGGCCGAGTGAAATTTGATTCCGTCATTGATTTATTTGGAATTCTACTTGATCAGCACACAGTGGCCACACTACACATCCAACCCCTTCTTGCTCTTGATATCATCCGTTACAACATCCACAGCGTGGGGTGGTTAAAGCTTGTCCTCGCTCTCTCGCCCTCTTCATCGTTCCGCTAATCCGCCCGCGTTCGCCGTGCGATTGCGCTCATTGACGGTACACCGATCAACGGTCCCTCCGCGTAGACGAGTGAGGATTCATAAGCATTCCGTTTCATCGGATCTCGCATCTTGACACGTAAAACCTTTTTGAGCATGAACAACTCTCACACTCCTGTCGCTGGGCCAAGCCGACCTTCCCGACCTTCCCATCTGCACACGACAGGGTCACCGGATATGGCCGTCAAAGCAGTTCCGGCGTCAACTCCGGCCGCGCTCAACCAGTTTCAGGCATATGGCGATGGGCAAGCGGATGAGCTGGATGTCTTGCCCGCACGAAGTGGGAGGAAGCTTTGTGTCAGGCATAAACAGATGGCAAACCAAAATATCAACGGCAAGCTGCAAAAGGTACGCCTGCGCGATTCCACTTGGCTCCCTCCCACACCATTGGAAGAAGGCTAACAAGTAGAGTCTCGATAACCTCCCCACGAGTGAACGATCAGCTATCACTCAAATGTGGTCGACATTCTCCAATGCTCCTCATGCCAAACGGAAGTTGATCTTGGAAGGAATCCTTACCATGTGTTGCTTGTATGTACCCACTCGGTTCTATTACGTGAATGATGATCAGTGCTTACTCTAGCTCTCAGCTCTCCCATCTCTCCGACTCGCTCGACCAGATCATTCGTATCGACCCGTTCTCCCTCCTTCCACGTGAACTCAACCTTCGCGTTCTCGGCTACCTCGACGCCATTTCCCTCGGTCGTGCGGCTCAAGTCAGCAAATCTTGGAAAGCACTCGCGGACGATGACCTCATTTGGAGACGGATGTGCGGGCAACACATCGACAGAAAATGCGAAAAGTGCGGATGGGGTCTACCGTTGCTCGAGCGGAAGAGGTTGAAAGTGGAGTTGAAAGACCGAAGTCCTGCGGCGGCGGTCTCGATAGGACATCACGATCATGCACACGATCATGGGCACCATGGGCATGAGGCGACAAAAGTGGTGACGAGGGTGGAAGCTTTGGGTGGGAAAGCGCCGGAGATTGCACAGATGTTATCAACGAGGACGGTGTGCGATATGCCGGTTTTCAACACTTCAGCAAAACGGCCTGCACCTTCAAGTCCCACGGTGTCTGTGGGGAGTGTGCCAAAGAAGATCAGGGTGGAGAGCGATGAAGAGAGCGAAAAGGAGTTGGAAGTGGGACATGTTCGACCAACGAGGCCTTGGAAGACGGTGTATTGTGAGAGATTGGTGGTGGAGCGAAATTGGAGGAAAGGACGATGTCAAACTAAAACGCTTAAGGTGAGCTACCGACCCCAGGCAGAATGAGCTCATGTTAGGGACACAAAGACGGCGTCATGTGCCTGCAGTATCACACTTCGCTCACCAACCCTTCCTACCCTGTCCTCATCACAGGCTCTTACGACCGTACAGTTAGAGTGTGGAACCTTGAGACTGGCAACGAGATCCGCTCACTTGTCGGTCACACTCGCGCGATCCAGGCATTGCAGTTCGATCAAATGCTGCTGTTTACCGGTTCGATGGATGGAACCGTTCGTATGTGGAATTGGCGGGCGGGAGAGTGTTTGCGCGTTCTCGAAGGCCACAGCGACGGTGTCGTCTCGCTCAATTACAACGGGTACCTTTTGGCGACGGGATCGGCGGACAGCACCATCAATGTCTGGAATTTCCGCACTGGAAACAAATTCACTTTGAGCGGACACGAAGAATGGGTCAACTCGGTGTTGCTCTGGGACGGCAAAACAAGCCCGGGCGATATGGATCCGACAGTCATGCCGAAATTCACTCGACAACGCTCTTCCAACTCGCCTGCGCCGAAGACTACATCGGCATCACTCGGATTGACGTCTGTTGATTCAACAACAAAAGAGCCGGAGATTGATCCCGGAACGATGCTCTTTTCTGGCGGCGGCGATGGTGTGATCAAGCTTTGGGATCTCGCTACGGAGGAGTGCATCCGGACATTCGAGGGTCACAAAGCCGGTATCCAGACAATGAAGCTGTTGATGATCGACATGTCCGAGGTTGAAATAGCCGAACAAGAACACCGCCGTCATCTTCGCCGACGAGCCATCACCCCACCCCGCGGCGGCTTCACGCCTGCCAGCCAAATGTCACTCACCCCTTCTCCGCCTCAGAACCCTACAGCGCTGGATTATGATGTCGCTGAATCTGCACGGGCATCCCATGTTCAACCCCGAGTGTTCCTCCATCCCTCGCCCGAAGAGCTTAAGCGCGAACAGGCGAATGTCAAGGTGGACGGTGCTGCGACGAGGCAGAAGAAGGCGATATTGGCAACAGGCAGTCTGGACGGCACGGTCAAGCTCTGGGATGTGGATTCAGGGGAGGAAAAATCGACATTATTTGGGCATATTGAAGGTGTCTGGGGAGTTGATATGGACGCCCTCAGAATGGCGTCTGCATCGCATGGTCAGTTGCGGGCTTTGTCTTGGTATTTTCAAGCTGACGACCAGATCGTACAATCAAGGTGTGGGATCGCGAGTCTGGGAATTGCGAGCAAACATTGGTCGGACACAGGGGGGCTGTGACGTCGTTACAATTGAGCGACGACATGATCGTCTCAGGTTCTGGTGAGTGCACAAGTTTGACACAATGATTCGGGCGGTATTCATGAACAGACGACGGCGACGTGATGGTTTGGAACTTTGGGCCGACTGTCACTGGCCAATCGGTTGGTGTGGAGCAGAGGAAGGTCAAGGAGAAGGCGGTGAGGCCAGCGGTCTGAGCAGGAAGATAATCGGCTGCCTGAACGGGGCAAGTGAGAAGGAGACGTCTTGGAGCTTGTCGATATCTTGGCGGTTGTTCATGTCTAAGGGGGAGAGAGCTTGTGGGGAAAATTGAGGGCTGGCGAACGGGTCAGGGAACAGGTGAATGATGGCAGAGGCAGGCGCGAGGAGGAACGAGCTGCCTTGGAAACGCACACAACGAAAGCATGAAACGGACAGGACAAAGTTGTGAAATAGCTATAGCATATATGATATCCATGTTTACTATTTGCATGACAGAGGGCCTGGTGTGTACGTTGCAGCTGAGACGCGAGGGAAGAGTGGTCGACTCACAAAATCCAAACTCGAGCTGTCGTTCGGGAGATGAATACCCGAACTCTCACTCCAACTCTCTACACTTATACCTCTCCTTTCATTCTAACCCCCTTGAAATACTCTAATCCCCCCTTTCATCCTATCCCCGACTGAGGAGTAAGGAGCGACAGCCATACGATGCGTCAAGCTCTTTCTGGCGTATTCTACCGACACTCCTTAAAGAGCTACAAGAAGGGTTGAACCGGAACCCACCTCATACCGCTCTTCAACTCGACAGACCAAGTCAGAAGTACTACTTTTTTCAGCACTCGCCAGTTCTGTACTGTTATACCCCTTGCGGCTGCACAGCGAGGGAACACAAAAGAGCTCAGTATCAATACTTGCCGAAATACGACAGACACAGCCAAGATGAGCGCGGAACAGATTGAACATATGAAGAAGCAGATGACGACGTTTAACCGAGATTTGATGCGGTTGAGCGATGTTGAGAAGGTGAGTCTACCTTTTTGAAGTCAATCGTTGCGCCAGGAAGGTTGTCACTCCCCCTTGGAAGGCCTTGTCCTCGCGTTGAAGCAGGGAAGCTGTCCGTGTCCACTGAAAGCTGTCGACGAGAGGCTGTCGGTCCAGCGGGTGATCCTCAGCTCTGGCTGTGGGTGGCTGTCAACGACGTCTGTGCTGTCACTCACGCTTGATGTTATTCTCCCCAATATGCCCACACTGACCCCAGCTTTCCGCACACGTAACGCGCGTTTTGGGTCAGAACCCCGGTCTTATGACGCTCCAAGGCACAAATTCTTACCTCCTCCAGCCGCCTTCGAACCCCCACGCCCCGTTGATCCTTATCGACTCGTCGTCTCCCCATACGGCTCAGCAATACGTCGACTGCCTACTCACCCATCTTTTCCATCTCGGTCTCGAATCGGGTAACCGTGAGACCCACTTTGAATCCCCTTACGCCGAGAAATCGCTCGACCACCTCACGCCCGAAGAGCGCGAAAAGGCCAAAGCGAAGCTCGTAGGTCTGCGAAAGGAAGACCCGACCGCTCAAGAATTGTCGCGGACGGAATATGGACCGTATGGTCGTTGGTCCGTTGCGGCCAAGAAGGAGAGACGATTGCCCAGTATCGAGCATATTATCATCACCCATCGACACTTGGACCATGTCGGAGCGTTACCCCTCCTACTGACCACATTGAAAGAACGCGGTTGCCCCCCGCCAAAGCTCTGGAAGTTTCCTAACCCCGATGAAGCCGAGTTGGCCCTTTCGGAAAGGGAGAGGACAATGACCGATGCGGCGCTCTGGGAGGCTTTGCCGCAGGGGACCTACACTGCTTTCTCGCCTTTCCAGCCGCTCCACCCGGTCATGCCTGGATTGATGATTTCCATCATTGATCCCGTGTATAGGCATTTGCTGAAACATGACAAAGATGGGAAACCGAAATGGAACGAAGTCCCGGAGATCGCGAGGGTAAGCGTTAGGTGTCTGAGAACACCGGGACATACGGCGGATAGCATCTCTTTGGTCATGTGTGAAGGGGAGAAGGGGGTGTTTACGGGCGATACAGTCTTGGGGCAGGGTACGACGATGTTCACCGATTTCGCGGCTTGTAAGTGTGAAACTGCATATATAATGGTATAACAATCTCTAATCCCAGACATGACCTCGCTCAAGACGCTTCTCGCGCTCAAGCCTTTTGTTCTTTACCCCGGTCATGGACCCCATATTCCTACACGAGAAGCCGCAACGGAGCACATCGCGACTTACATCACTCATCGCCAGCAACGCGAAGATCAGATTGTTGCACTCCTTCAAGCTCTTGCGGAGAAGCCGGATATGCTCAGCGAGGCCATGGCGGATTTCGTCGACCATGTCAAGGTTGTCAAGGCGAAAGAGGCTAAAGAAGCTCACGAATTTTTATCCGGCAAGCCGTATGTCCCGCCCAAGTCGAAAAAGGCCGACGAGGCCAAAACCAAGGCCCAAGGATCGGGTGACAAGCCGAGATTGCTCAAGGATATCGAGAGGGAGCGCGAGGAGAAGCAAGCGGCAAAGGAGGTGGAGGAGGAAAACGATGTCGAAAGCAAGGAGGATGATGGGAAAGCTGGTGAAGACGCCGAGATGGTCGCGGAAAAGGAAGCGAAAGAGACCGCTCGGAAAGAGATTATTGACAGGTTCCCGCCGTCAAAGGCTTTGCCAATGCCGATTCTCGTGCGTCTGCTCTATCAGACGGACAAGGAAGGCACGATTGCCGCTGCGTCCAAGTCGATTGGAGCGCACCTGAAGAAGTTGGAAGGGGAGGGAAAAGTGGGTAGAATCAAGGTCTGGATGGTGAAAGTCACCGAGGGGAAAATCGGAGAGGAAAAGGAGGAGCAAGAAGGGTGGGAATGGCAGTGGGCCGGTAAGGTAGCTAGCTGCCTGAGGGGACGTCGGGACTCTTAGATTCTTCTTTCGTTGTTCCCGAGTGAACCTGTACATATCTTGCATGTTGGTCTTGTATCCGTGGCTTCCAGACCTCTTCTCTACCCGTTCTGGCGCCGTGACGAACATAGCAAGCGACCAAGGCTGCCGTCGGGCGCGCCACTGTCAGAATTTACCTCCACTTCGAGTTCGCAACCATAAATATTCACGTTGCGTCACCTCACATACATCCTTCATTCTTTCTATCTACTGCACCTCTCTAACGGCTTTGCTAGGATACGACGGGAGGTTGTCACCATGGTGTTATCAACCGGAACGCTCAACCTCAAGTTCATGCAACGAGCAGCAGCCCGAAATGCCCAAACACAGCCATCCGAAGCCGGTCCATCAACCCCCAAAGCCTCTTCTTCTACCCCGACGAGCACTCCATCAGCGGTGAACAGCTCGACCTCCAAGGGTACCACCACAGCACCGGTGGTTTTGGCTATGGAAGTCGCGGCGGAAGGGGAAAGATGGTTCCTCCCCCGACCAGCATCGACACCCTCGTCTGCATCCCGACCTGCAAATCACGGATGGACGTTTGAGCCGTCTTATATGCCTTTTCTGAACCGATATTCTTCCACCTCAGCCTCGACTACGGTTTCGGGCTCAGGGTCGACGAGCACCCCGGCTAGAACCGCAGGTGAGGAAGGCGGAGCGGGGACGGTACGTGCTGGAGGAGGACGGATGACATTTGGGTTCGGCGAAGAGAAGAAAGAAGAGGAGGAAGAGAAGGAAGGTGATGATGAGGAGGATGAGGACGACTTTGACAGCGATGAGGGAATGCAAGTGAAGGTAAGCTTCAACTCGCTTGATTACGGTGGAAGGCTACCTGCGCGGGGTGTCTGCTAGATCCAGGAATGACGGCTGATTATAGCGTGCGAAGCCTAGGGAGAAAAAGCACGCGGAGAAGACAGCAACTCCAGGGAAAGACAAGACCTTCCGGCGGCCAGCAGGTTTCGACTCGCCCAAACCTTCACCTAGACCAGCCAGATCGGACCTCAATCAAAACTCGAGCAAATCAGCCCCGCTCGTCCCGGCTCGCAGCCAGGGGCAACTAACTTCAGCTCTATCGACTGCTACACCCGCCACACAACCTAAAACATCCGGAAAGAAAGCCCAAAATCATCGGACGGAACAAAAGGAGGAGAGTGACATTGTCGCTATCCCCTCACCGTCTGATACCAAGGGCAAGAAACGGAAGAACCCGCCTACGCCAATCGATCCGCCCAAAGTCGCCAAAGCGGCCAAGGCGGATAATGCTGCATTAGCAAGCGCGGCCAAGGAGGAGGTTGTCAAAGGAGGATTAGACGAGAAAGAAGCGAAGAAACGAGCAAAGAGGAAGGCTGAGAAGAAGGAAAAGAAAAAGAAGAGGTTGGATGAGGAGAAAGCAGCGAAATGAGGGTTACCGGAGGCTGTATGAGTGTTATGAGTCGGAAGGGGACGCAGAGCGTTGACGCATAGCTATGTGTATTGTCATATTTACGCAGCATTCGGCTGGGGAAATGCTCTGACTGACATGGTGCTGAAGGGCTATGTTGACGCCGCTTTCTGATACGTGCTTCCGATGCTGCCCCGACGCTTGACGACCCGTTTTACTTGCATGTCATTCACGCCGAGATACTTGCAGCTCTTCTATTGACCTTTCACGGTTTTCGCGAGTCTCGTCTTACCATTCCCAAGCTTATCCTGAAAGCTGGCTCGAAAAGAGGAGAATAAAGCTACCAAAATGGCGAAGGCAAAAGATAGCTTGAAAGCTTGCTCCTCGATCCCAGCGGTAAATGCTTGATCAGCACCAGCGGCGCTTGCTTGTTCGCTCGCAGTCTATCTACGAGGGCTACAACGGATCCGAGACGGAAAAAAAGCAAGGCCTGAACACGGTTCGTCTGTTCACAAACTCATCGAACTCGCTCAAAGTGCATCCGACATCAGAATATACGCTCGTCTCATTGATGACATCGACGCTATTCCACTTTCACTGGGGACCAATCGAGCAGAAGTGAAGTTGGAGAACTGCCTGTCGCCTGGTCCATCCATGGGCTCAAGCTCAAATTCGATGAGGGACGTTGATGGCTGATGGATGATGGCTGCTGATGGAAAAAAGGAGGAGAAACCTCGATGGAAAGGTTTGTAATAAATCAGGAATCGGGCGAAAAGGAGGTCATGCACAAAGTGTATCCCATTCGCTATGACTTCTCTCAAGCGCATTCTTGTCTTTGCGCCATGAAACAAGACTTTTTTGATAGCTCGGCAGCCGACACGTGAAGGCCGCTGGAGTCTTCGGCGCCTTCCCTTCATTCTCGCCACATATCCTGGTAAGCGCTCCAGGCGTGTGTCACATACTCTCTCCTTTCAGCTCTGCGTGGTCACTTGCATTCGCCCCGCCTTGCTTATACGTATATATGTTTGCCTTTCCCCGTCACTCTCACACTGACCCTTGACCACTCGCCACAATGACATCTTGCCCTTCCGCAAGTTCTTTCGTTGACACCTTCATGCCTGAGATCCTGACTCGGGATAATAGAAATGGCAATCTCTTAGTCTCCACTGCCCCGATACACCACTGTGGAAAGTCTATAGGGTTCATCGTCAAGTTCCACACGCTTCAGCCCTGTGCAAGGGAGAATGAGCCACAGGAATCGGCATCTCCCCCTACAGGTGGCAAAACTGCCGAAACAGCTCGTGTCTCAGCCGCAAAATCGGACGATGAAGCCATGAGAGACGCCTTGAAATGGCCAGGGATACCTTCTACGTACCCATCTGGCATCATGCGAGCTTCAGCTCCGCAAACCGACGAAGAGATCGAAAACTCGACGACAGGCTGCGGGAACATTAAACCATGGTTGGAAGGGCTCGACAAATGTTACCGAGACTCACAGCTTGCCAAGAAGACTCTTAGCGACCTTCGCGCTGGCAAGAGCGTGGGACTAACGATTGACTTGAAATTGAGAACGATCACGCCCAGGCCCGCACACAGCGACGAGATCAAATGGCTCTATCGGTCTAGGCAGGTAGTCACCTCCGAGGGTATGCACTCTGGAGAGGAACTGGCGAAAAACGTCGGAGCGGGAACCGTTACTATGCTAATTCTTCATCAGCAGAAACCCGATTTTACATACCATTAGCAGAAAGAGTCCGAGGTCTTCCAAAAAGGACAGAGCGGGGGTTGTGGTCTTCTTCGGGATCGTTGGTGGTTGACATGGAAGGTGTTTGGGATGAAAGAGCAGTAACAAGCCCGTATGACATGTCGTATACAAGTATTTGTACTGCCGCGATACAAGAAGCCAGATGAATGGATGGGAATGCAGTTGCACAAATGTAGTGAGAAGGCTTCGGGCTGCTTGAGGATGGTTTGAAACAGGAAATTCAATTAAAGGGTCTGATGAGACTCGTGAGCGAGACAAGGGTGACGGGGATCAGAGGATCGGAAAAATGTGCGAGGTGCGGATTGTCCCTTTTCTACCCAGACGCATAACTGGGCTGCAGACTGTTCTGGGCACAGCAAGGGAAAGGGGGTGACGTTCCCGGTTTCAGCTCCAGCCTCGTGGTAGCATTAGTGACTGCTACAAACACCTCGTACGTGCTGTGAAAGAGGATGCGCTGCGTATGACAAGTGTGGCACGGCATGGCAGTCCCGAGCTAGAAGATAAAAACTCATAGAATTCTCTGCATCTCGCAATCATCATCATGGTTTCTAGACATACCAGCCACACTTGTACTGTATCTTACAAATGACCTTAGCCACGTCCACTCCTGCTTCTGGTCTTGAGCGACGTAGCCCCGTCGGCAGTGTCAACCACCAAGAATGCTGCATCTCCGATATCAGTTGGGTGCGAACGACGGTGATCCTGGATTTGGTTTTCATTCCACTCCGTAAAGGCCGTCTGACCAACCCCGACCTTGAAATGCAAGGTCTTGTTGCTCCGAAGCAGAGTAGATATGATTTTGCAAGCCTCATGGGAGAAAGACTGGCCGTCGAATAACTTGGTCAAGGTATCTCGGATCTCCTTGGACCTCCTCAGAGTATTGACAATATCGCTTGCGCTTCGGTCAGTATCTTCAACGTATCTGTAAGCGACAGACGTTTGTCCACCTCGAGGGCCGGGCGTGATTATTGGCTGATCGATCACCAACCAAGTGTCCTCGTCCGGATAGCTCCCGATATCCTCGAGGAATGTTTGAAAGAGGAAGGAATCCGAATTCGAGCTTGACATCGTGAGAGAGTGATCGAAAACGGCCATTGGTCTCCTACAAGACGAAAAGCAATAAGGTGATTGAAAAGACAGCTCTGGCAGACTCTTCTTATGGTGGGGGAGCCAGATAAACCTTGAAAGGACTGACGATGAATGAGTGAAACACGATTACGCTGATGTTCCCACGTTGCTTCTATGCTTCGAATTCAGTGTAGTACTTCATCGAAGGCTCCCGTGGACGTCGATGACTGTACTCTTCCCTGTGATGCCCAGTTGCCGTCAAGTGGGGAAGAATCTTCGGATTGCGGTGACTTCGGTAACGAAGACCATTGAGTGAGTCAATACCTAATGAGCTTGACCACGAAGGCCAGTGAGCGCGCCAAGGAAGATCGACAAGCGCACATCCATATGCAATGTATTGCGACCACCCCGTAACTGTTTGGACCGAGGTTCATATTCACTGTCCGAGATGCATAGATGAGCTTCATCCTCCTACTGTCAGTGCTTCACCACTGCACATCGCCTTGAGCAGCTTTGTCACTTGAGTCTGTGAGTACCGGAAACGCCACCGATTCGTATCAATCGCTTCGTTCAGACCGGAGGTTGGACTGTACCTCGTCCAACGTCTCTTCTAGCAGTGGTGTAGTCCATCCGACTGCCCCTGCTTATCTGGAACATAGACTGATTTTCTCTCGAATTTGACGCCGACTTGTTCTCAGCCTCAGGCTGGGTATAAGAGTCTGAGCCCGGTAGAGCTTATGGAGGCGTCCTCAATGTCTCCCTGTGCTGGATAGAACGCAACATATCGACCCGCATTTAGACTGGTCAAAGGAGCCGGATAAATCTGCATGAGATTCGTGGCACGAGTCCTTGCTCGTCTTTGCATTTGTTTTCTTCTAAACTTCGCTTCTGAATTTGGAATGTAAATGGGGCTCTAACGTTTAGATACAGGTGAAACGAAGGGGTGACAGCGGTGAAAAGAAACTGGAAAAATATGTTGTCTTCCGAACGAGGTCAAAGTTTTTGGTGGGGAAGGTAATAAGCTGGGTGGACGATAACGTAGAACCAGACGAGGAGCGCCTGGACATCAGTCTCCAATTCTTTACCTTGCCTTCCGCTTGACCTTTTCCGAACAGCGGTCGAGAACTCACCATCAAAAAGGCGTCTAAGCCGAGGAAAAGAGCTTGATTGACTGCAATTGGACCCGACCAGCCGTTGGTGAGTTCGGCAGACCTGAAAATAGATCTACCATCAGACCCGACTCTAGCATGTAACCACCGCCTACTGACCGGATAACAATCAATAGGGTCGTCAAAACTAGCATGCCAACAACGATCCAGACGCTTCTTCTCGTGATCGCATTTTCAATGTGCACGACAGACGATCCGCCCGATTCGACGTTGTTGTACGATTTCGATCCCGAGTTTAGGGGCTGGAGCTGATGTTGGCATGGCGAGAGGGGTGCGCCTCGACCCAAGAAGCCCCAGTTGGGCAGCGGGTGGCGCTGACGAAGAGCTGGTCTGTCGGCTCGGTAACGGCGGATAAAGTCGATAAGAAGGATCACAAAAAGGACAGTGATCACCACTGGAGGTCGGTCAGTATTCTTTGCCAAAGACGCGGGAAATCTGGAAAAAAGGGCAGGTCGTGGAAAGCTCGACGCACGCTGAAGGATGACACCCGCTGTCATGATGTATGCCCCATTATCAGCCCCCTGCCGCGTCGCAGCTGTCCCTGCGATACCCCCTCCGGTACCCTGAATGACAAGACAGACAAAGTCGGCAAACATGAAGATGATGGCGAAAGAGCGGGCCGTTATGAACGAATAAGCTCCACTGATGGTCAGCCGAAGCCTGATTTTCACGGGGCAGACAGCTCGAGTTAAGGCCAGAGAGCTCAGCTCACCCTGTTGCGTTGATCAGTCTATCGTTAGACGCTTGACAGTACTTCGTAGGACGGAAAAACTTACTTGCCTAGGATGATGTAGTTGGCAGCGGAGAAGAATGTTGGGGCAATGACAGTACAGACGATCCTAGGGCGTCAGTATGGCAGTGTATCCGGCGGAAGTGATAACCCACTGCATAATGAAACCGTTGAAGTCGTATTGCCAAGCGCCTCCCAGGTTCTGATTCCAAGTCCTTGAGTTGACAGAAAGGACACGGCCTCCCCACTGACGTTAGTGGACGTGATCCACGCTGTGAAAGATGGACGCGAATGGAGTCAAGCCGTGAGATATAAACATACCCCGATAGCTTCGACTAGGGTCAGTGGCTGTTCTCAGGAGATTCAAGTGGAGGATCCGGGAGTCATGTTGATTTGGACAAGAAGGTGTTTGACTTACGCGCACAGCCAGCGCCCAATGTCCAAATGACCCACCAGTGCCTCTTCCAAATTCCGATACCAACATGTATAACTGAACTTAGTGGCACCCAGCCTGAAACCGGTCCAACATACCGCAAGCCAAGGCAAAGGCGATGAGAAAGCTGATATCAGTCACACGTGTCGAGGTGATGACGAGAAGTTCTCACGTGTAAACAGACCATGTAGCGACAATGTAGCCATAATCAGAGAATTCGACATGTCCTGTAGCCAAATTAGGACTCCCTGGGTTGGTGTTACAAAGCCCAGCGGTGATGTTTCCGCGGTTACATTCTTCAATCTTGACCATGATGCGGAAGGTGAAGGGCCGTAGGATCTATAGTGGACGAAGAGGGACCGCGTTATGGGAATCAAGCGTCCTAGTCTGAGGGAAGAAGGGAAGAAGGAAGAACGAAGAAGAAAGAAGGGAGAAGGGTTAACGGAAACAGGGAGGGAAGGGGTTCCGCTTTTTATGTTTAACTTGTCGGCGGTGTAGGTGATGATTCATTGTTATGCGGTGCTCAAGAGGATCCTGATACGTCTGACCCCTGCATGGGATATCGACTGGGCCTAGATGATTACACAAAACACAGCTTCTACCGTCTCATCCGCACACTGCATGGCTCATTGCCTGGTTTACAACCCGTTAATTACGGGTGGATGATACCCCATTCATTTCATGGGGCCCTAATTCGAGCGTCCGGGTTCCAAGCACGTTCGAGTTATGACTTCTGCCCCATGACGCCCCCAGCACAGCCTATGTGGCACGAATCGGGACGCCATACTCGAGTACAGTACGTCTGTAGATGATCATGCTGTGCTTGTGAACGCCAAAGCAGGACCCCAAATAATACGCCTCTTCGCAAGTTGGAGTCAAGCTGTGTTGGGCGCGACCAGGAACAGTGGGAATCGTCCATCACCATATGAAACACGCCAAGCAGTAATCACGTGATGACCATCTTTACCCGATGCCCGAAGCCCGAAAATGACAGGGGCATGAACAGCTTCGTTCTGCCTGTCTTTCTGTATAGAGAACGCACGAGGAACTCGAGCATCTGCTCCGCACAAAGGTATACTAGAGTCAAACGTCTCTTTTAAAGGCACATTCCAGTCCCAAAAGTTGCCGCTCTGCAGCAACTGTATGTCTTGAGTCCCCTCCGTCGTGCCTTCTTGGCCCCTCCCCGGACTGCTTGATATCCCTTCCCCCTCATATTCGTCATCGTCCAGGTCAGTGTGGTACAATGTTCTCATCCCGAGAAATTTTGTCCTCCCCTTGGAGGTCGAGGGGCTCTTTGTTGTTCTCGAGCCTTATTCCATAGTACCTCCTGGTCGCCGTACCCAACCTCTTGGCTTTTTGAGGACCTCCCCGAGTCTCACAGGTCATAGGTAGACTTGTAGCTGAAGCGATTGCTGTCCAATCTCATCTTTGAAAGGATATGTCATTCGTAAGCGAAAGGCTACATACAAACAGTTACGCCGTTCCCAGTCCCGGTTGTCCTATCCCACACATCATCTAACCTCACCATGCCCTGCTCTCTGTATCATCCCCTCTTCCACCATGATAGGACGTGAAACGCTGCTGATGTATGTACAGGGTGACCCCTTGCCTCCCAGAATGCAGCACATTGGTGTGGAGCAATGCACCGTTCTTTCGAACCAGAGTGGGCAGTTGGAGAGACTTCCGAGTCACGGAGAGACGATTGTCTATTGTTCTAAATTCCGGGAGCAAGCATGAAAGGAGAGACAAAGAAAATCGACAAGTGTTACAAGGCAGAAGAGGGAATGCTCATACAAGGGGCTACGAGGACTGGCGATGACTTCCGCCCGGAACGCTTACGCCCAATTTCTCACGGAAGAGCGGAGTTTGAGGTCGGCAAGCCTGGAACTCTTCTGGTAGAATCAAGTAAGCAATAGATGGAGAACAAAAGGAATCATCGGTCGGTCTTTTGACTGTACGCGACGCAGAAAGATCGATAAGGTACGCCCGAAATGTCTCATGCATGCTTGCCTGGCTCTCTCACTGAGGGCTACGTACCACGAGAACGCCTTATGTCGACGCTACTTTTCACGGCTTCTGCGTTGTTCTGCCCTTTGACATCTCCCTCACCTCCTCCTTGATATACCTCTGCAAATCCTCGAGTTTATTATACCTCGGCTCCCACCCGATCTCAAAGGACCGTTCGGCCACACCCCTCGCGTTCGTACCCGTAAAAATGACTCGATAACGATCATCTTCCTCCGAAAACTCTCTCAGGTCTGTATGGTCGGTCAAGCCCAGATTGCGCATTTCTTCAGCTATGGCCGTGGATATATCATGTATATCGTAATCGCCCGCACAGCCGAGGTAATAACCTTCTGAGCCGTGCGAGAGGGAGTCGGTTATAGCCCCAGAGTAGACGAGCGCGTAGAGCGCGGCTGTATCGGTGATGTGGACCTGGTCCCATCTGTTCAGGCCTGTCCTCAGTCTGATTGGCTTTCACAAAAGGAGCAACAGACGAGTGAGGGAAAGATGGACTCACCTTTGCCCGTGATCATCGCCTGGCCGGCTTTGAGCGATTCATCGACTAACCAAGGAAACGAGATTGTCGTAGGGTGTGAGATGCCTTTATCGAACACCTCCCCCTGCCCCCTGCCCCAAATATGGCTCGGAACGACGATATATACCCTGCAAATACGTTCTTTCTCTTCTTGGTCGATCACATACAGGTTCAACCCGCGGTGTCGGACCGTCGGAGAGAGCGACGAGATGGAGAGGTAAGGGGAGTCAGGTTTATCCAGGTCGGTGTAGATCTGTCTTTAGCGCTGGTCGGGCGGGGATCAGCACTGCATCTCCCAGTCGGTGGCTTCTTCGGAATCATCAACGAAAATGTGATACACCGAAGCAGGGGCGCGGATAACACGTCGCCCAACTCACCTTGCCTGTAGCGTACATCCCTCTCGCATCGTCGTGAAACATCCCCGTCCCGCTCGTATGTATAAACACCGTCTCCACCCCATTCTTCTCCTTTCTACGCCTAATACCCTCAAAGACGGGTCTCAGCCAGTCGACCTCATCGGACGTAGCGGCATTAACAACCACATCGCTGTTTTCCGCTGTTTCAGCGATCGAAGCTTTATCCCCTTTCTCCGCCAAAGAACCTATCAACGCTTTCACCTTCGCTCCTTCAGGCGTCGAGATGTTTTCGAGCAGTTCCGCTTTCTTGGGGTCGCGGACGAGACAGGTGATTAGCGATGGAGGGGAGGGTAGGGCGAGGAGGGCGGTAAGGACCGATCCGCCTATATAACCCGTTGCGCCGAGCAAGAAGATTTGTTCTCCTCCCATCGCTGTGACCCGTGGTGTTGGATAGGTTGCGTGTATTGGATGTTAACTACAGGAGTGACTATCCGAAGTCATATTCTGCTACAAAGAGGTTCCGACTCGGGCCTATTCCGGGCCGGGTATTTCACGTGATCTTTATCGATAAGCGCTCACTTGCTTCGACCGATCAGTATTATCAAAAGCGTTAGTAGACAAGCAGCACCAGTGCCATTCGATGGGCTCGTAATACATCTCGCCAGCATCTGAAGGGTTAGGCAAGTCGACTTTTCCCCGGTTCCTGCGGCGAGACCCTATGCCATACCATGATCTGAGTAAGGAACATGAGGACGTGTGAATCCATCTCGTATTCGTTGCCTAGCATACTATGTACCCGTATCATGCAGAACTTCTTGCATTGCACACCAGAATCGTTTCAGCATCTCTTTAGCCTCCCTTACATGCCCTCCTCGCCGAAAAGCTGGACATCAGTTCGGTACACGCGTCACAGCACATCAACTCACCTCGGCCAAACCCCCCTTCACACCTTTCGACTCTAGATGCGTTTTCAACCCAGCTCTCAAACTCGGTTGTTTGTTCAGTACATCGCGTAACCACTCTTTAGGCAGTTGCAACAGGCTCCCAAAACTCGCCGGGGCGATCATCTTTGCCAACCTGACGAATCCGTCCCATAACGGTGGATTTGTCCAAACCTCTTTCTTGACGAGTTTTGGCAAGATTGAATTGGCAATAAACGGGATGAGGGATTTGTACGTCGATACAGCTTGGATGGTCGTTCGGAGGAATACGACCGGAAGCGTGGGCAGGTCGGTGATTCGCGAGAGAGAAGTTGCGAGGACATCGGAACGGAAAACAGTGGTCATTGAGAAACAAATGCCGATTGCTTCCAGTCAGTAGTTGTACGATGGTGGCTGCGTGGAGACTTTTGGCAGAAACAAACGGATAACACATACCTTCAATGGTCGCTTTTCGCCCAGACTCCTCGTCGTGCAACGAGACCAATAGATCCGCCGGCGTGAGCTTCTGCAGCGCTGCAGCAAAGGCCGTCCGGACGAGATCTCTCGATGAGTCCGATGTCCCGAGGAGCGAGACGATCCTTGGAATCTGTCTCTCGATCTCGGCCTGAAAGTAAGCTAATGGCCTCCTATATGCGTGCCAAGGTCCTCCAGCTCACCTTGTCGAGTTCACCGATAATCGGAATGATGAACCCAACATCCAAATCCGGTCTGTCCGCCATCAAGCCCTTGACCAAAGCCCCGACCGTCCCACTGCCTCCCTCTGCACTAAGGATACTGACCACCTTCAGCGCAAGCTTCTCCGCTCCATCTGGGAAGTGCCGAATAACATCGGTCAGCTTCGCTGTAGCGCCTAAAGATTGGATCAAAGGTGTGAGAAGCTGTTCAACCGATTCGGCGATTGTGGGCTCGAGCGAGGGGTAAAGGGCGAAAACGTCAGCCAACATATCTTGACGCCGACGAGAAAGGGCGAAAGCAAGCTCGACGTGCTGTTGGACAGTGTCGGGAGTAATATCCGTGATATAAGGGGAGGTCGCTGGGTTTTGGTCTCGCAACGTCAGGGTGGACAAGGCGTCTTTCGAGTCGGTGCCATCCACTTCAATATCCGTCTTTGGGGTAGTTGATTCGAGACGCCGCATTATGCCAAGGGCATAAGTCGTGACGGCGTCTGCCATCGGGCTGTCTAGCGCCCATCGGTTCACCGTTTTGATGGCCGGATATCGAATCTTGCGATCGGGATGCGTACACAGCTCGAGGAGCTTCCCTAGCGCGCCTTTCCGGACGGGCGGCCGTGTTTCGATCAATTCTCGCAGAGCAATGAACCCAACAATACCTCGCTCCGGCTCGAGACAGAGGGTTGTCAGGGTAGAAGTGACTTGGGGCGTGATTTCCGGTAGAGAATTGAGAAACGTTGACAGGAAACGGTCTTTCGCATCGACTTTCGAAATCAAAGCTGCGAGAACAGTATCGAGATGAGAGGGATAATTGGAAGTGTGGTTGATCAGATCGGAATACCATTCTTCGTTGAGCCACACTGCGGCCAGTTTGGATCTGCACGTTAATAATACCCCCCTAAGGCATAACTCACCTAGCCGAGAAATCCGCGGATATGTAATCTGCGAGAGCTTTCCGTTTCCCTGCTACACCACGCGTGGCTAGCCGTACCATGAACAGCATCCAAGCTTCTTTCGCTTGAACAGCAAGTTTCACACCGTCCTTCACATCCACATCTGGTAGCCCCGCCATCTCATCTCCCGATAAGCATATCCGTTCCATAGCCCCTGTGACCAGCTCTTCCTTTTCGCTCGCTTCCAGAGAGCTGGGTGGAGGCAGCTGGAACTCGGTGACGGTGATAGCTTCATCTTCGATCTTATCGGCAAGCGGTTCCGCCAGCTGGCGGTCAGAAACAATCACAACCTAAACAGAGAAGTTACGTACCAATAGGTCCTCATCATCCATTTCCATATCTAACGGATTCAAGATATCGTCCTCTTCCTTGACTTGCCCAGGTATGACGCCGAAAGAGGGCGCCAGAAGATGGATCGCTTCCGGAGTGTCGTCCACCAAAGCTTGCCGGATATTCTGTTATCAGCTCGATCTATTCTGCTCATCAGATGTAGCACTTACGTCCATGGTCTGAGTTAATTGTTCAGGCGAAATCGTATTCAGGGAGCTCAAAACCCCCTCAATAACTGCCTCCAGCGGAAATCGCGAGATATCCACCTCGACCCCCCTACCACTTCCACTTCCAGCCCGATGCGACGCCGCAGTGATCTCCAGCTTGGCCCGCTTCACCGCGTCCGCACTGGATTCCGCTTCAAGAGCATGCTTTGTTCCCTGCATCGCAGTGGGCTCGGCAGCGCCGCCCTCAACCCGTAAGCGGCGATTTCGCCTTCTTTCTTCGTGTTCGGAGGGGAAAGCTTGTTCCATCCGTTGTCTTTGGCGACCAAGGGCTTCGTTCAGTTGGGCGTGGAATGAAACCATAGTGGAGGTTCTGCTATTAGCAGTTGAACCTGCTTGACCAGTGTGACTCACTTGAGGAGGTGCGCCATAACGATTCTTAGCGTCTTTTCAATACTTCTCGTGTGCATCAAGGGCCGCCCTTCAGCTTCCAGCGCGGCAGGAGTCCAGGCGGACATCGAGGGAACGAGTAGTGCTGCGAGGTTTGTCCGTGATTTACACAACAACGGGAAAGTATTGAATATAGGGTGCAGAACGGCGGGATCACTGCTCATCAGTGGTGAACGATCGAGCCATGAAGGCGACTCACGTTGATGAAAACATTTGCGTGACGAGCTGAGTCTGCAGCATCTTCGCTTCTTCTTCCAATTCAGAGGCATTGAGAGGACTGGCCGGGGAAATCATGGCCACACTAGTGTCTTGCGCAGTCGATCCTCCGCGTTGCAACTGGAAGTCAGCGAAGTTCCCTGTGACGATGGGTTTTCGGAACATCCCCAGCAAACGGGGCCCTCCAATCGTTGGCAGCAAACAGCTCTTGCTGCCATAGCCATCCTGAGTGCCGAATGATGGACAACTTCAACTCACTCTTGGATCCGCTGCTGGCGCTCTCGTCCCGCATAACAACACTTTCTGCGCAAACTTCCAAGCAGCCGCTTTGATACCTCTGTTTGACGGTGACGCATTTGGATCGAGCACAAACGACAATATCCGTTGCTTGGACGAGACGAAAGCGTCGTATATCGGTTGAGGAGGTCGGGTCGTGGCTCTGCACAGTCAGACCATGCGCCGATTGTTGAATGTTCTAACTCACAATAAACGGAAGAGGATAGGATATATGGTGGAAAAGATTGGGATGACGGCTTTTATGGTGGATACACTGCCAGTGTGCAGCAGACGGGTGAGCGCTTCGAGCGAGCTCTGAGCGACTGCTGGTCAGCGTTGCTCGTACATCCTCTTCGTGAGACCGTTTCTTCGTTTCTCATGATTTCCCAGCTATTCTCCTTAGGCCGTACGCCTTCATTGGCATCTCTGTCATAGAGACAAAAGAGATCAAACCGAGTTTCTTCACTTACCTATCGACTTGACATCCACCCTCAGACCACTCCTTCCCACCGCCAAACCAACCATCTCAATTGCCCAAGTCCGTAACATGCTCTCCCCTCCATCGACTACCATTCCCAACAACTGCGTCACAAGCTCCGGTAACTTGTCCGGCTGTTCCTCGAATCGTTGACCCGCAGCCTGTAATGCCTCATACTGCGCTGGTGTCTCCGCAGGGAGTGAGAGAGCCTGAGCAAGAGCTTGAAGCGGATCGGTCGGGGCGCTTGATTGCACGGGGAGATGAGTCAGGTGCGACTGAGCGGAGAATGAGTCAAGGGGGAGGAGGTCATCATCCGCATAGAGGGACATCGTCCCGCTGATAATGGATGAACGAGGTAGAGTGATAGATGGGGGATGAGGATAGACAGAATAATTGATAGCTTACTTGACTTGGGCAAGAAGCGTCAACGGAATTGACAATTTGAACCCGCTCAGCTTGGTTGATGGAACCACACGACAAAGACCCGCACCGCCATGCATACAAGGGTGCTATACGGATTCAAGGTACCAGTCCTGACATCGTATCACTTTTCTCTCCGCTGTAAGGATGCATAGAATCCCGAGCAATGGGTAAATACCGAGTGCTCAAGACGAAATGACCAACCACGTGAAGATTACGTAAACTCCACTCCGGTCCCGCCTCTTGAATCGTCACTCGCTATCACCTCCTTTCTCTCATCATCCCATCTATTATCACTCATCATGGTGTGTATCGCTTGTGCTAATCAGTCCCTTAACGTGTAGCTAACACCAGGCTGCCAACTCGCAAGGAATTCAAACGCTCTTGGAAGCTGAGAAGGAGGCCGCCAAGGTCGTCCAGAAAGCCCGTCAATGTGAGTGATGAAGTCACTCTGAGTGGATCGGCGACCCGACTGGCGCGGGCTGGAAACGTTATTGAACATCGACCCCTGACACATTTTGAGGAACGCCATATGACTGCTGCATCAGAGGACGAGAAAGGATCGCGCCCGAGACAAGTGTTCCGGCGTAGCGGGGCCGGAACGTGCGGACCGTGCTGATTGCAGACCGAGTCCAGAAGCTCAAGGACGCTCGAAGTGAGGCTGCTAAGGAGATTGAGGCGTATAAGGCGAAGAAAGATGAGGAGTTTAAGAAGTTTGAGTCCGAGGTGAGTGTTTGTTTGAGCACAAAGAAGCAGTCTATCGCCGTCTCTATCCATTTACGGTCTTTCACCGATTTACACCGTTTGGGGCCTACACACTGGTGTTATGCGTGCCTCGCGATTGTACCCATCAGCTCATTCCCGGCGAATGTCACGCCTCTGAATCCCCGTGCAGAGAAAGCTAACTTCAGAACTCATCCAACACCACCACCTCGCAAACCTCTATCGACTCTACGACTAAAACCCAACTTGCCGACATTGAAAAGGCAATCAAGTCGAACCAAGACGGCGTGATCAAGAAGATTGTGGAGCGAGTCGTGCAGTGTGATCCGCAGATGCACCCAAACTTGAAGAAGGTCGAGGCGTAGGGAACCAGATGTCCTAGACTTGATGATGTATTGTATGCGTCTGTGGCGGGGAAAGGTGCGGCTTGTACATCGGGGTGCAGCTGTCATGGGTGCAATGGCGATGAAGAGGGGGGGACCTCATGTGGGACCAACTTGATATGAGATTCACGCGCAATCCGGTATCTTAGTATGGAAAGGGGTGGCTGCAGTGGGATGCATCCAGAACCGGGCGGCCGGAACCTATCTCCGGTTCCACGTGCTCGACCCGAGATGATTTTCGAATACAGTACATATCCGTTGGAGATGGTGCTGAGTCGTTGGAGATGATGCATAGCTGGTTGGAGATGTTACAGCGTCGTTGGAGATGCCCACGGCATTGTTGGAGATTATCGTCTTTGATTGTTGGAGATTTCCAGTCGGGTATTCCCGAGCCAAGCTTCGTTGTTGACTACTTATACCCGTCCCGAATCGTTCTGCGACTTCTCATTGTACAGAACACCATCAACAATGGCCGACCCATCTACCAGTCTCCCGCTTACCGCCGAGTCGGTGAGGACGGCGCATAGCAAGATCAAGGACAAAATCCACCTCACTCCGCTGCTCACGAATAAGACGATTTCGCATATGGCCTCATCTTCTTCGTCTTCGAGTGCAGAGACGCCAAAGTTCAACATCTACTTCAAATGCGAGAACATGCAGAAGATCGGCGCGTTCAAAGCGAGGGGTGCTCATCACGCTATCGGAAGGGTGATCGAAGAGAAAGGGCTCGAGGAGGTGAGGAAAAGGGGAGTCGCTACGCACTCGTCTGGTAAGTTGCGCGGCGTACGGATTCGGAAGCACCAAGGTCTGGGTGTGTCACGAGGACATCTCGTCGTGATTGCCCTTTAAGCAAGGCAAGAGCAACCTGCGCTTGATACGAATCAGAATGAAAGACACCCCTCGCCCCGGATCCTCCGTGTATTTGGTACGACAAACTGACCGCAGGAAACCATGCCCAAGCCCTCGCTCTCGCTGCGTCTACCTCCGGCATTCCAGCCTATATAATCATGCCAACAATCTCCACTCCATCCAAGATCGCTGGAACGCAGCTCTACACGCCTCATGTCATTTTCAGCGGATCGACATCCGACGAGCGTGAGGCAAAACTGCGCGAAGTCCTCGCTGAAACCGGGGCCTTTTTCATCCCTCCCTACGACCACCCTGATATCATTCTCGGCCAAGGAACAGCGTCCTATGAGCTCGAAACGCAGTATATCGATGCTGCGAAAGCAGAGGGGAGAACGCCGCGTTTACGAGCCGTCTTGGCTCCTTGTGGTGGTGGAGGTCTTTTGTCCGGTACATGCACTTATTTTTCCGATAAGCCGGATACGCCCGTGTTCGGATGTGAACCTTCTTTCCAAGGTGGGAATGATGCTCAACGCGGTTTGATGGCCAATCCACCTAGGAGGATCGAAACGGTGAAGACGCTCACGATCGCCGATGGACTTCGTACGCCGTTGGGGAAAGTCCCTTGGAGCGTGTTGACCAATGGGTCGGAGACCAAGCCCAAGTTTTTGGAAGGGATGTATAGCGTGACAGAGGAAGAAATCAAGAAGGCTATGCGATTGGTCCTAGAACGCATGAAAGTCGTCATCGAGCCAAGCGCAGCTGTACCGCTTGCTGTTGTGCTTTACGACGAGGAGTTCAGGCGATGGGTTGCAGAGAAGCAGAAGGAGGCAGGGGGCGAGGCGTGGGACATCGCGATCATCTTCTCCGGAGGTAACACCACGATGGAAGCGATTGTGGGCATGTTTGGGCAACCGGAGGGGCAAAATGAAAAGGTGGAGAGGGAGGAGGGCAAGGTGGGTTTGGATGGAAAGAAGGTCGCGGAGAACATCGCGGGATGAGCTTACCAATGACAACCACTACATGGAGTGGGGGGATCCAGTCGAACGCCGCGTAGCTCGTACTCTAGCATTGCTTCAGACTAAACTCGATGCATTGGCGTGAATTATATTGCTTATGGTGAGACTCGAAACACGGCCTAGGGATACAGTAGTTTTGACCCTCCTCTCCCCACATATCACCTCCACACGTCAACGCTCAATCCTCCCCACCTCACACCGACTCCACTTCGGACGTAATATGGTCTATCCTCTTTCTCAACGAATCCAGCTCGTCCCGCACCTTGTTGTGGTTTCGGATAGGTTCCCAATCACCAGCGAGGGTCTGATCGTACCAGTCCTGGTCGAACTCTTCCGTTGTGCCCGGAGGAGAAAGTTTGAAGAATAGCAAGTTGATTGTTCCCACCATCTGACGATCAGCAATGGGCCCTTTACGGCAGATAGGCGGTGTTGTGACTCACATTCATAGTCCATGCAATGACGAGGTAGATTGTTCCGATCTGTAGTCAGATTTCATCCCATGACAACGAAAGACAGGGGGAGGTGGAGACAGTCGTCCAGCGAGGGAAGGCCGGACCGTACGTACAATGTTCAAGATACCGAAGGCTTTTGATGGGAATATCTTGGCGAATGTGCCGAAACACGAGATGAAGCCGAGAGTAGGGAACGTCCAACTCCAGCAAGTCTGTCTAATCAGCTTCACTCCCTTCCACCGAGGTCGCAGGATGTATGGCTTACCGGTGCGTAATTCCCTACTCGTCGGTGTGCGAGATTCTTCGCCAAATGAGACAAACCCCAGGCTGCGTATCAGCGCTGGTCAGTGGTACGTAAAGAGCCGGGATGTGGATAGCAGAAACGGCGAGTCCACTCACGTAGCCACGAAAGCACGACCCAAGCGTACAAGCCCAAAAGCGAGAGGGAGAAGAAGATGGCCGCCATGGCAAACCCTTCTGCCGCTCCCTCCGCCGTCATGTTGAGGCCCAAGAACGCTTGGTTGGCTGGGAAAACGGTAAGAGCGGCCTTGGCGAGATTGGTGAAGATCAGCGCGCTGAAACCGGCGGGGGCGGCGGCGGTCATGTAAGTTGGCAAAAGGGAGGCGGGGGCATGGCAGAGGGTCATGTGGTGCACCATCCACACAGCCATTTTCTGTTATCAACGGCCATCCTCTGTGCGGCGCGACGGGGTAAGACGTACCAAGATAGAAACCCAGAACGCCAGTCCCTGCAGCACCAATGAAAAGATCAACATTGTGAAACCCCTTGATGGTGATATACGGGCGACCTCGGAACAAAGCGAGCTTCCGACGACTCCGCAGAGCAGGAAGGGGAGAATCTCGTATAGGTCCGTGGCGGTGATCTGGTTGAGGACCCTCGGAGCGCGGCGCAATGTGCTTTGCAATGACCAGGCTGTGTTTCAGCGTCGGGTTGGCAAGGGGTGGGAGTGACAGATGGGAGTCAAGAGATGGAGGATTGGGACACGTACAAATGACCCAAGCTATAGCGATGTAAAGGTAAAAGAGCACTTCGCAGGTGTAAACCAGCCAGTTCTGCCCGTTAGCTTGACGAAAGGGGGTGCGAAGAACCGTGACCTACACCCGTGTTGGGGATCCCGAGCTGTATCACCACGACCATGATTGGCGCCAGAGTCATCAATGACACCCCTGCCCACGGCGCTTCCGTCTGGTCATAGAACGATTGTCTGAATACCGATGGATAGCGGATAGCGCGTTGCGCCGTCAAAGTGAGATTGATGATCCAGAAGACGATACACATGAACAGCCATATCAGTGCTACTTGTCAGCTCGGTATTGACAAGTGGAAGACGATCGGTGTCGCGATCGGACAAAGACGACTCACTCAACGCCGTCTGCCCGTTGAAGGCATAGGGGATACTGGAGATGGCGACGGACACCGCACCGGTTCCGAGGGATACACCGAACAAGTTCCATCCCCACCTCTTCGCCCATTCTGTTTCTCTCCAGCCTTGCACAAGACCCCGTGGATGAGGGTTGGATTCGTCTTTACCCATATCGATCGGTTGGTTTGTTGATACTCTTCCACTGGTCAAGTGCAAATACCTGGGCTCGCGTAATCGGATGATCGATTTGGGGTCGATACCCTGCGTTGCTGATACAGAGACTGGACGAGGTGGTTGATGCTACAGTGATAGAAGAGACAAAACAGATGATACTGACAATGTTACACACGCAGTCTGTATACATATCATGATCGCCTGCATGTGATTCAACCGACTGAGCAATTTTCCAACATGTAGTCATGACGTCGAGATGCCGAGCACACGAAGAAACCAACGACGTTTCCCCCTGAAAATCCTTGGCGAAGGCTGTTTGTGCGGATTTTAGACCGTGTTACAGTCCAACACAATATTCGATAACAAAGATACCATGCAAGATCCTGTGGCCCAGATATGGCTGGGAATCTCGTGTTCCTTACCGTTGCAATCTTGGTTGTTGTGATAGGTCGCACACTGGGATCGTTGTCTTGGACTATTATCGCAGTTGAGGAAGAGCTCTGTGATAGATAGATAGATAGATACATGATAATGCCGCTGATTGCGAAGCAAGCTCGTTCTGAATAATTACTACAATGCTGTTGAACTTCAGATAACCCCCGCCGATGATGCTTGTGTACTGTATAGTACGATGTGATATGATACAACCTGACCTTGTACTCAGGTAAACCTCAGCCTCC
This sequence comes from Papiliotrema fonsecae, assembly GCA_035773095.1. Taxonomy (NCBI): domain Eukaryota; kingdom Fungi; phylum Basidiomycota; class Tremellomycetes; order Tremellales; family Rhynchogastremaceae; genus Papiliotrema; species Papiliotrema fonsecae. Next base: position 1,136,304 of record JAHRBW010000007.1, read on the forward strand.
TCCACGTCTCAAAGCATCGGACACGGATCGATCACCATGTCGCCTTGTTTCTCCTTCCGCTTGTTTCTCCTTCCGCTTGTTTCTCCTTCCGCTTATTTCTCCTTCCGCTTGTTTCTCTTCTCGCCTGTATCCGTTCCGCCTCGACCGATTGATCAATCGATTAAATCCATCTCATCCAGACCGACCGCCGTACTCGTCCCATTTGTTTCACCCACAACAGGGCTCATGGCGCTAGCTGCCACGGTCTCCCTCACTTCCGCAACGATCGCCTTGACCTTGACCAGCTTATCTTGACCTTTTATCAACCACCCGTCCAACGCTGCCGCACCGCGTAACGACTCCGTTTTCAGCCTAGGATCCGAGGATCCCAACCCCGTAATGGCGTAGATTTTCGCTTTCGGTAGCGACCACTCCTTCTCCACTCTCCTCATTTCGCTCGCGGCGGTCACACCATCCATACGCGGCATCGATACGTCGGTAAGGACAAGATGTGGTTTGACAACTTGGAACTTTTCCAACGCTTCCAAACCGTCAGACGCTTGGATAATTGCTATCGGTTCAGTCTTGCCGATACGCTGTAAGACCGTAACGAGGATTTTCCTTCCGATCTCGTTATCGTCCGCCACGAGGACTCGCAAAGGTACATCCGTCGCCGCCGGATCAGGCTTGATTGACATTTGCTCGATAGTCTGCGAGACGTCGTTCACGTCAGCCGATGTTGGTAAGGGCGTCCGCCCAATAATGTGGCGTACGACATGAGTGTCTTTCGGGCATGAACTGAGCATTTCCACCGGTAATTCCACTTCAAACAGCGCGCCGCGTTTCGGGAGTGAGGTGAGCGAGACTGAACCGCCCATCCGATCGGCGAGGGCGCGCGTGATGTGCAAACCAAGACCTGCGCCTGGAGCGAAATTGTTCGCTTTGGTGAATGGCTCGAACACTTTTGCGGAAAACGCCGGGTCGATACCAGGTCCTGTATCCCGTACTTGTAGGACGACTCTTGCGTTATCGGGAGTAGACCTCAGTTTCAGGGTAATTCGGCCGGCTTTGGTGAACTTGATAGCGTTTGTCAATCCGTTGAGCAAGATTCTGTCATCAGCCAAAATCCGTCCCGTACACGCAAACCACTCACCTCTGGAAACCGACCTCGTCGATGATGGCACGCCAATCCCGATCCTCCAATTCGACAACCATTTCCACCTGTTCATTCTCCCCGCCCGCAACCATCCTAGGCAGACACATACCCGCTGCAGCCAAGATAATGTTGCCCAAATCCCTCTCGCTCTTCTTCACACCCACTTTCCCGCCTTGTTGCCAGCTTCCAAAGTCCAACACGTCGTTCAGTATCGATTCCAGCGCTTGTCCACTCGATTCCGTCATTGACAGCAATTTCTCCATCTCGACCATATCTCCTCCTTGCACTGCGTCTCGCATCAATTGCAGTCCTGATAGCACGCCGTGCATTGGCGTGCGCAGTTCGTGGCTGATCGACGATAAGAATGCCGTTTTCGCAGCATCCGCTTCTAACACTCTAGCTTGCAGTAATCGAGCACGAAGAACGACACCCATGGATCGGACAAAGTTGATTTCGGAAGCGCGGAATGAGTAGAAGGGTCGTGAGGTCGCTGCGATAATGACGAAGAGAGGTTGACTCCCGCTGAAGAATGGAATGCAGAGGTGTGTCGTAGCAGAAGCCGGAAGGTATGGCTCGAAACCCGATGGACCAGTCGTATTCGAGTCGTAGATGACATTTCGTCGGAGGCGGTACAACCGCAAAAAATTGCTGATGGCGGTGGTTGATTCCCTAGCGAAACTGGGCCGTCTGGTCTTGTTTACAGAGCTGTCCCATGCGAGAAGACTGAAAGGGTAGACTGCATCGTCGATCGGAGCGTGATCTGCTTCACCACTTATACTCTGCTGTTTCGTCAGTGATGTCAACAACGCGTGCAGACACCTACGATAGGCTGAAGGGATCGCACATCGACCACGGCAGCTGTATCCACCTCGTTCAGGACTGCACGTAGCTTTTTCAGCGCAAACGAGGCGTGCATCGCCAATGAATCCGCGTTCCTTTCCTCGTCCGAATCGGTCCGTCCCTGGGATGACGAGGGTACGTCTGAGGGCGATGATACAGAGGACGATTCTGGGAAAGCGGACTGGTCAAAGCCCGCTCCGACAGGTTGCACCAGTGTCGTCTCGATATAGTCCGATATAGCCCGTCGCGCCCGTGCTTCCCTCGTGCGCTTGTGCCCTTCCCATGTCGCTCTTAATTGTGTCTCGAGCATTCGAGTGATATGATCCAGGACTTTCTGTTGGTCGGCCCGTAATGGCGGTTGGTAGTCCTCCATGAACATCAAGTTGATCACGCCCACCGCAATCACCCGGTCTTCCGTTGCCGACGCCGGATCCGCGCTGAGCGAGACGACACTTCCAATATAACTTTTCAGTCCACCCGAATAAGGGTTCCCTTGATGTCGCCAGTCAAGCGCTAAATCAGGGACGTAGACCGTCTTTTTCGCAAGCAAAGTGTGTCCGCACATGCTTGTTTCGGGGAGCAGTCGTTGACCAATCTCCAAGCCGGTCGTGGCAATCACCTCGGGCTTGCCCGCCATGGCAATAAGCTCTTGTTGAGAGTGTTTGAATAGTGAAAAGTTGACAACACCGCCGAGCAACGCGTATACCAGGTCCATTGCTGCTTGCACATTTTGCGTTTGAATCTCCGAATGCAAGTCGTATTCCTGAATGCATTGTTCTCTCAAGAACTCCAGCGGTGCTCGAGGTGGTGGAAGGAACCGATACCTGGCGTAAAAGGCTCGAACACGCGCAGCGACTGTCGGCGTGATTTCAACCGAAGAGTACACCGGGTTATCGAAATCATAAATCAATTCTTCATCCGATAGAGAGCGCCGTGACGGTCTTCTGGCTCTAGCGCGCTTGACCTGCTCTTCTTTCGATGGATAGTTGGAGGTTTCATCTTGACTTCCCTCGCCCTCGTCTTCATCCACCACCCCGTCCTCATCTGGTCCATCGTTTTCCAGATGCGCGGGGATGAGTGGTGGACTACGGGACATGGTGTCCGACAGCCATTCACCATTGGCGTACCCGTTCAAAAATTCCATCCATGCTTGCAAACTCTGCGCATCGGCAGGCGATCCGCCCAACATGATTTAAAGAGAGGATAGCAAGGTTTTGGATGATAGTGATAAATGTCGAAAAGGAAAAGCGAATTAGTGGAGTAAACGGCCAGGCAAGTGAGAGAGCACTTCAGGGTCAATTTCTCGCAATTCAGGGCCGATATTAGTCACCAGTCGGTACCTACCCAAGGTGCCTGAACAACCGGTACGGGACCAAATGGCAATTGCGAGGTGCTTCAGTCAGTAACAGGACGCATGCATGGAATATGTAGCATTATTGGATCTCCCGCAAAGAATGACAGAGTGGGTATGCAGGCTGGAAGTCTTGCGGGAAGGACGACGGGTGGTGCGCGCAAGGTTGTCACCGGCTTGAATGAGCTGCTTACCGCGGCTCAGTCCACGTAAGCAATTTCCAGGTCCGTAACGGCATGTTGTTGATTCCAGCTTGTCATTCAAGACCCTATATTCATACAAACGCTGGCATCGCAATGTCGTGAGCTCGAGTCAGGACAATGCCGATACGTGACAAACGGACTCGTTCAAGTACGCAGTGTTGTCCGAGTGTAGACTGGAAATACAGCCCTTTTTACAACTTGCACCAGCGCCATCGCCTTCCGCTCCGTTTCCACCTAAGTGCACAAGCCACGGCTCCTGCGAGCTGTCAATGGCTTTTCACTGGGCTGCAAATAAGAAGCAGACTATACATTGGCAACCACTACTATTTACATCTCTTGCTTGACTTTGCCATTCGTCAGCTAATACAATGCAGAGCACAGCTCGACTGTGCTCCTTGGCCGAACTTGCGCAAGTACTGGAGTCTCGCAGTGACGATTTGCAGGGTCTCTGTTCACAACTTGACTCACGATATCGAGCTTCTCCAGAACCAAACCTTCGCCATTGGTAGCGACTTCTCACCCATCGCCCGAGCTCTTCCCACCATATTCATCGTTCGCAATCGCACAGTCTGCCTTTACAGAACCATTCCCTGGCCGAGATATCTTTGCACTGATTCTGAACATGTGAGACGCGACTACTACCAGTATCTGCCCTTACTCTCCTTGATACCAAGTGGCGAACGATCCCTTGTTCGATTCGACACTCCAAATTCTACGCTCATAGTAGAGCACACCGTCTATTCCACTCATCCAAGTCCGATGTTGACCAGGCATACAGTTCGACATGTCACCCGCATCTCAGGGAGCTCTTCGTCCAGACAGACCACCAAGCCAAGCGCGCGAGAAATCCAGCTTGCGTGTAGCTTGGTCGAAACGTAAAAGGATAATATAGGAGCAGAGGTTAGTTAGCGGTACGTGTCGGTATAGGTAGTGTCACAGCGTTTCTGCTGAGTTGATCACTGATGCGAACGCTTTTGACATTCCTTAATGCCAGCACGTTTGAACCAAAATCGATTCCTCTTCGCGTACGGTCTCGAGCATAACATGACTTCCGTAATATATAAATCTACCGGTCTATGCTCTATTGATCTTCTAAAGTTTTGATTGGTAAGGCTTGTAGCTATTGGTCAGCGTGATCGACAAAGCACACTCACGTAGTGTAGCCCTCCTCGTCGTGAGTGTAGAACGTGTCTCGGTTGTAATCCGTGAATGGGTATCCGTTCTTGATACGGTCAGGGAGATCTGGGTTGGCTGGCGTTAGCGCGTCCCACTTTCTCTGTGGATGAAAAGCTCGACTCACCGATAAAGTAACGACCGAACGCAATCATGTCGTCGGTATCTTCCGTTCGCTCCAGCGCAGAATCCGCTACGTATCCTCCAGCCACCATGAATCTTACGCCAGCCTTCGTGACAATTTCGCGGATAGAGTCGAGTGTGTCGGTCGGTTCTCGTGATTTCTCCGCAGCATCGGAAGCGCCTGCAACACGGCCCTCGACAGCGTGGACATAGGCCAATTTGGGCTGGTGCTCGACGATCGCACGCGAGAACGGCTCGAACACAGCGAGCGGGTCGTCCTCCCGCATGTCCTGGAACTTTGAAAAGGGCGAAATTCGGATACCGACACGGTCAGCGCCGATAGCTTCGCAGACAGCGTCGAGAACGGCGAGCGGGAATCGGAATCGGTTCTCGAGCGAGCCACCGAATTCATCTGTTCGGTTGTTGGCGTTCTTTTGTAGCTAAGGTCAGCTTTTAGATGCGGTGACTAACTCACGAATTGATCCAAAAGGTATCCGTTGGCATTGTGAATCTCCACACCGTCAAATCCGGCCTTAATGGCGCACTCGGCAGCGTGACGGTAGTGACCGACGAATCTCTCAATGTCCTCCTTCTTCATCTGCGTCGGCTCAATATCCTGGTATGGGATGGTTCCTGGACTCCAAGAGGTTGGATAGGTGTCTCTGCCGGTGACACGACCTGTCGCCCATAGTTGAGTGAAGATCTTGCCACCCTTTGCGTGAACAGCCTCGACAATCGGTTTCCATCCCTCAATCTGGGCGTCGTTGTAGATACCGGGGACTTGTTGCATACCGCCCGACTCCTTGGCAATAGTGGTGCCTTCAGTGATGAGAAGTCCACCCGCCGAAGCACGCTGCTCGTAGTAGTCCTTTGCGTAGGACGCAGGGATGGCATCGGGCCACGAAGCTCGCAGACGGGTGAGCGGGGCGAGAACGACTCGATGCTCGAGCTTGAGCGCACCGGCAGTGATCGGTTCGAAAAGTTTGGCTGGCATGTTGTTGGGTGTGATTTGAGAAGAGGACGGCTGTGTGCAAGACTATATAAGCCAGTGGTTCTCAGTCGGTGTTTGACCGTATTTTTCGTAGCTTTCTTTGTCATCCTCCCTCCACCTCGAAATCTGAGAGATCGTCATCGAACTCCACGAGCGGCAATGTCCGATCTTAGTACGGCCGACTAACAGACGGTCCTGCCTCCGGCGAAGCGTCAACACGATACTGACTCATCGGGCCGAAGTTTTAGGCTGCAATATGTCCTTTGAGAGGCCTGTGTCTGGCTGTATATACGCAAGGTGAGATCTGTCCGAGTAGGACGTTACCTCAGTCAAAAACCAATTGCAGTCTCTGTCATATGTTGTTTTCTCATCAAGGGTCATCTACAGACTCAAGACTCGAAAAGCGTAGTGTAGTGTTGTTGTTGTCCAGAGCTCGCCGCTATCAGAAGGAGCTTTCGCCTTTTAATCAGTGAACGCGATAATCAAATCTCCGATACGTCTGATCTCTCCGACCGCCGCTTTATCTCAGTTCGCCACTTTGGCTCTTAATTCCGGTAAATCCAATTCGCTTGATGGAGACGGAATCTTACAAACGCCTTTCACCGCAGACATCTGCTTCCAACCATTTTTGAACATTTGTGCTAATTGTGAGACTTTTCGCGGATTACGACAAAGTAGCTCAACGAGAGCTCGGATCAGCCAGATATCAATGCATGACGGAGGCGCATGAAAAATGTTACACAAATGAGCCTGATAAGCTTTCCGTTGTGTGTTTACCGAGACGCGGCCATAGAATTCCACCCTGAGAGTGACATCCGGGAATGATGATCACCGCAGAACAACACATGTTTACGCTGCAAAAGAAGCAGGTCGTGTTGATATCCGTCTGCTTCACGGCATATCAGCCACGATTGACGGTTACCTTGCTTGACCCAGATTTCATGCGGTTCAGAGTTGAATCAAATCACAGCGAGTCTTTTTGTGGCTGGGTCTTACAAATGTCGGATCAGGGGCGGATATGCCCTGACATGTTCCTGTGACGGACCTGCAGCGTCGCTTTCTTTCCTGCATGTTACCCATGAAAACACGACTTCTGGGTGTGCCTGACAAGGCTCTGGTTGAGATGCAAAGTTTGGGGCCATTCATTTTGTACGAATCTTCGCCGTTGCTCTGCACCTGCATCGTCTTGACGCAAATAATAAACCAAAAACAATGGCTACAGTGCACGGAGCCGGAAATGCTCATGAGCAGCAGGGGAAGGTGGAGGAGATCGAGACTCTGGTCATTGGTGCGGGACCTGTGAGTTTGAATACCAATTTGAGCTTTCTAACAACAGACTGGACTCGGTGCAGCTATCCGTCTTCATCAATTACAGCGACCGTTCCTGCTGGTCGACCATACCGACACGCCCGGTGGTCTAGCTGGAACCGATACCACTTCGGAAGGCTTCCTGTTCGATTACGGCGGTCACGTTATTTTCTCGCATTATACTTACTTCGACAACGTGATCGATACCGCTCTGCCGCAGCAGGACGATTGGGCGACGCACGAGCGAGTGAGCTATGTGCGCATGGGAGACAAATGGGTCCACTGTAAGTTTGTTCAATGAATACCCAGCGCTCATGGTAGATCCCCTTCAAAACAACATCGCTCAGTTACCCACGGATGAACAGGTGACCTGCTTGGATGGGCTCATCGTCGCGGCGGAAACGCGAGCAGCGACCCCGAATGTCAAACCAGTCTCGTTCGACGAATGGATCGTTCGAAACATGGGAGAAGGGCTTGCGGACGTCTTCATGCGACCATACAACTTCAAAGTCTGGGGTGTACCCCCTTCCCAGGTGAGCATTTTGCCTCGTTGTCTACTAAGGCCAGATGCAATGCAAGTGGCTCGGCGAGAGGGTGGCCGCGCCATCTCTCCGTCTGGTGGTCAAGAACGCAATCACCCGTACTGCCGCTCCATCGTGGGGACCAAACGCCACGTTCCGCTTCCCTACCCGCGGTGGAACAGGAGGAATCTGGGACGCCGTAACCAAGCTGCTGCCGGAGGATAAGCTGCAGTTCGGCCAGAAAGCCTCGGTGCAGTCGGTAGACCTGGAGAAGAAAGAGGCAATCATTGGCGGTCGTAAGATCAAATATCGAAATCTCGTCTCGACCATGGCCGTGGATCACTTCTTGGACCTGTCATCGGCTCACAATGTGGAGAAGATGAGGGAAAGCGCCAAAAGGCTCACCTTTTCCAGCACGATCGTCCTGGGTGTGGGAGTCAGAGGTTCCAGGCCGGAGAGAATTGGCGATAAATGTGAGAGTGCGCCCCCTTTACAGAACTGATACCAGGCTGGTTGTACTTCCCGGGCGATAACACCCCATGCTACCGAGCTACGATCTTTTCCAACTATTCCGAGTACAACACCCCGGCAGATTCCGTTCGACTCCCCACTTTGCGTCTGGCCAATGGTGATAAGCCTATCGACTCTAACGCGCAAGAAGGTCCGTACTGGAGTATCATGTTCGAGGTCTGCGAGTCGAAACTGCGCAAGGTCAACCACGAGACATTGCTGGAGGAGACGATTCAGGGTGCCATCGCGACGGATCTGCTGAAGCCCACCGACGAGATTGTCTCCACGTATCAACGTCGCTTCGACCACGGATAGTGAGTAGTTTGCTTTTCGTTCGTACAATGCTCATCACAGCCCCACTCCATCACTAGAACGAGACGACGCTCTTGCGGGCATCTTGCCCAACTTGAAGGAACACGGTGTGTGGTCAAGAGGCCGTTTCGGAAGCTGGCGGTACGAATGCGGCAACCAGGATCACTCTGTCAGTCCTTTACAAAACAGTCACGAATTTTCGCTGACGAGCAGTTCATGCTAGGTGTCGAGGCCGTGGACAACGCACTGTTTGGCGCGCCGGAGATGACATTGTTCGAGACGGATTGGGTCAACGGTAGACGTAACACGGAAAGGGTTTACCCGTGAGATGTCACACGAGGGCTCGTGTGTTTGGAATAGATGGTCCGATACACGATGTATGCATATTCAAGTGCTTGGCATGATACCAAGAAATGGCGCAGGCTCTTAATCCCGACACTCGCACGCCGGACCGGCGGCTTCTCCACAAGTTTTCGCCATTCTGGCATCTGAACAATCGAAAATGATTGGCCAGCTGCGCTCCAAAGCGTGACCTGGTTGTCAGCGCTAGCTCTGTTATGCACTTTACCAAGAGTCGGGTCGGACGGCTGACTATTCCACCACCCTTCCTTCCAGATCCAATGATCTTCAGGAGCCTCAAAGACGCTCAACAAATTTCTGTAAGATTTGAACGTGTTGTCCAGAAGCCTCTTACGTGAGACGATAAATTGACCTGCCCACGTAGCCAACAGAGTGTGGGGTGGATGCAAGTCTTGTCTGAACATTGCGTAAATATCGTTGATACGCGAAAAAGTGTTGCCGTGAACATCGACCCCCTCGGTCATGTTGATATAAGGGCCGAACGACATGAACCCCGTAGACTTGTGGACTTTTGACAGACGCGGCTTCATCACCCAGTCCCATGCCAAGTGCGGCTGCAGGAAGAGGGTGTGACGTGCGAAGTCGACGTGTCCGGTGGGGTAGTGACGGACAATGTGTGACTGTGGGTTTAGCGTCCTCCTGGATGTCAGACGTACCAGGTAAGTCGCTCCTTCACGACCGATATTCTTCAGCGGGACGACCTCGTCGGCGATTTTTAACAATTCGGGTATTTTCCCATCATCTCCCTTATAGTAGATGATGACCCTTTTGCTACCTTTTGGAAGCCGCTTGAAAGCTTCCTCGACGGTCTCTCTCAGCGAGTCAAGGGGTTCTTGGTAGTACGAGATGACGCTGTTTTGGCGTCAGCAAAGCCTTCACTCAGAGTGAGCTCGACCACACTCACATGTCATAATCGAAATCTCGTTTTACTTGGGCAGGATGCGCATAATGGCTTTTCGCCGAATTTCGGGGTACGTCGACGCCATAAAATTGACTAGGCAAGAGATAATTCTGTCCAATGGCAAGGATGAGGAGGAAACAAAGCAGACCAATGAGGAGGTCTTTTCGTGTGAGAGCTCGAGGTTGACCGGCCATTTCACTTCATCCCGTTTCTACGAGTGAGAGATGAGGTGTATGAGAGTAGAAAGTATGGTTAAATCTGCGAAAAACACACTCTGCGTTCTTTCCGCAAAACAAGATTGGAGCACGCTGTCCGGATTTTGGCGACCTCGTTCCTGTCTCCCTGAGCATACCCCACTCGTCATTCAGTCACAGTGGGGGCATGCCGCGCTGTTTGCACGGTACGCCTTCTTCCTCAACAACATACACCAGCTGGTTCCCATAGACCGTTGTGTACGCAAGTTCAGGAAATACGATTTACTGGCACAACGCAATTCATGCATCACAAATCCTCCGTGTACTGATCTGCTCAATCGAATGAGGGGTAATACCCTTGTAGAGCGATGATATAGTTGACGTTGATAAATGGCGGCGGGGTCGACGGGACGTCTACTCGAACACCAAGGTTGACGGGGACGGGAACACCACCGCCAGTCGGATCGACGCTCACAGTCCCTGTAGGAGTCGTCGTGACTGATCCACTACCGCCGTTGATGAGGACCTGGTTGCCAACACCGCCAGGACCTTGGAAAATGGACGCAGAGCCCGTGCCCGCTCCTGAACGAGATAAATAGCCTCCGCTGACGGGAGTCAGCCCGCCGCTTGGCGAGTCCAATACCGGGATGTTGGCATTGAAAGACGAGGTCGAAGCGGTCCCGGCAAAGTTGGCCGTGTGTGAATGCGCAGGCAGATTTTCGGTGCCAAGGATAATGTTCCCATTCGCAGAACCAAAAGCCGAAACAGGACCAGAACTGCCACCAGTAGAACCGATCGGGTTCGACGGAGAAGCACCCTGGGGAAATCGGTCGCGCAGGTTCGGAAGAGCGAATGTCTGAACACCATCGCCTCCGTAGGTGGTACCGATCAATGAATATAGCGCCGTGTTTTGAGCGATTGAGAGTAATCTTCCATCACACAGCGCCCAGCCTGATGGGGTCCTGTTCAGAGGCCATAGCCTGATCTCGCTTATAAACGGATCTTGCGCAGAGACAGCTTGGAACACGCCAGCGGCGAGAATGAGGATAAGGAGAAGTCGATGTAACATGATGAAGACAGGCTGTGTTGGGGCAATACTGGAAGTTCTTGGAGGAAGGCCACGGACAGCTGGTCTACTTATACGCATCAGCACGTTCAGTCCAGCACGTCTCGGCAAAGTCTCAGAAAGAGTAAACAAACAGGACACCCGTCCGACGGGCCGGATGAATGGCAAAGGTAGTTAGTTGCAAAGCCGCAACGTCGCTCTCTCGCCATATCTCTTCCAGAAGCGCCTCCGGCAACAACCTTGGCCGTTGGCACTGGTGAGATGAGATAGGCAGTCATAATGAGACGCAAGTACGCACACGCTGGCACGGGTGGTATGAATATGTTGTTTATTCCTCTCTCAGGCACCCGAAAAGACTGATGGTGAGATGTTTCGCCAGTCGCGATTTTCGTCACGTCAAAGTTCGCCGGCGCTTCATTGCTGGCGGTGCTGCCTTCTGAACAACTCAAGCCACGGGGGAAGAGCTATGCCAAGGTTCCGCCCTGTGCCTGACAACGTTCGTGGTTGTTTATGGTTCTGAGGCTTATACCGAGCAGGACATACCAGCAGAGTGTTTTCAACCGAGCATAAGAAGCGACCTCGTGTTGTGACTGATCGCTTGCTTCCCCCTACTCTGCTGAAAGAAAGATAATCATGGTGTTTAAACTCATCAGTATCTTCGCTCTCGCTGGGATCCCAATCTGGGCTCAGACACCTGAAACACTCATCAGTCAAGACGGACTGACCACGTACAATTGTCCGACTCGGCAAACGATCGACACTGCGTATTACGGGTACTGTGAGTTCAAAGTGGATTGCTCGAGCGCTAGTCGCTAACAGGCAGGTCCGTCGACGGATCAAGGGGGGTCGCCCTTGGTCGGTCACGGCAGTCTTGCCTTGTATGCAAACGCTGCTCAGAATGATTTCACGATCATAACGCCCAGCAGCGATTTCCAGCTGTATTGCATCTATGACTCGGTAAGCGCTTCCTGGCGCTCTCGTTGTGCCGGAATAGAGGCTGACCAGCAGAGCCCTGAAGCTTGTGCATACTCCGCAGGCGGAGGGGTGCGTAGACCTGTCACCTCATCTAACCTGGCTCAGCGTCTGATTATAGCAACCTCTGAGCTACTCAAGCGGGCCAGCTTCATGTCCATCTGTCGATCCGGTGGTGCTTCAACCCTCGCCAGGCGTCAACTACCGCCGAAGCAGCGCCGTGTCCCGCAGAGCGAATATTGGCCCAGGTGAGTCGTGCACGCGCTCACTGTATGCGTCACTCCGTCGCTGATGGGTCCAGAACCAATGTTCACTTGTCCATTCTCGAGCACAGATGGAAACTTTCACAGCGACATCACTCAAAATGGTGTGGGAAACAACAACCTTTTCAACGGCGTCAATGTCCCGAATCCCGGCCAAGACTTAATTTACTCGTGCTCGATTAATGACGGTCTGGTCGATTGTAGGTATTATCAAGATGTGAGTCGTCCATATATCGCATAACGAAACCGAGCTGACCACGAGCAGGCTTCTGGGAACCTGGTTTATATCGTCGGTACGGACGGGCAAGACGCATCAAAGTGCCCGATGACTCTTTGTACCGCAGTCAAGACCGGTACCCCGGTGTCTCGACGAGGTATTTTCACAGACGAGCGACAGATGAGTGTGCAACGTCGACAGGTCGATACGGCCGCGCTGCGCAAGAAGGCGGCGATGAAAGGTCGAAGATGATGCCGCGCATCAGAGGTTTCTTGGGCTTTTCGTAGTAGAAATCTGGTCATTCACCACGACGGACGATGAACAATGGACATTTTCATTAGTGTATTCAATCGTTAAGACGCCATTCCCACACGCCTGTAGACTTCTCCTTCCGTCGCAGCGGGATTGACGATCCTCAGAACGCTCCCCTGATGACCCGTTCCAAAACCACGGCCCCGGCACCCGCACCCAGCACACCCCAAGTCCACTTGTTGGTAAACTCGCTGATCGCCGGCCAGACGGCGTTCTTGTCCTGCCTGTACTGGTTAAAGTCGGACATCTTGGCGGGATCAGTCGTGGCGTATCGATGTGCCTGGCTCTCCTCGTTCTCCTTGTCGCCGGAGACATAGCGGAGGAAGATGTAATTTGTTATTGGGCCGAGGAGGAGGATGGGGTGGAGGAGCGAGTTGGGGTAGAGGACCAGGGGGAACGACGCGTGGATCAAGATATCGCCGAGATAGCTGGGCGTTAGCGACCTCGGATATCTGGAGATTGACTCGTAAGACTGAGAAGATGGACAGCATCGATACTCACTTAGGATGCCTGACGATACTCCACACACCCTCCCTGTTGATTCCTGTCTCGCCCGATTGCTTAAATTTCTCCAATTGCCAGTCCGCCGCGACTTCCAGAGCGAACCCGACACCAAACAGACCAATAGCGAGGGTTTCTATCGTCGCTTTCCATTCAGGCGGACAAGCGAGAACCGGGTAAGTCGTCCTGAACGGAGCAGTGAAAGGTAGGGTCACCAGACTCTGCACAATAGCCTCCGGAACGAACAAGCTCCATAATGCTTTGGTCCATCCCCCTTTCTCCTCTTTCACATAGTTGTACCTCTCATCGTCCTTTCCTCGTCGGATACCACGCGAGATGACACGATATGTCAGTCGTGAAGCCCATAGCGTCGCTCCGGACAGAACCAGCCAACCTGGCCGGGTGATTGTTGACAGTGCGTTGAATAGTGGAACCCCAAGAACAAGACGAGAGCCGATAGCGGTATAAAGGGCGTTGAACAATTGGCCAGAGGGCCAGAGGTAGTCTTTCGTTTCGACAGTGTTGGTGGTTCGAGCGTAAACGTAAGCCGGGAGTGCGAGCGAAGTGTGAAGTATCAAGTTGGGCAGGAGGGTGTCGCGCAGAACACCAACATAAGCCGTTGCCATGATGTGAACGTCTTGCCCGAGACTATGGTAAGAAGCTGAGTGCTTGGTGGAAAGGAAAAGCAAGTCTAAATCCAAAGCGCGACCGGCTGATCTAACGACATGACGGCGTTGATATCAGCGATGACGACATGTTGAGCGGTAGCGAGCGGCGCAGATGGATGTCGACATAGAGACTTAATCATCCCTCTTTATGCACATAGACTCAGGTAGCTATCATGCCAGACGACTGCCATGCAGTACGTGATAATGAGCCGTCCCCAGCTTGTCTTCTCGCTCATTTCAGCCCAGGCTCACGGCGAACAATCGCCCCCCTGAACTCGGCTCACTATAGCTATATCCATCATGAAACGTGACTACAACATACTGGTGAACTGTTTGAGGTGTTCAAACCCTCGCTTTCGTGTATAACTCATTAAACTCCCCCAGTCCCTGTCCGACTAGTACCTAGTCCAAGGTGATTGCTCTCTCCTCGGCAGGGTAGACATTGACGTCGTCGTGCCAGTTCCCGTGCTTGCTCCAGTGTCCATGGCGGCCCATAGGATTGTGCTTGACATCGCTGACTCCGCCCCCAATCACCATCCTGATGGTCAGCACGATGCCGCCTTGATCAGACAAGCACGGAACCCGTCTACCAGAGTCGACTGGATGGACCGTGTGGAAAGACAGACTGCTGACTGACCCAACAAAGATCCAGATACCCCAAGCCCACAAAAAGGCGACCCAGAACCGCCTCTGTGCTCGACTTCTCGCAATGTCCGTTGATGCCGGTGGCGTCCATTCTTGCCCTTCCGACCGTCCTTGGTGTTCAGCCTGTCCAGAGTTTCCCGCCCAGTGAACCACATGCCCGGATGGAGCATGACCATGTGGGAAAGGAGGGTGATCTGATGGACCAGAGGGGTTGGTTGTGTCTACATATATCAGCGCGCGCTGGTCGTGTGAACGTACATGGTGGAGGTGCCTCGGGTTGTGCAGAAGACGAAGCTTGTCCGTTGGTCCCCTTGGCGGGTGAAGACGCTACAGTCGCGTAAGATGGTTTAGACATTATAAGGGTAAGTATGGATGAGGTATACTATTGAAGAGGTCTATAGCAAGGCGGTGAACAAAGTGATCTTTGGGTGGCGACGATTGAATTGGCTTGGAAACATTTCGTCATAGTTTCAACCAGCCTTAATGACTTCAAAACACACCTCGGTCCTTTGTTTCTGACATGATTTGTTATCTCTTATACCTGGGCAAACCGCCTAAGCGCCATACCTGACCTTGTTCTAGGCAGAACCGAACGTTATGGCCGAGATCCATACATGATCCCGCCGAAGGCTTGGGTTGGCGCGTTTTTTGGCGGATGTTTATTTGGTGAGCGGATGATTAGCGGGAACACCCGGACAATAACCGTACAATGCCCTTCCACCCCTACCCCCCTCATACAAGCAGTCCCCTGGTTAGCCTATCCGCCGTCAGCAGAATGCAGAATGTATATAATCCAGGCAATAGCCCTGGCCATGAATTATTCATCTCCCCTCTTCAATCACCCTCCTACACCCACTAGTACATCCATAATGGCTACCGCCGTCGAAGCTGTCGTCCCTGCTCCCGTCACGTCTCAATACGAGATCGCGTACGACCCAACCAAGGTCCTCACCCACCCCGAGTTTGCCATCCTCCAAGAAGGCTCGAAAGAGCTGCAGGACAAGGAGGCCAACATTGCTTGTGCCTACAATGAGAAGCACGAGGTTACAATGATGAAGAAGCCCGTGCCCAAGCCGGGCAAGGGCGAATGTGTCGTTCACGTCCGAGCGACCGGTATCTGCGGGTACGTCAAGTCGCGCGAAGAAAAAAACTCGCGCTGACAGATAGTTCGGATGTTCATTTCTGGAAACACGGGCAGATCGGCCCTACCATGGTTGTCCGCGACACAACCGGTGCCGGCCACGAGTCTGCTGGTGAGATTATCGCCGTGGGAGAAGATGTCGGAAACCTCAAGGTCGGAGACCGAGTCGCCATTGAAGCCGGTGTGCCATGCTCCATGCCCGACTGTGATGCCTGCAGGACTGGACGCTACAATGCTTGTGAGTGGACATCAGGCTGTTTTGTTAGTATCCAAGCTGACACACAGGCCCGCGAGTCGTCTTCTTCTCTACTCCTCCATACCACGGCACCCTTACCCGATTCCACGCTCACCCGGCCGGTTGGCTCCACAAGCTCCCGGACAACGTCTCTTACGAGGAAGGATCCGTCTGTGAGCCATTGGCTGTCGCTTTGGCGGGTCTCGAACGTGCCGACGTGAGGCTGGGTGACCCCATTGTCATCTGGTAAGTCTACCCTCGTTCTCGACAGCATTGGCAGGAGCTGACGGATAGCGGAGCCGGACCCATCGGTCTCGTCACCCTCCTTGCTGCTCACGCCGCCGGATGCACCCCCATCGCCATCACCGATCTTATCGGATCCCGACTTGAATTCGCCAAGTCACTCGTCCCCACCGTCAAGACGATTCAGCTTGAACGATCCGGTACACCAGAAGAAAACGCCGACAAGATCAAGGCGGCTTTGGGCATGATGCCAAGGGTTGCCCTGGAATGTACCGGTTTCGAGAGCTCCATCCGAGCTGCCATCTACGTGAGTTGCGCGTGACACGGGTCGTACAGGATGATCGGTGAGCGGAGAGCTGATGGTAGTCTGTCAACTTTGGCGGTAAGGTTTTCGTTATTGGAGTCGGACCCACTGAGCAATCTGTAAGTCCCTCCCATCTTCATCTGCCTCACCTAGCGCAAGGCCAAGCGCTGACCCCACAGTACCCCTTCGGTTACTGCTCGGCCAACGAGATCGACCTGCAATTCCAATACCGATACGCCAACCAATACCCCAAAGCCATCCGACTGGTCGCGGGAGGACTGATCAACCTCAAGCCCCTCGTCACCCACCGTTTCCCTCTTGCCGAAGCGGTCTCGGCTTTCCACGTCGCGGCTGACCCGACGCAAGGCGCTATCAAGGTCCAAATCCAGGACTAGGTTGCGAGTCTTGAACGAGGTCTGGCGCGAGATGTAACAGGGAGGGGTGTATTTTGGACATTCATAGCATGGGTATCGTTTTGGTCGTCATCTGTCAGCATGCATATTTTAGTTTAGTCTGTGTGTGTCTCTGTTGCTTGGAGTAGGCAGTCTTCCCCACAATCAAGCGAGTCAAGGTCAGACATAGTGATTATGCTTGACTACCATCAGGCTAGTATAGCTCGGTGCATAGCGAATATCATTAAAAACTAGATAGTGACAGTATAATAGAGATAGATCTGGACAAGTCAGTCACGGACCGGTACACTGTAACGAGAAAAACACTCACGACCCAAGAAACAATGATCATGCACGCAAACTGCGTTCCGAAAAACCATAACGTAGGTTTGTGCACTTTCCACCCGATAAACTCTTCCCCTTCTTCCTCCTTGATCTTCCTTAGCTCTAAGCGCTTCGTCTCGGACAATCGGAGAGAATGGCCGAGCAGACGACCGTCGAGGTAGTCGTATATCGGTCCTAGGATGAATTGGAACCCTTTGATCGCGATAAGGGTGTAGATGACCCGGTCATAGCTCTCGCCCGGGGTTGCGTCTTGCTGCGGGTAAGCTGGGGTCGGAGAAAAAGTGAAATGACATGAGATGGGGTGGGCAGAAGGGCTGACTCACGATCGCACCGGTTCCGATCTCTAGGATGATATTGTTACACGCGATCTGTAGAGGGTCAGCAGCGCAAAAGACAACGGGGTGCAACTTGCAAAAGACGACCAGACACCATACGCCGTGCCCATGAGCGACTCGTCGTTGATCAGAATCGGGATGGAACTGATAAACGGCAACACGTTGAAACTGAGCGCGAACGAACTGAGAATGACGGGACCGAGCGGGTGCACCTTGGTCAGGCCAATCAGGGCGAAAACGACCATATACAGTGCCGCGCCGACAGAGACAAACGGCATACGCCAGCCGTACCTGTCGAAGAACAGTCCGAGGCAGGGGACCATGACGATGGTCACGACGTTTTGGAGGGAGGCATTGTATCCCGCGGCGAGGGTGGATGTGCCGCGGGTTTTCGTTTGAATATCGGCGACATTGACAGAGTAGACGGTTCGTGCGGCGTTTTGGAGGATTTCCGTTCCGCAAAGGATCCAGAAGAACATTGGGCTGTACGTCAATTGACACTTCTGCTAGCTATGGAAGAGTGAATTAGCACGTACAGCTGAAGGATATTGCGCACGGCAAAACGGCCATTGTTAAACTTGAAAGCCTTGCGCACGTCCGATCCATTCCTCGGACTGTACTGTTGCGGGATAGAGCGCTCGTAGAACCAATAAGCCACGACGATGAACGTACACGCGCACGTGGTGATGGCGGGAATCCACATTGCCCAGCCGTACCACCCGTTGATTTGACTCATGGGCACAGCCGTCGTACGCGCAATAACCGACGTGACAGAGTTCCAGGCGAGGTCGAGAGCGACGACAAAGGCGAGTGTGGAGCCGGTGAACCAGTGAGCGTAGAGTTTATTCTGGCAGATCTCGATGACTGGAAGTGAGTTACGCTCGAGTGGGAGGGGGAGATGGGTAGGAAGAGAATACGCAACGTACCGATTGAGCCGAAGCCCATGAGGATTCGACCACCAATGAGCAGTCCTACGCGGTCTGTGTTGGCCGCCTGGGGTAAGCAAAGCGAAACGGTGGGAGAAATAAGGAACATACGCAGGCAGCAGTGATGGAACCGACCATACAGAAGAGGCAAGCAGCCATTGCAGCGCTGGCCGTCAGCCAGAGCGTAGGAAGGGGAATATATATCCACTCACTATACCGCACCGCAGTAGTCCATTCCGATACCGCCGATAGTGGGCAGGATGGTGTTGACCAGGTTGGCGGCCGTACTGATCGTGCTGAACTGGGCATCTATCATCAGCGACGAGTTTAGTATTCAGTACACCCACGACCTCCCAAAGGTTGGTCTCTCCTCTTGCTCGTTGATTGTCAAAAAACCACTCACTGTTAACATTGAGCTCTCGCCTGATCGTGCTCTTCAATGGACCCAGCGTGTACTCGGCAAAAGCCGGTCCTGTCGAGAAAAAGACGATGAAAGCAAAAGCGCCAATCCGGTACTTCATCGGGATATCAATCAAGGGCGCCTTGATCTTGGTTCCCTCTGGTGTGATATGCTTGTCTGAATCCGCATCGCTGTCACGAGACAAATTGGGCAAGGCATCCACGTCGGACAACCCAGTGGGGTCGTTCGGTTTCTCTTCTACCGTGTAGGGTGTTTTCGCGTCCATTGTGCCGGTACGGTAGTGGTAGCCTAGTATCCAGCTCTGAGTGAATGTGGGTGGTCAGAAATGCCCAAGTTTCGTCACCGTAAAGCTGAGAGAAGGGTTATCAGATAAGCAAGAGCGATTTTTTCATTTTCCCGTTATGTACTTTGTCTGCTCGGTTTAATGCCTCATATTGCCGTAGATCCGATGGCTTGGCGTGAGCGGGGGACGCGACCGAAAAAAGAATTATCGGCCGACGTCGTGTCAGCGTACGTGAGGAGCTTGACGCCAAGCAGCAATCAGCCGCGCTTTTACACCCTGGGTCCAGTCCATGATAGTATGGGTTGGGCATCTCGTCGGCGGGGACAGGATACCGGTAGCCTGGTGCCAAGATGCGTCAAGCTGCAAACCTGATTTGTCGTTTAGCGGTTGTTCGGAGGCTTTTTCGACAAAGGTCGTGGATTGGAATCTCCGGCCGAATCGTGGTCATTTGTGGGGATTGCAGGGGATTGCGAGCGATCGAAACCAAGGTCAGCCCCGCCAAAGGCGGTCCGGTCGGGTTTGGTTCCAGGTTGCGGGATGGAGTCGAGATCTCGCTGATCTCGGATAGAAGATGCGTTACGGAACATGGTAAGCCGGGTGCGCCGCCGAATATATTCATCCGCGAGCTCCTCAGCAGCCTCGCAACCTCGCGTCACAGGTTGTCGTCCCAGTATCGGATCCCCAAGGTGCTTTTCCTTGGTGTCCAATAATGGCTCGCCGTGTTGCATAAAAGATACATGTCATTTTGCTCTAGACGACCGATGCCACTGCTGTCCTCGCCATCGTCACCCCTCACTTCGCCGCGGCGCGTTTCGAGTCTTCCGACAAGATTGCGTTCAACCTCTCCCTTTGCAAGCAGTTTTCCAACGAGAAACTCTTTGCCAGCTCGTCCAATTCCGCCTCGGATTTGCCGCGGAAGTACTCGGCGTACTCGTTACACAGCTCTTCCTGCGGAATCAGCTGGGTCCGTAATCGTGGCCAGGTTGTACTTGGGTCCAAGTAACATGGAAAGGCCTGAAGAAGAACAAACGGGGAACAGATGACGACTGACGTACCGAGAGAAGAACGTTGCGAACGATACGTGAGATATGTTTCGTTCCCTTCCAAGCACTCGGGTACCTCTTTTCCAGCGAAGGCGCAGCGTCCAGCATCCATTTCTCAAGAGGTTCGAAGATGTGTCTGACGGGATCATCGTTACACCCCCAAGCATCGGCAGCGAGGTTCTGCGGTCAGGCTCACAAACCGTATTCGTCAGGTCTAGACCCGGACTCACCTTCTTCTTCTCCAGGAAAGGCTTGAGGAGCTTCATATAAGCCGTCTCCTCGTTGACATACACCATCCCTTGGAATCCGATATCTAGCTATCAGCACTGTTTCTACGCCCACAATGCGTTGTCCGAGCAAGTCGATTGGGAAACCAGACCTACCCTTCCATAACCAGATAGACCAGCTGGTATTGTTTCGAGCGTAAATGTCCAATTGGGTTTGGAGGAGTTTGTATCGGCTCTCATTGTTTTCTTTCCATTGCGGTCCGTCAGACGCGTCGTCGTAGACGGGCCCAAACTCTCCGTCTTTTATCAGTACTGATCATTGCGTGGTATCTCGGCACTCACTCCAGATGGGGAGACCGTGTTTCTTCATATACTCGGCCTTGCGGTAGAATGACGTTTCGTGGTATTCAACTTGCTCCTTTGAGCCCTACACATCAGCCATATCCGTGCAGACCGCATCGTCTCAAAGGCGACTCACAGTGAATAATGCGGGAGGGTTGGGGAACCCGTAACTGTTCCGTCAGCGCATGTTCGCCACGATCAACGTCCACCCAGACGCACTTGGAATAGTCGTGGCACGCGTAAACCGAGTTAGGGAGAGGGTCCTTGAACTGCCTGAAATCACTTCCAAAGGTGCTACCGTTAGTCTCCCCCTACACTGCGCAAAAGATCGCTTACTTTCCACTACCCGTCAGCGATGGTCTTGGTCTCGTTGTTTACAAGTGTGACTCACTCGAAGAATAGAATATGGTCGGGATCAATCGCACGGACGGCCTTCTCCAGCCGGTCGTAGAATGCCAGCAAACGAGTGTGCTCGCTGTCGGTCGGCTCATTTAGCGGGTTGTATCCAGCGACCCAGGTGTTGTCCTTGTAGTGCTACTCATCAGTATTGTCGCTGGCCCAAACCTGCAGGAAAAGCGGGGTCATAGGTGTGGACGCGGGGGCAAAGGCAAACGGGACTGGAAGATGTGCTGATTACGCACCCTCGCTAGGTGTTCCCAGATGATGATAGTACGATCTTGGAAATCTTTGTGTTCCCAGACTGGCCGTCAGTGCCACAACTCCTCTGTACCTCTCGATTTCAACGAGGAGGCAATAAAGTCATACGCACACAGAGCTTGGTGATTGCCCGCATCAGCGTGCCAATCGAGGTTCTGTCCTGTTTATAAGTGACCACTCGACTCTCGCAGCGTACCTCCTGGAGCAGCGTGCAAGTCGATGACGGTGTAGATGCCGTGTTTGGCGCACTGTTATCAGTCGAGCTCTGGGGATAACTCCTGCTGAGTAAACGTGCACGGCGAGCCGACGTACCAGGTCGATCACCCGGTCGAGATGCTTCAAGCCCTCTTTCTTGAACACACGGGGGTTCATGTCGTCCTCGAAATGCCTGTAGTTGACCTGTAAAGTCAGCGGGAGTCTCGTTTCAGGTGGGTACGAAGGCGGACGTACGGGCAGACGGATACAGTTGAGCCCGAGCGATGCATAGAGCTTTGCGTCCTCTTCTCCGAAAAAGTACTCGAGAAACTATCGTCAGCGCGCTCCAAGGCGTTCCAGGTGGATTTGGCGGTGCCAGATCGGTCAGATCAAGGCGCGCATTAACGCGGAGGACGCTAAAAGCGGACAACTCACCTTGTCAAAGAAGAATTCGTACTTCTCCTCTCCTAGCACTTTCTTCAAAGAAGCTCGGACTTGGTATTCATGTCCCGGGTAACCGGTGATGAAGTTCTCCATGTTCACTACGGATCAGATCGCTTCGAGCCCGGAGCCAGCGATAACAACTCACTCCATCCTCCGAGACCAGCTCCTGACTATCAGCGATTGATTGTCATCTTCACTACAGCAGACAAGTGGGCGGCGTTCTCAGTGTTGAGGTATAACGTACCTTTGAGCAAGATCGGTTCACCATTCAGCGTAATGTTCTCGCCTGAGACTTTCAGATAATCCTTCCCTGACATGACGCTCTGTGTTCTATTACAGTTGACTCTCGATTCGATACCCAAGGACAAACGGTGCGGGGGAGGAAGACGGGCCACATGGGGCTCTGGATGTTATATACACATCATGCAGTCTCCGGTCAGGTCGAACCGAATCCGAAACCCAAGCCCTTCCTCCACTTTGTGCCCTAGTCTAATTCCCCGAATACCCCGAAGACTCGGGTTAGGGCGTCGCTGTCATGCGGACAGAAGCGCATCCTGCATGTGCCGTCGTGCGGCCGTGTCCGCGACTGGGGGCTTGGGTGTATCAGCCAAGGATGCGCAGAGGTGGAGGAAGGCGTTTAGCGTCAGCGGTGGAATCACGGGGGATTCCTCGGGTCTTGATATTTCCCGGACCGGTCAGCCGGGTATTATTGACTAAGAACACTGAACGTACATTCGGCCAGGTATTCTCTGGTGTGGTTGTGCAGGACACGAGGTAACTGCGCGGGAACGTTGGCTTTGGTCGTTGTGACTCTACTTCTACGGGAATGGTTTCGGAGAAACAGCGGACAAGTTGGGCAGTACGCATGACACGCTTGCATACGCCTTTCGCTCTGATGACCGAGCTGACGGAGCTGAGGTACCGAAGTGGAGGTGCAGACACACACTTATAATGAGCTCAAAAGTCATCTGGGACTGGGTATAAGGCCTGCGTGCTCCCTTGAGGCATTCTTGACCGTCATCACTCTCGCGCTGTCAGTGGAACATGGCGGTGCAAGGCATAGAAGGAAGAAATAGCAATATCCGAGCGGAATCAATTTCCGCGTTTCACCAACATCTTCAGACACCGACGATCAATTTATACGATTAATTAAACAGAGGTTTCAATGGTATACAGAGCCAACACTTCCTCACCTTTCATCCACTACTTACAATGTCGAACGAGACTATGATCATAAAGCTCCTGACGACGCTTTTCAGGGCGTTCTGCGGAGGCTCGAAGAATAATCAGAACCAACACCATAATCAGCAACAACAACACGGGCAGGGGTACCACGGCCAACAACAGTATAATCAGCAAAATCAGGCTTATCCGCCATTACCGCAGCCGGCTTACGGCCACGGCCAGGGACAGCATCAAAATTGGTCTCAAGTCGCTGGAGGGCAACAACACTATAACAACAATTATCATAACCAGCAACACGGTAATCAAAATCAATATCACAACCACCAAAACAACTATAATAACAATCACAATAACAACAACAATCATCAAAAACCGCATGGGAATGGAGGATATCAGTCTAAGCCATACGCAGGGCTACCCGCTGGAGGTGTAGTTGGTCCGCATGCGCCGCAATACCATGTGAGTCATCAACGCATTCGAGGTCGACGCGCGGACGCGGTGGGAGTTTGTTCACATATCGCTCGCGGCAGGTGAAGAAACGATGACGGTATGACGGTGGTGGAGCGGGAACGAGTCTTGGATTCTGATTGCTCGAGAGTCCCCCGTCCGCAGGAATGTGCGTATCCTGACGGCAGAATCAAGATCAGGTAAACACGACGAACGAGCGATACCAGTCTCTCCGGAATCAAGCCCGGCAGGCGGGTGACGAAGCGCATAAGTGAGTCTACGCAAAATTACAACTACATGCTGGGCGTGTGAGCGCAACGAGGTTTTTGATTCCCCACTCTGCTGCTATCTGCAGCTCTTCATGTCGTTGAAGTAAGGTTCTGCGGGCCTTGCGCTGACTTTAGATGTTTCGCAGCTTCGCAAGAGGCATACCAGTGAGTTGCCTTGTTTACTAGTGGTAAGCCCAGCTAACGATAGACGAGGCGACGGCGGAAGGGCTCACGACCTGTCAGTGGAGGGCAAGAGCCATCAGAAAAGGCAGGACGACCTGGATGATGAGGCCTCGGCATGGATTTTCAACGGTGCATTTTGAGCTCTCACCCAACCCTCTCACATACCCTTCTCCTCGTCCCAAGCACCTCTACCAATCCCGCTGATACGTAGAAAACAACAAGGACTCTCCACCCGGCACTATCGACCTACACGGTCTCTTCGTCAAAGAAGCGATTGAGCGCACTGAAGCAGCCATCGCGCAAGGTCAGCGGGATCGACAGGGAGAATTGAGGGTCATCGTGGGCAAAGGCATTCACTCCCAGGGTCACGTGGCGAAGATCAAGCCGGCGGTGCAAAACTTGATGCAAAAGTGGGTGCTTCGTCCCGAATACCGTGGACCGTCGGCCGTCGGACGGCGGCACGCTCTATAGAAAGAGAGAGACATGTGATTGCCTACTGACCCCAGGTACAACCTATCTGCGCATATCGACCCGAGCAACACGGGCGTACTTGTTGTTGATCTGGATGGAAACGAGAACAACGGTCGAACGAGGGATGCGGGTGGATTGGTCGACCAGATGGACAGAAACCAAGGGGGTGACTGCGTCATCATGTAAGGCTTTGATGTGTTTGAAGGATTTCTTGGGCTTTGATCTTGATGCATCTAAGGATGGCCTTGTCACGCCAAGGAATGAAGCGGTACCAAGCGGTATCCGTAACCAGATGCCGCCGATAACCTGCATAACCTGCAGGAGCGAGAAATTCGCTCCGTCTCGGTCTCCGTCACCGTTACTCATTACGAGCTGTTTCATATCTTGCGTCATGAGCAGCAAGAAAGAAGAATTCCATGAGCTAGATCGAAGCGCCGCTCATCGCTTTGATCGAGATAGCGCGTTTATCATCCGTATCATGACGCATCCTCAGGAAAATATCAGGATATCTTAGGACGTCGACTTGTCGTCTAGCCTATGCTCACACAGACCATGCTGCCGCTTCACACCGCACTCGATTTTAGCTTCACGCCCCAAAGACGTCTTCCGCTCGATAGACCGATGTTGCTCGGTATCTCGCTTACAACGTCCGACGTTATTGCAACGCCATTGCAACGCCTCCTTTTGGATCACCCTTGAAATGAAAAGGCTTGCGCGGCAGAAAGATTTTCAACGTGGAAGAACTGGTGCAAATTCACCCTGATATTCGGCCGTTACCCTGGATTTGCGGCAACAGGCTGGAGACTCCACATTACGACGCGGAAGTCCGTTGGGTGGCATATCGGATGAAGGCGGAACATGGAGTTATGGGAAGATTTTCGAGGTTCTCAGACAAGCGGGTGTAGGGTGTTCGGTGTGTCGAGCGTCCGCGTCTCGGTGTGAGACAGGGGAATGCATAGTGAGGAAGCGATGGATAGATCTGCGTACTGTGCATCGTTCCAAAGTAGAGATGAGCGGTGATTGTGGTCCGAAGACTTACCGGTAGACACGGTTGATGCGGGTATAAGCAGGTGACCGAGTGGGAGAGGGGGAGGGGGAGGGGCAGGGGCAGGGGCGTATCCGGAAGGAAAGAGATGAGATGAGTGGCGAGTTTGGTAGTTTAAATTGCCCAAAGTGGAAATAAACGTCGTATACTGAGTGATCAGCATCCTATTACCCTGCTTCTCCACCACTTCCTGATTACCACTGTTAGCTGTCGCTTAAACATCTTTCCTTCCTCACTCTCTCTCTCTCTTTCGCGCTGCTCTCTCTCGCATCGCCAGCACCTCACACCACCACTGCCTGGGACGACTCACATCTGACTGACCACAAAAACATCATACAACTTCAATAGAATCCTTGGGTCTCGTTCCGTCATTTCTAGCCAACCGCATAGCACCGCTCAACCGGTTCATCCTCGCCTCTGCGTATCCTTTCACCTTGCACTCGGTTCATCGTACAAACACACATATCCCACCGCCTGTGACAGGCCAGTCAGCACATCATGGCGCAAATTATCCCCTCCATCGTAAGTCTCATACCACATGACTCATCAACCGGCGAATTCCACCTGACTAATACTCCAGACTTCCCTCCCTATTGACTCACTCGCGGCCCCATCCGCCGAAGATATCCAAGATCGTCTCCCCTCCATCTGTGTAGACTACCTGTCGCACGACTGGTCAGAAGAAGATGTCTGGGCCAGTTGGAGATCGATGACTAGACATAAACATGAGATTGCAAATGGAGTCAGACTGGAGAATGCTAGTTGGAGAACTTGGCAGAAGCAAAGGAACAATCTCAAGACGATCAGTCCCGAGACATTGAATTGGTCAGTCCACTTTCTCCATGATCGCTTCCAGCGCTGCTCCATCGAAGTGAGCGGATGGCATAGTAGGGTGGTGCGCGGAGAACACTCGTTTTAAATACCCTGAATTCCTCCCGGCATCCGAAATCTTCGCTTGCTATCTTCATCCAAGTCCACAACGCCTAGTGCTAACTCACCCAGGCTCAAAGACTCCGACGTAACATGGCTATACGGCCCATTGCACACCGCTGCAGTCGAGCCGGTCCGACCGATGAAAGTCGCTACCACCGACGAAAGATTGGGTATCGACCGTCCCACGCTCAAAGGCACTCGAACGCCTTCAAAGCCGATTCTGAAGCACCGAACATTGTCCGAGATGCTCACCATTCCCAACCCATCATCACCCATTCTCGAAGCCGTCCGTGCAGACGACTCGTCTAGCGAGAGCGATGGCGAAGGTGGTCGGTCCAATCGACCCGTGTTGATGCAAACAAAATCAGACACCAATATTGCCAACAGTCGTACAGCCGGTGTTAAGGTGTACTCCCTGCCTAAACCCACCCAATCCGGCGATGCTACGCCCGACGCTGCTGCGCCAATGACCTCGCCAACCGACTCTACCGGTAAGGAGAAGCGTCACATCTCATTCAACACGTTTGTCGAGCAATGTCAGGCCATTTCCGATTCTGACCTTCCCGTTCAACAAGAAGAGTCGGATGATGATATGCTCGAAATGCGCTCAAACTCGTCCCGGTCATCCCGCAGTTCACGCGGTTCAAGACCTTCACTTTCACGTCACTCATCCAGCGGGTCTACGCAAGGCAGCGAGCACTTGACAATCGCCATGATTGCGCCAACGATGTTGAAATTCAACGGCACACACCCCGCAGCCAATGCACCGGCATTTGTCTATGCCCCGCCGCCAGAGTACCGCTCGCCAAGAGAGTCTCCAGTCGCTTCGACATCACCGGCAGCTTCCTCGCAATTCGATTTCCCCTCGCCAAACGTGCAAACTAAAGAACATTGGGGATCCGACAACGACGAGTACAGCAGCGTCGGTTTCGACTACTTTGGCGGCCCAGATCATAGCAGCCACTCATCTGCTCCTGCTCACGTTGGATCGAGCTACGGTCGTCCATCTGCCCCTGTGGTCAATCAGGCTCCTGCTCAACCGAAATGGCGTCAACAACAAACGTCGTCGAACAGTTCATCGCTGCCTTCTACCAATTCGAGTAGCTCGGCTTCCCTCGTTACCTCTCCTCCTGTGCCATCCCGAGGTATTCTCAAAGTTCGACCTCCAGGTGCGACACCGCCCGAGCCCTCTTCGCCACCTCAGTCGAGTTATTTCAACTACAACCCTTCGCCCGCCACGGGTATCGGTGGTATGAGGAGCTCGTACGAGTATCCTAGTGTGCTCGAGACGCAAGGCCCGGGCAGCGGCTCGCCGTTGGTCTCGCCCGCTACACAAGCAACGCAAGAAAGAGGACGGTCCGCTCAGAGGCAACACTCGTCTTCCGCAGCCTACGATCGATCAGCTTCCCGAACTTCTGCAAGCTCGACGTCCATGTCCCCAGGTGCCGTCCGAACGCCTCCTACCGACGTGCCTCGGAAAAACCCCACTTCACCCGGGCATGTCCAATCACCGCCTATCCCTTCGCACGCTAACATACAACCGACTCCGCCTGCCGTTCAAGCGTCATTAGGAGAAGTTGCTCTGGGCGCAAAGTCCAGTGAGGAGGACATGACGAAACATGAGATGGATGTAGACGAGCCATACCAGCCGGAAAGATCCAACACTCCCACACCCCATTCTTCCCCTCAGGTGCGTTTTGTTTCTTCTGCTTCAATCCATTCCGAAATGATTTCCTGACTGACCCAGGCTTGATCTGATATCCGACTTATCTCATCTTGAATCATCATCTGCCATATTCGCTCGACTACCTGTATCTGTATCACTACACTCTTCCCCCTCTTGACTGTTCTCGCTTCCCTGATCCACTTCGACCACTAGATCTCGCTACGTCCATTAACAGACACTTCCCCGGCTTCCCTTCCACATACCTCATCTCGACCCGCTATTACTGCCGCTAGTTCGACTTCATCCACTTCTACTCCTACCCCTACCTCCGCGACGGTTCAAACGCCCCGGACATCTACCTACCCAGCAACTTCTTCTCTCCAACCATCTTCATCTCGCTCCCCCAAACAAACCGCCGCACCATTATCTCCCGAACTTCCCAAAGCTGATCCTCCCATCTCCGTCTCCCCGCCAAACCGTCCCGTCCGGCTGAACTCAGGCGGACCATCCGGAGGCGGGAAGGCTACGACTGCCCATGTCGGTACAAATGCTCAGCCAACACTTTCTCAGCCGCCTACCGAGTACAGCCCGCCATTATTTGACGGACCAGCCTCATCGACTTATACGGACGAGCTGGGAGAAGACGAGGATGGTAGCAGCATTATTGGTCGAGCGGCGAACATTGCGTCGTCGGCGAGAGAATTACTGGGCGGGTGGTGGTATGGCGACCATCCGGATGGACCACAGCAATCGCTCGGGCAGGCGAGTGATGAGGTAGAGGGATTATCTTCTCAGAGTGGGGCGGGGGGTTTACAGAGGAAATGGAGTGGGAGGAAGCATAAGAGAGGGACGTCGTTGGGTTGAGCGGGGGTGGTGGGTGTGCGGCCCAGGACCAGGAAGACCTGGATAGATTGGAAAACGGCCGGGAAGATGGGCGAGGAACGCGCGGGAAGGGGGGCTGGAGGTGGATGGTTATTGGTGCGGGTGTAGAAAGAAGATTGCTGGACGATGAGCGACATGACCACGTTAATGCGTAAGAACGTTTTGACTCCTTTTCTCATCATAAGAACCAAACTTTTGTACCACATGCAAAGTAACGTGCAAGGATAGCTAGCGCACGTGACCTGCTGAGTACTGGTGGGCCAGACAGGACATCGTCGGTACAGTCCTTGTTGGGTTTGGCGCGGGTGGATCTGGCAGACGATATGTGCGACGAGGCGAGTGGTTGATGGTACCAGAAGTGTGGTGACGGGAGACGAAGAAGAGAAGACGAGAACGATACGGGGTGTTTCAGGTTGAACAAATAAAAGCTCCGAAGTGATCGGGACGGGGTCCGGAACCATCAGCCCACTAGTCGCTGTCCATCACGCAGGCGAAACGATGTGTGTGCAAGTATGTGACTTGCATCTTTTCTTACGTCGTATCTCTCCTGAACAGTTGCCAGTTTGCATGGTCACTGGCGTTTCGTCTCCGTGGCACGACCTTTAGCCTCAGGACGTTTTCGCACAACATCGCTCGGGGATCTGGGCCGGGCAAACTACAGTGGTCATTCGTCGCATCCCACCAAATAGGCTGGACAGACTGGACAGTATTATTGTGCGGTGATCTGCTTTTGATCGGAGAGGCGACGAAGCTCGATCACTTGGTTCAAAGTCTGGGCGGTAACTCATTTCTTCTCTGTAACCATCAACGATCCAGACAGACGGCGGTAACGCTTTCTTCGGGTGCCCCGGCGGCTTTGCACCTCGAGCACACTACACGTGTCCTCCGCTTCGACTACTTGACCGTTGCCACTCCGCTCTCCGACTAGGTAGTGATGCGCCCCTTCTCCGATTCTTCTTGATCTCGACATTGGTCGCCCATTCCCAGACGTTCTGGCGGGTGGAAACGAAGCTCTCAGCCCATTGAGGAATACTTGCCCGCTTGATCGAGGTATCTGCTTTGAGCAGAGTGACGTGGATTGCCGAGGATACCGAGGGAAAGTGTATCTGACCTCTAGGTGAGTGGCATTCAACGCCCTGGGTCCTTCATTTGAAACCTCTCACCCTATCTGGTCTGGTGCTGATTGGTGTTCACCTCCCCACCTCACCCACGAGACCCGTTCTTCTGCACGCTATGCCTCGCGGCTCTTCCCCCACTACATACCTTTAATCCCTCCTACACCTGTCCCCTCTCACGCCTCCCCCCTCCTTCCGACCTCCTTTCATGAATCCCTCCACATGTTTCCCACCGCCCAGATCCCTTTCTCCTTTATCCACCACCATCGTCTCCTGCTCGACTCCTTTATCCACTTTGGGCGTTACATCCCCTACCACAACTACAAGATCTGGCGAATCCTATCCGTGTCCATCTCTCACTCTGATCGATTGCCCGCCGATCTGTCTTATTTGCTATCTTATCTCCAACTGACCATGTCGCAGCATTATACACATACCCACTCATACTCGTACCCCGGGTTTGCATACAGTATGACGCCGTCCCTACCGCCTGTCGCCCAGCCGCAACCTCGGCCGCAACCGCAACCCCACGCCACACCTGGCCCTGAGCACACTTACCCGCATGGACAAGGACATACCCCTTCCCGCTCCACTCCATCCTCTACGGCCCTGACAACTCCGCCAGAGGTTCAAACGACTTTACCCTTGTTACAACCCATGGACCTCTCGCGATACTTTGCGGCGGCTGAAACACCATCAATGGTCACTTCAACCCTACCGACGTCTCACGACCGATCACAGCTTTCCACGCCTATCCCGGCTTCTCGCACTTTCACCCTCGGTCATGGACACAGCCATTCTTATTCCTACCCCGGCCAACCATTTGCCAAGCTGACCGAGTCTGTCGAATCGTTGGTCCAGAATCAAGGGGATACCCGGAATTTACCTTGCTTCTACCCATACCAGCTTGGCGGAGGTAAGATGGAAGATCAATGGGTCGATCGACGGCTTTACCCCAATGGAGACCTAACGAATATCTCACAAGGGCCTCTTGGGGGTACGGCAGGCGGCGTGGCGTATCCGACGTTTATCACGTCGTCTGATGCGACGGTGATCCGAACAGAAGAGGTGGAAGGGTTGTTGGGCCTAGGGATGGTGAAGAGCGGAAAGATCCTCGGGGGCGGTGTGAATGGAGCAGGAGATGGTACTAGCGGTGAGACGGTTGATCTGTCAGAATGGAGGCAGTACGGCTATGCGCAACCTTACCTGCCGTGGGAGGGGACGGGGGAGGAGGGGGAGAAGGAGAAGGAGGCGTTGAGAGGTAGGAGGCATGTATGGTGAGTGGCCACTCCGTCCTATCCATCACACCCATCAAGTCAAGCCATTATGGGTCCTGTCAGGACTGGAGCATGGCAACCCTGCACGCAAACAAAACATGTCTTTCCCCCCTAGCGCCAGTTTGCCACTGCAGCTCATGTGCTCACCCCAGCCCGGTCTGCGAGAAACGCTTCAACCGCCCAAGCTCGCTCAATACCCATATGTCTGTGCATACAGGTGCCAAGCGTGAGTCGGAGCTGAGCACTTTGGTATGAATAAAACCTGAGTACAGCGTACAGGTGCTCTCACGCGGACTGTGGGAGATGTTTCTCCGTTAGCTCAAACTTGCGTCGCCACATGAAGGCAAGTTACCCTTACCCTGATGCGCGTGGAGTTCCCATCGCCACTTTCTGTAGACAATCATGAGATCTCTCGTCTGGAGCGCCGGCTGCCAATGACCACCCAAGTGAACCTTAGCTAATGTGCAGACGCACGAAACGTCCAAGCGGACAAAAGACCGCTCAGAATCTGCCGAAACAGTGCTCGACCTTGCCACTCTCAGTGCCGCTTCGGCCGGCTCAGCTCGGCAACAACTCACCCAGCCGCTCTGCCACTCGACCACCCAGGTGTACACTTACCCTACACCATCAATAGGCGGGTTCGGCCAGAATTACAGCTATACATACTCCTCCACCCCTGACGTTGACTTTTTGAACCCTTCCACGACAGCTTCCACTGCAAGCTCCAATGTGACCGGTAACTCCGGTGAAAATAGTGTGTCGAGCATCGGCAGCGCATCCACGGCGATAGGTCTTGCCGGATTGCTAGACACGCCTGTACCTGGAAGTGCGGCTAGCGGCGGCAGCACGTTGGGACTGGATCAATATTCTATCATCGGCAGAAAAACATCGCCGAAGGAAGAGATCAAGTCGCCTTCGACTTCATGGGTCATGTGATGGGATTGACCTGATGGATCTATGAGATCTTGGAGCAGCGGAAAACGATTGTCAAATAGCGCAGATGGTGAGGGGATGTTGGGGAGATTTGGGATTTGAATTATCACGAACTGCTGTATGAACAACGATGTAGATGATGTGCACATGTATCTAGCTGTGGATCTTCGCATGCAAACAAAGATGTGAGTGAACTCGTAGCCATTTATAGGTCTCAGGGTTGAGTGAGCGGTGGCAAAATGCCACATTGAGCCAAGCCCGGAAGGTTTACGGTAAGAAGCCTGGATGCGCATGAACGCGTTCTTGTGTACTAAGCTATATCTCATAATCCCCGCTTTTCTGCTTTATAATCAGGCCTCTCTGCTACTGGTGCGATACGATGTGAGTGCAGCTTTCCGCGTGGTGATTCCTGATATGGCGAAGACGCCTTGTG
This sequence comes from Papiliotrema fonsecae, assembly GCA_035773095.1. Classification (NCBI taxonomy): domain Eukaryota; kingdom Fungi; phylum Basidiomycota; class Tremellomycetes; order Tremellales; family Rhynchogastremaceae; genus Papiliotrema; species Papiliotrema fonsecae. Next base: position 1,169,242 of record JAHRBW010000007.1, read on the forward strand.
TCGAAAAATGTTCAATGGGTGGAGAGATTAGATACTGACTGTGCAGACGTCGCTCCACCGATCCCTTCAATCGTCCCGATAACCTACCGCCCATAGCCTTTTCACCACTCAAAACACACTTTTCGCTCGAATTGCACTTACAACCAACCGAGATAAGCATCGACAGGCAAGATCAGGTCTGGGGGACGATATTGGACCCAACGCCTTTTGCAGACCGAGAAACACGGCGGGAGAATCCGGGATGAGTGATATTCTTGGGATGTCGGATCTTCGAACGATTCAAGAGGAGGAAGAGGAGGATGAGGTGTATAGGCGCAACACGCAATTTGCGCACCGACAAGCAAATGGGGCCGCTCAAGGACAAGGACAGGGGCACGGCGCGGTAGGGGGAACATTCGACGGGCAGATTGATCCTGAGTTGCTCGAAAACGAAGATGGACGCAGAGGGTTCCCAAGAGTCTCCATCTCTATGACGCCCCAACGACAAGCGAACCCCGCCGACGCAATGATCCTAGGCGACGAATCGCGCAACGGGCATGCTTCATACGATCAGGCCAACCTCTCGCGCCTTGTTCGACCCGCCAACGGCGGCGGCGTGCACGCCAACAGCGGTTATTCGAACGGTAATCTAAATGCCGGATCATCTTCCGGCGGAATGTGGCAACATACCACCACCCTCGCTGGGATGGAGAGAGACGGGTCGGAATCGGTATACCAAGAACACGAGGAGGATGAGGAATACGAGCAAGAACCCGCACGACGCAAAAGCGGCCCGAGGAGGAGCATGGGCGAGGAAGGTAGTGGCGAGGATATTAGTGGGGCGGAGGGTACGGCGGGCAGGAAACGAGTCAAGGTGGATTCCAAGACGTGCGACAATTGCAGAAAGAGAAAGGTGAGTGGGCGCGGGGCTGGGTTGGTATTTGGCGTGTCCAGAGGTGAGGATGCTGAGCGGAGCTGATGGCAGATTAAATGTAAAGAGGAAGAGGGTTTACCCGCCGATAGCCTCGATCAGTCGTGTGAGGGGTGCAGAAAATTGGGGATCGAATGTACGTTCGAGTACGTCAAGAAGAAGCCGGGAAGGAAGAACGGGTATGTGAATCACATCTTTTACCCAGCACATCCTACTAGCTTGTCGCCAAAATTTTTCTCAACCGCCTGACGACCGGTCAAGCTGATACCCAGTTTTGTGCTTAAGATGCGAGCAGCACAGGAAGCCGCACTTCAAGGCCTCCCACCCCCAGTCTACCCGGCCAACCCACCACCCAAACGCCGTCGTATCTCGGACAACTCGCACCTCTACCCCTCAAATCCCGTCCCTCTCATCCCTCCCCTCCCGGCTAACCCCGCCGACCCAAACCAAGTCAATCCACCCGCTCAACCGCCCCGCCCTCGATCGAGCTTCAACTTTTCGCCCAAGCGCTCAAACGGCTCATTCGCTTCAAATGCCCGTTCCGAACCGCTCTCCAACGACGGTCTAGACTGGCTCGAAAATCTCCTCGAAGGCACAGCGTTTGGCTCTGTCCCCGGGAATAACTCCGATTTGTTCTCTGACCAGGCGCACTTGTTAGCGTTTGAATCGCCTGAAAACGCTTCCACCTCAGGCCCTCCTTCTAGCGGCACAACCATTACGCCATTCACCAATGCCTTGGCGTTCAATTCCGGAGTGAACGGAGGAGGAGCGAATTACCAAGCGGGGCTTCTGGCAATGACAAAGAGGGAACCGCAGTTGGAGGATGTGACGAGCTGGGCGAACATCTCGCACTTTATCAGTTTGTGGTTGCAGTACTTGTATCCGCTCTTACCGCTTGTTCACCGGCCGACATTTGCCGAGCATCTCGCGACGAGGAGGGATCTGAGGGATACGGATTTCAGAGCATTGTTATTGAGTATCGGTGAGTGATTGTTTGCTCTTAATACGAAATGGGGGGGGGATCTTCGGAGGGGAGAAGCGAAAGCGCATGAGCTCGTCTGACTACAGTCGCCTATGTCATCTCGCAACTACCAACAACGCGTCTGGTCAACGATCAATTCGACATTGAAGGGTTGAAACGACTGCAACGAAAATGTCATCGAACGTGTAAAGCCCTACAAAGGACGTACTACGGTCCAACGAATTTGACGCAGATCACCACCATCGTCTTGTAAGTGTCCACCATTCGCGCGTAGGAGTTTAGCTAATCTTAGTGACATGTTTTACCTTTTGTCCATCGGACTCGGCCATACTGCCGGCGCGCGACTCGGTCAAGCTGTTCAGCTCGCGTTCAGTATGGGGATGCACAGTGATGAGAGAACGAACGCGCTAGGGCTGGACGCTATTGAGGTGCAATTGAGAAGGCGGGTATTTTGGCAGCTGTACGCGAGTGACAAGTGAGTTTGGCTATCCTGTCTTTGCTTTCTTGTTGTTTCTATGAGCCACTCGACTCATGTCCTCTCCTTGCGACATCTACATAGGTCGGGCTGTGGAACGTCGCTGACGCCAGAACCCGCGCCGTTCCCGGCCCACCTATGTTGATCAACGACTTCCAATCGGTTTCCTCCCTCCCTTCCCCAATTGACGACGAATTCATCACGTCCCAGGGAATGTTCCCCCAACCTTCCTCCAAAACATCCATTCTCTCCGGCTTCGTCATCGTCTCCCAAGTCTTCCGGATCCTGTCCGAAACGTTCTTCCACCATCGATGCGTTACGACCGGCTTCAAGGGTGTTGGGATCGGATGGACAATTGAAGCGGAAGAACGGCTGCATAAGGTGTTGAAGGATATGCCGTTAGCGATCCAAGACCCCGAGGGTCATGGTGGTATAGGCAAGGGGGTGTTCGCCATGCAGAGGGCAAATGTGTTGATCACGGCAGCGATAACCAAGTTCGCTTTGGTGAGTGGAACTTTGTGCTCGGAAGGCAGCATCTCAGCGCGATACGTGTTCGAGGGGCTAGGCTAATTCTCAGTACGATCTCCGCGCTGCACTCAACATCAAGACGGACCAACTTGCAAAAGAACGCGAAATGATAGCTCGCGAGATTCATCAGTTGCTGATGAAGTGAGTTCAACAGTGTCTCGAGAGCTCAAGAGGGGCTCTGCTGATGATAGTATCCCGGTCGAGGACCTCGCGTCAAACGGAGAAAGCATGCGTGGAAAAGTGTTCCACATCGCCTGTGCACTATTCGCACAGGGCAGTACGGTCGATGAGCAGGGTCAAGACTTGATCAAAGATTGGTGTAATATGGTGAGTCGTGTCCGCATTGTATGAGCGGAACTGAGTCTAGTTCTCTGCGATTAGCTTTGTGCAGATGCCCCCACCGCCAATAGGCCAGGAGGAGGATTCGCGGGGTGCTACACCTACGTAGGCCTCTTTCAGGTCTTGAAGCGCCCTGTTAATTGGATGTACAGGAGTCTGTGAGGCAGTAGCAGTCGAGGAAAGCAAGAAAATGGCGTGAGGGGGCAAGTAATGGCGGAGTTTGGTTCTGGAGGCGTTTGGGTTTGATTATCGCGGTTTTGGGTTATGGGCGTTGTGCACCAGCTGGTGTATATGCATGTATATAGGGTATGCTCAGTACCCACTCGATCGCGGTATAAATCCTGCCTTTGCAGCTGGGCGATATGCAGCCCACGCTGGCATACGGTGAGCCTGGTGGAGAAGCTGGTCGCGTTAACGTGGCCCCGGTTGACTCCGGCTGAATTACGCGTATAAGCTTCTTTTGCGCATTCTACCTTTCCAACTCGCTAGTAACGACGACGACGCACGTTAGTGGGGATCACAGCCACGACCGCTTAACAGTTTTCTCTGCGGGATATAAGGACAGGAGCGTGGGACCGGTCTGACGTATGAGCTGAAGCAAAGATTGGAAGTGGTGAGTGATCTGAACATCGCAGCACTACTGACCACAGCCTATCAGTCACCTCGTCATGTCCGCCCGAACGCGTTCTTCCATCTTCAACACGCCTTCACACGCATCGCCGGCATCCGACCCTCTGCTTCCTAATCACTATATCCCGCACACGGACGCTTCTTCATTTACGACTATGGAGTTTGATCTTGAAAAGCACGGCTCGTCGGCCTACGCCTTGCCCCGGCTACATCGACTCAAGGGTTTCTTCCAACGCCCACGTTCCCGCCGGTCGCGACTTGTGATAACCTTCGTCGTTATAGTGCTATTTTTGGGGTTCTGGAACGCTGTCAAGCTGGGGACATGGCCGCGGGACTTGGGGTATGTGTTGAGACCAGTGTGGGATACGGCGCCAAAGGGGTTTACGGTCATACCCCATTTTGCCGCCCCGAGAGACTATTGGGACGTCACGGATGGCACGACTGGTACGTCTGGATCCGATGTGCAGAGCCAATCGAACATGGCCGGCGCAATCGACATACCCAAGTGGTGTTCACTTCACGGCTGGATGGCCCGGACCACCCGACCGCTCCTCGTAGACGCCGTACTCGTCTCTTCCGAGCTTGACATGCTCGAGATCAGACTGCGAGAATACCTACCTCACGTCGATATCTTTGTGATAGTCGAGAGTGACCGTACATTCGCGGGCACTCCCAAACCTCTTCACTTCTCCGACAATCTGCAGCATTTCGACACACTAGTCAACCAATATCGGAAAGAAGGCTCGGAATACCCCAAGATTGTTTATGGCAAAGTCGACCATCTTCTACCAGACCAAAAGAAGGGTTCGTTTGCAAACGAATACAAAATGCGACAAAGCGTCAGCGGTCTGCTGGACGCACTCAAACTCCACCCCGGGAGCTTGGTCCTCAATTCCGACGTGGACGAAATCATCTCGCGCCAAACACTCCAACTGCTCAAAGCGTGTGAAACGCCTAACAATATCCACCTCAACGTCAAGAATTATCGGTACGCCTGGCAATGGCCTATTCCGGATGATGGGTACTGGCGCCCCCACCTCACGACCGTGGGAGAGAGTAGAACGGTGGCTTATGGCCATGGAAGGGTTTCGGACGTTATGCTCGATTCGGCGGGATGGCACTGTACATTCTGCTTCAAGACGCTCAAGGAGATGAGGGAGAAAATGCTGGGGTATAGCCATAACGATCGCGTCAGGGATATGAGGATCGCGGAAATAGGAAGGATAAGTGAAAAAGTATGTGAGGGGAGGGAGATTTTCGAAATGTGGCCAGTGAGTGTTTTTCCTCGCTTTCGATCGGGCTTTGCCTTGAGTGGGCGCGGGAGAGGATTGAGGGGTAAGAATTGGTCAAGGCGGAATAATCAAGGTTTGACAGCGTCGATACGACGAGGGGTCAGTAACTGGCGGCGTGCGGTTGGAAGCCAGTCGAAGGCCATCATGGCTATAGTCGTCGAGGCCAACGCGCCTCTGGAAGCCACACCCGGGCTCCTCGGCTCAGCAGTCAGCCCGGCACGAAACTGGAAGCTCTCATGACTGGTGTTGCTATTGGGACTGTGCAGAGGGGAGGGCTACGTCTCCCCGCAGGCGGGAGAAACCAGACATGCCCATCCTTTACATATCACATTGCTGCCTTCTCCGGCTCCACTTCGGCGATTCGCAGCCAAAGCCTAATCTCACTAATCTCAGGAAGCATTCACTTTCAAGGACTTGATCGCGCAATCCGACCCGCTCACCCGTTCATCCGACTTCACAAACGTCCCGCTCGCTTTGCAACAAGATCCGGGCCGGTTTGGCTATTTGCTGGATAAAGGCTGCGACCGGCCGGAAGAGTAGGCTAGTATGGGTCAAGCCGGGGCGGGGAAGACCGGGTCAGGCCGGCGAGAATCCATCTTCCGGTCGGTTGTAGGTCCTTTTTCGGGTGCTCGCTTGTTCGATTGTCGCCGGCCTCGCCGAGGTGGGCCGTATAGGACACATGTCCTGTACTTGCCGGCGGCCCAATTTTGCCGCACTTCTCCCGTCGACTACCGCACCGAAATGCATCCTGCATGCTTTCCACCGTCGGAGACCGGGCGGCAGGCGTACAAACAGCCAACCGACCGGACCAATCCCGGCGGTACCGACATCAAACAGACTAGTCTTCACAATTCTGCCGCCGACCGGAAATCTACCGACTAGCCCTCCTCACCCGCCGGCGCAGCATACCTCACCGACGTCTTACCGACCACATGTGCAACTTTACCCACACTACTCGAGCGGGATTCGACCCAGCCCCGCCTGCTAAACGAAGAAAATATACTCGCTAAACCAACACGGTGGATTTGCTTCCGGGTGACACTACGGCTAATGCCACGCGCGAGCTGTGCTACGGCAATGGCCTGAATAGGAGCATTACCGACCGTGCATGAGATCCGGGGTAATTTACAAATCCGAGTTATGCCGGCGGTAAATGAACCTCGATGTCGTTTGCGGCAAAGGAAGGGAATCTCATGCATGCGTGTGCTGTCTGGTTGCACAGGGTCATTTGCAGCTTATGGGTGTAGTGGAGTCATTGGTATGGGCAGTCTTCGCGTAGAGACCAGGTATCCTTCGATGCCGTGCGGTATTCCGGTGACCGAAGTGTACCCACGTCGCACGTTGTCACATTGTTGTGACCTACATAACTATAACTTGCCGCTTGCCGCTTGCCGCCTCGCCTGCATCGGGTCAAAAACGCAGTTCAAAAACGCAGTCATCACTGCTCGATGCATTGCAAAGGCGAGACCGGTTTGTAACGGTAAAGCGCCGGACCGAATCGGCCTAACGAGGGAGGAGTCAGGGGTATGAGTAGCCGGCGGAGATGAGTCTGGTAGGAAGTGGGGTTCAGGGTTGTGGAATTGTTTTTGAACTGGGAGTATGACGCTCAGCGAAGGGGAGTTATAATCTTGGCCATCGGCGATTTTCCAGACTTTTGGCTGGGTCATGCCGAGAAGAGGAGAGATTGCGTTAGTCGGTGGGGATCTGAAGTCAGACGACGGTGGGGACTTATGCATAGCATCGTAGACCATGGCCATAGTGTTTGTGGCCCGTTGTGAAACGACAAGGTATCTCCAGTGAAAGAATCCCATGCATGTGTGTACAATGGCGGAGTGATGATCCTCCGATTTCCCTTGTTGTCTCATCCGGTTTTTCGGGGGAAAGAGTGTGTGATGTTGATCATCGCCCTGCATGTCACATCCGAACTGCCTCGGCTACCCCATGGAGGTACGACCCATTAGCCGACGGCATAAACTCCCCGCGGCGCAACTGTCACGTAACGTTATTCCAGTCCAGGGGCAGAAACGCAAAGCATTACTTTGCTCAAAGGGGTAACGCGGGGCAGAGCGCAGGCCGTCAGATGCAAAGCACCGAGAAGCGAGATGGCGGGGATGGAGCGAGAAACAAGGAGACTGGAAAACGCGGATAAACAGCCGGCGGCGGTTGAAACAATGACAATGTGTGCAATTCTCTCCGCTTACCCTTTGCCGCATTGGCGTCTGCCCCCCTCCCCCACCCCTCCCTCTCTTTCCCCATGCCCCCTCTCCCCCCTCCTTCCCCCCTCGGCTCCCCTTCCCCCTGCGTCCCGGAAAACGAGAGAAAAAGCGAACGACAGAATGCTTCACGTTATTGGTGACTCGGGGTTATTGCATCACAAAGCACAAAGCACCAAAACGGCGGCCCGGCGCTTTTGAGTTCGTTTCGACAACAGCAGCGGAAGGCGTTTGCAATGGGAGTGTGCATCCTGTATTCTGTACTGTCCGTAATTGCACCGTTTGTAGTTAACTTGCATATCGTTCTCAACGCTCTTGACCATCTCGTTACTGTTCTGCTATCGTCGTCGTCGTTGTCGCCAACATTCGCTAGTACGACGTGATTCTCCTCTGTTTCGGCTCGAAATATACTATACGCCGGATTCGCTTTCTCATCACCCATCACTCCCTCCGTCGCCTCCCGGCAAATCATCACCGACACTCCTTTCACCGTCGCAGCTCCACCACACACGCACCCTCTGACCTCGCCCTCACCGCCGGATCTTGGTCAAGACGCTGCCACTGCCGACAACATCGGACTTGGGCTGCTCTTCGGTGTAACTTCTCTCGCCGCGCCCCAGTCGGTCGCCCATTTGATCGCGACAACATTACCGCGCGCATCCCCCTGTCGATCTGTGCGCATCAGATTCACACACGACGGTATTGCCAGAGTAGTCTGATTTCAATATCCCGTCGCCTCTCTCCAGCATCACAGCATCACAGGACCCACCTCGGCGTATATCAACAACACGACCAACCGGCTGTCGCCTTTTCTCCCCCTTCGCTTCTCCTTTCATACCTCGCCGTTGCCATAGCTTCGAGAAGCTCGACCCAAACGTCTTCTCAGCCCCCTATCGCGGTCAAGACGCCGAAGAGATCTGGTCGAAGAGTTTCCAACTCGAGCTGTCGATAAACCGACTCCGTCCCTTCAACAACCCTTCCTCATCACCTCACCACCTCATCCCTGTCTTTCAACATGACACTCGCAGAGAGAAAACCCGCCTCATACCCCTACCCCTCCCCGACTTCAGAAACACACAATCAACCGCTTCCCTCACCCCACAACGCATACGTCCACCCGTCATTACATCGTTCAGATAGCATGCCTGGCCATATGCATTCTCGACCAGGCATGCACAGAACGGCCTCGACCCCGGCATCTGGCGAGTTTCTGCTGAGCAACCCAGTTGGTATGGCGAGACCCTCCGACGGGCGGAACGAGGAGGAAGAGCGGGAAGAATTGACCACCAAAGGTCGCAAGCGCAAGAGGTTGGCTAAAGCTTGTTCTGCTTGTCACGTACGTTCACTTTGAGTGCCCCCAAAGTTCCCACTGATGACAGAAAAACAAACGTCGTTGCGATGGTTTCGCGCCTTGTTCCAACTGCGAATTTTCTTCTCGTCCTTGCCTATATGTCAACGCTCAAGGCGAGGTTATCCCTCCGCCTCGTACCCGCGACTCTGTCAAGAAGGAATCAACCAACGGAACGCCTTCGAAATCTAACGGCGAGTTTCCCAGCAATTCATCGCCTGAGAAGAAGGATGGCGCACCCCCACCTCCACCCAACGATCGCGCCCCACGCAAGAACTCGGGCGGAGCGAGAGGCGACAAGGCCGACAAGGAGTCGAGGGGTTTCGTCGACCCGCTCGAGGCCGTCGATCGTGATACAACACTGAGTGCTGAGATGGTCGATAGTGAGTATCCTTTCCATCCATTTCTTTCTGCATGGGCCATCATAGACGATTGGATGATCTTATCTGGCCTCGCTTGCGACCTCTTGATAAAGTGGCCCCACTGACGAACAGTCTTTTTCAACCATGTCCACCCTTACGCCGCCATGTTGCATGGCCCAACGTTCAACTATCGTCTATTCCTCGGTCGAACATCCCCTCTTCTTCTCGATGCAATCTACGCCCTTTCCGCTCACCTGTGTCTCAACCCTGTCTTCTTGTCCACCATCTCGGCATCCGTGCCGACATGGGCTCGAGGGGAAGTCTTTGCCGAGCGAGCACATCACACCGCCAAACGACTCATCGATGTACGCTCGTCAATGAGTGAAGAGGAAAAACGGCTTGACAAAGGCACATGGGAAGAGACAGAGTTTGTCCAAGCGTTGTACCTCCTCAGTGTTTACTACGCCTCGGTGAGACAGACTTCGCTTGGGTTGTACTTTCTCGATGTCGCGATTGATATCCTCCGCCCAGCGTCGACTGCTTCACTTGTACCCCCTCCAACCCATCTGGGATTGAGCACTATCGACTACCTCACTCTGATGGAGTGCAGGAATAGGACCTTCTGGATGTTGGTTTTGCACGATCTGTGCGCTGCCGCAAACGGCCGACCACGGCGATTGCTAGATCACGAGCTGTACAACGTTCCCTTACCTGGAGACGAGTCACAGTGGGATAGATGGGGAGGTGGAGGAAGTTCCGGCCGAGAAGGATCGCGACGAGATGGTTTGGCCGTTGGTACAGGAACGTGGCTTGGGGAAGAGGGTCAGATTGGTGAACTCGGTCATGTCCTCCGCGTGGTGAGTTTTAGTCTTCCCCCAAGTTCTCCACTAACCCCAGCTCGTGGTGTTCAGCGACATCATGACTGTCGCCAACAACGGCGGACCAGGATCCGATGCTAGAGGTACGCCTGCTCAGCACGAGCAAGCTTTGAAGGTGAGTTTTCAATACGTTTAGGACGACACTGATAGCAGTCGTGGGCTTTATCACTACCCCGCTCGCTTCGTTTTGACGAGAACACTTTAACCACATCCGTTACTCGCCTCAGCTCTAGCTTGCACACCACATCACGTTCCGCGTGGCTGTTTGCATATATGCACGCCATCGCAGAATGCGGAATGTTCTACCTCCAAGCCGCACTCGCTACCAACGGCGCGAGCTGGACTGCACAGAGACAAAGCCAAGCGGTCGACAACATTGCGGTCATACTCGAAGCCGTTGGAGTACGAGGAAGAGAGTCGCCCTTGAGTGAGTGGATATATAATGACCGCGATTCAGCTAACATCAGTGCTCTTCCCCCTCATGGTCGTCAGCAATTGGCATGATCACCTTCGCTCGTCCCCCGCCCCGCCTACCGCCCAGCAGATGCTACTCGATGAGCGACTCGGTACATGGTGGAGCGAAGCCGCACGTGATTGGGGCTATGAACGTGTCTCAACTATGGATAGAGGTCTATACCAACCTCAACCCATTACTCACACTGCACCCGCTCTGCCTCCACCCTCTCCACTCGCCCCGCCCGTCTCTGGTCTCGGACTCTATGGCACATCTCCCATCAGAGCCCCCGAATCTGCGATCTCCCTGGCCAGCTCGAGCAGCACCACCCTCACCACCCCTACTACGTCAACGTCCTTCATCCACTTGGCTCCCGGGAACGCTACGCATCGGTATTCCACTTCTCAACTGCCACCTCTCCGTCAACGAGCCAATACACTTGGCACATTGACGCCTTTCACTGGAACCGTCCCGTCTATCAGTGCTTCATCGCCCCGATCAAGCATCGGACACGCAGCAATGGTTGTTCCACTTGCGAATGAACGCAAATCGCACAGGTCCATTCCATCTATGGCGCTCACCGATCCCAACCCTGAGATCAAATTGCCGCCACTTCCACCGATGGACCCGTCGCCTAGAGAAGGAGGGGCATTTAAATTCCCTTCGTTCTGGAACAGTTCCGAAAGGGCCGCTGAGCGGGAACGCGAAAGGGAAAGAGGGGCGGACAAGAGTTCGTTGACAACTCTGAGCCCGCGATTTAACCCGTATTCCCGCGACAAGGCGCCTACGCTCGGTGTCAACAGTGTCAATGGTCGCGGCAATGGTACGGGTTCCAGTCCTAGAAAAGCAGTCGTTGTGGAAGACAAACGGCCGCGCTCGCCAATCTCCCAGCCGCGCGAGCGGGAACGTGAGGAGAAGAGGGAAACAGACTCGGCAGAAGTGCCATGCGGGCCAGTGGGGATTGCGGCGTTAATCAGCGCAGCCGAGGAAAAGAGCCGGGAGAGGGAGACCGGTCTGGGGTTTAGGATTTCAGTATGAGGCGCGTGAACTGTAATTTGGTCATTGCTTTGAGCTGCTTTGATTCAAGGCGCAAGCGCGCGGGCTGGGGTGGAAGACGGTGTGGGTAGCGAAAAGTTTCGTATGTTCAAGGTTGTCTATCTAGCTTTTGGGATTTGGTCGGGTAGCTAGGAATTAGCGGTCAATACTTTGTAACGAATGTAAAAGCTATCTATCTATCTATCTTTCGTCCGTGCAGCGATCAAGAGGTTTCCAGATCGACTCGGATTCCCTCGGTACTCGGCGACCACTCGCTTCACCGGAGGGTCAGTTGGTATGGCAGCCCAGCTGAAGATGCGTCGCTCAAAGATACCGATTCATTATAGTCTGCACTACTGCTTGCTTGTAATTACATTATAACACAATCCTTCTTCTCCTTTCCTCGGGCACCTGCGTTGGACCCACCGGCCGCACCCCCACCAGTGCCTAGGTACGAGTTGCCAAAGTCCTGTATCATAGCCCTCTGCTGTTTTGTCAATTTTTTTTCGTCCAAGCTATCCCATTCCGTGACTCTTGATCCCAACAAGAACTTGACAGTCCAGTCCGCATACGTAAAACCAAAGTTCCTTCCTTGAATACGCCTGATTTCCCTGCGTTCATCTTCGTACGCCGACATGACGTCGAGATGCGGCACGCCGTTATCGAGCGACGACTCGTATTCGTCAATAGTCGCCGGGTCGTCCGTACATAGTCCCACGGTGATATAACTAGCGGGGTACCGCCGTTGGGCCTCGAGCAGGAAGTTTCGGAAAGCTTGGTGTCCGCAGTTAGGCGCTCCATCGGTGATGAGGAGGGTGAGCACACCTTCCTCGTGAACCATGTACTCCGGCGTCATGATATCCCGCATGACTTCTAATGTTGGTGTGGTGCCATTGGGGCTTTGGTTGAAGTACGGGAAGAGGTTTTCGACCGAAACCGCCTTCATACCCTGCGGAAGCATGTTGAGGAGGTATACATCGATCGGGTCGGTACCGCGAGCGATCGCCATCAGGTCAAAAATCTCCTTGACCATAGTCTGCAGTAGCTGCCATCGAGTGGTGGGTTTCTGGCCGTAGATGTTGAGCATAGCCTTCATCGATCCAGAATCATCAAGTACGAGTCGGATCGACGAGTACTCGCGCAGGCGCGTGATCTGCGTTGCGAAATAAGGCGAAATCCCCTTGGCTCGACACGCAGCGAGCAAATGGGCATCCGAATTGTAATTGCTGGTATCTTGCATACTGACATCTTTAATATATGCCGGTGGGGGGCCGGCGGGAGCTTGGTAGCCTCCAGAGGCAGGTGGAGGTGGGAGTCCAGAAGAAGCTTCGCCAGCGGGTTGCATGGGCATACCGCCCATCGGAGCGCCCTTGACATCCTGGCTCTTCTCGCTGCTTGCGTTTGTTGACATGTTGGGGATAGGCAAGTGATAGATAAAACAAGCACGATGTTGCCGCCAACAGTCGACTAAAGCTGTGCGATAGAGATGAGGTGGCGTCGTCATCAGGGCTCCGCACAAATAACCATATCTAGCGATCCGTAGTCGTGATGAGGCAATTCATCGTGCGTCCTGTATTGGAGGATACAACTTTGGCCTCGACCTCCACAACCTTGTTACAATGCTCCGCGTTGCGCTCGACCGGAAGTCTTGGGATAGTGAGCAAGGAATTGAATATAAGGAGCGGGGACTGGCAGACTGATCCCAAACGATGCAAATCCGAGTAGCGGGTATGCCCTGTGTTGACACAAACAAATGATCAGGAACAATTTTCTTTTCGAGATCTTGCCTTTCCGCAGGCGAGATTTTAGCATTGTCTAATGTACGCAGATACTACATCTCGGTTCCCTCCGCTTTCAGCTCAGAAGCTCGCCCACATACGTTTCCACCATGACAACCTCGGCTTCGCCAGGACCTCTGAAACATCGTCCACCTCGTCCAGATCACGTCTCCTGCCTTGGTCCAGATCCACCTCGGACGCTCTGTGCCATCTTGTCTTGTTCACCAGCTTGTAACCGAAAAAGATGATCGGGAAGAGCGGTAGAAGAATGTACGCGTCAACAAAGTTGCCCGCATCAAACGGCGACAGGGTCGTCCAGCCTTGTACCAGAGCGAGGAAGATGTTGGCGCTCAGGGCAAAATACGCCACGAAGGGGTACCACAGTGATTTGAACGGAAGAGCCGATACGGGCCTCCCCTGTGCTGCCCAGGCGCGTCGGAAGCGGATATGCGTAAAGCTAATCGCTCCCCAAACCAAGAACGTGCTCACACCGGAGAGGTTGACGATATAGGCGTACGCCTTGGACGCTCCTGTCGACAAGTTCATCATGCTGAGCGCGCCAAAGAGGTTGGTAAGGATGATCGCGTAGACCGGCACACCCCACTTGTTGGTGTAACCTAGGAACCTTGGCGCTTTGCGATCCTGAGCCATGTGAAGTACCGTTCGACTGCCGATAAAGATCGAACTGTTGATAGCGGAAAGACAGGTGACGAGGATAAACGCGTTGATCAAGTGTACTCCTCCTTGCCATCCTGCCTGTTGAATAGCAATGGTCATCGGCGATTTCAACGCCCGCGAACCGCCATTGATCAGGTCCGGACTGTTCGCCGGGCAAGTCATGCCGAAGAACAGGGCGGAACCCATGTAGATGAAAACGATTCGCCAGAACACTTGGCGGATAGCAAGAGGGACGGCTCGGCGGGGATTACGTGTCTCCGTAGCGGCCACAGCGACAGATTCCACTCCGGCGTAGAACGTCGAACAAAAGACGAATACCGATGCGACGCCTCGGAACCCGTTGCCGTTGAATGCTCCGGGATTCGACCAATACCGGAATCCGATAGCATCGCCGGTAACCCCTCCGGAGACGTAGACGAGGGAAAAGATGAAATAAGCCAGCAGACCGACCAGCTTGAACAAGCCGAGCCAGAATTCTGCTTCTCCAAACGATTCTACACCAAGCATCTGGAAGCCTAAAAAGGCGAACCAAAGCAGAATGAAGTAGCCCCACTGTGGAACCTTGTCCGACCAGTAAAGCAGTACCGACGTAATCACATTGTATTCGTTGGCCAGCACCGCGGCCCAGATGATGAAATAGTTCCAACCGACCGCTACCGCAAAAGCCTTGTCAACGAATCGATCGGCGAGACCCGTAAACGCTCCGCCAGAAGGATACAATGTGGTCATCTCACCCAGACTCTGCATGATGCAGAATGCGAGAATACCGATGACGCCAAAGCCGATGATAAGGGATGCCGGTCCGCCGTTACTCAGCGCACCTCCCGCACCGACCAGTAAACCGGGCCCGATGATTCCAGCAAGGGCCAGCATCGACAAGTGTCGAGTTTTCAGACCCCTCTTGACGCCGGAATTAGGATCGATATGGTCTCGATCCCGTTCAAACAGGGCGTTCGGTGCGATATCGCGCATATCCTTGTCATCTCTGTCGACGTTCATGGCGAAAGTGCAAAACTGACATATTTCGCATCGCAAGCAGATTTTGTTTACGCACGAGGGAGATAGACGGTAATGACGTTGAATTGCGCCTTGAACGGGAATCGGTGCCCGAAGCAATGTGGCGCCGAAAATTGCCGCCGCGATTACAAGAGCCGCCACGTGGGTTATCACTACATTATACCGGTATGTACAGGAGACTTTTGCCGAATCGTAGGCAGAGACATAGTACGGTCACATATGATACCGTTTGGTCAAGAAACCATTCTGAGCTTTCTAGACAGCCACAGAATAATAATCGTCCAAAACGACGACTTCACGCCGTCTTCTATAGCTACCAAGTTTGAGCATTGAATACGAGAACAGAAAGCTAACAGCTAATGCCCCCGCACGTTTTCTCCGCTTGTAAAACTTACCCATTCGGCGCGAAGCAGTTACCGAGAAGCCTACTCAAATCTGTGAATACCTGTTCCACCTCCGTCTGATTGAAACGCCCATGCTCGGTCCCGACGCCTTCTGCATTTATTGATCTGGAATATGTCATGCCTCTCTCGAAGCAAAGGGGGCCGGTCAATCCTCGTCATTAACAAATCGCTATTCGCGATGCGCCAGAACGGCGTATGAATCTACCAACCACAGTGGTATGCAATCTAGCCGTGGTAAAGCTCAGGAAAAATCCCGGTGGCGGAAAACCAGACAGGTCGTCCGTCGACTGCCCAGTCCACCATGTCTGGTCTGGAAGCTTAGATTATGGTGACGTAGAGACTGGACTTGACAGGGAGAGTACATTCCCAATAGCATATACATGTGCGTGCCTACGCCGTAAGGGCAAGTATCATTTCAGTGGCGGCAAAACAAGCA